>OU015762.1:45413091-45456793 GCA_907173295.1 Fagus sylvatica
TGCAAAGACTTCGGTGGATAATGGGTTGTCGGAGAAAGGAAAGAAGCAGATTGTTAGGGCTGCTTTTGAACTTAAGGCAATGGGGGCTTGTGAAAAAGGATGTTGGATTTGGCCTTCTATTACTCAGAGAGCTTACCAAGCGGCGGAGATCATTGCATCGGTTAATGGGGTCAGTCGAAGGTCTGTGCATTTGTTTTCAATTGAATCAATTATTCTGAGATGAATAGATGTGGGTCTTTTTAGAAAGAAAAAGAACAAGTGATTTTGTAGTTAACTGGATTTAAATGGTGCTGGGTATCAAAGGAAGAGAATATTTGAACTTCTTGTTTCCTATGTTAGTGGAATTTTTTGATTTTGAAGACCAATCTTAGAATGATAATTTGCAATGCAAGTGTCTGATTATTCAATTTCATTGCAATCTGTTCAGCCAAAAAGTTAATCTTCTCTCTGGTTTCAGTTATATAGTCCCAGAATACAGCTTTCTGGATGCTCGTGGATTGGGGGCTTTTGAAGGAAAAAACTTAGAATCCGTTTCAGAAGTAGGATTTCTGCATATCCTCTTTCTTAGAATTAGTAGTGATATGACTTAATATCTTCTTGAAACAGATTTTTTCTTTCCTTTTGTTTTGTTAGCTTCATATTCCCCTTGTGTAGTGTTATTAGTATTTACTAATGTCATTGTCCTTATAAATGGAAAATTGCTCGCTTGGAAATGCTTCAGGTATATGCATCAGATAGTATTTCTACAACCATCAAACCTCCTCCTATCGATGATGGAACCCCAAATGAGAGTGTTGCAGATGTATTTGTTCGAGTAACACAACTCATGTCAATTCTTGAGACTCAGTATTCTGGTGACACAGTTATTATTGTCTCACCGGACTCTGATAACTTGACAATCCTACAAGCTGGTTTGGTTGGACTTGAACTGCGAAGGTAACTGGATAGTCCACAGCTCTTCTTATGGTATATGTAAAGGATTCACCTTTCATATCAAATTCTTCAAAGTAAATAAACATTAAGTAAGCCATGAATTTTTTTCCCCTGTCAATTTCAGGCATCGGGATCTTTCTTTTGCACCTGGCGAAGTCCGATTTGTTGACACCAATAGTATTCCTACTTACAAGCAGCCTGCATCTGCGGTGTATAAATGTTTCAATCCACCAAATTGTAACTAATATTTTCCTCTTGTTGTAATTAATGTATTCAAGTGGAAATGGTAGGTGTGGCAGATTGCCTACCTCTTCTGTATTGGTTATCATCATCACTGTCATCTGTACAGTCCTTTTGCATTTATACGTCTGAAATTCCATAGAATCAAAATTTTAAAATATGGGCTCAATACTTGTTTGACTATGAACCATTTTCTCTTGATAAAGCCATGACTTCAGATAGCCTATCTTAAAGTGTATGTGGAATATCTTAGTGATTCTGCCGTCATGAGTTCATGTTGTCTGAAATCAACAATCCTTAAATCTGCAGTACATGGGATTTGGTTTATTTTTCTTTCTTTGCTCAAGTGAAATTAGAAGCTCAGAAACTAGCTACTTGGAACTCAGTTGTCTGTGGAAATTTTTATTCACTTTAATTGTTGCAGCTTGCAGTCTCTATCACTCCTATGAGCTTTTTTCAGGTATAGCAAAGTTTAGATGTTGTTTGTAGCTTCTCAAACTTTGCAAGTTTTATAAACGGTTTATCCCATTCATAGTTTCTTTTTATATACTAATGTTACTTACATTTGGTCAAATCATCTTTGGACAATTATACTCGCTCCATTGTGGTAGCTTGTACTCCCTATCACTCCTCTGAGCTTTATCAAGTACAGCCAAGTTTTAGAGATTGTTTCACCAGAAGCTTCATTTATTTATTTTTTGAAGGGTTCATCTTATTCATAGAGGCTTCTTCTATTCTTATTTTACTTATAAACAAAATTTGCATTTGGTCAAATCAATTTTTTTTTTTGGCATTTCACTAGAGTGTGGAATTCTGTTCCTTCTTGTTTGGTGTAGGATGTATAGAGGGAGAGGAATAGGAGGACGTTTGAAGATCAAGAATCATCTATGGAAAGTTTTAAATCCCAATTTGATGGGTTGTTATTTTATAGGATGTCGTTGGATGTTCTTCGTAGGCCTCCAATGTTATCTGATTCATTGATTCTTTGGACTTGTAATATTTTTAGGAACCTTTTGGTATAAATCCAGTATACTCCATTACTTGTTCTTGTATGTTTTCTTTCTGTTCAATGAAATTATTTATTACCTATAAATACATTTACAAAGCTTCCTGTTTCTGAGTACCGGAGTGTAATCTAAGCCTGTATCTCATTTGGATTGCCTCCTATTTATAATTTGCTGAAGGTCTTGCTACTGGTTAGAAATTCAATGCTGGAAACATCATGGTGCATGTGTCTTTTAATAAAGGTGATGCTGTAAGGAGGAGAACATTATGGCATATTCACAGATGTGGCGAGTTTTCACTTTTGCCATTTTACATTCATAAATGTTTCACTTTGAGCTTGTCATTTTCTGTGCTCATCATCCTTTTTTTTTTTTTTTTTTTTTTCTGTTACATATTTTATTACTTGTTTTGATGCGGGGCTATGTTTCAGAATGTGATTCTTCTGCTGCTACTACCACAGCCATCTCTGGGATCAATTTGTCATTAGTTGTGCAGTTTTCCAACTTGCAATTTCACTTGTGTATGGTATTCAAAGCGTAAAAGTTGAAGGCAAGTTTGATCTGTTTTTTCTGTTTACACCATTTTGCTGGCTTCACTAATACTTTTAAACAAAAGGAAGCATACAATCACTGGTGTTTGTGCCAAAGTGTTGCTGGAAGGTCCGGAGTTATTCTGCAGGAGAAAATTCTTGGTTGGTGAGGCCATGTGGGTTACATCAATTGTGAAGTCTACTAATGTTGTTTTTTGATAAAAGTCTCTAATTTGCTTGCTGTGATTAATGTCTAGATTCTTGATTGCAGCTTCCTAGATTCTTGTGAATTTGTGGCTCAAGAACACAATGAGGTTATAATCTGTCTTTAAAACAGGATTATTATCCTTATTTTCATGCCATGAAATTTTGAGGGTCATAATTAACCTGCCTTTATGAAGCATAAATTCTCATTTTCACTGCTTATTCTTCCCCTTGCCTAGTGGAGTTCCTGTGTCTATATATTGAGTGGTATATATGCATGTCAGTATTGTCATAGACACGAATAAAAAAAGAATGTCTCAGATATATGCAGAATAGTATCTTCCCAAGCATCTAGTACCTTCATATTGTTGTAAATCAGTGTTATTGCCTCACCAAATTCAGAAAATTGGCAATCCTTACCGGCTTATTCAGTTTCATCATATATCTGCAAAGGTTAATGAGTACTTTGTTACTGTCATTTGTATACTAACTTGGCACCTTTGTACAAAAACAAATTAGCTGAGTTTGTTAAGGCACAATGAAAGTAGCCTGCATCTGCTGTATACATATGTACAAAATCCCCACTGAAATTTATTTCTTTTGTACATGCTAGCGGATTGGAACATGTCAGCAGGTTATCTAACCTCTTTGTATGGATTGATCTTTGTCCTTGATTAGACCATCCACTATGTATATCATGATTTTACACTCTAGTCTAAACCATGAGCATATCATGCAATAAGTCAGTTTGTTTTATTCTTGTCTTGAATCT
Source organism: Fagus sylvatica (assembly GCA_907173295.1). Taxonomy (NCBI): domain Eukaryota; kingdom Viridiplantae; phylum Streptophyta; class Magnoliopsida; order Fagales; family Fagaceae; genus Fagus; species Fagus sylvatica. The sequence continues at coordinate 45,416,775 of OU015762.1, forward strand.
TTCATACTTTGAGTACTGGTTTATGGCTAGGGATCCTCCTCAAGTTGGCTTTCTAAAAAACAATCCATGATTCTTGATATGAAAAATTTGTTGGAACAAAGCATGGTATATGGGCACGCATGTGAGCTTGTTTGGCCAAACTTGATTGACACATATTCTGAGCCTTCATTGTTGCCTGCGCCCCCTCCCCCCCCCCCCCCCCCCCAAAAAAAAAAATTGTTATTCTTAAGTTGTTTCTACCAAAAAAACTAAATTAAATTGATAAAATCTCACTTAAAATTGATTTATGTCATAAGAAGATTAATTGAATTAGTCATATTATCAATTGAAAAATTATTATTAGCAAAACCTATATATAAAAACTTAATTAGATGAAGAATGTATTTATAAAAAAAATAAAAAACAAAAACCTTTTTGAAATTGTCGACTTAGTTCTCAAACCATATTCATACTTTACTGATTTTATTTATTTCTGGTGACTTCTTTTTCTTTTCTTTTTTTTTTTGGCTAAATAATTTCACATTATTGGTGGCTTTAAGCCTTTTACATGGCTATTCGCATTTATTTATTTCTAGCCTATTCATACATGGCTATTCCCATAAATCGAGCAATTGGTTCTCAATCAGCAGTGGTCCAGGCCATTTCATTCTCATGGAACCAGTGGCAGACCTCAATTTGTCCTGGGCTAGACCCCAATGCCAAGAAGGCCGCATGCTTTGGGTCCCAAGCTGACGTGTTAAGATGACAAATGGCAACACCATGGTTGATCTTAGCCTTGCTCTCCATATCAAGAATATCAACCTCATAGACCTTAACTTTAGGCACATAGTGACAATAATACAATAGGTACGGGTACAACATCTGATGGCAAGACACCAATGTCGTCACTTCTCCACCGTTGATCCCTTTGACCGACCCAATCATCACATTTTGCTTTGACCCATTCACTTTTTTAGTGCTCCTCACAACCACATTGTGGCCCAAGACCAAGACGGCAAAGTCTATCATATCCTCCACCGAACCCACGCACCGCTTGGCCTCACCCAGGCTCGGAGCCCTCTCACACTCAGCCACTGCGTTAACCAGCATGTGCTCCATACTCGAATTCTCCCGCACGCGGAAAATTCCCTTGAGCTTATACAGATGCATTGTCGAAAATGGTAATTTCGACAAAATAGCTCGAGGAAGAAACGACCTTTTGGGTATTCTGTCCTTAATGTCGGGCATCACCATGACATTCCCCTTCCTTCAACATAGACTCCCTGAAAAATTTACCCGATTCCACCCATCTATTTACAGAACTACCATTGTCAAGTATAGAATTAGAACTGTTGGCATTGATATATCGAGGACAAGGACAACAATCTTTGATCGTGGCGTTTCCATGGTTGAAGGAATTTCCATAGAATGCAAAAGTCACTGGCCCAGAGTTAAAATTCCTAGCATAAGATTGAAAAGAATTGTCACCCATCTATTACAGAACTGCCACTGTCACGTATAGAACTTAATTTGTATTATAGTGCTAAAATTGTTGTACTTAGAAATGTAACACCCTTTAAATTTATAATCTTTAAATGTGCGATCCATGCTAGTATAAGATTTGAACCCTATAGTGGTACCAATGGTTGTTAAAATTCACATTTAGATCATACAATCCTAGAGTTGTTAAACGATCTGTATCACACTAATAGTTTTAATTATTAATTAGTAGGACCTAGGTCAAAATTGTAGGATCGATAAGATCGCAATCCTATTACGATTCCACCTAATTCTAAATTTAACATATATATATATATGCCAATTGTTCAAACATTGAGATCAACCTAATAAAAAAAAATAAAAAAATAAAAAGTTTTTCTAAGACATTTTGTAAAAAAATCCATCACTTCTCTATAATAAATCCCTAACTCTAATTGATATTTTACATATTAGAATTTCTTATTAACTTTAATTTTCATTGTCTGCTAATCTAATGATTAATTAATTTTTATTTACAAAATTAAAATTTATATCGATGCTACCATTATAATGTTGTGTAGTTAAAAACTTATTTATATTTTATGATAAAAATGTTATCTCTTTAAAATTTATTTGATTTATTGTATATTGTCATTCTTATTTTTTATTAAATAAGATTTTAATACATATGTTCATGATTCGTAAACACATTATTATTATTATTACTTTTTTTTAGTTATATAAAAATAGAATTTTAGGATTCTCAATCCGATCCAAAAAAATTTCCTAACAATTCTATGTAGGATTTCGATTTTAACAACCTCAACTGGTACCACAACCCACTAATTAACCTTTAACATACTCTTTGAACATGTTGTTTCCATGGTTGATGAGCTTGTTGTAGACCCTGTGGTAGTTCTTTTGGCCAATCACTAGTGGGGTTGGTCTCCACCCTTGTGTGCTTGGAGGAGCATTTAGTCATATTTTTTGTCATGTAAATTTCTTGTAAGAGACTTACCCGTGTACCCTTGGGGCGGGGATGGGGGGAAGAAAGTCCCCCCGAGACGGGGTGGGGCGGGTGGGGGATGGGGCAGGGATAACGGGGCGGGGGCGGGGGATGGGTCCCCGCCCCAAACCCGCCCCATTGCCATCCCTAGACAGTACAAGTTGGCTAAGGAACAAAAAGAGTGGAAGTGTGAAGAGAGTGAGTTTTGGGTGGCGAGGTTGGTGAAAATGGCTGAGTTTTGAGCATTGAGTGGGGAGGCTTTGGAGAAAAGGAAAAGTGGTTTTGGGAGGTTGTTGGAGATGTGATTGTTCCAGTAGCGGATCAGAGAGGCTTTGGGCGTGAAAGGGTTGGCTTGGGATGAAGAGCTTGGTGTCTTGGCGTGAGAAACCTGCATATATATATAAGACAAACACAAGAAGGTATAGATAGGCATAGCCGCATGGGATAGAGAGTTAAGCTTATAAAGAGATTTGTGTAATATAAAGCCAAAAACTAGAAGATACTTACATTGAAAATTGAGAGTAATAAGAACAAGTAGAAGGAGAGAAAAATCGTTCTATTGATTTGTCTTTCCATTATGTGTGAGAGAGAGAGAGAGAGAGAGTTTGTCCATCCATAAATAGAGATGAACATCAACATGGGTGGATGGAGGGGACATGGGTATGGCTCCCCTAGTTTTTTAAATTACAAATTACACGCTCTAACTTTGGTCAGAGTTCAATTCTGTACTTTAAGTTTGACCATGTCATTTCAGTCCTCTAACTTTGGATAGAGGATTGAATTGACATGGTTTATTGCATTTGTCATCTATGAAAGATAAGGTTTTTCTTTAGTTTTTAGTCCCTAATATTTACCTAATGTGAAATTTATAGATATTTTATAAATTTTATGGACTAAAATAAAAATTTTCAAACAGGATATTGACGAAATGACTATTTAAGAGACACTTTATAAATTTCAAGGACTAAAATAAAACATGGTGCCAATTTCATGGACCAAATGTATATTTTATCCTTAAAAACTATTAGTATATTCTAATTGTGTATCTCTACTTTATTTAGCAAAAACAATTTATCTAAAATGTTTAAAAAATAGTAATTATTATCAATATGATTTAAAGATAGTTCACAGTTTACAAATTGACCAAAAAAAAAGAATTATATAAAGGTTAACTTGGTGTAACTATTTGTATTACATTTGAGAAAATAAAATATGTTAAATCATATTACAAATATGTTTGGCTTCCTTGAAAATTTTTTTTGACTCCACCACTAGTCATCAGCCACTCAATTCATAATCTTGTTTGCTTTTCGGAAATTGTTTTGCCTAGGAAAAGTATTCCGTAATTTTCCTTTGCCCTTTTTATTTTCCATATACCAGTATAAATATTGTTTGTTTAAAATATTGAGATAATACCAAAAATATAATAAGAAAACAAATATGAAGATTTTTTTTTTCTTTTCTAATAATTCGATAGTTATAATAATATGAAATGAGAGATTTGAATCTTGATTCGAAAAATGATCAGGGGATTAAAATAATAAAAATGCAACTTAAGAAACTAAAATGATAATTGACCAAATTTAAGGGGATGTAATTAAATTTTTGCCTAATTAATTTGAGAAGAGTTAATTACGAGGAATGCCTTTCATTTGCATTATAGGTGTTGGACTTTCCTCCTAATAGTACAATGGATGGCTGCCGACTATTAATTAATTTGAGAAGTGGGATGCCTTGCATAGTTTCATTTTCTTTTCTTTTTCTTTTTGGGATAAAGCCTTTCATTTTCATTATAGGTGTTGGACACTTGGACTTGCTCATTCTGGCCATCATGTTTCCGGTTTTGTCCCTGTACCTTCTATACAGTCAACAGTCAACTGTATAGAAGGAAAAATAATTAAATAAATAAATTGTACTCCTCCAAATCAGAGCTCGCTCTCAGAAAAGGTTACTGAGTATTCTGTTACTGTTATTTGTATACTAACTTGACACCTTTGTACAAAAACAAATTAGCTGAGTACACAATGAAAGTAGCTTGCATTTGTTGTATACATAATACATATGTACAAAATCCCCACTGAAATTTATTTCTTTTGTACATGCTAGCGGATTGAAAGTTGAAACATGTTAGCAGCTTATCTATCCTCTTTGTATTGATTGATCTTTGTCCTTGATTAGACCATCCACTATGTATATCATGATTTTACACTCTAATCTATACCATGAGCATATCATGCGATAAGTATCAGTTTGTTTTATTCTTTTCTTGAATCTATCCTACTTTGAGTACTGGTTGCATGTGACTGGTTTATGGTTAGGGATCCATGGTTCTTGATATGAAAAATTTGTTGGAACAAAGCATGGTGATGGGCACGCATGTGAGCTTGTTTGGCCAAACTTGATTGACACATATTCTGACCCTTCATTGTTGCCTGCTGCGTCCCCCAATATCTTCCACACAGTTAACATGGAAATTTTGTAAAAGAATCTTTACTTCTGGTCCTGGAGAAAGAACTTCTTTTTGGGTCATACATTACTGACATTGGTACATGCGATCAACTTGTTTGATATAAAATCAAACTTTTTCAAAGTTTGTTGCAAACCTTGATTTAAAACTGCTAATCTAACTTCGAACTTCAAAAGGGTGTGTTTGGTCCGAATTATGCCTTAATTAAGATGACTTTTTTCGTATGGCACCAAACAAAGTATGAAGGATGAAGTAGAATTATAGATCCAACAAGATAAATATATAGATATTTTGCATTAAAGATTACAAAGTACAAGTAGAATAACAACAACTTACAAACACTAATGAATACACTTGAAAAACACTTAGAACACACTTTAGATCACAATGGATCTCTTGCACATGAGTTGTGGAAGTTGAGTTGTAGAGAGCCACTCTGAAGAATAAACCTTCTTTGCTAAGTAATATCACATTTCTTGAGGCTTTTAGTCTTTTTCATGGCTATTCCCATTTATTTATTTGTAGCCTATTTTTATTAAAATGTGAAATTAACCAAGCAATTGGTTCTCAATCAGCAGTGGTCCACGCCATTTCATTCTCATAGAACCAGTGGCAGGCCTCAATTTGTCCTGGGCTGAACCCCAGTGCCAAGAAGGCGTCATGCTTTGGAGACCAATCTGCCGTGTTAAGATGACAAACGGCAACACCATGGTTGATCTTAGCCTTGCTCTCCACATCAAGAATATCAGCCTGGTAGACCCTAACGTTAGGCAGAGCGTGACACAAATACAATAGGTACGGGTACATGATCTGATGGCAAGACACTAAATTTGTCACTTCTCCACCGTTGATCTCTTTGACTGACCCAATCATCACATTTTGCTTTGACCCATTCACATTTTTAGTGCTCCTCACAACCACATTATGGCCCAAGACCGAGACGGCAAAGTCTATCATATCCTCCACCGAGCCCACACACTGCTTGGACTCACCCAGGCTTGGAGCCCTCTCACACTCGGCCAACGCGTTTACCAGCACGCGCTCCATACTTCGAATTCTCCCTCGCGTGGAAAATTCCCTTGAGTTCAGACAGACGCAAGGTCGAAAATGGTAATTTCGACAAAATGGCCTGGGGCAAAAACGACCTTTTGGGCATTCTGTCTTTAATGTCGGGCATCACCATGACATTCCCTCCCTTTAACATAGATTCCCGGAAATAGCTGCCCGGTTCCACCGATCTATTTACAGAACTGCCATTGTCAAGTTTAGAACTGTGTTACAGTGCTGAAATTGTTGTACTTAGAAATGTAATATCCTTTAAATTTAATCTTTAAATATATGTGCGATCCATGCTATAAGATTTGAACCCTATAGTGGTACCAATGGTTGTTAAAATCCTGATTGGTATCCTACAATCCTAGAATTTTAAACCATCTTAATGGCATTAAGATTTTTAATTATTAATTAGTATGATCGTGGTAAGATCTAAATCTAAATTGTAGAATCCATAGCATCGCGATCCTATCACAATTTCACTCAATTCTAAAATTTAACATATATATAACCAGTTTTTTTGTAAATTTGAGCTAAAAAATAAAAATAAATAAATAAATAAAAGAAAGAGAAGAGAGAGTTGTTCTAAGACATTTTGTAAAAAATTTATCCATTCTCTATGATAAATTCCTAACTCTAATGATTAATTAATTTTTCTTTACAAATTAAAATTTATATCGATGCTACCATTATAATTTTTTTATAGTTAAAATCTTATTTACATTTTATAATAAAACTTTTATCTCTTTAAAATTTATTTGATTTATTGTAAATTATCATTCTTATTTTTTATTAAAGAAGATTTCAATACCTATATATGTTGATGAACATTGAACACATTATTAACATTAGTGATTTTTTATATATATAAAAAGTATAATTTTTACCATTCTCAATCCGATCGAGAAAACCTTCCTATCGGATTCTATCATGGGCAGAGCTACACTATGACCAAGGTGGGCACGTGCCCATCCTCAAATTTAAAAGGTGCCCAATCATAACTCAGCTCGGCCTAAAAAATAGAGTAACTTCTAAAAAAGAAAAAGAAAAAAATTTATATAGATATTAGACTTGAAAGTTAAACCCTATAAATTATATAAATTATATATATATGACTCACTTTACTATTCCTTCCATCACATCATCTCATGTACCCACCATTTTTTACTTAGCTTTTCTATTTTTTCTTACCCACGACAAAAACCCTCCATTTAGTTAATAATAACAACTCGTATAAAATAGAAAGCAAAAACCTTTTTTTTTAATATATTATTATGATATTTTCATATAAAATCCTTCTTACATGAAACAATAATCCACTCTCGTCTCATGTAGTTACGTAATAGACTAATTCTCTCCATTAATTCTTTTTGATAGATTAAGTTAGCTAACATCCGTCACTTTATCAAAACCAAAAAATGTATCCCATTTTTTTTCTTTTTTTTTTTTTTTTTACTAAAATTCATTCCCCTCTTTAGCCTGCCAACCTTTCTTTTACAAGAAAAATAAATAAATAAATAAATCATTTCTTTTTATGACTCAATGAGTTATATAAATTATATGTATGGATGAAAAACACAAATATAGCTTCTCAATTATAGTGTCCTTAAGATTAAATTTCTGCCCCGGGCCGATCAAAAGATGGCCTCCTAAATTAAAGTTTTGTCTCCACCCCTGGATCCTGGGTAGGATACCGATTTTAACAACCTCTACCGATACCACGACCCACTAAGCGTTTACCATACTTTTTGAACTTGACTTTTCCATAGCTGTACTGGCCATTGCTATTCGTCTCAGCGACCTCATCTTCGAAGGAACAGTACAAGTTGGCTAAGGAACAAAAGGAGTGGAAGTGTGAAGAGAGGGAGTTTTGGGTGGCGAGGTTGGTGAAAATGGCTGAGTTTTGAGCATTGAGTGGGGAGGCTTTGGAGAAAAGGAAAAGTGGTTTTGGGAGGTTGTTGGAGATGTGATTGTTCCAGTAGCGGATCAGAGAGGCTCTGGGCGTGAAAGTGTTGGCTTGGGATGAAGAGCTTGGTGTCTTGGCGTGAGAAACCTGCATATGCATATATCAGACAAATACAAGAAGTTATAGATAGGCATAGGATAGAGAGTATAAGGAGATTGTGTGTAATATAAATCCAAAGACAAGAAGATACTTACATTGAAATAGGAGAGCAATAAGAACAAAGAGAAGAACAGAAAACTCATCCTATTGATCATTTGTCTTTCCATTGTGTGTGTGTGTGTGTGTGATTGTGTGAGAGAGAGAGTTAATTTGTCTATGCATAAATAGAGGTGGCCATCAACATGGGCATGGCCTCCTGGTTTTTTAAAAATCCCCCTCCTTAAGATACTTTTTTATAAAAAAAAAATATAAACATATATAATGAGTGGAGGTGATATTTTTTGGGTGACTGATGGAGACAGAGAAACGGTGAACGGGGACAGAGGACAGAAAGTCGGGTTGCGGGCAAAGGTGGCTCAATACTTTTTGGGGTTTAAAGTGAAAATTTTAATTTATGAATATATTATTCAATATGGGGCTTTGTGTCAGTTGGGCCTTTGTGTCCGTTATAGAAGACAAAGAATCGTTATTCAGTATGGGCCGCCTTTATGTCCGTTATAGAAGTCAGAGAATCGTAGTGGGCATTGCATTATATTCAAAAGCATAGCATTATGTCTAATTGTTATGAATGATTCCAGCCGACTGCCGATACCAATTGAGTGAATAGTATTTTATAGTAACAAGAATTATTACGTGAATAGTATTTTTGAATCATATATATATATATATATATATTTAATATATATAAGTAAATATAACACACTGATTGAAGTAGGGGTGGGCTCGGGTCGGGCGGTTCGGGTTTGGGAGAAATATTTTATCCTACCCGACAGCTTCGGGTTTGAAGAAATGAAATCCGTTGACCGTCCATTGTGTGGTCGGTTCGGACGGTTCGGGTGATCGGGTTTATCGGGTGGAGAACCGTCGGGTGATCGGGTATTAACCATATCATCAAACCCAAAATCAAACTCAAACTACAAAGTTAAAAAACGCAAAAAAAAATTCAATCAACAACACAAATTTCCAGATCTGAACAAATGGGTCGGAGGTCTCACCGAATCCGGCGAGAATCATGCTAGATCTGGTGAGATCTCACCAAATCCGGCGAGATCTCTTCCAGATCTGGTGAGATCTCTCCAGATCCGGCGAGATCTCGCTAGATTGGTGAGATCTCGCTTGGCGGTGCTCGGTGAGATCCAGTCGGCGTTGCGGTGCTCGGTGAGATCCAGTCGGCGTTGCGGTGCGGTGCTCGGTGGAGAAGATCTACTCGGAGAGGTGACTGTGATTTCGTGAGTCTGACCGTGAAGGAGAGAGAAAGTGAGAGGGAGCGGTTGAGAACTGAGAAGTGAGAGCGCCGCTGCGATGAGAGCAGGTTACGGCCTAACAGAGTAACAGCTACGGGTTTGATGATTTTTTTTAATTTTGCCCTAAACTAAAGAAGTAAAGAGTAAAGTAAAGGGCTGAAGGCCGGGTGAGGCTTACGGGTAGCATGATCGGGCGGGTATGGGAGTAGTATTATGGCTTATGGGTATTGGGTATTGGGTAGTTAGTGGGTGGGTAAGGGCTGGGTACATGGGTTTTATATATATATATATATTGTCGGGCGGGCGGGTATCCGTCCGACAAAAATTCCAAAAACCGTTATCCGTCCGTTATTCGGATATTTAAAATATCCGTATCCGTATCCGTCCGTATATATGTGAGCGGGCGGGTGAGCGGGTCGGCCGGATTGGTCGGGCGGGTCGGGTTTGGCGGTTTTTTGCCCACCCCTAATTGTAAGAGATATAAAAAATTCTTGAATTCCTTAAAAGAATTATATTTGGAAGTGGATGACCACCTTATAAGAAAGTTCTAAGAAAGGGTTTCTCTTCTTTCTCTTCTTCAATTTTCTTGCTATATCTTTTATTTTATAACACGTTATCCAAATTTTATGTTATTATATTGATCTATAGTTTATAAATTTTATGGGTTATGAAATCCTATGGATTTTATGTTAAAGATGTTATATCTAATGATATTATTAAATATGATCAATTATAAATTAAGCAATTTCATTACACTTATTTTATTACTTTAAGCTTATTAAGATGACAACCACGCATCCTAGTAGGATCGTGTAAAAGAAATGATTTAAGAGAGAGGTATGGATGCACCAGAAGCTGCACCTTACAAGAACTCATTATAAATGAATGCACTTGAAGTTGCAAAATTATAATGAATGCACTTGAAGTTACAAAATTATAAAAGTGCAAGTGAATACAACTTTACACTTGATGCACCTGAAGTTGCAAAATTTTAAAAGGTGTAAGTGGATAAAATTCTACACTTTCTAAATCAGCTCACAATTAAATTATGTGAGGGAAAATATCTGAAGAAGACATGTTAGAAAAGGGAAAATTATATATTATATAAAAGTGCTCATGAAGTAGCAATATCAAGAACGTAAGTTCAAGGATTCTGAACTAACATTGCCTTCCATTGGTTAAGCAAAATAATAAGATTTTGCTAAAAATCCACAAGTTCTATCCGACCAGTTATATACCATTCCCTGAAGTGAATGAAAACTCATTTGATAATTAAAGGATCGTGGATGTAGAAGTGGTATGAACAAAATCAAGAAGGATGTACTCAAATATTCACTCAAAGGGATATTACAACTTATCACCTGAAGTGAAATTATTAACAATAAATTTTGTTGATCTAAAAGATCCCTTGAAACATGATCCAGAAGATCTCTGAAATTATTAACAATAAAATTTGTTGATCCAGAAAATCACATAAGTTATTTTGATATCCTAAATAAAATGGATATCACTCATTTGATTTCCTCTAGGATACAAATGGATAATTAAAAATTTGATTGTTGGTTGAATATCCCTACCAATTAACAAATTCTTCTTGATTATATATTGAGATTTAATACCATCTTCTTATAGATCATGTGATAAAGATGGGCATGTTGTACTTGAATTTGTTAAGTACATCACTGGGCTGACATACTAATAAAACTTCTCCAAGAGGATCATTCCTAAACAATTCATAGAGAATTCGGTATGGGTAAAGTAATCCGATTAAATTGATTCTCTTTGGAAAGATTTTATGTTTACCTATTTAATTTTGAACATTAGATTGTACGCCCAGTTATATGTATATATGTGTGTATGTTCATGCATGAAAGGTGAAATAAGCTCATCATTAACAAACATGATTTTATTAGAAAAAGAGGCCACTACATTTTTTTAAGAATTGGGCGAGAAGCCAATTCTTTCACCTTAACCAGTAACTTCTCGTACTGCTTTTGAAGCTCAATTGTGGTCTTACTTTGTTCTGTAGACCGTGTTTCTAAATCATTAGCATAAGAATCCACGAGTTTCTTCAGTTCTTTATTTTCCTCTTTAAGCTCTTCTACTTTCTACTTATTGTCTTTGAGCAACCGCTGCAAAATAGTAACTTGGGAGCGCAGCGCTCGAACTTCATGATTTCTAACATGCAGACATCGTCCCATGTTATAAACAGAGGCAACACACTGAATAGTGAGTACCATTAAGTCATTAATAGTTTGAGGATCTATCCTCTCATCCAATATTCTTCCATCCTCCACAGTGAGGAGACCCGCAGCTATTGCAGTTGCAGTTATACCACTTAGCATCACGGAATCAATTACCATGACAAGGCCGTTCAGGGATAGGAAGTATGGACGCTAGACCTCTGGCGCTGCGCTAGGCACAATATTTAGATTAATTGCATTATAATTGTTTTGAGAAGAAGAGGAAGCCATCCTAGAAAATCTGTTAGAATATTTTTATAAAATAAAATTATTATGTCATTTTAATTCTTGATTAAATGCCCACTAGCAGTTACACATTCTTTAAGATTGAAATCCATGTATAGTAATCTCACCAATTCAATTCCACACTAATATTAATATGTCAATTTTCTTATGCTATTCAAAGTCAATGTTTAAATGTTATGTTTTTCTTTTAAAAAGAAAAAAAAACGTGGATGAAGAAGTTACTGGTTATTGCTAGCTTCTTTTTGAAATTTAGTCAACAATACTTGAATGCATTATATGGCTTTAGCAAATGAACAAAGACGTGTACAGGGACATGTGCAGAAAATAAATTACAAAATAAAAAACTGATGCTATACTAATGCCTATAATATCAAACAAAAGGATTGAATTCTTTAAGTCATATCTTTTCTAATGCTTTTGTACAGCTGCTAGCTTGAATTAAAATTTAATATGGAATTAAATGGGAAAGGCTCCCATACCACTATATAAATATATGATATGTCCAATTGAAAAATACACCAAACAATATATTCCAGCTCTTGTCTTTCTCCCTACAAACCATTTTTTCTCAAATCAGATTGTTTCTTCATATATTTATATATTTTATTCTGGGTAAAAGAAAGTACTATTTTAAGAGCTTCTCACCCTACAAGTAGTGTAGACTTGCAAGGGAATACAGTTAGGTGGCTGGGCTTGTTGTATCCTGGGGACGGCGTGCAAAATTATTGTCTATTACATCGGAAAATTCCGTAGACGACACGTATCGTCTCAAGAGAGCGACCTAGTCCGTGCCTCAACTCCGCCACCTCTTATTGGTAATATTATTTGGTGCAAATTATAACAAGTTTTAAGTAATATTTCTCCTTATATTTCCAACAATTTGAGACGATACTTATGGAGAACAAAAATGCATCAATGGAAAATGGTAATATTGTTTCCAATACCATTGGAGCGGGTGATCTTAACAAGCCATTCCGCTTCCGTGGTGTTTACTTTAAGAGGTGGAGACAAAAGACTTTCTTTTACCTTACACTTTTGAATGTAGCTTATGTTCTAACGGAGAAAAATCCAAAGAAAAAGAAAATAGAATCCATGACTGAAGAAGAAATTTCTCAACATGAAAAAGAAATAAAGAAATGGGAGAAGGATCATCTTTATTGTAGGAATTATTTGCTTAATTGTCTTTCTGATGAATTGTATGATTATTATGATCAATCTTACTCTTCTGCAAAAAAGATATGGAAGGTCTTGCATCAAAAGTATGACACTGAGGAAGCTGGGTCCAAGAAGTATGCTTGTAGTCGTTTTTTCAGGTTTCAAATGGTTGAAGGCAAGTCCGTGGTAGAACAAGCCTATGAGCTTCAAATGATTGCACATGATGTTCGTTCTGAAGGCGTTCGAGTAGACGAACAAATGCAAGTTTCAGCCATCATTGACAAGTTGCCCGAGTCTTGGAAGGAGTTTGCTAAAGTCTTGAGACATAAGCAAAAGGAACTTTCCATTGAAGCCATTATCACACGTTTGAGAGTGGAGGAAGAAGCAAGGAATCAAGACAAGGCTGTGGAACTCAATGGAGCAAATGGAACTAAGGTAAATTTTATTACTTCCAATGAAAACATGCCCAAAGCCCAAGCAAAAAATAATAATTATTTAAGGCCAAAGAAAAGAAACATGAAACGTTGGCCAAATAGAAACCAGTCTCAATATAAGGCCCTCTCAAATCAAAGAAAGAACCAAGGACCTCCTCCTAAGCATGTCCCAAATAATGGCAACCACACCAATAACAAAAATTATGCATGTTTTGTGTGTGGTAAGCCTGGACATTCTGCTAGAATTTGTCGTTATCGGAAAAATGGGTCAATGGCTCAAGCCAATGTGACTGAAGAGCCTTCTTGTGGCTATGATTACCGAGATTAATATTCTCGATGGCTTAGGAGGAAGGTGGATAGATTCTGGAGCAACTAGGCATGTTTGCCATGATAAAGCTTGGTTCAAAACCTACTCCATTTTTTAAGACAAAAAGAAAATCATGCTTGGTGATTCTCATACTACTGATATCTTGGGTACTGGAGAGGTGCTTCTAAAATTTACTTCAAGGCGAGAATTGGTTCTAAAAAATGTTTTACATGCGCCTGAAATTAGAAAAAATTTAGTTTCTGGCTTTTTGTTGAATAAGGCTGATTTCAAACAAGTTCTTGAGACTGATCAATTTGTACTCTCTAAAAAGGGCATGTTTGTTGGAAAAGGCTATGCTTGTGATGGCGTGTTTAAACTTAATATTGAGATGAATGAAAATAATAATTCTTCTCCTTATATTGTTTCTTGTGTGAATGTTTGGCATGGTAGATTATGTCATATAAATAGTAAATATATGAAAAATATGAGTTGCTTAGGTTTAATTCCTAAACTTGAAAATGAATTTGAAAAATGTGAAATATGTAGTATGACTAAAATTACTAGAAAATCTTATAAAAGTGTTGAAAGAGATTCTGAATTATTAGAACTTATTCATAGTGATATTTGTGAATTTGAAGGTATTTTGACACGTGGAGGTAATAGATACTTTATAACCTTTATTGATGATTTTTCAAAATATTCATATGTTTATCTAATGAAAAACAAAAGTGATGCTTTTGAAAAATTATCTATTTTTATAAAAGAAGTTGAGAATAATTTTGGTAAAAATATTAAAAGATTTAGGACTGATAGAGGAAAGGAGTATGATACACTTGGTCTTAATAATTATATTCAATCTCTTGGTATTGTTCATGAGATTACTCCCCCTTATTCTCCATCTTCTAATGGAGTAGCTGAACGTAAAAATAGAACCCTTATAAATTTAACCAATGCCATGCTTGTTAGTTGTGGGGCTCCTAAAAATTTATGGGGTGAGGCTGTTTTAACAGCAAATTATGTTTTAAATAGAATACCTCATAAAAAGACTCTTTTAACTCCTTTTGAATTGTGGAAAAAATATAAACAATAAAAAAAAAAAAAAACAAATTTGGATTATTTTAGAGTTTGGGGGTGCTTAGCGTATGTGAGGCTACCTGATCCTAAAAGACCAAAACTTGGAAAAAGAGCTTCTACATGTGTATTTTTGGGTTATACATTAAATAGTCCAACTTATAGATTTTTTGACATTGATAATAATACAATAATTGAATCTAAAGAGGCAATTTTTCATGAGAATAAATTTCCATTTAAATCTAAAATTAGTGGGGGCCTTGAACAACAAGGTAGAGATAAAGTCTTCAATGTCTAAGTCAAAAGAAACTGATAAAATTGAGATTGAACCTAGAAAAAGTAAAAGACTTAGAATTGAAAAAGATTTTGGTCCTGACTATTATGTATATAGTTTACAAAATGATCCTACTTCTTTAGAAAAAGCTTTATCATCAACTGATTCAGATTTTTGAAAAAAAGCCATCAACGATGAGATGGATTCTTTGATTTCTAATAATACTTGGAAACTTGTAGACTTACCTCCAGGTTATAAACCAATTGGATGTAAATGGGTACATAGAAGAAAATTAAAACCTGATAGAACTATTGAAAAATTCAAAACTAAACTTGTAGCTAAAGGTTTTAAACAAAAAGAAGATATTGATTTTTTTTATACATTCATAGTTTCTTTTTATATACTACTGTTACTTACATTTGGTCAAATCATCTTTGGACAATTATACTCGCTCCATTGTGGTAGCTTGTACTCCCTATCGCTCTGAGCTTTATCAAGTACAGCCAAGTTTTAGAGATTGTTTCACCAGAAGCTTCATTTATTTCTTTTTGAAAGGGTTCATCTTGTTCATAGAGGCTTCTTCTATTCTTATTTTACTTATAAACAAAATTTGCATTTGGTCAAATCAAATTTTTTTTTTTGGGGCATTTTACTAGAGTGTGGAATTCTGTCCCTTCTTGTTTGGTGTGGCACTGTGGCATGTATAGAGGGGGAGGAATAGGAGGATGTTTCAAGATCAAGAATTTGTTATTTTATAGGATGTCGTTGGATGTTCGTTGGCCTCTAATGTTATCTGATTCATTGATTCTTTGGAATTGTAATATTTTTAGGAACTTTTTGGTATACATCGAGTATACTCCATTACTTGTTCTTGTATGTTTACTTTCTGTTTAATGAAATTATTTATTAACTGTAAAAACATTTTAAAGCTTCCTGTTTCTGAGTACCGGAGTGTGATCTAAGCCTGTATCTCATTTGGATTGCCTCCTATTTATAATTTACTGAAGGTCTTGCCACTGGTCAGAAATTCAATGCTGGAAACATCATGGTGCATGTGTATTTGTCTCTGCAGTGAACTTGTCATGGATGTATTGCACCAAGTGACTCCCCCACATGAAGTGGGTTGTACTCTATTCCAGATGTGGCGAGTTTTCACTTTTGCCATTTTACATTCATAATTGTTTCACTTTGAGCTTGTCATTTTGTGATCATCATCCTTTTTTTTTTTCTGTTACATATTTTATTACTTGTTTTGATGCGGGGCTATGTTTCAGAATGTGATTCTTCTGCTGCTACCACCACTACCATCTCTGGGATCAATTTGTCATTAGTTTTGCAGTTTTACAACTTGCAATTTCACTTATGTGTATGGTATTCAAAGCGTAAAAGTTGAAGGCAAACATTGATCTGTTTTTTCTGTTTACACCAATTTGCTGGCTTTACTAATACTTTTAAACAAAAGGAAGCATACGATCATTGGTGTTTTGGTTGTTTTAGAGGTTTTAATATTATTTTGATGATTTTAGGGGTATTTTGGTCATCTTGGTGTTTTTAGGGGTATTTTGGTCATTTTTTACTTTTCCGGGTTGTTTTGAAGATTTTAGTGATTTTAGGAGTATTTTGGTCATTTTAGAGGTTTTGGATAATTTTTTTTTTTTTAGAGGTTTTGGGGTTATTTTGGTGATTTTATGTATTTTGGTTAATTTATAGGTTTTAAAATTCTAAATTTCAAATCTTCCTTTGTATAAATGGATCCAAACAAGAAATTTTAAAATCAAAGGATTTAGAATCAAGGCATTTCAAATCTATTGATTTAAAATCCAAATCCAAATCCAAGTGTCCAAACGCAACCTTGGTTGACAATTTTGGTGTATTGTGTGGAAGTGATGGTGAATTCACTTATTCATGTCTTCTTCGAAAGCCCATTCTCCTAATAACCCTAAGCTGGACATGTTCCATTTGGCCCTTCTTCTTGAGCTCAATACCCATTAGTTCCAAAACCCAATGGGTCAAACTAATCCTCAACCCAACCCAACCCATTACAACAATTCAATTTGGATGGACCAAGCTAACAAGGTAAGTCCTCTAGATTTGGCAAGTTAGGTTAAAAATGTTTTATCCAATCATAAAAAAGCTTAGATTACCCGAAACCCATGCAATGATATCAACAACATATGAGTGTAGTTTAAATAACGAGATAGTCTGAACATTATTAATTATATTATATTTAGGATAAAATTTAGGTACAATTCCTTAAGTTAAGTACATTAGGTTCTTAGTTGAATTCAAATACATTGAATTTAAATATTCTTGAAAAAGATAACATTCTTTTTATTTCATTGGTTAATGCAATCATGTATTTGAATTCAATCGAGAACTTAATTTACTTAACCTAAGAAACTGTACTTAAGTTTTATCCTTATATGAAATGAGAGATTTGAACCTTGATTCAAAAAATGATCAAGGGATTAAAATAATAAAAATACAACTTAAGAAACTAAAATGATAATTGACCAAATTTAAGGGGATGTAATTAAATTTTTGCCTAATTAATTTGAGAAGAGTTAATTACGAGGAATGCCTTTTATTTGCATTATAGGTGTTGGACTTTCCTCCTAATAGTACAATAGATGGCTGCCGACTATTAATTAATTTGAGAAGTGGGATGCCTTTCATAGTTTCATTTTCTTTTCTTTTTCTTTTTTGGATAAAGCCTTTCATTTTCATTATAGGTGTTGGACACTTGGACTTGCTCATTCTGGCCATCATGTTTCCGGTTTTGTCCCTCAACAGTCAACAGTATAGAAGGAAAAATAATTAAATAAATAAATTGTACTCCTCCAAATCAGAGCTCGCTCTCAGAAAAGGTTACTGAGTATTCTGTTACTGTTATTTGTATACTAACTTGACACCTTTGTACAAAGAACAAATTAGCTGAGTACACAATGAAAGTAGCTTGCATTTGTTGTATACATAATACATATGTACAAAATCCCCACTGAAATTTATTTCTTTTGTACATGCTAGCGGATTGAAAGTTGAAACATGTCAGCAGCTTATCTATCCTCTTTGTATTGATTGATCTTTGTCCTTGATTAGACCATCCACTATGTATATCATGATTTTACACTCTAATCTAAACCATGAGCATATCATGCGATAAGTATCAGTTTGTTTTATTCTTTTCTTGAATCTATCATACTTTGAGTACTGATTGCATGTGACTGGTTTATGGTTAGGGATCCTCCTCAAGATGGCTTTCTAAAAAACAATCCATGGTTCTTGATATGAAAAATTTGTTGGAACAAAGCATGGTGATGGGCACGCATGTGAGCTTGTTTGGCCAAACTTGATTGACACATATTCTGACCCTTCATTGTTGCCTGCTGCGTCCCCCAATATCTTCCACACCGTTAACATGGAAATTTTGTAAAAGAATCTTTACTTCTGGTCCTGGAGAAAGAACTTCTTTTTGGGTCATACCTTACTGACATTCGTACACGCGATCAAATATACATAAGATCGATGTAAATGTTGCAAATAGGAAAATAAATTGAACATTACACAGGGTTTGGTTTCTCTTTAATGAAGACTAGATAAGCAACTCTGAAGAAAAAGTGTCATAAAGCAAATTTAGTTCCAACACGTCAACCATGGATTCTCTCTTATGGTAATCTCAGTTGCTTTTGTTGTGCGTTTGGATAAGCTTAAAGTTGAACTTAAAATAAATGTAATACTTTAAAAAGCTTTACATTCTAATTTAAAATGAAATTAAGCTCACTTTATTGTTGACATATATATAAGCCAGAAAATATGTGTGTGTTGAGAAATACGTTTTTCAGTGTGATTATCTTCCGTGAAATCAAAGTCAATAGACGTTAGAGGTTGTCAAGTGTAGAGGGGAAATTTACGGAGCCCTCCTCCTCTAAGTTTTCTTTAAGATCAATTTTGATGAACCACAAGTTGGTAATCTGATAGTAGGACGAGTCATAATATACATTTTATTAAGTATAAATTGCGAGTTCGACATCCCATAACAAGAGATTCCAAGAGACCAAAAAAAATTATCTTATAGGAGACTGTCATTCTTCTCACAATATGTAGAGTCCATCAAATGTTAAAGGAACATTTAAAGAAGTTAAAAGCAGCAATGTTTTATTCATAACAATTATTTACATCATGTACATTGGGGGAGACCTAGTGGTAACTCACCAAACCATGTTTCAGCAACATTGGAAAGACTAGAAAAACTAGCATACACATAACATTACTATTACAAGATTTATCCACACAGACATACTCACAGACCCGAAACTTGGCTCTCATTTGCTGCAACTTTGACGGACGCTTTATAAACAACTAAGATACAATAGTGATTTTATTTCTTTCTGGTGGCTTTTTTTCTTTGCTAAGTAATATCACATTTCTTGAGGCTTTTAGTTTTTTTCATGGAAGCAATTGGTTCTCAATCAGCAGTGGTCCACGCCATTTCATTCTCATAGAACCAGTGGCAGACCTCAATTTGTCCTGGGCTGAACCCCAGTGCCAAGAAGGCCACATGCTTTGGAGACCAATCTGCCGTGTTAAGATGACAGATGGCAACACCATGGTTGATCTTAGCCTTGCTCTCCACATCAAGAATATCAGCCTGGTAGACCCTAACTTTAGGCAGAGAGTGACAATAATACAATAGGTACGGGTACATGATCTGATGGCAAGACACTAAATTTGTCACTTCTCCACCGTTGATCTCTTTGACTGACCCAATCATCACATTTTGCTTTGACCCATTCACATTTTTAGTGCTCCTCACAACCACATTATGGCCCAAGACCGAGACGGCAAAGTCTATCATATCCTCCACCGAGCCCACACACTGCTTGGACTCACCCAGGCTCGGAGCCCTCTCACACTCAGCCAACGCGTTTACCAGCATGCGCTCCATACTCGAATTCTCCCTCACGTGGAAAATTCCCTTGAGTTCAGACAGACGCAAGGTCGAAAATGGTAATTTCGACAAAATGGCCTGGGGCAAAAACGACCTTTTGGGCATTCTGTCTTTAATGTCGGGCATCACCATGACATTCCCTCCCTTTAACATAGATTCCCGGAAAAAGCTACCCGGTTCCACCCATCTATTTACAGAACTGCCACTGTCAAGTTTAGAACTGTATTAGAGCATTCCCAACGGATTGATTAAAATTTAAGCTAAAATTTGGCTTAAGACCCTACTTTTTCTATTTTAGCTTACCACTTTTCAAAACACTCACATCCGATTCTCTATTCTTAACTCTATTTCATTTAAATATTCATTCTTTATTCATTTTTTATTATTTCCTCTAAAATTTTTTTTTTTCACAACTCCCAAAATACCTTCCTTTCTCATTTTCCTCTTCCCTCTATTTCCGTTGTATATCCTCTCCCTTTTCTTTTTTTTTTCCCCACCACCCACGTACCCCCTCTCTTTCTTTTTACTTCTCCCCCACAGCAACTTCATCAACAGAAACCCAGCAACTTCAGCAAAAAAAAATCCAACAAATTTACAAACTTTCACAGTAATATTACAGAAAATAATAGCAAATTTATAAACTTTCACAGCAATATTATGAAAAATCATTAAAACCAGACCAGCACATCAAAGCAAAATCACACACAAACCATCACCATCACTGATCTGAAGAAGAAAAAGAAGCAGCAAAAGAAGCCGAGGAAGAAGAAGAAAGAGAAGAGAGAGAGACAGTAGCCATCACCATCACCATCACCGATCTAAAGAAGAAGCAGCAAAAGAAGCAGAAGAAGAAGAAAGAGAAGAGAGAGATGGCAGTCGAAAGATTAAAGGAGAGAGAGAGAAAGGAAAGAATAAAATAATAAATAGCAAATGAACAGTCGTAAGGTAAAAATGCCTTGCAACTATAGCAAAAACCCATTTTAGCTCATCTGTTGCTAATCCATTGGGAGCAGTTTTTGGGCTAATAAGCTATATTTTGAGTTAATTTTAGCTTTTAGCAGACCCGTTGGGAATACTCTTACAGTGTTGAAATTGTTGTACTTAGAAATGTAATATCCTTTTAACTTTAATCTTTAAATATTTGTGCGATCCATGCTATTAGATTTGAACCCTATAGTGGTACCAATGGTTGTTAAAATCCTGATTGGTATCCTACAATCCTAGAATTTTAAACCATCTTAATGGCATTAAGATTTTTAATTATTAATTAGTATGATCGTGGTAAGATCTAAATCTAAATTGTAGAATCAATAGCATCGCGATCCTTTCACAATTTCACTCAATTCTAAAATTTAACATATATATAACCAGTTTTTTTGTAAATTTGAGCTAAAAAATAAAAATAAATAAATAAATAAAAGAAAGAGAAGAGAGAGTTGTTCTAAGACATTTTGTAAAAAATTTATCCATTCTCTATGATAAATTCCTAACTCTAATGATTAATTAATTTTTCTTTACAAATTAAAATTTATATCGATACTACCGTTATAATTTTTTGTAGTTAAAATCTTATTTACATTTTATAATAAAACTTTTATCTCTTTAAAATTTATTTGATTTATTGTAAATTATCATTCTTATTTTTTATTAAACAAGATTTCAATACCTATATATGTTGATGAACATTGAACACATTATTAATATTAGTGATTTTTTATATATATAAAAAGTATAATTTTTACCATTCTCAATCTAATCGAGAAAACCTTCCTATCGGATTCTATCATGGGCAGAGCTACACTATGACCAAGGTGGGCACGTGCCCATCCTCAAATTTAAAAGGTGCCCAACCATAACTCAGCTCAGCCTAAAAAATAGAATAACTTCTAAAAATAGAAAAAGAAAAAAATTTATATAGATATTAGACTTGAAAGTTAAATCCTATGAATTATATAAATTATATATATGTGACTCACTTTACTATTCCTCCATCACATCATCTCATGTACCCACCATTTTTTACTTAGCTTTTCTATTTTTTCTTACCCACGGCAAACACCCTCCATTTAGTTAATAATAACAATTCGTATAAAATAGAAAGCAAAAAAGTTTTTTTTTTAATATATTATTATGATATTTTCATATAAAATCCTTCTTACATGAAACAATAATCCACTCTCGCCTTATGTAGTTACATAACAGACTAATTCTCTCCATTAACTCTTTTTGATAGATTAAGTTATCTAACATACCGTCACTTTATCAAAACCAAAAATGTATCCCATTTTTTTTTCTTTTTTTCTTTTTTTTTTACTAAAATTCATTCCCTTCTTTAGCCTGCCAACCTTCTTTTTACAAGGAAAAAAGAAATCATTTCTTTTGATGACTCAATGAGTTATATAAATTATATGTATGGATGAAAAACATAAATATAGCTTCTCAATTATGGTATTTCTAAGATTAAATTTCTGCTCCAGGCCGGTCAAAAGATGGCCTCCTAAATTAAAGTTTTGTCTCCACCCCTGGATCCTGGGTAGGATACCGATTTTAACAACCTCCACCGATACCACGACCCACTAAGCGTTTACCATACTTTTTGAACGTGTCGTTTCCATGGTTGATGAGTTTGTCGTAGGCAATTCTGTAGACGATATTGGCAAAATCCCTGTATTTCTTCTGGCCGGTCGGTACTCCGGTCTTCCCAGCGTTGTTGTATTTTTTATCGCTCTTGTCAGAGACTTGGGTTAATGGGTGATCATCTTCGAAGGAACAGTACAAGTTGGCTAAGGAACAAAAGGAGTGGAAGTGTGAAGAGAGGGAGTTTTGGGTGGCGAGGTTGGTGAAAATGGCTGAGTTTTGAGCATTGAGTGGGGAGGCTTTGGAGAAAAGGAAAAGTGGTTTTGGGAGGTTGTTGGAGATGTGATTGTTCCAGTAGCGGATCAGAGAGGCTCTGGGTGTGAAAGTGTTGGCTTGGGATGAAGAGCTTGGTGTCTTTGCGTGAGAAACCTGCATATGCATATATCAGACAAATACAAGAAGTTATAGATAGGCATAGGATAGAGAGTATAGGGAGATTGTGTGTAATATAAATCCAAAGACAAGAAGATACTTACATTGAAATAGGAAAGAAATAAGAAGAAAGAGAAGAAGAGAAAACTCATCCTATTGATCATTTGTCTTTCCATTGTGTGTGTGTGTGATTGTGTGAGAGAGAGAGTTAATTTGTCTATGCATAAATAGAAGTGGCCATCAACAGGGGCGGAAGGAGGAAGGCTAAGGCGGGCCATGGGCATGGCCTCCTGGTTTTTTAAAAATCCCCCTCCTTAAGATATATATAAACATATATAATGAGTGGAGGTGATATTTTTTGGGTGACTGATGGAGAGAGAGAAACGGTGAAGGGGACAGAGGAGAGAAAGTCGGGTTGCGGGCAAAGGTGGCTCAATACTTTTTGGGGTTTAAAGTGAAAATTTTTATTTATGAATATATTATTGGCCTTTGTGTCCGTTATAGAAGACAAAGAATCGTACTCAACAATTGTTGACTGAACAGTAATACTAATTAGTGAGTGAATAGTATTTACATAATAACATGAACTATATGTGAATAGTATATTTGAATCACTATATGTAGTATGCTTGGATCACTGTATATATGTGGTTTTAGTTATGTAAGTGGTATAAGAAATTCTTGAATTCTTTAAAAGAATTATCTCTGGAAGTGGATGAACACTTTATAAGAAAAAGTTACTCTTCTTTATCTTCTTCAATTTTCTTGTTATATCTTTTATTTTATAACACGTTATCAGCACGAAACTCTATCCAAATCTTAAAAAAAGAGTTGTTCTCACTTTATCTCCAACTTACTGTAAGTTTTATTCTTAAGAATTGATAATTTTATTATCTTACTTACATGTTATTATATTGATCTATAGTTTATAAGTTTTATGGATTATGAAATCCTATGGATTTTATGTTAAAGATATTATATCTAATGATATTATCAAATATGGTCAATTATAAATTAAGCAATTTCATTACACTTATTTTATTACTTTAAGCTTATTAAGATGACAACCACGCATTCCAGCAAGATCGTGTAAAAGAAATGATTTAAGAGAGAGATATAGATGCACCAAAAGCTGCACCTTATAAGAACTCATTATAAATGAATGCACTTAAAGTTGCAAAATTATAAAAGTGCAAGTGAATACAACTTTACACTTGATGCACCTGAAGTTGCAAAATTTTAAAAGGTGTAAGTGAATAAAATTCTGCACTTTCTAAATCAGCTCACAATTAAATTATGTGAGGGAAAATATCTGAAGAAAATATATTGGAAAAAGGAAAATTATATATTATATAAAAATGCTCTTGTAGTAGTAATATCAAGAACGTAAGTTCAAGAACTCTGAACTGACATTGTCTTCCATTGGTTAAGCAAAATAATAAGATTTTGCTAAAAATTCACAAGTTCTATCCGACCAGTTATATACCATTCCCTGAAGTGAATGAAACCTCATTTGATAGTTAAAGGATCGTGAACGTAGAAGTGGTATGAACAAAATCAAGAAGGATGTACTCAAATATTCTCTCAAAGAGATATTACAACTTATCACCTGAAGTGAAATTATTAACACTAAATTTTGTTGATCTAAAAGATCCCTTGAAACATAATCCAGAAGATCCTTGAAATTATTAACAATAAAATTTGTTGATCCAAAAGATCACATGAGTTATTTTGATATCTTAAATAAAATGGATATCACTCATTTGATTTCCTCTAGGATACAAATGGATAATTAAAAATTTGATTGTTGGTTAAATATCCCTACCAATTAATATATTCTTCTTAATCATATTTTGTTATGTTTAAGGAATCTCATTGAATTGCATATATTGAGATTTAATACCATCTTCTTAAAGATCATGTGCAAAAGATGGGCATGTTGTACTTGAATTTGTTAAGTACATCAATGGGCTGACATACTCATGAAACTTCTCCAAGAGGATCATTCCTAAACAATTCATAGAGAACTTGGTATGTGTAAAGTAATCCGATTAAATTAATTCTCTTGGGAAAGATTTTATGTTTATCCATTTAATTTTGAACACTAGATTGTATGCCCAGTTATATGTATATATGTGTGTATGTTCATGCATGAAAGGTGAAATAAGCTCATCATTAACAAACATGATTTTATTAGAAAAAGAGGCCACTACATTTTTTTAAGAATTGGGCGAAAAGCCAATTCTTTCACCTCAACTAGTAGCTTCTCGTACTGCTTTTGAAACTCAATTGTGGTCTTACTCTGTTTTGTAGACCCTGCTACTAAATCATTAGCATAAGAATCTACGAGTTTCTTCAGTCATTTATTTTCCTCTTTAAGCTCTCTTACTTTCTTCTTGTTGTCTTTGAGCAATCGCTGCAGAATAGTAACTTGGGAACACAGTGCTAGAACTTCATAATTTCTAACATACAGATGTCGTCCCATGTTAGAAACAGAGGCAACACACTGAATAGTGAGTACCATTGAGTCATTAATAGTTTGAGAATCTGTCCTCTCAGCCAATATTCTTCCATCCTCTGAAGTGAGGAGACCTACAGCTACTGCAGTTGCAGTTGTACCACTTAGCATCACGGAATCAATTACCGTGATAGGGCCGTTCAGCGATAGGAAGTATGGACTCCAGACCTCTAGCGCTGCGCTAGGCACAACATTTAAATTAATTGCATCATGATTGTTTTGAGAAGAAAAGGCAACCATCCTAGAAAATCTAATGAGAGATTAAGATAAAATTTTGAAAATGATGAATAAAGTTCATCGAAAACCAGAGTGTGATAAATAGACTTCAGATTTTTGAATGAAATGAAAACAATCAGTGCAATTACTTGTCATCCGATTCCCAAGACACGATTACCTGTCATCCGACTCCCGAGACACCTTTTCTCAAATTTCAACGTTTGTTAAAATTCGAGATTTAACGTATATGAAAAAGTCATTGACTCAGGACTCAATGCGTCAACAAGATCTTCTTTTTGAAAAAGCAGCTATCACTTTTCAAACTTCTTGAATTATCGGTGTCTCTGGTGTATGTGATTGGATAAGCCAAACACGTAACGCCTTCTGAACCGTTCATTCACCCGCGTGTCTATCCTATAAATTCGCTTCTCTTCTCCATTGCATATCGCACCTCTCAAATCTTACTCTCTCATCAATTTTTCTATACACTAAAAGGATGCAGCATCACAAACTAATTCATAAAATCAACAATTTAATGTTCTCAGACAGAAGTAAGATTATTTTTTATCAAATTCCTACGAAACAAGATTATCTTTGATCATGCTTCTTAGGTGAAGTATATTTCTCATCCTCCAAGTCAATGGAAAGATCTTTGGCATACACTCTTAATACTCCTGTGACTTTGTATGACAGAAGAGAGAGAGTTACTTGTATATGGGTGTCCACCCATATCCTTTCATGATTACCTAATTAATCTGCACTTTAGGAACACGGCAAAGATCATTATATCTCAAATTGATCTAATTTCCTTGTTGAAATAATGGTAATGATTATATATTGATAATGTGTTTACATGCTTCGAATTTATGTACTTGGTTGATTATATTTTGATATGAATTTCATTATATATAATCATGATAATTTTGAAATAGTCTCCCCACCATTAGAGGGAGAAAATTTGTTGCCAGAAGCATGATGAGAAATAGTCTTCCCACCATTAGGGGGAGAAAACTCATTGCTAGAAGCATGACAAAACTATTTTATTTTGATCCTTACATAAATTAATGTGAACTATAAGTTCAAAGAATTATTTATTTGTAAGGTATTAAATAAGATAGTTTTGTAAAATAAAAATAAGTCGCAACCCATGCTGAGGCTATACCCATTAAAGAGGCAAATGAAATAGTTGATCTATCCAAAACTTGTGCACAATATCTCCTGAAAATAAACCTCCAGAAGAGGAAACTCCTGAAGAATTATCCTCTGAAGTGGAATCTCCTGAAAAAAAAAAATGGAAATATGATATATTTGGACCTGTAGTCCATACACCTAATGGTGTAATGCCTTGTTTAAATACATGTGGGTATTTGTACTATGAAGTACAAAGTACGACTTATGTAATAAGGTTTTTTGCAGAAATCTAGTATAATTATAAAGAAATATATGCTCCTGTAATGGATACAATTTCATTCCGAATTTTAATTAACTTAGTAGATTGGATGTGCGCATATCTATATAAATTATTGAACATCCCTGAAAGATTTAAAATGCCTTAAGCATATAATCCCTAAAGGATATTTTCTACCAAGTAACAAACATTCATGAAGCATATAATTCAAAATCCCTGAAGGATATAGAACGCTTGAAGCATACAATTTAAAATTCTTAAAGAATATAGAATGCTTGAAGCATACAATTTAAAATCCTTAAAGGATATAGAATGCATGAAGCATACAATTTAAAATCCCTAAAGGATATAGAATGCTTAAAACATATAATTTAAAATCCCTGAAAGATATGGAATGCCTCAAGCATATAATCCCTGAAGGATATACTATACTAAGTAACAAAAATTCTGATATGGTTTAAAGCAATCTGGGTGCATGTGGTACAATTGTCTTAGCAAATATTTTTAAGAAGGATTTAAGAACAATCCATATTTGTCCATGAGTTAAAGAATGAGAATCCCGATTTGTTATTGTTGCGGTATATGTTAAATCTCGCTGAAACTTCTGAAAAGTTCACAAAAACCACCAATCATATGAAGAATGAATTCGAGATTAAAGATCTCGGTAAAATATAATTTTGTCTTGACTTGCAAGTTGAATACTTTCCAAATGGAATTCTTGTTCACCAGTCAAGATACACAGAGGAAGTCCCGAAGCACTTCCATATGAATAAAACTTATCTTTTGAATACTCCAATGGTTGATTAGTCACTTGATGTTAAGAAAGACCATTTTCGCCCTCAAGAAGAGTATAAAGAAATTTATGGTCTTGAAGTACCATACATTAGTGCAATTGATACTCTGATATATTTTGCAAATTGCACTTAATCATATCCATAGTTAATGGGAAATGCAGACGCATGATATCTTACTGATCTAGACCAAAGGATGATCAGAAATAGGATACTATTCACATGTGACAATACTGCTATTGCATGAAAATTTATCAAGCGAACAAAGATGTAGCAATTCATGAAACAAACACATCTCACCTAATATTCTCTAGAAGAGTGGTGATACTGATGTCAAGCAAATATGGTCATGTGATAACTTAGACAGTCTAGAAGATTGTTCATAATATTAGCATGCGTCGACATAAGGACCTTTTCATTGATAATTGAAGATCTATGTACTCATGAGGGGGAGTAAATACTCTGAAGGATATATGCTGATTGTAATTTTTTTCCTTTGCTAAGATTTTTCCCACTGGGTTTTCCTTTGCAAGGTTTTAATGAAGAAATCCAAAGGCACTTAAAGGTTCACAAGAATACTGTACTCTTTTTCCTTCGTCACTGGTTTTTATCCCATTGGGTTTTTCCTTGGCAAGGTTTTAACGAGGCATATTCTTTGTGAGTGATCATCCAAGGGAGAGTGTTATGAATATATTATTCAGTATGGGCCTTTGTGTCCGTTATAGAAGACAAAGAATCATAGTGGGCATTGCATTATGCTCTAATTGTTATGAATGATTGCGGCCGATTGTCGACACCAATTATTGAGTGAATAGTACTTGCATAGTAATATGAATTATTATGTGAATAGTACTCTTGAATCACTATATATATATATGTGGTTTCAGTTATGTAAGAGATATAAGAAATTCTTGAATTCCTTAAAAGAATTCTCTCTGGAAGGGGATGACCACCTTATAAGAAAGTTCTAAAAAAGAGTTTCTCTTCTTTCTCTTCTTCAATTCTCTTGCTATATCTTTTATTTTATAACAAAGCAAATTTTTTTTTTTCTATTTAAATTTTTTTCTTTTTTCTTTTTACTACTCTTATTCCATATGTAAATTATAAGCTAAAACTTATTGAAGATATATGTTCTTATTTTACTTTTATATGTATATATATATATTTGCATTCAGAGAATTAGAGATGTGGACAATATGTTTTTTTTTCTTCTTTTTTATATATATAAGAAATGACAATTTCAGATTTCGTGAATATGAATTAGAGATTCTTATTGCATTTCTCATTTGTGAAAAGTAAGGTTTTTATTAGTGTTATATATTTTTTTCATTAATTTGTATTTATTTAGGGATGTAAAGTGACGTTAAATATTTAAATTATTTAGAATCGATTAAATCTTTATATGTTTCATAATTTTTAAAACAATTAGTATGTTCTAACTGTGTAATCTCTACATTATTTAACACAAAAATCTTAATTTAAAATATTTAAAAGAATAGTAATTATAATCAATGATTTAAAAGATAGTTCACAGTTTAATTGATTGAAAAAAAAAAAGTAAGAATTATATAAAGACTACTTTGTATAAATATAAGAAAATAACATATGTTAAATCATGTTACATACATATTTTATGTGTTTAATAAGTTATTTTTGATTTAAATTTGTTTTTATATATTTAGCTTGGTCCTCCTGGAATTTTTTTTGGCTCTGCCACTGTCTTTGGTCTCTCTTTTCATAATCTTGTTTGCTTTTGTCGAAATTGCTTTACCTCGAAAAAGTAATCCGATATTTTTATTTTTCCCTTTTTATATATATTGTTTGTTACTTTAAAGTACTGAGTTAATACCAAAAATATAATATGAAAACAAATCTGAAGATATTTTTTTTTATTTTGATAGTTACAATAATGAGAGAGAAAGATTTGAACCCAAATGGAAAATGTCATTGAACTTCAAAACTCTTAACAAAGATATTATGCTTTTGAACTCTGCCTTTAGGTCGTTATACTTATATCAAAGACTAAATTATGCTTTCATTTGAATGGGATTGAGTTTTATAAAGGATTGAAATAAGCACATTAAAATAAAAACTGGGAGTCTTTCTATGTCTGCCTCAATTAAAAAAGATTTTGATACACTAATCGGGGAGTTATGATTAGAGTAAATTATGGGAAATGGTGGCCAAATTAGCATTTAGGAAATCAAGAGCATAAATTAGTTACATACTTAAAAAAAAATTCATTATTTTCTTGATAGATCTTTTTATTTTCTCCTCGGAATGCCAAGTTATTTTTACCAAGATTTTTTAGTACAACAATAATTGTTAATAACACCTTTTTTCCCATGATATCTTTCTCTTTGTAATTTGTTCTTGAAACCTATAAATTAAGTACTCCGAGTAACTGGGTAAGGGCGACCCTTTTTACTAATAAAAAGAAAAGACTAATTGAAGTGGGTTTTATTAATTTTATTTTGGAAGGCAATGCCTTCAATGTTATCAACCCTATTGCTTGTTCCCTCATTCTTCCACATTGTTCAGTAGGCTCTATTATTGGAGAGATTTGTACTTTGCTATCTTCAGTGTCTTTTTTATATGTAAATCATGCCTTTAGAGAATCTAATTATTTAGCTCATGATGTAGTTTTTTGGTCTTCTACTTCTATTTGTTGGGAAAGAATCTCAATCTCCTCATTCCTAAGCTCTATATTTTCGGTTGGTGGGGTAGATGATAACTCTTATTCCTACTCTTGTATTTGTTTTCATTAATATGTTAATGTTATTTTAAATATATATATATATAAAAAGACAAGAAGTCTCTCATCCTCTATCTCAATTAATAAAGATTTTGATTTATTTATTGTAAGGCTGGCTCTATATGGTAGGCAACTTAGGCAATTGCCTAAAGCCCCCAAATAAAAAATAAATAAATAAATGCCCTAGTTAACAAATATATATATATATATATACACACACACGTCAACCAGGAAAAAAAATAAAATTAAGGTCCTCTCTATTAGTCAATAGAATGCATTACTTATTAAGAAAGTCCAAAGAAGATTAAATTTGAGGTCATGGTATCCCAAAATACAAAAAGTAGGTGAAGAAGCTGAAGAGACAAAATTAAAGTTAAAAAAATAAAAACACTCTTATCAAAATTAAAATCTGAATTAATAGCTAGCAAAACAAATCCATTAATAAAATCTCTTGAAATTTGCCAAGACTATATTTCTCTAATAACAAAAAGCAAAAAAGAAAAAACATTCTCTCAATCTCTCAATGTTAATTCTTGAAAAAATTAATCCCAATTTTTTGCTCTTTGCTCACATTACTATTCTCCTTCTTGATCTTTTTTTTTAAGCCTTCTTTCTAGTAGTTGCTCATAACTTGGTGATTTGGTGTACTTAAGCTTTATTATAACTCGTTTTTAATTTATTCATAAATATTTTTTAATTATAACTATCTACTTGAAAATATCTATCTCAATATGAAAAACTTAATAAAATAAAAAAAGGGTGAAAATCTCACAAGATGGCCCTCGCTTAATGTTTTCGCCCTAAGCCCCAAAATTCATTGAGCCGGTGAGTTACGATTAGAGTATGAGAAATGGTGGCCAAAATATCGTTTAGGAAATCAAGAGAATAAATTAGTTACTAGTGGGCAGTCAGGGCAGGGCAAGTGGTTCTGAAAGGATAAGCTGGTTGTAAAAGTCCAAGATAATGGAGTAGAAATTTGGGGCCCAAAATAGGTATACACTTTTTTTTTTTTGAATAATAAATAGGTATACTCTTACATCACCTGGCATGTGGCCCGCATGTATGTTGATGGACAAGCCCAAAAGATGGCTGCCAGATGGCTGCCTGTTACAAGGCTATAAATTAATTTGAGAGGTATGTTCATTTTCATTATTGGACTTGCTCATTCTGGTCCATTCAGGGAGTTTTTCGGTTTTTTCCTCTTAAAAGTACAAAAAGATGGCTGCCGACTATAAATTAATAAATTAATTTGAGAAGTATTTCATTTTCTTGATATTTTCACATCACTTAAAATATGAATAATATTATTAACAATTTGTGATCATGTTTAAATTTATGGACAATAATATCCACAATTTGTAGCCATATTATCTTCATTTATGTGATGTAAGGTGTAGATGGTGTGAAATAATACTTTTACTGGCTCATTCTAGTCCATTGAGGGACTTTTTCGATCTTTTCTCTTAAAAGTACAAAAAGATGGCTGCCGACTATAAATTAATTTGAGAAGTGATTGGATGCCTTCCATTTCACCAAAAATAAAAAGAATGTCTTTCTTTTTCATTACGTGTAATGTTATAAACACAACAGTTGAATTGACAGGTTATCTACCATTAATAACTTGATATATTGACAGTTGTGCAATATGTTTTGAGAATTATTGTGACTGAAGAGTTATTGTTTCATTATAGGTGTGAGACTTGCTCATTCTGGCCTGTTGAGGGACATTTTTCGGTTCTTTCCTCTTAACAGTACAAAGAGATGGATGCCGAGTATATATTAATTTAAGAAGTGATAGGAATAGGATGCCTTTCATTTTGATTATAGGTGTTGGACTTGCTCATTTTGGCCCATTGAGGGACTTTTTTGGTCTTTCCCCTTAAAAATATAAAAGGAAAGAAGAAGAAAAAAAAAAAAAAAAAGGATTTTGTTAATGGGTGCCTTTAGGGTAATAGTTAAGGATCATTAAATGTTTACACTTTACGGAAAAGAACAAAATTTTAACGTTATAATAATAAATGAAAAGACTGAAATACCCTTAAAAGTTGTTTTTATATTATTCTAATATTAAAATTCCACTACTTCCTATAAAGTTGAAGCATTAAATGCTTCCTTAACTATTGCCCTAAGGGCACTCGTTAACAGGACCAAAAAAAAAAAAAAAGTTTTACCCCTCTAAAATTAGAACACGCTCTCAAAAAAATTAAGTATTGTTTGATACCAATTTATTTGACCTTTTATTGATATTTTGTTTTTTTTTTGTTTTTGGGTGGAAAATGGGTTAAATTATAATTGTACTTGAAAAAGTTGTATGTAAACAAAACAAATTAAAAGTGCTTCATGACCGATTCCTCCGTGAGCTCCACCACCACTCACTGTCGTCATCGCCACCGAGAGCTATCACCCCTGATTTATCTTCATCTTTTCCTCTCAAGCTTCTAGCCCTTTTTCTCATTTCTAATCTCACTAAACTCTTAGTGCCGGCTCAATAGCTTAACAACTTAGGTCATGGCCTAAGGCCCCCAAATATTACTCAATAAAATATTTTTTTTTTATTAAAAAAAAAAACAATAGGAGAAAAATATAGGTTATTAATTATCTTATAGGAGCAATGGTATCAATTGAAAAAGAGATGTTTGTTGAACTTGAATACAACAATTTAATTATTGATTTTACATCTCAGAAATTAATAAAAATAAATAAACAAAAAAAATACTATATAGAAAGTTAATATCATTTAATAGATTCATTGATATATATATATATATATATATTTTAAATACAATGTTTGAAAATGCCTCATTTTAATTGTCGCCTTAGGCCCCAAAATCTCTTGAGTCGGCCTTGCTAACTCTCTTCTCCATCATCTTACCATAGACCCATATTTCTTCCTTTTCCTATTTCAAATCTTTTTCTCCTTTCTTTTTCATTTTTCATATTTTTTTTTTCTTCTTTCTCTTTTATTTTTCATTATGGCCAAAATTCTATTTTCTTTATCTGTTTACACATACCAAATTTAATTTATTCCATTTTATTTTTATTTTTATGTATTTAAGTTTAAATGACAATTGGTTGTTGTGAACTGGAAGGAAGCCATGGTGGCGATGAACCATTGATGATGGTTTTTGTAGATTGTTAATGGCTGCGGCATGAGAGCTGCGATATATATATATATATAAAAGAAAGAAAGGAAAAGTTTAATGGGTAGGATTACACAGGTGGGTACGTGAATGGGTATAAAATGGGTTTTAATCGAGTCTTGGGTCTGCCACATCAAATGTCTACATGTAAATGAAAATTAATTTCACATTAATTAAAAAATTGTCACATCATTAATCTATTAGCCACGTACACACAAAATTAACGGAGACAGACAAAATGGCTAATAGTGCACGATTTTGAAACGTTAGGGACCAGTTCTGCTCGTTTTAAACGTTAAGGATCAAATGTGCAACTTGTGTAAACATTAGGGAACAACAACGTATTTAACCCTTTAATTTTTAACATGTTCTAACTGATTACAGGTAGTTTCGATACTTTATTTCAAGTTTTGAATGCTCAATTTGATTTCGTATCTAAAGGGGATGTGGTTCGGTATTACTTTGATTAAGAGGACTTTTAATGTTTGATAGAGAAAATACAAGAAACAGAGAAATATGGAAAAACAAGCAAATTAAATTATAGACCAAAATGCACAAAATACCCTCTAAGTTTGGCTAGTTTTGATTTTGTTTCTTAATGTTTGAAAATTTTGATCTGCTACATTGAGGTTTGGGTCTGTTTGGATTTTGGCCCTCCCGTGCATAAAACGTTAATCCCTGGACATCAAATGTCAATTAAGCCTGACACATATGCTAGGTGGTCCAATCAAATCATGCAATGTGTCAAGTGTATTATAAAAATTAAAAAAGAATTTAAAACAATTTTTTGAAAATTTAATAGATTATAAAAAACTATTATTAACATTAAAAATGAAAAAGAAGAAGTTCATCTCTTTCTCTCTCTCTCTCTCTCTCTCTCTCTCTCTCTTTCAAATCCAAAAAAAACAAAAAAAAACCTAAAATGGTGACCAAGGGAGCAGATCAGAGAAGGTGAAGAGGATTTTACAGAATCAAAGCCTTTGATCTGCACCACCAATTGAGATCGCTTGGCCAACGACGAAACCAAAGGCATCAACTATTGTTATTCCATTTGAAAACTAACTAGTGACCAAAACTTCTTGGGCATTTTGGAGAATTTTTGTTTTTGCTTGGACTCTCATCATATGCAGGCTTGAAGTTGAATCTCTCTTTAATTTAGCCGATTTTCTCTTGCACATTGTGGGAAGCCCAGATGGGCTAGATCCATGGGGGAGAGAGAAAGATGAACTTTTTTTTTTTAATGTTAAAAATGGGACTCAAATGAAGAAGGAGAGAGGGAGATGCCATGTCTAATGTTAAAAATGGGTTAAAAAATTTTTTTTTTTTTAAATTTTTATTTTTTTTTTTATTGTTTTTACATTTTTAATTGGATTTTTGTGACAGGCTCTTTCTCACTTAACATTAACGTTTTTTGGACATAAAGGACAAAATCCAAACGGACCCAAACTAAAAGGAAACGGATCAAAACTTTCAAATATCAAGAAACAAAATCAAAATCAGTCTCTCCTCTTGAAGCTGAGAGATTTTTTTTTGTCTTCCAAACTTGCCAATCCTCAAATTATTCTCTAAAATGGTGTTTCTCCACTCCCTCTCTCTCTGTTTCACTCACGGCTCCTCACCTCCCTCTCCCTTCTTTTCTTTCTCTCCCTCCCCCCCTCCTCACAACCTTTCCTCTGTCATCAATCTTTATTTAGGCTTCCTCCATTAAATCTTACCGTTACAGAATCAAAGCCTTTTCTGGACTACCGAAACTTTTTGTTACACGCATGCAATTTGTTTGATAAAATAGCTGAGTGCTTTCTTATTCTTTTCTAATTTGATTTTTGTGAACTGCCAAATGAATGGTGTGCTTGCAAATTGATTTCTAGAGGAGCACTTGGTAACCAAAGTGCATCAACTATTGTTTTTCCTCCTATTTTGTTGAGCTTCTAGGACGGGTTAATGCAAATGATGTCATACAAAGAATAAGGTCTGTATAATCTGTTAAAGTTTAGCAAGCTTTTTCTTGTCTTTTAATGGGTGCTGAATTGGGTAATTCCATTAGGGAGTGGAGACAGGCAGGTGGGTATCAATCTGGCATGCTCAGTACTGCTCAAGCTATTCATGATCCTATACCCAGTCCTACTGTCTCTGCATCTCGCAAGAAACAGAAGATATCCCAACCTGTACCTTCACAATCCTATGGTGGGCCGTCTCCTTCATTTCACCAAAAGCAGTAGCTCCATCTCACCAGCCATCTTCATCCACTGCAAAGCGAGGATCTATCCCAGGACTGAAGGGCAA
Organism: Fagus sylvatica; assembly: GCA_907173295.1. Classification (NCBI taxonomy): domain Eukaryota; kingdom Viridiplantae; phylum Streptophyta; class Magnoliopsida; order Fagales; family Fagaceae; genus Fagus; species Fagus sylvatica. Next base: position 45,452,926 of record OU015762.1, read on the forward strand.
GAAGCAGAAACCTGTAAGTTAAATTTATGAAATTTGGAGTTAAACATATAATAAACTTGTAAGTTTCATTTGATTGTTTTGTTTACATACTATTCCATTTTGTTCTACAGGGTCAGGTCTTGCCTCCTTTGTCAGGTCCAACTGGGAGGGGTCAAGTTGCTAATTGGGTTTCTTCTGGTAATATTGTTATTCCATGATTTGCCCTTAGAATTCCTTTGGTATGGTTTATCAATTTTATTTATTTATTTTAAAAATTGGGTTGAGGGATACTTGGCCAATGCTTTGGGAGGTTGCTAATTGATGTTGTTAGACATAAACAATTATTCATATATGTTTGAAATATTGTTTGGTAGATCTTAGAAGTGATATAAAAATTTATGCATCTACTTTGATTTTGATAATTGCTACAAATGAGGTTTGGTCTTTGTCTTCAGAAAGTTTACATAAGTGCAGTACACATTTTGAATCTTTTGGTCAATTGACCCTGTATTTAAGAGCCAAACTTTCAATAGTAGAATTTGAAGAATTTCTATATTGTGTAATATGGTGTGGCAACAGAGGAACAAATGGGTCTTTGAAGGAAGATTGCAAGACCCCGCATTTGTGAAAGATTATGGGATGCAATGGCCTTATGATTTCAACACAAACAACAGCAATGTACAAGAAGCATTATTGTGGCCAGCAACCAGCTTCTCATGTGTATACACTTTGTTGGATTGGGCATTGTTATTTCTGATCATAATGGTTAGCTTGCTATTGTAATGACACGATTTTTTGGTTTGTTTTTGGATATGAATCATACCAGCATCTGTGGTTTTTTGAAAGTTTTGCATTTTGATCTTGAAATGTTGCTTAGATCTATTGTGTTGGTTGTACATTCTACATCTTGCTATTAGGTTTTAATGGGTCCAACATAATAAATAATATTTTCACCTATTGGTCACATATTAGAAGACTGCATCATGTTCTTCATTCTTTTCCACTTTGAAGTATTTTATTTGCTTAAAATTTGTGTAATAATGCATTGAAATTAGCTTTGTATGCCTTTATAGTTTGTGAGAGACTGTTTGGTTGGAGGAAACTCTGCCATGTCTCTAAAGGCTTTTAATCCCTGTTATGTATACTTGCATATAATAAATAAAGTTACCTTCTTTATATAAAAAAATAAATAATGATGATAATAATAATAGATGATAGGCACTAATGTTTCTCCGCAAGAAATGATTGTTTATAAAATTATGCGTCTTTAAATTAGCTATTATTTGGTTATAAGATTGATTTTCAAATCAGTGATATGCACTTACAAGAGTGAAGCACATCAATTTGAAAATTTGTTTATGATGCACTTCAGCTTTGAACTGATAATAAATGAACAGTGCCTAGGTTAGGACCACCCTGACACTTAAATTTTTTTTTTCTTTGTTAATGGCCCAACAACATAACAACATACTTCGTAAGCAAAAGATTCTTTGCTTCCTTCATCATGTTTTCTAATATTCAGGTGAGTAAAACAAATTTGTTTAAATCCAAATTTTTTTTTTTTTAAAAGACATTCAACATAAAAATAAAAATAAAATGACATTTCCTTAAATCTTATTTCAATAGGTTCACCGTGCATCGATACTAAAAGTGAAGATCAAGGTTAAACAATAAACAAAAGTCTATGGAGCTATAATAAACATCACAGATTGATGGTGCACAATAACTAAACATCACAGATCAACGGTGCACAATGTTGAGGGTTGTTTTTTCACCAAGCAAAATCTAAAACAGGTCAAGAAAAAGCCAACAGAGACACCAAGAAAAAGCCTACACAAGAGGCCCAACACATCAGGTCCGGCCGCCAAAGGTCCTATTCACATTGACAAAAAGACTTCACGAGACGAATGAGTTTTGCTGTACCCATAAAAGCCCAACTCATTGGGTTTAGCAACCACCAGAAGCACACTTCATGCTAATAGGAACCCCACATGATCAATGGGTTCTGCCGTACACACAACGACCCAATTTACTAGGTGCAGTAGCTGTATAAAATCCACTTCACGTTGGATGGAACCCCATAAGGCTAATGAGTCCTGCCAAACATGATGGCCCAGCTCAATAAGCCTAACACTTCACGTTAAAAGAAGCCCCACAAGGTTATTGGGTCATGATAAGAGCAAAAGCCCCAGTTGCTAGGTTTTGCAGTAACAAGTGGCCCACTTTACAAAAGTCCATCCCATTCAACATGGATATCAGATATTTAAACTTAACGTATGAAAAGGAGTTGGCACTGACAACAAAACCAGACAAAAGAGAAAGAGACACATCAATGGAACTCTCTAGATCCTTTGCTGTTTCGCCAAACCTGTTCCCTGCTTTGCTGAATCCACATGTTCAGCCGAGCTCTGCCTAAGCACAGCCACCATTGATGCAGATCACACTTGAAGGAGGTAAGGTTTGGATGGTTGGGGGGTGTGAGGGTTTCTTTGCTGTTGTACCCTTCCCTTCTTGGTGGAAGTCAGCTTAGGGACTCTCTAACCAAGAAGGAGGTGCACCAAGCAGGTGTGTGTAGTGATTCCGGTCGAATGGCCTTTCCTCCCCTTCTTTTTCTTCTTAGCTGAAATGGGCATAGCTATTAAATGTTCCAGTTGACCCAAAGCAAACCATCTAGGAGAACCCACCAACTAGATAGCAACATTCTTCCTCTTTGGGGCAAAACTAAACCAAGTAACCAAATGGCACTACCAAATTCGTGAAAGGGGTTGTTGTCTCTAGATAATACCACCATGGTGTTATCCCAAAGCACTGAGCATGATGATGACTAGCCATGACAAAGGGAATTTGGGGTTCTCTATGAGTTGAGAGATCTTGGCCTATAAATAAGAGGGGGGGAGAGCAACCAAAAAGGAGGGAGATCAGAGAAAACCAAGATATCATCACAATAGACCCACAATACACAACACATGGAAAATCTCCAGCAAATATCAAAGCCATAACCATGGCTTTCAAACCTTAGAAACTCTAGATCTAAAACTCCATTCTCTAGATCTAAAACCTCATTGTTCAAATCTATCTCCAAAGATACACAAGAGAGTTCTAGAAAGCTTTAGAATCCATTACATGCACCGGTTTTTTGCTCTCTCTCCCATCCAAATCTATTTCCTTTAAGTATCTTTTATTTTAAAGTTACGTACTGTTAACAGCCTCTGCTGCAGCTAAATGGTACCGCTGAACCAAGTTACGGTGGTATAAAAGAAGGGAAGATTATTCATTTGAATATTTTGTTTCAATTCCACGGTACACTTTGTTATTGGGCTTCCCCTTGATCTGTGCAACTATATTTATCCTCAGATGGCATTGAACCACTGGATTGGGCCCACATTGCACTGAGAGCCACTGGGCTTCAAGCTGGTCTAGCAGGAGTCTTAGGCTTGACCCCAATTCCTTGAACCCGGGTACTGCGAAGCAGCCACACAAGTTTCAACACGTGGCTGAACCACAAAAGACCCTCAACATAAATGGCGACTCCGCTGGGGAGTCAAGCAGCACTTCCAATCTAGACAATGTCACAAATCCAAAAGCTCAAAGAGAGACGGCTCTTTCAACAGCAACATGAAGCCACATAACCAACCTCAGCCCTTGGCTCATGATGTTGCGTCTCGGCATAAACAACAACCTTCTTCAAGAGTACACAACAAGCTCAATATAAGTTGGCAGATGTCATTCAACAAACGAAAGAAATAAATCATCCAAATGACCATCTTGACCAGCAGTAGCAACAAGTTAGACTTCAACTAGACAAAGTTTAGCCAGACAAGGTTCAACTGTACACAACCCTTCCTCTATTGAACTGACCACTCAACAATATGTTACTGTTTCAAATCAA
>OU015762.1:45456893-45618971 GCA_907173295.1 Fagus sylvatica
TTATAATTTTTTAAATTTATTTTTAATTCAATTTTACATGTGGTATGATTTAATTGGACCACGTGACACATGTGACAGGCTCTGTTGTCACTTAACATTAACGTTTTTTGGACATAAAGGACAAAATCCAAACGGACCCAAACTAAAAGGAAACGGATCAAAACTTTCAAATATCAAGAAACAAAATCAAAATCAGTCAAACTTAAATGATGTATTTTAGTCTAAATTGCAAATAAAGAAGTTGGTAGCCTAAGTCATCTATATAGTTTATAGATACTAAAAGTGAAGATCAAGGTTAAACAATAAACAAAAGTCTATGGAGCTATAATAAACATCACAGATTGATGGTGCACAATAACTAAACATCACAGATCAACGGTGCACAATGTTGAGGGTTGTTTTTTCACCAAGCAAAATCTAAAACAGGTCAAGAAAAAGCCAACAGAGACACCAAGAAAAAGCCTACACAAGAGGCCCAACACATCAGGTCCGGCCGCCAAAGGTCCTATTCACATTGACAAAAAGACTTCACGAGACGAATGAGTTTTGCTGTACCCATAAAAGCCCAACTCATTGGGTTTAGCAACCACCAGAAGCACACTTCATGCTAATAGGAACCCCACATGATCAATGGGTTCTGCCGTACACACAACGACCCAATTTACTAGGTGCAGTAGCTGTATAAAATCCACTTCACGTTGGATGGAACCCCATAAGGCTAATGGGTCCTGCCAAACATGATGGCCCAGCTCAATAAGCCCAACACTTCATGATAAAAGAAGCCCCATGAGGTTAATGGGTCACGATAAGAACAAAAGCCCCAGTTGCTAGGTTCTGCAATAACAAGTGGCCCACTTTACAAAAGTCCATCCCATTCAACATGGATATCAAATATTTAAACTTAACGTATGAAAAGGAGTTGGCACTGACAACAAAACCAGACAAAAGAGAAAGAGACACATCAATGGAACTCTCTAGATCCTTTGCTGTTTCGCCAAACCTGTTCCCTGCTTTGCTGAATCCACATGTTCAGCCGAGCTCTACCTAAGCACAGCCACCATTGATGTAGTTCACACTTGAAGGAGGTAAGGTTTGGATGGTTGGGGGGTGTGAAGGGTTTCTTTGCTGTTGTACCCTTCCCTTCTTGGTGGGGTTTCTTTGCTGTTGTACCCTTCCCTTCTTGGTGGAAGTCAGCTTAGGGACTCTCTAACCAAGAAGGAGGTGCACCAAGCAGGTGTGTGTAGTGATTCCGGTCGAATGGCCTTTCCTCCCTTTCTTTTTCTTCTTAGCTGAAATGGGCATAGTTATTAAATGTTCCAACTAACCCAAAGCAAACCATCTAGGAGAATCCACCAACTAGATAGCAACATTCTTCCTTTTTGGGGTAAAACTAAACCAAGTAACCAAATGGCACTACCAAATTCGTGAAAGGGGTTGTTGTTTCTAGATAATACCACCATGGTGTTATCCCAAAGCACTAAGCATGATGATGACCAGCCATGACAAAGGGAATTTGGGGTTCTCTATGTTAAGAGATCTTGGCCTATAAATAAGAGGGGGGAGAGCAACCAAAAGAGAGGGAGATCAGAGAAAACCATCACAATAGACCCACAATACACAACACATGGAAAATCTCCAGCAAATATCAAAGCCATAACCATGGCTTTCAAACCTTAGAAACTCTAGATCTAAAACTCCATTCTCTAGATCTAAAACCTCATTGTTCAAATCTATCTCCAAAGATAAACAAGAGAGTTCTAGAAAGCTTTAGAATCCATTACATGCATCGGTTTTTTGCTCTCTCTCCCATCCAAATCTATTTCCTTTAAGTATCTTTTATTTTAAAGTTACGTACTGTTAACAGCCTCTGCTGTAGCTGAACGGTACCGCTGAACCAAGTTGCGGTTGTACAAAAGAAGGGAAGATTGTTCATTTGAATATTTTGTTTCAATTCCACAGTACACTTTGTTATTAGGCTTCCCCTTGATCTGTGCAACTATATTTATCCTCAGATGGCATTGAACCACTGGATTGGGCCCACAATGCACTGAGAGCCACTGGGCTTCAAGCTGGTCCAGCATGAGTCTTAGGCTTGACCCCCATTCCTTGAACCCGGGTACTACGGAGCAGCCAGACAAGCTTCGACACGTGGCTGAACCATAAAAGACCCCCAACATAAATGGCAACTTCGCTGGGGAGTCAAGCAGCATTTCTAATCTAGACAATGTCGCACAAATCCAAAATCTCAAAGAGAGACGGCTCTTTCAACTGCAACATGAAGCCACATAACCAACCTCAGCCCCTGGCTCATGATGTTGTGTCTCGGCATAAACAACAACTTGTGACAGATTTGGTGATTGTGAACCTCAAAATCAATTTTCTCTACAACCTTCTTCAAGACTATACAACAAGCTCAATATAAGTTGGCAGATGTTATTCAACAAACGAAAGAAACAAGTCATCCAAATGACCATCTTGACCAGCAGTAGCAACAAGTCAGACTTCAACCAGACAAAGTTTAGCCAGACAAGGTTCAGCAGTACACAACCCTTCCTCTATTGAACTGACCACTCAACAATATGTTACTGTTTCAAAGGCAACTATCTTCAAGAGAAGCTAGAAAGCCTCTACAAACCCTCTTACTCAGTTCAAATAATTAGCAAGCTTTATCCAAAGAAATATATAACTCCCACATTCACTAAATTTCTTGATGCTCTAGAAAAGTATTTTCCCTCCAAATACTATCATTGAGACGAAAAAGTCACCTTCATTGTCCGTCACAAGACCAAGTGAAATCAAGCCTCACACCACTGACAAACTCAAATGCAGAAAAAAACAAAAAAAAATAAAAAAAAAAAAAAAAAAAAAAAAATAAAAAAAAAAAAAAAAAAAAAAAAAAACTCTTGCCATGAGTATTTATCAATTCCTTGCACCAACGAAGAGATGAACGTGATCATGTGCAAAGTGGTGGCTGATCCTAAAGCTACATTACTTAGCCATCCACTGATCCTAAAGCTACATTACTCAAAATCATATGTAGTTATGCTGCTTCCACCTTAATGTCCATCATGCTATTGCTAATGTCTCGCATCCCGCTGAACATTTTGTTGAAAAATTTGAAGATGACACCTTTGATTCTCTCTCAAGCACAATAAGAGTTCTGCAAAACCAACTTTCTTAGCATAAGGAAGGAAAAACCATATTCTTACTATTTTACCGCTTAACCAAGTCTGCTACAGCTAAACTTGGTCCATTACCGCTGAACTTGGTCGACTACCGCTGAACCTGGTCCACTACCATCGGATCTCAAGGCTGCTATCACTTAACCAGGTCATCTACTGATGAACCTGGTCCATTACCACTCAATCAAAGCTCCTATCATTGAACCTAGTCCATTATCGTTGAATGATGTTCACACTCATCAAAATTTGATCAATATTGAATCCTCACCCAAGCTAGAATACTTTGTCGAGCAGATACTTAAATTATCCATGAAAGTTTCCAGATTTAGAGGGATTGTGACCAATGGTGGAACTCACAAGGATTCATGTAATTAGTTCAGCCGTAACATACTTAGATGACCTTGATTCCTCGACCACAAAGATGTGGCCTGAAGCTTGTCTCCTTTACGGGCTAAAATTGTTCAATGGTTGCCCTTCAATTCTTCACCATTGAACAATCAAAACGCATTTTCGAAGTCTATCATAAATCTCAAGCATGCTACATCAAGTGCCAAACAAAGTTCAGCCAGCACCATCTATTACAGTTAGGGAAAACATCATCTACAACTCAGCAACAACATCATTTGTTGCAGTTCGGCAGCAACATTATCTGTTGCAGTTTGGTGGCAACAATATCTATTGTAACTCAACAATATTTGTCATAACTCCATAGCTCACTTTTTGTCATAACTCATTAACAACATTATCTGGCGTAGTTTAATGGTATCATTGCCTTTCACCATTCTCTGGCAAGCATAAACGTTTTCTTTCAACATTTACTACCGGAGATCAACAACTATACATTTCAACAGTGTCATATGATTTAGTTCAAAGTTTCTAGCATTTGCTACAACTCAGTAACTATTCCATCCCCTGGAAATTAGTAACGATGCAAGATCTCATAGTTCAGCGGCTAATTGCATAATCAGCCGCATTCAATAGTCGCCTCATCAAGTGCAAATCAGTGGTAAACTCATCTTCCATGGTTCAATCACTCATCAAGACTCTTCACAATTTTTCAGCAATGCTCACTCCAATGTCATTCGGTAAGGCTTATCGCCAAACCATTCAGAAATTTAGCAAGCCTCATTGTTGAACCATCATGCAATACTGAAACTTTTAGAGAGACCATTCACCAAGATACTTTGCAAAGATTCAGCGAGACTTTCCATTGAACTGATCAATCAAACCTATCAACTAGTGATTCTTTCTCCTTCACTAACTCGCTACATGTGAGCTAAGTTGCTAGAAACAACTCAAGCACCAACCAAAGTTGTGGCTATTCTATGCACCAAAGTCGTGGTAATCTCGCACACCAATAAAAGCCACCTTGAACAAGTTCTCAACTCAATGCCATGGATATCTTTCATCCTTGCTATGGCATCATTCAAGCCAATGGCACCTTGAAACCATTCTAAGTCTTTGAGTGCATCACTCCCAACTCGCTTTATTTAATGGACATATGCTATTGGTCATAGATCATGTTCTTAAGTTGCTACCACTCTTTGTTCAATAACAATATCATCCACTACAGTTCAACGGATGCATCATTTGCTTAAAAGTTTTGTTCAGCCGCTACCTTCAAGCCCATTATGGGGGCTTCCAAAAAGAGTCACTACCTTACTTAAAGTCACTTCGACGTTGATGTGCATACTTTGAAAGTTCATGTGTGACAAAAGCATTCAGCTACACGTCTCATGTGTTCTTACTACTCAACTAAACAACAACATTCATTGCTAAACCAGAATAAGAAGCTTATATTGAATCATGAAGTGAACTCCACCGCTGAACCAGACCAAAGAGCTTACAGCCGAATCATCTTTCTTTTGTTCACCTTTGTCTTACAAAATAAGAAAAGACATCAACACAAACTAGATCAAGCTATCCAAAGCAAGTGTGCTAGCCAAAGACATTGAAGAGCTTGCTTCAGAAAAACTACCATGAAGAACTTCTAGTAGTGCTAAGGACTTCTTCAAAAATTCAATCTGGAAGTCTAATGCCTATAGCCCTTCCCTAGCCTTATGGCTAAACATGGCATATGCAAGAAGGTGAATGTGATCTAGCATGAATTCCATCCCGAAACCAGCTTTCATGAGCTTCTTAGTAACTCCACCCTACTCCAATAGTTTTGCCTCAACAAGCTGTTGAACAAGAAGGTTTAGCATGTTTAACGGTACTACATGGACAGAACCCAACATAAACGCGCCAACACCAAATTCCAAATTGGAGGTCAGCGGTGAAATCACCATGTTTCTCTCTAAACTCGTTCAACAGTGGCAAACCCTTAGAAGGAACTTTGAAACACAAGAACTCATCATAGCCTACTATAAGGAGGGGTGCCCGCAAAACTAATAATCGAAGTAAAAAAAAATATGTCATGATCAACTACTAACCATTTAGGGGCTTCTGAGCAAGATTCTCAAGTGACTTTGGTTCAGCTGCATCAGTGGCCTCAATGTCAAAAATCCCTCCATGAGCACATGACATAAACAAGTGGAACAACTTCATCAACCATTACAACCTCAGAGTTAGCCCGCTTGTCGTCAAGCTCTTCAATAGATTGTGGCCCTAACTCCTCTAAAGAAACAAGATCTAAGTGTTCAGCGGCAAAATCTAGTTGTTCAACAATAAGTTTCGCTTGTTCAGCAGCAGCTAAACCTATGCCTTCCTAAATATCACCTAGTAGAGATATTATTCCTCCCATGTGGTCCCACATTCAAGGACATTGGCTTCCACATTTAAAGGTACCACATCCTCATCAACAAACTCTATGGTCAGCGGTACCAAATCCATTGTGTCACCACTTACTCCAAGAGCATATGAATCCATGAGAAACCACGCAGCAAAGCCATGGCGATCCCATGCACTAAAGTCGTGGCAAATCCACACGCATCTATAAAGCCATGGCGACCCCATGCACCGAAGCTATGTCAAATCCAAATGCATCTCTAAAGCCATAGCAACCCCATGCACCAAAGCCGTGTCAAATCCACACGCATCTCCACAGCCATGCCAATCCCATGCACCAAAGCCATGGAAAGTCCACAACACCTCCATAGCCATGGTAACCCCATGCACCCAAGCCGTGGCAACCCCGTACGTCTAAAGCCATGGTAACTCCATGCACTTACAATTTGCTATTGCTTAATATTATTGATGTCGCTCAATAATAAACGGTGCTTGTAGCACAATGTGTAAGGGGTTGTTGATCCTTAGGGAGTTGTGTTTTCAAAAGACAATGTAAATCAATATTTAAAAAGGGTAAAATGGATTTGGTTTTGGGAAATTTTGTAAAAAATATATGTAAAAAGGCACTAGGGTTTTGGGGTGTTTCTCTATACCAGTATGATTTCTTGTAATCCTGGTTAAAAACCTTGTTCTAATAACAGTTTACAAGTTGATTATTTTCCTTTTAAAAAGCTCTTGACATGGTTGAACTAATAAAACTCAGGAACACTATATTACCGGAAAAAATAAAGTGGCTAGAGTAATAATTAGAAAGACCTTTCAATTTATAAAACATGAAACCTAATTAAAACCATGCAATATTCCCCCTTAATCATAAGAAAAATATGATTGAATTTATAGAAAGTACGGAATAAAACATATATAAATTAGGAATCAATAAATTAACAATCAACTGTAATTTAACATTAAAAATAAAAGGGACTACAAGTATTCATACCGTTATACAGAAAACATAGCCCCTAGCCCTAGCAAGAGGTCTAACCAATCATGGCTAGGAAAAAAGAAAACTAGAGAAAATAATTTCTAGAAAGAAAACTGGCTAAAAATAATAATAATAATAATAATAATAATGCTCCCAAGCGGCTGCTACTCCCAAGTTGCTATCAACGCTTTTTTCATTTAGGGCTCCAATGAAAAAATAATCTAGTGCATCGCGGGAGAAACATGCAATGCAATCCACGGCAAGTAAAAATTCACTTAAGGCTCCAACTGATCTTGTGTAATGCGGGTAAGTGTTGAGGATGTGCAATCCATTGTCAAAGTAAGGCTCCCACGTGAACTTCATTAAAGCTCCTTTGATTAGTGATCTTATGTGATGCGGTAGGAAAGGAAAGTGTGAGCTTGTAGGCTTTGGTGGCCATGTGGGCTTTGTGGGCTTGTGCGCTTTGTTTTTTTTTTTCTTTTCAGACATTAATTTGCACCTCTTTTCTTCTTTTTTGCTCCTTCCAGCTTGTGATATCTAACTCCAATCTGATCTAGCTTGTGCCTACAATCAAATATAGCCCAAATTAACATATAAGGGATTAAATTAATACACTTAAATGCATAAGTCATGTAATTCAATGAATTGAACAACAAACATCCATTTAAGTGTAATTAGACATGAAATGCAACACAACCCCAATAGAATCTCTCTAAAATGCATGTAAATAAGTCATATTTCATGACTTATCAATTATCTCATCATCGGGGTTTCTACTCTTGCATGCTTATGAGATGATAATGTGCTTGCTTTCCAAGTCTTAATGCCACAAGTGTTCAGACGCACAACTCCGATGATGGCAATACTTACCGTTGAACTATATGGTAAAGTGTATTGTTGGACCAAAAGAAAAATACTTGCATCTTCTTTCATTGAGCTCTTAGTTCACCCAAACTAAAGAACATGGGGGCTTTTAAATATCCTCACAACCAGAAGCTACACCTTTATTCAACAAGATTCACTTACTGCTAAACTAGCTTTTATCAATGTCGTTCAACAACTTATCATTGGGGGCTTTTCGGCCTCACTTTTGGACGTTAAACATTTATTTAACAAGATTCTTTTGTTTATTAATGGACCAACATCAAGGAAGAATCAACATGACAAAAACTCTCAAAGGAAAGTGTCATTCTTATTTGGGTTCAGCCATAACCTCATCTTCCTCAACAACAACTTACTAAATCATATGTGTGCCTTACTAGAACAACTCTTGTTCAGCTGCACCGACGAAAGATCAATTGGTACGTCGGCATCCTAATCAAATGTGTTTCAAGTCATCCATCTCAATGATGAAGCAAATTTGATACCAAACTCGTGCATGACCTTGCGATGCAAGCCCACACACTCGGGGGGCTTAATGTTGACGTCTGTTTTTTCGGTGAGACAAATCTAAAAAAGGTCAAGAAAAAGCCCATAGAGACACCAAGAAAAAGCCTACACAAGAGGCCCAACACATTGGGTCCGACCGCCAAAGGTCCTATTCACATTGACAAAAAGATTTCACGAGACGAATGAGTTCTGCTGTACCCACAAAAGCCCAACTCATTGGGTTTAGTAGCCACTAGAAGCACACTTCATGCTAATAGGAACTCCACATGATCAATGGGTTTCGCCGTACACACAACGACCCAATTTACCGGGTGCAGCAGCTATATAAAATCCACTTCACGTTAGATGGAACCCCATAAGGCTAATGGGTCCTGCCAAACACGATGGCCCAGCTCAATAAGCCCAACACTTCAAGATAAAAGAAGCCCCATGAGGTTAATAGGTCATGATAAGAACAAAAGCCCCAGTTGCTAGGTTCTTCAGTAACAAGTGGCCTACTTTACAAAAGTTCAACCCATTCAACATGGGTATCAGATATTTAAACTTAACGTATGAAAGAGAGCTGGCACTAACAACAAAACCAGACAAAAGAGAAAGAGACACATCAATGGAACTCTCTAGATCCTTTGCTGTTTCGCTAAACCTATTCCCTGCTTTGCTGAATCCACATGTTCAGCCGAGGTCTGCCTAAGCACAGCCACCATTGATGCAGATCACACTTGAAGGAGGTAAGGTTTGGATGGTTGGGGGTTGTGAGGGGTTTCTTTGCTGTTGTGCCCTTCCCTTCTTGGTGGAAGTTAGCTTAGGGACTTTCTAACCAAGAAGGAGGTGCACCAAACAGGTGTGTGTAGTGATTCCGGCCGAATGGCCTTTCCTCCCCTTCTTTTTCTTCTTAGCTGAAATGGGCATAGCTATTAAATGTTCCAGTTGACCCAAAGCAAACCATCTCGGAGAACCCACCAACTAGATAGCAACATTCTTCCTCTTTGGGGCAAAACTAAACCAAGTAACCAAATGGCACTACCAAATTCGTGAAATGGGTTTTGTCTCTAGATAATACCACCATGGTGTTATCCCAAAGCACTAAGCATGATGATGACCATTCATGGCAAAGGGAATTTGGGGTTCTCTATGAGTTGAGAGATCTTGGCCTATAAATAAGAGAGGGGGAGAACAACCAAAAAGGAGGGAGATCAGAGAAAACCAAGATATCATTACAATAGACCCACAATACAACAAATGGAAAATCTCCAACAAATATCAAAGCCATAACCATGGCTTTCAAACCTTAGAAACTCTAGATCTAAAACTCCATTCTCTAGATCTAAAACCTCATTATTCAGATTTATCTCCAAAGATACATAAGAGAGTTCTAGAAAGCTTTAGAATCCATTACATGCACCGGTTCCTTGCTCTCTCTCCTATCGAAATCTATTTCCTTTAAGTTTCTTTTATTTTAAAGTTACATACTGTTAATAGCCTCTGTTGCAGCTGAACGGTACCGCTGAACCAAGTTGCGGTGGTACAAAAGAAGGGAAGATTGTTCATTTGAATATTTTGTTTCAATTCATGGTACATTTTGTTATTGGGCTTTCCCTTGATTTGTGCAACTATATTTATCCTCAGATGGCATTGAACCACTGGATTGTGCCCACATTGCACTAAGAGCCACTGTGCTTCAAGCTGGTCCAGTAGGAGTCTTAGGCTTGACCCCCATTCCTTGAACTCGGGTATTACGGAGTAGCCACACAAGCTTCAACAAGTGGCTGAACCACAAAAGACCCCCAACACACAATAACTTTATCGAAGCCTAATAGACCATGCGATCACATTGTATCGAAAACTAAAAATTATGAATTAAACTAAACTAACAACTATTATAATGAATTAAACTTGAATAAACTTATAAACTTAAAACCAAGATTAAAAAAGGAGCACTTATTTGCATGAACACTTAACAAAGTCCTACAAATGAGCAAATCTCCTAAAGAACTATGATTACAAATATGATCTTTGTATAGAAAAAGTTCTCATGGTGAACATACAAAAGTTACTCCCAATGGGTGTTGATCTTGGAGTTTTCTAAGGCACATTTGTTGTTGCACCCAAGTCTCCACCGCTCTATGAACGCCATTGGTTGGAATTGTCAGGGCACTTACAATGCCTCGACTGTGAGAGCTCTCAGGACCAAAATAAGGGCTCGTCACCCAGAGGTAATTTTCTTATCGGAAACAAAAGCTGGTGAATTGAAAATGCAATCGGTTGTCAAGTCTTTAGGTTTTTCTAGGAATCATGTGGTTGGTGCTAGGGGTAAAAGAGGAGGAATATGTATGTTGTGGTCTTATGCAGTGACAGCTAAAGTTATGGAATATAATACTTAGATGATAGCTATTAGAATCATTGAAGGATTCGGAAGTTGGGTGTTGATTGGGTTTTATGGGCCACCATATTACTAGAAAAGGAAGAAGGCTTGGGAAAATTTGTATGCCCTATTGGAATCCATTAGTGAGCCTTGGATATGTTTTGGGGATTTTAATGTAGTTCTTGAGGATGAGGAGTAAGATGGTGGAAACAAAGGCAATAGTTCATGCCCAAATTATTTGAAGGGGTTATTGGGTTTTATGGGCCACCATATTACTAGAAAAGGAAGAAGGCTTGGGAAAATTTGTATGCCCTATTGGAATCCATTAGTGAGCCTTGGATATGTTTTGGGGATTTTAATGTAGTTCTTGAGGATGAGGAGTAAGATGGTGGAAACAAAGGCAATAGTTCATGCCCAAATTATTTGAAGGGGTTATGTTTAATCTGGGAGCAGTAGATTTAGGCTATACTGGAAACAAGTTCACATGGACCAATAGAAGGTGGTGAAGAGATTATATAAAGGAAAGGTTGGATAGGGGCATTGCTAGTATGAGTTGGAGAATTCAATTCCAAAAGATAGTAATTTACCATCTTGAAGCTATAAACTCATATCATTGCCCACTGCTTTTGGACACTAATCCAATAGATACGTATGCTCTAAGACCTTTTAGGTTTGAGGCTGCGTGGAAAAGAGATGAAAGAAGTCATAGGGTTATTAAGGATGCATGGAAGGTAGAGCACTTTGGGACTGCTTGTAATAAGCTTTATCAAAAACAAAAATCTACTCAAATGGCTCTTAGGAAATGGAACAAAGAAGTTTTTGGACACTGCCAAAGTAGAATCAAAGTGCTCACTAGCCAAATTGAGTCAATCCAAGAATTAGAAAGAACAGAGGCAAATGCTATAGTTAAAGCACTTCTACAATCTGAATTAAATGAATGGATATTCAGAAATGAGATGATTTGGAGGCAAAAGTCTAGAGAATGCTGGTTAAAGGAGGGAGATAGGAATTCTAAGTTTTTCCACCTATCCACCATAGTCAGAAGAAGAAGAAATAATATAGACTCAATTAAGACTGATGATGGGAGCTGACTGCTAAATTCAAAAGAAATTGGTAACTACTTCTTGGATAAGTTCAAGGAACACTTCGAGGAGGAAGATTGTGATTTTCCTCCAGACTTGGAGAGTTTGATCCCAAATGTTTTGGCGAAGTAAGAGACTGGGGAGCTTTGCAGAATTCCAATAACACGAGATTAAAGAAACTTTGTTAAGCATGACAGCACTGAAGGGCCCAGGCCTGATGGGCTTCCTGTGTTGTTTTACAAAGTGTACTGGCCAACAGTTGGAGATGCAATGGTGAAAGCAATTCAAAGTTTCTTTACATCAGGGAAGCTTCTAAAAGAGGTCAACAAAACTCTTATTGTTCTTATTCCTAAAACTCAGAGCCTTACTTATTTCAATCACTTTAGACCAATAAGTTTGTGTAATGCTGTTTACAAAACAATTACTAAGCTTCTTATGCTAAGGTTGAGAACTCTGTTACCTAAGTTAGTGGCTCCTAATCAATCAGCCTTCATACCTGGGCGATGGATTGTTGAGAATGAGGTGGTGGTCCAAGAAATGTTACACACCTTTAAGAGGTCAAAGGCAAAAGGTGGTCTTTTGGCAATTAAACTAGATCTTCAAAAAACCTATGACAGAATAAATTGGAAGTTTCTCCAATCTGTGCACTAGAACTTTGGCTTCTCGGAAAAATTTGTTAATTGGATCATGGAATTTGTTACTTCAGTGTAGTTGGCAATCTTGGTGAATGGTGGAAGAACAAATAGTTTTAACCCTTCCAGGGGGCTGAGACAAGGGGATCCATTATTTCCATATTTGTTCATTCTCTGTCGGAAGGTCCTCTATAGGCTTATTGATAGAGAATTGATGAATGGAAACTTCAGTGGAATTAAAATGAACCGAGGAGGCCCAGAGATTTCGCATGTTATGTATACAGATGATATAATGTTGTTTTCTAAGGCTAGCTCCAAGGAGGTCAAAGCTTTAAATGGATGTCTGGAAAAATATTGCAATTGGTTAGGACAACTCATAAATCAAAACAAGTCTAGGCTTATTTTCTCAAAAGTGGTCCCAAAGGAGAAGCAGCGAGTGCTGAAAAGATTGTTACAAATGAAGACCTTATCAAAAGATGCTAGTTATCTAGGTGCCCCTTTGTTTACTATAAGGAACAAGTTTAAAGACTTTAAATTCTTGCATGAAAAATTAGAAGGGAGACTTTTAGGATGGCGAAGTAAATGCTTATCATAGGCTAGTCGTTGTACGATGATTAAGTCAGTTGCCCAAGCTCTTCCCACTTACACATTATCAACTTTTGAGGTGCCGACAAAAACCAGTGAGAAGTTAGATTTCATCACAAGAAGATTTTGGTGGAACCCAAAAAAAGAGACCTGAAGATACATTGCATGGAAATCGTGGGATCATTTATGCCAAAATAAGAAGAATGGGGGTCTCAAGTTTAGACACACTAAAGATTTTAATAAAGCCCTAATAGCTAAGCTTTCTTGGATGGTGGCTGTTGGAAATGAAAGTTTATGTATGGAAGCTTTTAGAAGTAAATATAAGGTGATAAGAGGTGGGCTCAAGCGTAAACCAGTCAAGAATGCGTCTCCAATTTCACAATCCATAAAAAAGGCTAGAGAGTTAATCATCAAAGGAGCATGCTACTTGGTAGGGGATGAAAAATCCATTGATATTTGGTTGGATCCGTGGGTGCCTTGGCTTGAGGGATTCAAACCATCGCCTAAAGACACTACAATTCCTATCCAACATATGATGGTCTCCAATTTCATTGACAAGCACAATAGGCAATGGAATGTAATAGCTTTAGCAATCATTTTTGACGATATCTCAGTGGAAGCCGTTAGGAAAATCATCAGATCATCCTTACTGTGTCAAGATAAGTTTTATTGGATTAAAGAATACACAGGGACCTTTTCTGTTAAGTTAGCTTACAAAATAAGTCAAGAGCACAAGACAATCATCAATCATGGTGTTAATTGGTCAAAGTTGTGGAAGTTAAAGATACATGAGAGATTGAAAATTCTGATGTGGCAGATTGAAAGCAACACCATCCCAACAAAACAGAATTTGGAGGTTAAAATTGGGGTCCAGTAATAGCTTATGTCCTCTTTGTAATGAGGATGTAGAATCCAATGCTAATTTATTTTTTCACTGTCAATTTGCTAGAGCTATATGGTTTGGTTGTTGTTGGGGTTTGCGGTCACTCTGGCTTAATGTGGCAAACAATGAAGACATCATAAAACTTGTCATCAATCCCCCTATCCAAAGTTCGGCTTCAAGTAATGTTCTTGAGAAAGTTAAGATCCAAACATTTATTCAGATTGCGCTTATTCTAGAGACCATTTGGAACTTCCGCAACCAGGTAGTTCATGATGATACTAAACCTAAAATCTCAAGTACCATTAAGAATCTGGAACACAAGAATATGGAGCATGTGGATGCTACTACTCTTCAAAATGCAGTACAGCCCAAGGAGATTGGCAGATGGAAGAAGCGTCCTCATGGTACCATAAAATTAAATATTGATGCATCTTTGTTGGGGTCTAAATCTACTTTGGCAGTTATAGCTAGAGATAGCAATGGTGAGATTATCTGGGAAGAGACTAAGAAGGTGTTAACCATGGATCCTACTGTGGTAGAGGCATCTGCATTGCTTTGGGCTACACAACTAGTTGTATGCAAGAAGCTTCAGCATTGCATTATTGAAGGTGATGCAAAGACTTGCATTGATGCTTGTAATGGTAGTATTGAAGATTGTCCTTGGCCTTTGTATGCAATTTGTCAGGATGTAAAATCTCTTCTAAGTAGCTTACCTTATGTTGTTTTTTATTGGGTTAGAAGGGATGCAAATTCGGTCATGCACACCTTGGCCAAATTTGCGCCTCGCAATAGTTGTTTTTTCTATTGTAATTTTGAATCCCTCTCTCCCTTGATGAAAGAGGCCTGGTTGAGGGATGTTACTGTTTGTATTTAATGAATTCCTCCTCTTGATTAGCAAAAAAAAAAAAAGGTTCTCATTGGTGGATGGTGTTCTTTTCTTGGGAATGAACCCTTTATTTATACTTGAGGCTTGACGGTTATTGAGATTGTTCTTTTCCATGTGTTGCTCTGTACTTAGTCTTGACTAGGATTTGCTATAGTGTTAGATGTTACCATGTAACTTCCAAAAACTGCTTTGTTGCCACTTGTCTCTCTTTTGTGCATCAATAACTGCCACATGATATGTATCAACAACTATTACAGGCTCTCATAGTGCCTCAGCATTCTTTACAAATGTACTCCTCACTATGCCATTTGTCATGTTTTTTGGAAATTTTACGATACTTACACATGTAACTTTTGGTTGTGGCAATTGTAAAAATAAATAAAATTCAATGTTACTACCAAGTACCAACAAAAAGTTAAACAAAAAAGCCCCTAACAAACAGATTCTAAATTAAAAATCTTATTCTTTCTTTTGGGTAAATTACACTAACCTCCCTCGAGATTTTTGGGAATGATAATAAACCCCAAACTAGTGAAGAAATGACACTCCCCTCCATGAGGTTTGTGATAAAGCTGTCATTAGTCTTGCCGTTAATAACAGTAACAAAATATTCTATTTTTTTTTTTTTTTATAAAGATTCCCTTTAACCACCATTAACCATAGTTAGTCAAGCTACTTTGGGTTAATTTAAAAGAGCTCCCCTTTCTCTCTCTGTCTACAATTCCCTATGCAGCTCCACTTTCTCTCTCTTTGCAATTCTCTTTGGATTATAGTTGGCTCAAATCTCAATTCATGGCAACGGAGCCCAACTGCAATGGGACCTCTCATATTTAGTCCAAAGTGAGGTTTACGACAAAGATCCCAATTTTGGGCCCACAAGTTTGGACCAATCACTAATACAAAATGGTTGGCCTAAGCTTCAATTCATGGCACTAAAGCCCAGCTGCAATGGGACATGTCATAAAACAAAATCTAATGCAGAGGCTCTACAATAAATGGGCCCACAAAGCCTACAAGCCCATAAAAAGGATATTGCAAATCCTTGGGCTCTCTTTGGGTTAAAGCCTACTCCGAAGGCCCTAAAACAATACAAACAAGCCAACCAAAGTATAAAGACAAGCCTATAACAAATGCCCAATAAACCCATCTATGGGTCCATTAGCCCACAAGATTATAATAGAAAGGGTCAAACATATGCAAAGATGACAAGCCCATAAAGCCCACTGCAAGGGTCCTACAAAAAAAGTTAAAGACACTCCAACATGGGAGTTAACCACCAAGGAAAGTGGGGCCACCAAACTAGTAAAGCCCCCTGAATAAAGAACAATGAAGCTCTCTGTGTGAGCCCAAGGCGCGATAGCGCCCCAAAAAAGTCACGACAGGGGCTCAAACTTCGTGATCAACTTACAAGCAAACCAAGACATAGCATCACGCTAAATTCCAATGAGTTGTTGAGATATTATGAGAATATGGGATTGATAAGATGTTTACTAAATCCATTGAATAGTAGCAGCCAAAACTTGCAAAAGTTAACCAATCTCCTTATTTTCTGTAGGAATCACGGGGCGATGATCTGGCGGTAGGGGAATTTGTCCATAAGACTAAGGATTGAATGCCAAGGACCAATGGACTGGTTTGGGAAGTCTTTTGGTCTCTGAGATTTGAATTCCTGTAGTCATACGTGTGCATGTAACCCCCAAAGCAATCCCTTTCCCACTTAACCCAAGCATTTAATGTCGCCATCTCTACTAGTAATCCTAATTAACATTTCCACCTTCCCCATAAGCTAACATGACACTGAAGCTGAAATGGTTTGAGAAAAGATGAACCGAAATGGTCAAAAGCGATGGTGAAGACATGAAATGAAGCAAGCCACAGTGAGGAGACTCCATCTCACCTGAAAAAGAAGGAAATGAGCTGTCTTAGAAAAGCCCAATATGAGATGCCCAAGGACATGTCACTTCCCAAGGGAAATGTTTGGAAACGTCTCTAGCGAAGATCAAAATTATAATAAGGGGAACACCTCGTAGAAGAAAATTAATTTGAAAATACCCACATATACCTTCTGCATGTACAGTAACTATCAAAAAACGCAAAAAACCAATATCTCCCAAGTTCAAAACCACAAGATCCTCATTAGCTTGCACACAAGTCTGGGAAAATTCTCCCCTAGATCCATCCCTTGCGGTTCTCTATAACATTTGTTTTAAATCTGTTCTTGCAGGACTAACATGTCTTCCTGCAGGGTTTCTCTTATTTCACAAAAGTTGTTCACTGAAGCTATTGTTTACTACATAATCCAAGTTTAGGCTATTTTGTATATTAAAGTCCAAGCTAACAGAAGAATTTCGAAGTCTGAGCTACTAGCCCAAAGCTAGCAACAACCAACAGTCTTGGCCATAGAGACTCGATGTCATGAGATTGGGTCGTCATCCTTGGATTGCAGTCATTAGCCATGAGGCCCACCGCAAAGGCTTGGTGTGAGTTTGATCTCACTCATTCAACCCATCTCATCTACAACACCCCGCAAAAGGACACCCACAACTATTTTGCTAGCTTCACTAGCAGAGATAGAGACAGTGGGGCTGGTGGGGGCCAAGGCCCCTGCTGGCTTTTTACAATCCCTCCCTCCCCCCTCTAGCTTTTTACAATTCTGCCCTCCCCCTTTCCCCTTTTTGTATTTTTTTATTATAAAAAAAGAAAACCTATTTAGTTATAAAATTTAAGCATTGTTCTCATTTATATTTTTGTATAATTGTATTACATTGACGTAGTTCATTAAGTCAAAGTGTATTCAATTTATATATATATTTTAAAAAATAGATAAGTTTATATAAATGATTAATGCATTATTTTTTCTCTTATTACTCTTATATTATACATAACTCATTAAATCATAGCATATTTAAAATATATGTTCATATAAATAGATAAGTAAATATATTTAATAGAAACCTTCATTATTTTCAAAAAAACAAAACTTTTTATTTTTTTTTTTTTTTTTGCATTTGGAGAAATAGAAATATAAACATTATCTTTTTTTTTTTTTTTTTAGAAGAAAGAATTGTTACGGATTTCGTAGTTAAGAGTTACAGATCTTTATTGCATTTATTATCTATGATTTTTTTTTTCTTTTTACTTTTTATTATTGTTACATTTTTCATATATTGACTTGTATAAGTTTAGGTATGTAAAATCACATTTCTTATTTAATTTTTGGGTAAATTACACTGACACCCCCGATGTTTGATGAAATTAGACTCGCTACACCCTATTTTCAACAAATTACACTCCATTCCAAAATTCCCAAAATAATTCACACCATGCTCCAAAATGGACCAAAGTGTGAATTATTTTGGAGCGGAGTATGAATTATTTTGGAGCGGAGTGTCAATTATTTTGATCATTTTAGGGGTGGAGTGTTTTTCTTAAAAATATGGTGTGCAAATGTGTAATTTCACTATAAACTTGGGGGTGCTAGTACTCTTAAATTTTTCTATGTTTCATAATTTTTGAAACTATTTATATACTCTAACGGTGTAATTCTTGAACTATGTAAAAAAAAAAATATTGATCTAAAATCTTTAAAAAATATAAATCATGATTAGTATAATTTAAAAGATGGTTTACAACTTATAAACTAATTGGACAAGAAAAATATCTTAAATTATGTAAAGAGTAACTAAATATAAAACATGATTTTTTTATATATGAGAAAAATAACATATGTTAAATCATGTTACAGACATACGTTTTATGTATGTATAATAGGTTATTTTTGGGATATTTTTTTTTGCTATATTTATCTCAGCCCCCCAATAATATCAAGTGTTATTCCTATTTTGGCATTTCTAATTTTGGGAGTTTTAGCCCCTATGGGCGGGCATCTCCCGCAACGCAAGCTGCATTCTTCGCCACCACCCGAGAAGCAAAAGATTCGAGAGGCTGTTGTCAGCTCGTGCCGTAAGGTGTTGGGTTAAGTCCCCCTTGGAAAAAATTCCTGGCTACGTCCCTATTCACTATTACTTCTAAACAAAAGTAAGCATAGGAGCGCTGGTGTTTGTGCCAAAGTGATGCTAGAAGGTCCAGAGTTATATCTGCAGGAGAAAAAATAAAAAAATAAAAAATCGATTAGCAAGGCCATGAGGGTTACCTCCATTGTAAAGTCTACTATAATGTTGTTTTTTGATAAAAGTCTTTAATTTGCTTGATTTGATTAATTCCTAGATTCTTGGTTGCAGCTTCCTAGATGCTTGTGGATTTGTGGCTCAAGAAGACAATGCGGTTGCAATCTGTCTTTAAAACAGGATTATTATACTTATTTTCATGCCATCAAAATGTTATGGGTCATAATTAACCTGCCTTTATGAAGTATAATTTCTCATTTCCATTGCTTATTCTTCCCCTTGCCTAGTGGAGTTCATGTGTCTATATCTTCGAGTGGTATATATGCATGTCAGTATTGTCATAGACACGAATAAAAAAAGAATGTCTCAGATATATGCAGAATAGTATCTTCCCAAGCATCTAGTACCTTCATATTCATGGAAATCAATGCTATTGCCTCACCAAATTCTGAAAAGGTTACTGAGTATTCTGTTACTGTAATTTGTGTACTAATGAGACACCTTTGTACAAAAACAAAATCCCCACTGAAATTGATTTCTTTTGTACATGCTAGCGGATTGAAACATGTCAGCATGTTATGTGACCTCTTTGTATTGATTGGTCTTTGTCCTTAATTAGATTATCCACTATGTATGTCATGATTTTACAGCTAGTCTAAACCATGAGCAAATCATGCAATAATTATCAGTTTGTTTTATTCTTGTCGTGAACTTTCAGACTTGAGCACTGGTTGTGACTGATTTATGGCTAGGACTCCTCAAGATGGCTTTCTGAAAAACAATGCATGGTTCTTGATATGAAAATATTGTTGGAACCAAGCATGGTGTATGAGCATGCATGTGAGCTTTGTTTGGCCAAACTTGAATGACACATATTCTGAGCCTTCACGGAGTTAATATGGACATTTTGTAAACTACACTACTCTATATGGGTTTAAAAAGGGAAAAAAGAAAGTATTGAGTTCGAATTTATTCCAAAATCAAATCTACAATTTGAGAGGCACATATATTATATATACGGTGTTCACATACGTTGCTACGATTCTTGAAAGGCAAAGGATGCTTTTTTGTGAGAATTATAAAGGTTATATGTTCAAGTTTCAAATCCAACAATTTGTTTTTTGGTCGGACAAATCCAACATTCATATAATCTTGACAATTGTAGAGAATATTACTTCAACAAAAAGAACCTTAAACTGAAGAACCTTTTACTCCTGGTCCTGGAGAAAGAATAACATCTTTTTGGGTCATATACCTCACCAAACATTCGTACATGCGATCAGCTATACATAAGATTGATGTAAATGTTGCAAATTGGAAAATTATATTGAACATTACACAGGGTTCTGTTTCTCTTTAATGAAGACTAGATAAGCACCTCTGCAGAAAAAGTGTCCTAAAAGCAAATTCAGTTCCAACACTTCAACCATGAATTCTCCCATAGGCCTCTCAGTTGCTTTTACTGTGCGTTTGGATAAGGTTATTTTGATTTATTGTGCAAAAGTGAAATTGTACATTGAAAAAAATAATGCTTTTAAAAAGATGTTATTCTGTTTTAAAACGAAATTAAGCTCACTTTATTTGTTGCCATATAAGCCCGAAAATATGGGTGTTGGGGTAAGTTTGATTATGATCCCTAAAATTTTAAAAGTTTGTTTTTAGTCAAATATCTAAAAAGTAACAATTTAGTCCCTTTGTCAATTATCCGTCAATGTTATGCTTATGTAAGTAATGGCTATATGAGGTTGCAATTTGTTTTCACACGTGGCCATGTTTGTAAGTTAATGTGGCATGCATTTTGACACAAAAGTGAGCCATACGTACCTCCATTGGCAAACCACACATGTACCTTCAGCGGCAAAACACCACCACTTTGACACCACTAGAGTATTCTCATTAGCCACACTATGCTGTATATACACAAAAAATTTGGCTATAAGCCCCCAAAAACCATCCGCACCAGTTTCGTCATCCGTATAAATTTTTTTCACTTTGCTACAGTAGCTCGCACAACACCACGAGCTACTGTTGATCATCAAACCAAAACAAAATCATTTTTTATTCCGAACTTCTCTCTCCAACAGTTGTCCCCGTCGTCCCCCTCTCTCTCTCCCTTCGCCATTTTCCGGAAATCACAAGCCATCATTTTCCTAGTATTTTCCTCATATTTCTCAACGACCAAGCATGAAATGATGGAAACGAAAAAAAAAATTAAAAAAATGAAGTCTGACCTTTTCTGTGAGAAAACCAAGCCAGATCTACCAACAATCCATACCCAGAAATAATCAACCAAGCCAGATCTACAACATTCCATACACAAGTGGGTTTCGATGAGGATAAAAGAAGGGTGAGGAGAGAGAGTTTATGCCGAGATTTAGAGTGAGGGTTTGAGCTTGAGAGAGAGAGAGAGTGCCGAGGGTTTATGAGCACTGACCATGGCGGTTGGAGCTTGAGGTTACTCAGACCATGGTGCTGAAGTGGGTTTGAGAGAGAGAAAAGATTTGAGTCTGGTCTGGTCTAAGAGAAAAAGAGAAGAATAGAGAGAAACCATTTCGGCGTGGTGAGTGGCTTATATGAGCACTCTTGGCCCATGGAGGTTTTCGAAAAGAGAGAAAATCTGAGTAGGGAAAGAGCATATTAAAAATAAAACAATAAAAACATATTAAAGAATAGACCAATGAAATAAAATAGAGAAGGACACATAGGAGTTGATAGGTTTCTCTGGCTCTCTAGGGGGAAACACTTCAAACCCTAGCCGCCAGTAGAATTTTGAGTTTGTCTTAGTACAATTGTGTGTTCCCTTCAGTAGGTTTCCTACTGGTAGGACGGAGGTGTCATGGAATCTATAGATAGTTTATGGAAGAACTTTTCGCTAAATGACAAGGAAGATTGTGAGTATGATTTGGAGCAATGTGAGGAAGAGCCTGGTTTTTTCCTTGCTGCAAAGTTTGTCACAAGAAGAGTAGTGAATGTTGAAGCAGTGGCCAGAACTTTTAAGCCACTATGGAGAGCAGACAAAGGCTTCTCTATGAAAGATATGGGCGAAAACACCCTTCTCTTCAATTTCAATGCTGAATCGGATCTGGTCAGGGTGTTATCAAATGAGCCGTGGACGTATGATAAATATGTCATACTTTTCAAACGAGTGGAAGAAGATGTCGCTGTGGAAACCATTATGTTCTCCAGTGTACCCATTTGGGTGCAAATTCACGGGCTCCCCCTACGACGGCTGTCTCGTGAGGTGGCCCTGGACATGGGTTCTTCTTTAGGCCAAGTAATCCCATACGTCTCGGAGGAAGAGGAGAGAAGCAGTGAGAACAAACCCCGAATCAAGGTGCGTCTAGATATTACCCAATCCCTATGCAGAGGCCGTCGTGTCAAGTGGGGCAAAGATAACTCGGGGTGGATTTCTTTCAAATATGAAAGACTTCCAAACTTCTGTTATCAATGTGGCCTCCTCACCCACGGGGACAAGGATTGTCCAGAGACCGGGGATCACCACAAGGAAGTTTCTTCTGATCAAGCTCAATTCGGCCCATGGCTACGGGCAGAACCGGAAAAACCTCACCGGAAGAGCTGGGTCTCAGTGGAGGGACGGCGGAATCCTTACCGACCCCCTTCCCCACCGGCCAAAACCTCATCGGTATCACCAGAAGGGGGGAAGCCGATGAGAAAACAACCAGGTCCTGAAGCCACGGATATGGAAACAGAGGAGAATCCGGGGTTTGATACAGTTGACCCAATAATCTTGCAAACCAACGAAAAATCCTTCGTTGACCAATTACGCGAGATTGACAGAGCCTTTAATTTCCGCATGGGTACGTGCATGGATAAGCCAGGCGTGATTGAGGATGACCTTCCCAAACTGGGTGAGCCACAACAAACACAAGTCTCCCCAAACCCGGACCCAGTCAAACAAAATCCACCCAAAAAGCCCACCTCATCTCCGTTGGGAGAGATCACAAACACTTCCCACCCACCACAAAAAGCCCAGGCCCAAACAGTTTGGAAGAGAATCACCCGAAACACTCAGACAAATGTGAGCCCAGAATTAAAATTACCCTCCAAAAGAGCAGTAAGCCCACCGGAAGAACCTGATGTTACACGTAGGAAGCGCCATGAAGTATTTTGTGTGGATGATGAAAACACCTTGATATCGGCGGCGGCTGGTCTCCAGCCCCGCCGCTCCCAATGAATTGCATAATCTGGAACTGTCGTGGGCTTGGGAACCCATGTACAGTTCAGGAACTCGCCCAGATGGTGCGGGAAAAAGATCCCACCGCTCTGTTTCTAATTGAGACATGGGCGGATGACCCTCAGTTGGAAGTATTGCGTGTACAGTTTCATTTTCACAACAAGTTGGTCGTTCCCCGTCGCAACAAAGGGGGGGGACTAGCTTTATTCTGGAAACAAGACTTGGACCTACAAATTGCAAGCTACTCTTACTCTCACATTGATACCATTGTTGGTGCAACCTCAAGTGCACCATGGTGCTTCACGGGTTTTTATGGAGCCCCTGATACTCATAAGCGCGAGGAGTCTTGGAATCTTCTTCGTTTCTTGAAAGGGCAGTATGATCTCCCCTGGTGCTGCGGAGGTGATTTTAATGAGATAGTTCGTATTGAAGAAAAAAAGGGGAGAATCTCAAAGCCTGATAGTCAAATGCAACCCTTTAGGGATGCTCTTGATACTTGCGGCTTTATTGATCTGGGGTATATTGGGGCACCATTTACATGGTGCAACAACAGGTTCTCGGGAGCAACAGTGTGGGAGCGGTTGGACCAGCTGGTAGCTACTTCGGAATGGTTAGCTATCTTTCCTCAAGCCCGAGTGTTCCACCTGGATTACACGGGCTCAGATCACAAGCCGTTATGGCTGTCTCCGAAATCAAATCATAATCTTAGAGCTGCCAAACCATTCTGGTTTGAAGAAATGTGGATGAGTGACTTGGGATGTGCGGAGACTATTGCTAATTCATGGAAAGCCTCGTCAAGTGGTAACCATATGTTTTGGGTAATTTCCAAACTCAATCATTGCCGTAAGAATTTAAAAACTTGGAGCAAATCTAACTTTGGCAGCATTCGTAAGCAACTCCAAGACAAACGGCGTGAACTAAAGCTGGCGGAAGAGAATGCAATGCAGGGTGAGTCCTCAGTTCCGATTCACTCTCTCCGCCAGGAAGTCGGCAGGTTGCTCGCTAAGGAAGAACGAATGTGGCGGCAACGCTCTAGATCCCAATGGCTTAAATATGGAGACAGAAATACTAGTTTCTTCCACAGCAGAGCAACGCATAGGCAGAGAAGAAATTTGATAGTGGGTCTTCGAGATACTGATGGGGTGTGGAGGACAGAACAAGACCAGATCCAAACACTGCTCACTTCCTATTTCCAAAGCATTTTCCTTACTTCCAACCCTTCCTCAATAGATACGGTCCTCCAGTGTGTCCCAACTTTGGTTACTGATAGCATGAATGAAGCCCTTACTAAACCATACACTGCCAGCGAAGTTGAATTTGCTTTAAGGCAAATGGCACCACTCACAGCCCCAGGCCCAGATGGGTTACCGCCTGTCTTTTACCAAAACCACTGGCACTTAATTGGTGAAGATGTCATCCGTGGGGTTCTCTCATCTCTCAATTCGGGGAAGCTAGTTCGCTCCATTAACCACACCAATATCACTTTGATCCCAAAAGTGAAAAATCCTGAAAAAGTCTCTGAATTCAGGCCCATAAGTCTCTGTAATGTCCTATACAAAATCATATCTAAGGTGGTGGCAAACCGGCTAAAAGTAATTCTTCCTCACCTGATCTCAGAGACCCAAAGTGCCTTTGTTCTAGGCCGGCTGATTACAGATAATATCCTGGTGGCATTCGAAACACTTCATCATATGCAATCCACCAGACAAGGAAAGAGGGGACATATGGCCTTAAAGCTCGATATGAGCAAAGCCTACGACCGAGTTGAATGGAGTTTTTTGTCTTCACTGATGGGCAAGCTGGGCTTCAACCACAAGTTTATAGACCTAATTATGGAGTGTATCAGCACAGTTTCCTATTCTATCCTGATAAATGGCATTCCCCATGGAAATTTCACCCCCTCAAGAGGCATCCGTCAAGGTGACCCACTATCACCCTATCTGTTTATCTTATGTGCTGAAGGTTTACACTATCTTTTAAAAAAGGCTCAAATGGAGGGTTCAATTTCCGGGGTATCACTTTGCAGAAATGGGCCAAAAATTACTCACTTATTTTTTGCAGACGATAGTCTCTTATTCTGCAGAGCATCAAGAGTCGAATGCCAGAATATTCAAGCCATTTTATCTCTGTATGAAACAGCATCGGGCCAACAGCTTAACAGAGACAAGACCTCCCTGTATTTCAGCAAGAACACCCCACTATCTGCACAGGAAGCCATCAAACTCCAATTGAATGTACCCACAATTCAATCCTATGAAAAATATCTGGGCCTACCATCCTTCATCGGAAGACAGAAGAAGGCTTGTTTCTCCCAAATAAAGGAGCGCGTTTGGAGCAAGTTAAAGGGATGGAAGGAAAAACTGCTTTCTCAATCGGGCCGAGAGACTCTTATAAAAGTTGTGATCCAAGCCATCCCTGCCTACACCATAAGCTGCTTCAAACTTCCCTCTACCCTATGTAATGATCTGGAGCGATATATGTGAAACTTTTGGTGGGGTCACCATGGAGAAAAACAGAAGATCCACTGGGTCTCCTGGGAAAATCTGCGGAAACAAAAAGCTGAAGGGGGCTTGAGATTTAGAGACCTTCAACACTTCAATGATGCTCTTTTGGCCAAGCAAGTCTGGAGACTCCTACATAACACAAACACCCTGTTCTATGCTGTTTTCCGAGCAAAGTTTTTTCCGCATGGCAATATTTTAAGTGCAAAGGGCTCCATCAGAGGCTCCTATGCATGGACCAGTATCAGCCGAGCAGCTCATGTGATCAAGAAAGGAATGTTGTGGCGAATTGGAGATGGCAATTCAGTTAAAATCTGGCATGAGAACTGGTTACCAACCCAGGGCCACAGGAAAGTCATCTCGCCATGCTCGAGTTTGCCCCTCAACACCAAAGTCTCCCACCTAATCAATCCTCACACTAGATCGTGGAACCTGACTCTCCTGGAACAAAATTTCCTCCCGTATGATGCCTTAGCTATCCAGAGTATTCCACTTCCCCATAACCAGACTCCTGATGTTATTATTTGGCCCCACACCCGTGATGGCGGATACTCAGTCCGTAGTGCCTACCACCTCCTTCTCCAGGAGGCAACCACCTCAAGATCCTCGTCTTCCAACTATGACGTCTCAAAAGCCCTCTGGAAAAAAGTCTGGTCCCTTCGTACCCCCCCAAAAGTGAAAAATTTCCTCTGGAGAGCTTGCTCTGAATCTCTGCCCACAAAACTCAATCTCTGGAAAAGAAAAGTCCTTCGCAACGCCTGGTGTGAGAGGTGTGAAGAGGAAGTGGAAGATGCGGGGCACGCCATCTGGCAGTGTGTGGTAAACTCCCCAGTCTGGTCTCAGGAGAGCTGGAGCCAAAAACTCAGAGGAAACCAGGGCAGCTTCGGAGACCTGGCTTCTAGAATCCTCATGGATGAATCAGATGAGATAGCAGGCCGTTTTGCCACAATTGCCTGGTTCCTTTGGCACGAACGAAACAAATTTCGCCTTTCTCCAACATCTCTCCCATCCGCAAACACCCACTCTCAGGCCATAGCCTTGTGGCAGGAATTCCTAGCCGAGAATACTGCCTCTGAGACACCCAGACCTCCAAGACCAGCAACCACGTGGTCTCCACCACCTTTGGGCTGCTACAAAGTAAACTTTGACGGAGCTGTTTTCGCAGATTCCCACGAGGCCGGCTTGGGCGTTATCATCAGAGACTCTAATGGGTTGATCATAGCTGCTTTAGCTCAGAAAATTCCTTACCCAGGATCCGTGGTGCTTGTAGAAGCCCTCGCAGCAAGACGTGCAGTAGACTTTGCTCTTGAAGTCGGGACATGGAAGGTAGAGATCGAAGGTGACTCTAAGCTGACCATCAGAGACATCAACAGACAAGCCCCAATTTTCACTCCGTATGGTCACATCATTGATGACATCAGGGTCGCAGCTGCCAAGCTTCAGTGGTTCCTATTTAATCACACAAGACGTGAAGGCAATAAAGCAGCTCATGCCCTTGCAAGATATGCACAAGCTATTTTGGATACAAATGTTTGGTTAGAAACGGTCCCACTTGTAATAAACGATGTATTCCATCGTGATTTATCTCTTATTAAATAAAACATCCATGAATTCTTCTTAAAAAAAATAAAAATAAAATAGAGAATATAACGTAGTTGCTGGATATGAATAATAATATAGCTAAAATAAAATAAAAAAGGTGTTTTAGAGTCAATTTAACTAAAATTTTGAGAGACTAATGAGAATGATAACTATCCAATAGTTAGAACAAATACCCCTCCCTAACCATCATCCAATAACCAACCGAAATCGCTTCTTGTTTTTTACTTATAGCACCAAGTGAAACCCATTATTAGGCCTCCATAGATGAAATTCTCTAATTCCAAGAAATGCCTCTAAATGCTAGATTGAGATATTTTTTTTTTTGAGTTTCTAGATTGAGATATGATGTAATACTGATACCACTTATTCTCTCACAAATACCTTTTCTTTTCATCTTTTTAGTTTTAAACTTTGGATTTTGTTAACGGATGCGATGCGGTATTCGTTAAAAAGTATTATGGTAAAACTTAAGTACAGTTCCTTAGGTCAAGTACATTAGGTTCCTAATTGAATTCAAATATATTGAATCTAAATATTTTTGGAAAAGATAACATTGTTTGTGTTTCATTGGTTAATGCAACCATGTGTTTGAATTCAATTAAGGAACCTAATGTATCTAACTTAAGGAACTGTACCTAAATTTTATCCAAAATATTAAATACTTCTACCTTATGGAAAATAACGGATTTTTAATATAAAAAAAAAAAACCTTAACAGTTGTCTTTGTGTTATTTTAATATTAAAATTTTACAACTTCCTATAAAGTAAAAGCCTTAAATGCTTTCTAAACGAATGTCATAAAGACACCAGTTAACTAGACTCTTACATTTTTACCTTTTTATTTTATTTTATTTATTCAAGGGTATGATATTACGCCAGATCTCAATCCCTAAATACTTGGCCTAACCTTTTCCAAATTGTCATGTTTTATTTTATATGGTATAGGTATAGGTATAGGCATAGGGATGAGGATGACATACTTCTAATTCCTGGATTTCATTACATTGGGCTGAGTAAAATTACCAACATTGGAGGCTTTCCTAATTGGCCATTAGGTGCCTAGGAGGAGAGATAAGATTAAAAATTGCCACATCATACATTGATGGAACGATTACTAAAAATTTAAGACACCAAAATTAATATAAATAAATAAAAAAAGTCACCAAACTCCAATTTTATCTCCATGTTAGAGATTAATTAACCTTTGTCCCTGTTACTGTTTTGTCTAAATTTATGACATTAATTAACCTTATCCGTTCTAACTGCCAAGTAAATACATACATAGACTGTAGAAATATTGGTAACGCCGTGAAGTAACGGGTCGCGTCAACGTTCCGTTCCCGGTTTCTTTAACTATTAAGTCCCTCTCAGACTCAGTAGTAGTAAAACAGTTCTCTCTTTTTTTCTTTCTCAGTGTACGGAGCTTCGTTCACTCCGAAATCTGAAATTCTCGGTTTAACTCTTCGCTGCATTTCGGGTCTTTCATGATTCGCCCATACCGGAACCGGTTCCCAAAAGATCCGATCTCGATTTCTCTCTCGGATTCAACGGTTTCTTTCCTCAAAATGCCGATAACCGAATCTTCTTCTTCTTCGTAGGGCTTTCCGATTTCTCTTCCTTCCCTACTCCATGGCCATGAGAGGCGTCGATTTCAAGTGGTCAGTTTCAACCTTCAATCTCTCTTGAATTCATACAATAATATATATATATATATATATATATATATATATATATGTGTGTGTGTGTGTGTGTGTGTGTGAGAGAGAATGAGAGAGTGAGCAATTTGGTTTTTGATGTGAAATTGGGGTTTTGCAGGTACGATGGGTTCTTCTTGTCGATGCTAGCGACGAGTGTGTATCCTTTAATCTTTTATAATTAAGAGTTTTAATTAGACTTAAAGTAATTGATTTTTTGTTAATATGAAATGTTAAAGATTTCATTTTTATGTAAGTTTTCTTTAACATTGATGCTTATAGAGTAATTGTTGCGATTAATTGGAAGCGGTACCATTCTTGTACATTCCCATTGCACATATGGATTGTGGTAGGTTTTTTTTCCTTCATAATTTGTGTTATTATATTTGTTTTGGTTGTAATAACTTTTATTGTTTTTTGGTGGGGAGCTTCTAAACTATGTGTTATTTTTATTGTTTAAGGTTGATTACACTACCGTGTTTGTTTTTCGCCTGTTGATGTTCGTTGATAATGGACTTGCGGCTGGAATGGGATTGTAAGGCCTTCTCTGTCTCTCTCTTTTATTGTTGATTTTGTGATGAAGATTGGGTTGAGAAAAAAAAAAAATGATTGGTGGGGTTGATTTGAGAGAGCAGAGATGGGTTTTTTTTAGTGAGGCTGCATTTGGGCTCATTGTTGTGTTATTTCTGTGTTTAAGGAATTTCAAATTACAAGTCTGCACTTAACTGGTTTGAGTACCCATGACATGGATTACTCGAATTAAATCGAACTGTCACTTTGTCTGGTCTATTCACTATTTGTGCTTTCATTTCAAAGCTTTTTGCTTGTAGTTTTCCATTTGGATGAATGTTACCTTTAAGGTTTACTGGTCAGGCCTGGACAGGTTCTGTTTTCGTTTATAGATTTTTAAGGTTGTTGGTGAAAGTACATAGAATGGATATGTGCATACAATTTCTTATAAACTTTTTTTTTTTTTTTGATAAGTACAATTTCTTATAAACTCATCATACATGGTTGCTATAATTATCATAAGACAAGTAATGCCTTGTAAGCCATACAATGAATCCTTATTTTGGCTGCAGTTGTCAATATTGTTTAACCTTTCACGGAAGTTTTGTCAAGCTTATGTTTAAGAATCTAGAGTCAGAAGTTGCCCTATTATTGCATAGACATATTTTCTTACTTGTCAACTTGGATTTCATCACCCGAAATTGATTTTGTTGTTTTCTAGTTTTCTTTTGGAGTGGCTGTATGGTTGTTATTCTTGTTTCTTTGTATAGTTTTCCAATGGAACTTCATTTAGCTAAATCTCATCAAACATCTTTTTGTTTCCCACATCAAATTTATGTGCTTTTAGGGATTTTGGGCCGCAACAGAGGCGTGCTCGTATCCATGGAAGAGTAGTGGTGCTATCGATTCTGTCTCTTCTACTGTATCCATTCCTTTGGGCTTGGACTGTAATTGGTACCCTCTGGTTCAGACGTGCAAAAGATTGTGTATGTTATTTATCACTCTGCTCTTCAAGTTGTTGGTGTTCCTTTATTAGCAGAGGCAACATCATCTGTAAATGGCTAGTTTATGGTGCTAACGCAATAAATGCTTGCAGTTGCCTGAAGAAGGTCAGAAATGGGGATTCCTCATTTGGTTGCTTTTTAGCTACTGTGGACTTTTTTGTATTGCTTGCATGTCCTTGGGGAAGGTTAGTGGTGTTCTTTGTACCTGTGCATTTTTCAGATTTAACAATGATTTGGCTCTATATTATGAGTGAGATCTTTCTTCTCTGTTTCATTTTGCATTTTTTTTTACTTCTCCTGTCTTGGCTGGCTCATTGCCCGCCCTATTTAGTAATATAGCTTCTTGAAGTTTCCTATTTTTAGCTTGTGCTGTTCTGATCCTTGTTTATTGAACACCTCTTTTGCAGTGGTTGACAAGAAGACAGGCACACTTACTCCGTGCTCAACAAGGGATTCCTTTATCCGAGTATGGGGTAAAGTCTCAGATTCATTACATCCTGAACTTGGAAGTGCATGCAGCAATATTGACATATTTAATAATGTTTGTGAGGATTTTTTTCCATCAATTAAGTATATGCCTCATGGAAGCACAAAACTTTTCTTGCCTTTCCCTTTTAAAATTAGTATCAGAATAGAATGTTTTAATCGTAGTCACGGAGCAACTTAGAAAGAATGACCATTTTAAGTATTAATTGTTTATCTGAGGGCTGATGTATCACCACTATTCTATGCCTGATGCTAATATTTCCTTCAAAAACCTGTATTCAAACTTGTATAGAAGAATGAGTTCAGTACAATGTAATGCAACTTATATAACATGCTAGCTTCTTGTTCTGAACATATTAGAATGAAAGTTCAGTACAATGTCATGCACCCTATATAACATGCCTGCCTAATGTCAGTGGTCAGTGTGGTGTCCAATGCAAATTGTATTTATTTTTATGTGACTTATGTTTGATGGTCCTTTGAATAAGAGCAAGCAACTATAAGAAGGATTTCCCTCCATGTCTTAGGTTGTGGTTGACATGATCCGTGTACCAGATTGGGCATTTGAAGCTGCTGGTCTGGAAACAAGAGGCATGGGCCAAGATGCTGGTGCATACCATCCTGGACTTTACTTGACTCCAGCTCAGGTAAGCATTCATTGGGGTTAGAGTTTACACATTGCCATTAGTTTTTGTCTTATTACTTGGCGCTCTTCTATTTCATGTTCCCTAGATAATATGATGTTAACACTTTTCAAGCCCCTCATAGCTGTTTATATGAACTCAAGGCTTAAAGCCTTAAACTGACATTGAAAAAGGGCTGACCAGAGATTATGGACAGAATTTTAGGAGCATTACTAATGCACTGTGTGCATATGCTGATGTGTATGTTCTACAAGAACCATGCTATGGATTTAGAGGGCTGTTATTTGATTTATTTTAAGATTGCATCAGTTACCATGCTGTATCAGTATGCATTTAGGCTCTATTCGTTATTATGCCTTCATTATACAATTCTCTCTTTGTTGTGAAAATCATATTGTTTTTATCGACTTTGCTCCTAATCTTATCCAGTTTTGTTCTGAATTCTAAAGGTTGGGATTTTTTATTTTTTGGCTGTTCACAGAGAGAAGCAGTGGAAGCACTCATTCAGGAACTTCCTAAGTTCAGGCTAAAGTCTGTTCCAACAGATTGCAGTGAATGTCCCATCTGCTTGGAAGAGTTTCATGAGGGGAATGAGGTAATTCTTTTTCTTCTTTTTTCTCAGTTAATATTACTTCATCCTTTCTACTATACCAGTTACACCCTCTTTTAAGTTCTAAGCATCTATCATTCTAAAGCAAAAGAGTGATGCTATTCTCACAAGATCTCTTTCACAATCTATTCACAATGTATCGTCTAGACCCTTCCTGTCATATCACAGTTGCCAAATTTGTTCCTGATTTTAAAAATTTAATGGTAGAGATGATACATTATGAAAGAAACCTTGTGAAAAGAGCATTACTCACAGAAAACTGTATCTATTAATATTAATGAATTCTTATTCAAATTATATGGGATTGAAGGTATGGACTTGTTTTCCGTTATATGGCTGTATATAAAGTGATAACGTGACATAATAAGTTTTATAGCTTTTTAGGTTTATTTTTGGTGGATTAGATTGGTCTATGCTGATTCTAACCTATGCAAATTCTTATTGTTTCATTGTGCTTTTGTGTCTGGTTCTTTTAAATGTGAGTGCCCTAAAACTATTCATTCAATGTTAAGTCCTCCAAAGCACACAAATTCTTTGGAAAAAGGCAAAATCACATCCATGCTCATGCACACACAGAAATATTTATGCCTTTTGTAGTGGATTATTAATAGGACAGTTGAACACACAAATGCTTGGTAAAATTGGTGCAGGTTCGTGGCCTGCCTTGTGCTCACAATTTCCATGTAGAGTGCATTGATGAGTGGCTTCGACTGAATGTCAAATGTCCTCGGTGCCGTTGCTCAGTTTTCCCTAATCTTGACCTTAGTGCTTTATCTAATCTTCGTGCTGAGACTGAACGGTCATCTGCAAGTGTAGTGACAACCAACAGATATGTAAGAGAACCTCCCAGCCAGAGCTATCTGTTGAGATTGCAGGGTCTGCTCCGTCCAGTGCGTACAGGAAATGTAGGGGCAGCTGATGATGCTGATACTTCTTTGGAAACTGTTGAGAATGGGGGTGTGGCTTTGGCGTCTTGGGATCAAACAAGTACTGAGCCCACCCCCACAGTTGAACCCATGTTTGTTGGTCAGACCACCACCCCACTGCAACACTAGACTGTTCCTGTTTTTATTTTTGACAATTTTTACTAGATCTCCTAACCCTGTGCTAAGACAATCTAAATGATACTTGTCCATATTTGTCCTTCACTTACTAATCACTAGTGATGGTTTCTCATTGTAATGAAGAGACTTTATTGATTGATCCAAGTATGTGGACTCATGGACATAAAAATTGTAAACGACGCCTTTTGTTGTTGTTGCTGTTGTAAACCAATGGAGATTAGAATTGCAGCTGTGTAGTGCATATTACTCTTGGTCTCGTTTTCTGTGTTGTGAGCTTTTGATTTTATTAACTCTGTATTTATCCTTATGGAAGGTTGGAGTATGAACTTTCGATTATTAACTGCTAGGAAAATGATAGCAAATCATTTGACATTGATCCACATGCATTCCAAGTGATGTTCCACCCTATGCATAATACTGCACACCACCGCGATAGGTATAGGCATTTTCTTCCTGATTCTTTTGTGGACCTTAACCCATATTTACTTAAACACCCCAAGGAATAATGAAATTGGTGGGTAGTGAATAGATTCTTGTCAAGAACTGGTTATATAAACGGTGCAGAATTTTAACTTCGAATTTTTGAAGGGACCCAGATGGCAAATGGAGCTGGATAGTTTATACCTTATTTGTTTCCGGAATCGAACCAAAAATTTTAATGCCATACTTTACCAGAATAAGGTGTAATTCGTAGACAATATCTTATGGTGGAAATTGTATGATGGTAAAGTACTTGTTTCAGACAACACGTATATGTCTCAATGTTATTTTGTTTTTAGAATTCAATTGTGACCCTAGATTGGCCGAAAGTCTGGTCGACATGTTCACAATAATGGTTGGAGGTGTAGGACCTGCCGTCGAATCTAAAACGAGGTTGCTAAGAAA
Source organism: Fagus sylvatica (assembly GCA_907173295.1). Lineage (NCBI taxonomy): Eukaryota > Viridiplantae > Streptophyta > Magnoliopsida > Fagales > Fagaceae > Fagus > Fagus sylvatica. The sequence goes on from OU015762.1 coordinate 45,490,926, forward strand.
ACTTTTGAGGAGCTAAAAATGATGGAAACATGAGCACATGGTTACCATTTCATCCAATTAAAAAAACACAGTGTTCTTATTAATTTTCAACCAGTCATTGAGTATTGCAAAAGAGACCATTATGGGTCTCCATGTACATTGTTTGCACTTTTAAGTCAAGTTTCTCCACATGCCCATCTTTTAGCCAATAATTACTAGTGGGAAAAGAAGCTGAATAGGACACTCTAGTCATTTTAGTGTCATTGGAATAAGCAGTCCCTCTGAACCATCCTTTGAGCACTCTTGATCTAAGCCTATCAAATGCTTGAGAGTGCTGGATGGAAATTGTCTGAAGTATCAATGATGTTTTTCCTTGCTTTCTCAGCTATGAAAAAGAGCTATGATTACACGTAACTAATGCTAAATAATGGACCCACAGAATGGAGATTAATGATCAGCTCACTAAATTCATGCATGACTCTACAATCTGCATCTTATGTTGACCATGGTTAGCTTGGAAGCTAGTTGCTTTTCTTGCTTCCTATAAATATAATCTTTCTTGTGACAAAACATTATTTTAGCAATTGGGACTAGGGAGTACATAATTTTTAAGGGCAAACCTTAAAATAAAGGTAAAAATAAACTTTTGGTCCTCAGATTTTAAATTTTTTCAATTTAGTCCCTGTGTTTTTAACTCGTTTTCAATTAAGCCCTTGGCATCATCTCCGTCAGTTTAAAGCCTACGTGATAGATGGAAAAGTGACTTGGCCAACTCAACTTCCCTCCAACTCTTCTCGCCTTTTGATAGTCAAGTGTTACTCACGTGGTCGTAAGTCAACAAAATAAGGCATACCAATATTTAATTGAATTTTTACTGAGTTGGACCCACGTGAGTAGCACGTGACTATCAAAGGACGGGAAGAGTTAGAGGGAAGCTGAGTTGGCCATATAGTGTTGGCCAGGTCACTTTTCCGTCTGCCACGTAGGCTTTAAATTGACAGAGATGACGCTAAGGGCTTAACTGAAAACGAGTTAAAAACACAGGGATTAAGTTGAAAAAAATTTAAATCTGGGACCAAATTGAAAACACCCCCTAAATATAGGGACCAAAAATGTATTTTTGCCTAAAATAAATCAATTTCATATTGCTATAAAATAAAATCTGTAATCAATATGTCTGTAAAGAGTTTTGAATTTTTTTAACTTATCATTGTGACATTGAAAATGATCTCCTAAGTGTTTTTAATTATATATTTAGGGTCCATCCATAAAAGTGATTTTTTTTTTTTTTTTTTAAAGAAACACTTTAAGCTGAAAATTGGGTTATCTGAAATGGAGTATCTGGTAATCCACTAAAAAAGTGCTTTAAGTATTCTTAAAGTTGAAATTTTTAGTTTTTGAGAAAAACCTATACAATGTATTATTCATACTTTTTTAATACATTTTTAAAACATTGTTCATTATAATTTGCTAAACAGTCAAAACACTAAAGAGCTTTTCAGTTGAAAAAATCTAATTTCTACAACAATGTTAAACAAACACTTAAACTACTAAATCAATCATATTATTAAAACACATGTATATAGGGCCGGCCCACCCTATAAGTAAGTTAAGCATTTGCTTGAGGCCACCAAAAAATTAAAAAAACTCACTGCAAAAAAAGGCCCCAAATTTAAGAAGAAAAAAAAATACCTACAGGCCCCAATTTAAAGAAATTTTGGAATAAAGAAAAAAAAAAAATCATTGAAGTCAAGTGGCTTCAGTTTTCTTCTTGATCGACCCTTTTTCTCCATTTTTTTTCTTTCTCCTCAGCTCCTCATGGCTATACTTACAGTGGTTCTCCAATTCTTTTTCTTCTTTTCTCTCTCTCTTTCCCTCTTTTAATTTTTTTGTTCCTTTTTTGGTGCCCACGTGAGCTACTACTGACCAAATTTAACCTTAGTGAGATATTTTCAATTCTCATCTACCAAGCCATCCACGTGACCAATTATTGTCCTTATGTTTTTTTCCTTTTTTTTTTTCTTTTTTTAATGACATTGTTTTTTTTCCCCTTAACTCTATTATTATTATTGGACTAATTTATTGGGTCAATGAGTGATTAAGATATGATGTTATAATATAATTTTTCTCTTTCTCTAAGCCATATAATTTTTTTTTCTTTCTAAATCTCACTTAAAAAAAAAAAAAAAATCTATTACATTTTTTTATTCTCAGATTTACAAATTCCTTAGGTGCCAAAATGCAAGTGTGATCAATAATTAGCAAGAATAAAATTCCAATAAATTTTTTTAATAAATATTAATTTAATATAATATAAAATAGGTTAAAAGCCCCAAATTGAGATTTGGCTTGAGGCTCCCAAAATGATTAGGAGTTGGGACGGCCCTGCATGTATATAATATGAATAATTTAAGATGGCATCTCTTTTGTTCGCTCCATAAAACGGGTCTCTCACTATAAGTGAATCCTATAAGTATGACCCATTTATTGTGAGAGTCTAGTTCCCTATATATATATATATATATATATATATATATATATATATATAATTACCAATATTACAAATTCATCTAACGAAAAATAATAATTACTAGAATTACAAACCCATTTTAATGTTGGTTTGTGGTGGGGTTTTTGTTGATTTTTGGTGGGTTTTATTGGGTTGGTGGTGGTTGGTGAAGAATATGATCGGGCTTGGTTGGGTTTGTGGTGGCCGGTAGGAGATGTGGTGGAGGGTGGTGAATCTGAGACTTGTTCTTAAGTTTTTTGTTTTTTAATTTTCTTTTACATTGCCCCAAATACTATAAAATATTTTCAGAGCATTTTTAGAAATGTAACCAAACATCAGAAAAGAAACTATTTTCCTTGAAATCATACAATTTTATAAGTATTACATCTTAAGTTTATTGTTATTTAAACGAGGAATTTGAATTTAATTATCCTTTAAAAAAAAAAAAAATGACTCTATTTGTATTGATACTTAACAATATAGTTATGTGATTGAATTTAATTGAAACGAGAAATCAAACTGGACCCCACACAAGCCCACAGATCCATAGGATCTGAGAGTGGTCTGGATATTCTTCGATTGTCTTAAACTTATCCCCACGATCCTATCCTTAACATCAAACCCCCTCTCACAATCGAAAACCTCTGATACTGTTTTCAGCAGAGATTGAAAAACACAGTCACAGACACACATACATACATTGAGAGAGAAACAGAGAGATGTTGGTGGCTAATACATGGGGCGTGGGACAAGGAATCCCAATGCCCCAATTGAGGCCCTTGTGTTGCTCTTATTTCTCATCCAAACCCCACCTCAGTTTCGTTCTGGGTTGGGGCTGGGGCTACTCTGTTCAGACCAAACACACTATTTTTTCCAATAAGACCCGCAAGAACTCCACCTTCCATTGCCGTTGCTCCAATACCACTAACAGTAATAACAACAACAACAACAGTGGTTCTTCTTCTTTGGAATGGGATTGGAACCGATGGAACCGCCATTTCTCTGAGATTGAACAGGCCGAGAGCTTTGCCTCTGTTCTCAAGGTACCCCTGTGTCTCAGAAATAGTGCTTGAGTTTTTGTTTTTGTTTTTTTTTCTTATAATCATTTGTGTGTATTTGTTTATGATATTTTCCAAGTGGGTTCCTAGTTTATTCTACCAAGTTGCTAAATTTAGTGAAATCTCGGGGTTATAATTGCTTATTAAGTTCATATAAACATGACCCAATTAGATATGGTCTGGGATGTGAAATTTTGGAATTGAATATAGTCTTAAAAGGATAACTGAGAAACTTTCAGAAGTTCCTGATTTCAATTTTTCTTATTAGCGTGAGAAACTTGCGAATTGAATAAGAGAGAGACTTTAATGTCATTGGGATTATATTTATTGCTCAAAGTGTCACATTTCACAAAAAGTTGCTACTTTCCGTCACTTTTTTAACTGTGTTTGATTAGTTCTGATGGGATGTTATGCTTTGCAGTTTCAACTTGAAGATGCGATTGAGAAGGAAGATTTCCAAGAAGCTGTGAAGTTGAAAATGGGTATTGCAGAAGCTACATCAAAGGACAGTGTTGCTGAAATCATGTCTCAGTTACAGGTCAGCTCAACATTTGAATCACTAGACGTATGGACCTACACATGCCATAGTTTGGCAATTGATCTGATCTATTGTTTCTTTGCAGCATGCAATTGACGAAGAGCGTTACCATGATGCTTCAAGGTTGTGTAGGTACACAGGAAGTGGACTGGTAATTTTTACAGCAACTATTAGCTATGATATTCAATAATCACCCTATTCCAGTTCTAGTAACCTGGTTTGTAATTTCCTTTAATTACTGTTATCCTTGGCCTTAATAGGCACTTTCTTCGTCTTTTCCTCTTCTTATTCATTATAAGTTGAAGTGACTGGTTAAAAAGAAAGGTGAAAATGAGACTATTATTACGAAGGGATTTTCTTATTTGCAAGATTAGTTTTAATGGGACCATGAGCATCTTGTGTTGGTTGAATTCATGTTGCTCTACATTTATTTATTTTGATGGCACTTTCCATGTTTTTTAGAACAAGGGGATGACATTTGGTTGTGATCAAGCTATGTTATGGCATTGATGATGATAGATGCGTGTGTGCATGTGCACTTCTGGATATTATTTGAACTGGCAAAATATATATTTATATATATATATATATATATTTTTTTTTTTTGTGGGAGAGTGAGTTTATTTTGAAGTGTGGCAAAAATTGTGGAAATTCTATTGAACTTTCAGAACATTAAACAGTGAGTTTTATCTCTTTTAATTAGTGGAGAATCTGGATTAGTATCCAGTTAGGGATTGTTTAATGGAGTTTTGTGATCTTCCTACTTTCTTCAATAATTACCCGATAAGAGGGGATCTGACATAGAGTAATTTGGACTCACTTCTATAATTACCCCATTTATTTGACTACTTGTCTGTGAAATGGATGGTTTGGTAGATGCTAAGGTCTATACTAACAAAGGGAAAAATGGAGGGGTTGGATTCAATCATGAATCACTATGGTTCAGTTCTCAATATTGGTGAACGGCTCACCCACAGGAGTTTTTAATAGCTCAAGGGGTTTAAGGCAAGGTGATCCTCTTTCACCTTTGCTTTTTTATCTTGGTTATAAAGGTTTTGAGTAGGATGTTGTGTAGGACTAAGGGAATGGGTTACATTTTCAGTTTCAGTGTTTTAAATGGATTTGATAATGGGCTCATGATCTCACATTTGTTGTTTGTTGACTTGTTTTGAGGATGGACAAGTTTGAAAATAAATACGAGTAAGAGTAGATAGTCCCTGTTGGAGATGTTGGAAGTATGGATGAGTTAGCTGATCTTCTCTGGTGCAAGATTAGGAGTTTGCTAATGAAACTATCTAGGCATGCCTTTGGGTTCGTCATTAAAGGCAAGAACAGTGTGGAATTTTGGAGAAAATGGAGTGAAGTTTATCGGGTTGGAAAAAAATTATATTTATCAAAATAAGGAAGGTTGATGTTACTTAAGTGTATGCTCTTAAGTCTTAAGTCTTCCAACGTACTATCTTTCCTTGTTTACTATTCCTTCTTATGTGTCAAATAGGCTGCAGAGGATTTTATTTTTTTTTTTTAATGGAACAGTCCAGGAGATGAGTTCAAATTTCATTTAGTGGATTGGAATACGTGCTCCCCAATTGGCAGTGGGGGTTTGGGGGTGCACACATAAGGCACCTTTAACCAAGCTCTCTTGGGAATGTGGTTTTGGTGTTTCGGGGGAGGAAGAAACTCAGTTGTGGAGATGGGTCATAACAACAAAGTATGGGGTGGATTGGGGAGGTTGGAAAACAAAGTAGGTATGAAGAACTTATGGCTGTAGCTTATGGAAGAGCATTAGAGCGGAGTGGGATGTATTTTTTTCAGCAATGTGCGATTCAATGTGGGGTTTGGAAATCGAGTGAGGTTTTGACATGATAGGTGGTGCAAGGACCAATCTTTGAAGGAATTTTACTCAGATTCCTACTCCTTTACAGTTGACAAAGGTGCTTCAATAACCTCATTCTTGGAGTGTAGTTCCGAAAGGAATGAGAAGTATTGGGATGCCAGGTATAATAGACATTTTAATGATTGGGAATTGGAATTGGTTGATTCTATGCTTGAACTACTACTATATTTTGATACGTCACGGGCAGAGGTTCCTGATAGAATGAGATCATGATTGAATGAAAATTGGGTGTTTGATGTTCAATCTTACTATATTGTTTGCGAGCTCCAAGGGGGTTATATTGTTCATGGTGAGTTATTTGGTGTGCCAAAGCTCCGAAGCAAGTCGCTCTCTTTACGTGGACAGCAATTTGGGAGAAGATTTTGACTAGTGATAATCTTAAGAAAAAAGGAATTACACTAGTAGATCGGTGTTATATGTATAGGTGCAATGTGGAGACGGTGGATCACTTGTTACTTCATTGTAATCTTGCTTATGATTTGTGGAGTTATGTCTTTTGTGTGTTTGGAGTTCAATGAGCTATGTCGAATGGAGTGATTGGCCTACTGGCTGGTTGGAGGAATTGGTTTGGTAAATGCTCTTCCGATGTTTGGAATTTAGCCCCTTTATGTTTAAGGTGGATATTCTAGAGGGAGCGGAATTATCACACTTTTGAAGATGTGGAAGTTCCGGAGATGGAATTAAAGACCTCTTTCCTTAGATTACTATGTGAATGATCGACTGTTTTGGGTCTCAGTGAGTGGTTCCATTGTAGAGTTCATGGAATCTCTTTCATTTGCTTGTAATTCTTTAGACTATCTTGTGTATATCCTTTGTACATGAGGTAGTTTTTTCTTGAATAAATTAAATTACTGATAAAAAAAATGCTAACAAGTGAAACTTTGTTGCTGAGCACATCCTTCCATATAAAGGTATTTCCTTGGGTGGTTTCAATCATTTATAATCAGCTTTTTGATAACTATGGTGTTCTGTTTGATACTGTAATCATTTCCTGATGTCAGGATGTCTGTTCTGAGGACGAAATGTTGGTTAGTCTCCTCTAATTCATTATCTCTATATATGTAGGTAGGTTGGTGGGTGGGCTACTCAAAAGATTCAGATGATCCCTTTGGCAGAATAATACGCATAACTCCAGGTGTGGGCAGATTTGTAGGCAGGAGTTTTAGTCCAAGGTAAGATTTTTATTTTGTCTTTCGTCCTTCTTTCTTATCCCCTCTCGCTCTTTTTGATGTCTTATCTACTGATTGTTGCAGACAGTTGGTAACTGCAGCTCCTGGAACTCCATTATTTGAAATTTTTGTGGTAAAAGACACTGATGAGACATATGTCATGCAGGTGATTTACACATACTCCTATTAGATATTTTCTCATTATGGTGTTTAAACACAGCTAAAATTCAAGAGTGTGGAAGATGACCTGGGGATGATTAGATTAGGTGTTATGGTTTGATTTGGCTCTGGTAGTGCTGAGTTTTGACCTAGAACAGGCATTTCAGACAGAGTCATGGAACTTTGGATGTTTCTTGGAACCTCTCCCCCCACCCAAAAAAAAAAAAAAATCTTTTTCATTATGTGTGTGTACGTGCGGGCTTGTAAAAACCACTTAAACTCATGCAATTCCAATGAGCACTTAGACAGTGTATCATATTCATAATTTGATTTATGTCTCTCAAAACTGGACTTTTTGTAGATCTGGGGTACTACATGCAACTATCAAATCTTGACCAGGCCTATCGAAAATAGTGCCTCTCTCTCTCTCTCTCTCTCTCTCTCTCTCTCTCTCTCTCTTATATATATATATATAACTCATTAAGTTGCAGTTCACAAGATCAATACAGATGTTAAATCACCAATTGTCCCAAAAGTTTAAGCTATTAGGAAATAATGAATTTAATAATTTAACAATTATTCATACACTCCCCCTCACGTGTGGGCTCCGACTCCTGTTAATGAATGGGGCCTAACACGTGTGATTTTTAACTTTTTAAATGGGAGGTAGAGTGGAGATAGGATTTGAACTCAAGACCTCTTGCTCTAATACCATGTTAAATTACCGGTTGTCCCAAAAGTTTAAGCTATTAGGAAATGATGAATTACCTGCTATTTTTTTCCCCTTGGTCAACTACAATTCTCATATGTTGGATGTGTGATTTGACTTCTTTTTTTTTTTCTCTTTTTTATGAATGTATGGAAATTTTAGTTAATGGTTTAACTTATGGGACTAACAGGCATGATCATTGCTGTAATTTTCTTTTATTAATTCCACTTGTAATTTCTTTAATAAGGACCTTGATTGCTATCTATTGAGGACTGCATCCATGACAGGATTAGAATGTTCATTTGGCCTCAAATTGACATGGCATTATTTAAAGACTGTCCACTGATGAGTATCATACATAGCATCTGAGCTGGATTTGACCCACTTTAGATATGTTAGTCTACTGACATACTTAGGATATGTCAGGTTCTCCAAGTGTCTATTGCAATGCCATATAATGTTAGTAAGTGGGGGGTGGGGGGGGGTTCTTCCTTAGGATATGTCTGGTTCTCCAAGTGTCTATTGCAAATTATGTGAAATACTTCTGATATGCTATCCATTGACAGGTAGTATGCTTGCAACGAGCCAAAGGAAATTCAACAAATTCTATTCCAGCATCCAAACTCTCAAAAGACCCTTCTACTTCTGAAGTTGAGAATGAGACTGTAGTGGATGTTCAGGAAAATGAAGGAAAGGCGGAGAGAACTGAGGACAAGGGCACTAACACTGAGGGAGTGACTGAGGAGGGAATTAAAAGTGTGATAAATTTTCTTAAAGAAAAAATTCCAGGACTGAAAGTTAAAGTAATGAATGTAGATGCTACTGAAGAAGTGATAAAGGACATTGACTCTATGAAGCAGTTGATGCAAGAAGGCAACGAGAAGGCAGGATCTACAGAGAGTTCTGAAGATGGAGTCAGTAATTTGGATGAGATTCAGCCTGATGGGGTCACTCTAGGAGGAGGAAGCGAGGCCTCGGAAGACGAGAAGGATTTGGATATGAAGCTTTTTATTGGTGGGGTTGTACATAACAATGATGATACTCCTACCAAGGATGAGTTTGTACGTCTTCCTGCTGAAATTAAAGATATGGAGAGAGATTCTTTTGTGCTACATATCCCTGGGAGAAGCTTAGATTATGATACTGGAGAAAGTAAAGTGTCCAGAGTCAAAGTGGCAGCTCTAGCAGCTCAAGGTGTCTCAGAGCTTATGCCTTCTGATGTTGCCAAGGCCTTTTGGAGTGCTGACAAAGTTTCTTCAAAGGTGAGGTTGAGATTTGGCAAGTGGATATTATGCTTGTTGAATACTCTTCTGTTTACAAAGGATACCAGATTGAAACATAATAGAATATTGATAAGCATTTATTTACTACTAATAAATATTGAAAAGACTTTTAGTTTGGATGATTTCTTGGATTACTTGGTAAGTGTTGTTTTTGAATAAGAATTTCCCTTCTTTGGTCATAATTGAGGTTTTGAGTGGCTGTTGCTGCATTGATTTGGTCCAGATTGAAATCAAAATGAAACAGTGAAATTCCATTAATTTAATAAAATTAACAAATTTTTGTTTGAGAGGTTTCAAATGTAAAAAATGCTCACTGACGGTAAGTATATTAATTCTAAATCTTAGGTTTCCAGAAATGTGCGTGAAATTGTCAAACTTGCTGTTAGTCAAGCACAAAAGCGCAGTAGATTATCTGAATATACATCTTTTAGTCGGATTACCACTTCCAGAGGAGATTTAGACCCTTTTTCAGGTTAGTTTGCTTATCTCTCCATTTTCTTTCTTTCTTTGTTATCCTTTAAAATTCAATTAAAGCACATCCTTTTGATGGTATAACCGGCTGGTTGAAGTGTAGGCCTGTATGTTGGTGCATTTGGCCCTTATGGCACTGAGGTGGTACAATTGCGGCATAAATTTGGTCACTGGAATGGTGGGGATGATGAAGACAAGTCTTCAGATATGGAGTTTTTTGAATATGTAGAGGCAGTGAAGCTGACTGGGGATCTTAATGTGCCCGCTGGCCAGGTTTGTGGCTTTTAAATTTCTTGATGGTTATATGATTATGCTGTTTTACTTTTTGTATGCAATAGCCTGTATAAAAACAGTAAAGGATATTATAATACTAGCTATGTAGTTTTTGGGTGTTTAGGTGACATTTCGTGCTAAAATTGGGAGAGGAAATCGCTTGGGCAGCCGTGGGATGTATCCAGACGAATTAGGAGTGGTAATTGTACTTGCAATTAATAGCTAGCTCTCTCTCTCTCTCTCTCTCTCTTTGTGTGTGTGTGATATGTGTTTGGGTCCTTTTGGGCCCATTTGTTTCGACATAAAATAATTTTCAAAAAATATTTTCTCCATTTTCACTTGTTTGGCTTTACTTGAAAATATGGTCAAACTAAAAATAATCCACTCATCACTCTTCCGGAGTATTTTCATAAACGCAATCAAATACTGTAAAATATTTTCCAGATATTATTTTCTGGAAATTACTTTACGTCAAAATAATTGACACAATTCTGATTGATTTTGAAACTAAGCACTTAGATCCTCAACCATGCATTTGGTGCTATCAAAACAAGTAGGCCCATGGAAATGTATATGTGGCACATATCATTGCTTATACTACTTATCAAAAAAATAAAAATAAAAAATAAAAGAAGAAACTTATCATTGTTATACCCTCTTTTTAGGCTGCATCAATTTTGGTCCCCTTGGACCTTTCAGAATGCAACTGATTCTAAAAGCTTATTTGACTAGGTTGCGAGTTATAAGGGTCAAGGAAGAATAGCAGAATTTGGGTTCCGAAATCCACAATGGGTTGATGGAGAGCTTCTCCAACTAAATGGCAAGGTAATATAACTGTGAACTAGTGGTACTGGCATTTCTTCTCTGTACAAACCTGATTACTAGTTACGACACGAATTATTCAGCTGTGTTTTCTTTATTATGCTTCTTTGTTGTGTTTTTATGTAGGGCATCGGTCCTTATGTCAAAGGTGCAGATCTAGGTTTCCTATATGTTGTCCCTGAACAGAGTTTTCTTGTGTTGTTCAACCGATTAAAGCTACCAGACTGAGCCAGCTGAGAAGATATGTACCATGTTCAAGCAGAGAAGGCAGTTTTACTTCTACCCTCTCTTTTTTTCTCTTTCGTTTTTAGAGGAAATTTTCTTTTTATGCCTTCTTTTTCTTTCTTTTCTTTCTTCTCTTTTTTGGCTTCTTTTCTGAGTTGTATATCAGTTTTGCTGACCAACAAATATAGTATGACAAAATGCTAGTAATTAGTAATTACTAAGATAGTTCACATGTATTCGAGAGGCAGATTTCTTCAGGATGTCGATTTGTGTAAGGATATTATAGTTACTAAGTTAATAAAATGGTAAAGGTAGATAATTGAGATTATTGTTAGTTATTTGGAGTTTTTTTTTTTTTTTAGTGGGTTTTTCGATACAACCAGACTCTAATTATAGGATCTCTTAAATGGGTTTGGGTTTAAATTTTTTAAATCTGTTAGGGTAAGGGTTTGGATTTACAACTTAAGTATCCAATACGATTGGATTGTGTATTTGATTATTAAAAAACTCTTGTTATTATATATATATATATATATATATATATAACTATGGTTTCAACAAGTGTGCTTTTCTTTTCTTCTTAAAATATTGTTTAATATAGTGTAAATGTGTTTATTAATGTTTAAACTTAAATAAATAGTATTAGAGATGTTCAATTTTTGGCTGACATGTTAGGCTTGTCTGATCCAACTAATGGTTAGAGAAATGAGCATATTTTCGATGGATTTGTGCCTTTTTAATATAAATTGGATGGGTTTGAAATAAAATTCTTGAAATTTTGGAGATTTTGAGTTTGGAAAGACTTTTTTGTCCAAAATCTAACTTGTCAGTCTTTTAACAGCTTTGAGGAGAACTATGTTTTTTTTTTTTTTTTTTGTACCAAAAAATAAAAGCAAAGAAAGTTGCTGTTATGTGACATGCTCTTTGGGTTGTAACAAATATTTGGTTGCAACTCACAAATTTACAAAATTGGTCATTAACATCATGTAAAATATAGATTATGAAATATAATGTGAACCCTTAAAAAGTAATGAGGAAAAATTGTTGGTGTTTTCTTTTTGTTAATTAAATCATAAAGGAAAATAATTAAAAAAATTCTGAGAATCTGGAGAGAGAGAAGAGAGAGTGAGTGATGCTTTTCTTGTTTCTTTTAGGTATATCCTTTTGAAATCTTATAGGGGTATAAGGCTTTCACAAGTATCTTGTGGGTAGGGGCCAAGTAGTATTATATGGTAGGATGCTTCCATTGATTATTCTCTGACGCATGAAAATCATTTACACCAAAGTATGAGAATATGTTCACTACATGGAGATAAAATAAAAAGTTGGAAGGAATAATGGTGCGCTTTAATCTTTATGGCTTTATTATTTAAGTATAGCCCACTCTTAAAGCAACCTAAAAGAATAACATCCTTTACTTTTTTAGCTCATAAAGTTACCACTGAAAGCTGGCTGGGATTTATCAATGTGAACGCAGCAAAAATACCTGATTATAGTTATGCATCCTAGTATTTGCGAGGTGTACTCTGAATTTCAAAATTTTGTAATTATACGTAAATGAGTGTATAAATTAACAGATTAATGGATGTTTGCTTACCTTAAAAATTGTATGAATAATAGAAATGTGTTCTCCAAACTATAAAATTTTTGAGTTAATACATTGTCTTAAAATTAATCTATCCATTTATTTATTAATTTACTGTCTACAAGATAAATACAATTTACCTCCATTTGGTTTGAATCTATCAAGTTTATGAACTTTTAATGACTGCATTTGACCCTTTAAGGTTTGGACTAAACTGAAATTGTTATAATTTTGGCTAAAGTATCACTAACCTGTTTTTATTTTAATCCAAATTTTGGGGGTCAAAATTTAGCAATTTAGAAAAACTTGTGTGACTTAAATTGTGATTGGTTCAAACCATAGTGTGGTCAATTTTTCACCCACTAACTAAAGATTTGTTAAACGTCATAATCCTAATAATTTCATTTTAATCCAAACTTTAATGGTTCAAACTTCAGAGTCTTACTGCCAGTGATGGAGACTCTGCTAGCTTTGACAAAGCTAAGCTTTTTCTGTAATTGGATGGTTTGCATCTAGTTCTTTTATATATATATCTTCGTTTTACCAAAAACTATATATATATATATATATATATATATATATATATATCCTAGACTCAATTGTGAGAGATCCAAACTACAATCGCCCAAATTGTTATATTCCCTAATTTAAAAATGATGGGATAGAACTTACAAAAGGAAAATGCTAAGAACACCCTAAAAAAATACTACATTATTATCATGTGGTAAGTTGTGATTGAAATAACTTTAATTCCACATAAATTCATTCATTATTAATATCACTTTTATTAGCCTCCATTGCACCCTGACAACTCAGCTCTAATGAAAAAGATTGAACAATTTTGTATCTCCAATTATTGATTACCAAAAAAATCTCGAATTAATTTTATAAGTTGATTATACTTGCATATTTTATGATAGCTTAGTTTGGGGAAAAAGAAAACAAAAATATCTAATGGAGTGGCGGCGGTCCATTGGTTAGTACTTAGTAATGAGGAACAAAACAGAGCCACGTGGCGTGGCCCCCACACACAGAAGAGAAGGAAGACATGAAGTAAAGGCTCTCACTTTTACTTTCTTTTTCCGACTCCCCAAACAGAAGACACTTTCTTTTGCTTTTTCTTTCTCTCTCTCTCTCGCGCGTTAAAATCAGAGAAAGCCAAAGCAAATAATGGAAACTCAAACTCAAACTCAAACTCAACAACAACACAACAGCAAAGCGAACATGAAGAAATCATCGTCGAGGAATTCCGATTGCTCGACTCACAACAACGACTCGCCTCACTCGCCCCTCCGGTTCCACTCGCCGCTCCGGTCTGACCTCGGCGATCCTGCAGAGACTCCGCCGTATGCTTCGCCCGAGGCATCTCCGGAGAATCCGCCGGACTACTCCAAGGCCGTTGTCGCCGTCGACAAGTACACGCAGTTCTCTCCGCAGCAACCGACGCCGGAGAAGGCCAATAATATCAACAACAACAACTATAATATCAATAACAATGGCAACACGACGACGCAGGTGGAGAAATCGCCTTCGCCGGTGGTGATGTTCAACCGGGCGATGAGGGAGGAACCACCTCCGTCGGTGACGAAAGTAGGTCCCGGAGGAGGAGGAGGACGCAGTGGTGGCGACGGTCGGAGATCGGGGACGGTTGGGACGATGTTGAGGAGGTCGCCGAAGGATTCGATGGTGAAGAGAGCTGCGCTAGGGTTTAGGATCAGTGAAATTGTGCTCTCCTTGATTTCCTTTTCGGTTATGGCCGCCGATAAAACCCAGGGTTGGAGCGGCGACTCCTTTGACCGTTACAAGGAATACAGGTCCTCTCTCTCTCTCTCTCTCTCTCTCTCTCTCTCTCTCTATATATATATATATATATATATATATGTGTGTGTGTGTGTGTTTGTGTGATGGTTTCTAATAAAATGTTACTGTAACTTGAAGTTACTCTAGATTTCTCATTATGGTTTTCCCACTTTGAATTTGTTGCTAATAAAAGTATATGTTTTAGTCATAAATTTGTGTGGTTGACTCTGAAATTCGAGGAAGCAAAAAAGAATTGCTCATTTGTGACTCTTTAGTTTTTATGTGTTAGACCAAATTGTCTGCCTTTAAGTGTGTATGCAGACAGGCTTTCTATAAATTTAGGACTTTAACACTTCCTTGTTTCGGTTTATATTACTAAGATTACTAACTTTGATAAGTAAGGACACCACCGATATGATCATTGGTGTAGTCAATTACTGATCTTATGGCCTTTGAGGCTTTGATCAAATGGATGTTATTGGCTTCTCAATATGTATGATGGATTTGATTGAGTTAATTTCTATTTAAGGGTTATTTAGATGTCATTGATTAGTTTCTCTATTTCTAAAGGAGCCTGACAGCATACTTGAAAGAAATCTGATTTTCTGTTCTAAGCTTAGCAAAGGCTAACTTCTTCATGCACTTGCTTGGAACGTGCGAAACCCATATCATTTTGATTTGTGTTGTGGTAAATATCCCCCTAATGATTATGCCCAAAATCACTTTAGATTCAATTAGACATATTTAGTATCCTAATGCCTTATCTTTCTGATTCATTAATATCTAATACTTGAACAACTTACTGGAAGGATGGTCCTTAAAAATCATGGCTATATGACTGATTAATGCAACATGACTGCACTGTATCCTGTTAAATTGCTTGAACATTTGCGGATTGTTTCCTTTGTTTTTATTAACCTATAAAAAGGAATATTTTGTGTTTCATTTTTCATTTTCCACTGTTTTCTGTACTCATTTTCTTGTTTTGAGAGGGTTGATGTGATGGTAGAGCTCATTTGTTGGCAGGTATTGTTTATCTGTGAATGTTATTGCATTTGTATATTCGGGCTTTCAAGCATATGATTTAGCCTTCCATCTGGTCACGGAAAGACATGTGATCGGCTACCACGTACGCCACCACTTTGATTTCTTCATGGATCAGGCAAGTTGTGTGACTTCCATATATCTTAAATATATCATACTGATTATTTCCATATATATTCTGTCATGTTTTCTGCACAATGACAACCATGGAGTATTGTAAATCTGTAAATTAGTTTAAGCTGTGGTATTTGGGTTTTTCAAGTTCACTTCACTTCATTGTTACATCACTGTTTTGGTGGTGGTTGTTGCTGTAGCTAGAGAATGCAGTTATGTGATGTTTTAGTTTGACTAATTCAGGTCTAAACACATTATTAATTGATATAGTTGGCGGTTTGCGTCCAGATTAAGTTAACTGTTGAAGCAATTAGGAACTACTACAGGTGTTCAAACTTCAAACAGATTAGTCGAGTGGGACTTTTTTATTTTTTGGTTAATTTCGAATGTCCGTGTCCTTCTGACTTGCCAGATATATGATTGAACTTTAGGGCTTTAACCTCTATTGTTATGTGCTTGAACACCTGTTAAGTTAACAATATGAGCTACATGTTTGTGCACTGGAGGGTAATACTTTGTTAATTTGGCTAGCAGGTACTAGCTTATCTTCTCATATCAGCATCCTCATCAGCAGCCACCCGGGTTGATGATTGGCAATCAAACTGGGGGAAAGACGAGTTCACAGAAATGGCTAGTGCGTCTGTCGGGATGGCCTTCCTGGCTTTTGTTGCATTTGCCTTTAGTTCCCTCATCTCTGGTTACAGCCTGTGTACACGTGACTCTACATGATCTTGGAATGAGTATTATGTTTTTTTCAATTTTTGGGTTGTATCACATATATTTATGCTGTAATGTATAGACGGACATAAATTCAATAGAATTTTGTTTCTTCTTCATTAGATTAATAAGAAAATGTAAAGAGTTGAGTCGCTTGATTTCGATATTCAATTGCAATGAAACCATTCCAATTTCTATGACGACAGATTGTCATGCTTTTCCAGCATATAACAGGAGCTTAGTGTCATAAAATACATTAATTAAATCATGTTTCATTAATCACTATACTTCTGTGGTAGTCTTGAATCTTGATTAAACCATGCTACCCAAGCACCCTGTGTGTTCAAATCTTATTAAAAACAAAAGTTTAAGATTTGCATGCAGGTTTAATGTATTTATTATATTGTTGACGTGACACTACTAATTTAATGTAGATGTATTGTAAGCCGTTTTTAGTAAAATACTAAAATTAGTAATAGATTTAACATATTCCTGATTATATATTAAGGTTTAGTTTGTAGCTAATATCTTCTGTTTTTTTTTTTTTTTTTTTAGAATTTATTATGTATATACTCCTAATTTTATTGGCAAAATTTAGATATAACTCTTTAGGTTTAGGTGTTGTACTTGTACTTGTACATTAGGTTTCACACTAGAAAAACTTGTGCCAGCTATCCTCTATAGATGCACAAGGCGTAAATAACAAGGAAGACTTTCAAGGCCTAATCGTCATATATTGAGTTTACTATGGGCTACCCTACTGGGCAGGGCCTAATAGCCTGCTTAACATTGCTGGAAAAACTGTCAGCTAAAAACTTGGACAAAGCCCAATAATTCATTGCTAGGCAAATAATTAGTATGGGTATTGGGTAGTGATTTTTTTTTTTTTTTTTTTTTTTTTTTTTTTTTTTTTTTTTTATGAAAGTTCTTTCAGTTTCTTCACTTCGCAAGATTGACAATTTGACATTACTCTGGTCTTTTGCTCTCAAATAGTACCCAAAATTTCTTTTTTACTATAAGGAATACAAAAAATCAAGCCTATCCAAACATCAACTAGTGTAAGCTAAAAAAAGACAAGAATCAACCTCTGGTTCAATAGTTAGTATCTATAATGCTAATTACAGAGATTCGAATCCCATCAAGCGTCGTCTAGGGAGGTAACTTAATAAAAAGAAACCCTTGTGACCCATCACACCTACGAGTTCGGGAGTTGTGGGTTCGGGTAGTGGTACGTCCTATTATTGTCCAGATGTGCCTCACGTCATGTCAAATTCGGGTTTAAATGGGTCGGGACAATGAACGCACCTACGAGTCCTTTATTTTTATTATATATATAAAAAAAAAAGTAAGCTAAAAAAAAGACGAAAACGAACAACCAAGGCGTCTAGATCTTTTCAACTTTTTGAGATTTCTCTTACTTTTTACATGAGATATTGTCCGACCCCTAGATCCTATGGGAGATATTTAGACCAAATATTTAACTTGTCTCACAATAGACCAAAAATCCTATGGGAGATATTTAGACCAAATATTTAACTTGTCTCACAATAGACCAAAAATTTTAAATGAAAACGTATGCGCTTTTAAAAGTTTCATATATTATAGGCAACCAAAAAAAAGATGTTGTCTACTAGACTACTACAAGACAAAAAGAGCGCATTGGATTGGATAGTAACGTTATAAAGTTTACCAAGGCTACTGTTTATTGCACCCAAAAAAAAAGGCTACTGTTTATGGTTGGTGCTGAGTTGGTTCATGGGTGTCAAATTAATGGGCTGATGGAAATGCCACAACCCACTAATAGAAGCTTATCCAATTTTAATGAAAACTCATCTGAAATGACATTATCAATGTAACGTGGTTGTATTGTTCAAGTAATGTGGTTATATATATCAAAAATAAAATTGGAAGCACTATGAGACACAATAAATCCACTATCAATCAAATAGATTACAAACATTTGATGTAAAACTCATAAATCCAACATGCTTAAATCCAAGGTCCCAATACACTTGATAATGTTCTCACACTAACTCAAATACTAAACAAAGTTTTGTCTTCTAATTGTCACATTCCATAGCAAAAGGTTGCACTATCATTCTATTGATAAGGATATCACACCCTCCTACTTTTTCTTCTCACCATGGGTTACTATTTTCAAAAGGAATTATTATACCCCCTACTATTTTACTAATTAAGGTGAGATTTTCAAAACTAACAAATAATCATTTACACAATTACGCTTATCCTTTCATGAGTGGACTCTACAAATCTCACCTCCACCCTACACCCCATTTTTAAGTACCATCTACACCACGATTTGTGGGTAGGAGTGCTCCACAACGTCCTCAACAAATGATACCATTAATTGAGTTCAAGCAATTCTTCAACTTCTTTGTTGAACTTGGCTTTCCAATCATATCGTTTACATTTTTCGAAAATCTTTTTCTCTTGCATCTATTACTATCTTTCATTTCCAGTGATTTAACTGAAACACTTCTCCTTGCCTTGTGCTCCACCATAAACATTAGGATATGATCTCGGCAATTAACTTATACAAAATATATCTATTAACCTAGAGCTTATTGCTCGTCCCACTACTGGTGGTAACCCTAGATATTTCTCAAATTGGTTGGTTGGAGTGGTACCAAAAATGGAGCAAATAGAGTCCCGGGTAATCTAAGGAGTATTGCAGCTAAAGAAAAAAGCAGTTTTTTCGTTATTCACCAACTAACCCGAGGCATCGCATACAAAGCTAGGATCCCATGCAAAACCACACATTCATTGCTAGTGGCCCTGCAAAAAATAATACTGTTGTCTGCAAAAAAGAGGTGAGAAATCCGTGGGCCCCTTCGGCAAATTAAGATGCCTCTAATCAGGCTATCTCTCTCTGCTTTCCTCAAAAGAGCTGACAAACCCTCTGCACATAACAAAAATAGATATGGGGACAAAGGGTCCCCTTGTCTAAGGCCCCGACTTGGTTTAACATACCCTTTTGGTTCACCATTCACTAAAATAGCATAAGTAGCCGTAGTGACACATGCCATGATTAGCTTGACCCAATGTTCATGGAACCCCAATTTCAACATAATAGCTTGGAGATAGTCCCACTCCACTCTATCATAAGCCTTGCTCATATCCAGCTTCGCCGCCATCTGAACATTATTACCTTGCCTCAAATTTTTGAGATAATGAATATTCTCAAATGCAATAATGACGTTGTCTGTAATCATCCTCTCAGGCACAAAAGCACTTTGACTCTCAGATATCACTTGTGGAAGCATAGTCTTCATCCGGTTGACCAAGACTTTAGAGGCAATTTTGTATAACACATTGCACAAGCTTATGGGTCTGAATTGTGTTATCTGCTCAGGAGCTGTCACTTTAGGAATTAATACAATATGGGTGAAATTGATACTGCCTAACATCCTACTTGAGGTTAAAAAATCCAAAATAGCAATAGAGACATCATTACCTACTATATGCCAATATTTTTGGAAAAATAAAGCAGACATACCATCGGGTCCTGGCGCTTTGGATGGATACATTTGGAATAATGCTTTTTGAACCTCCTCCTTTACAAAAGGCTTCAGCAACTCCTCATTCATACCAGGTGTCACCACACCATCAACCTCAGAAACTACTTCAACAATTGCTTGAGGATTTGAGGAGGTAAAAATATGGTTAAAATAAGCCACAGCAATCCGCTCTATCTCTGCTGGAGTGGACTGCCAAGTGCTGTCCTGATCCCGTAAACCAAGTATTGTGTTCATTTTTCGTCTTTGAGATGCACTTTCATGAAAAAACCTCATATTTTTGTCCCCCTCTGTCAACCAAGAAACTCGCGACCTTTGCCTCCACATCGTCTCTTCCTTGGCATGAAGAATGTTCAACTCACATCTAAGAGCACTTACTGCAGAACCATCATAAGTAGCCACGGGTTCTTGTTCAAGCTCATTGAGCTGCTGTGTTTTTTACTCAATGAATCGTGGTGTAACTCTTACGTGGGCTTGGCTCCACTGAATCAAATTCATTCGGCACTGTTTAATCTTCTCTGCAACCCAATACATGGCTGTTCCAATTGGGATAACATTCCAAGCTCCAGCAATAACCTCCTCACAACCAACTTCACGGATCCATGCCTTCTCAAACCGAAACAATTTCTTCCTTCTTCGATCCACCCTCTGCTCACCCGAATTCCCGTTTGTGTTTAACAACAACCCCATATGATCGGAACAAGCCACAGCTAGATGAGAAATAGTAGCCATTGGAAATAAGCTCATCCACTCCGCCGATGCTACAGCCCTATCTAGTCGAGCTCGCACCAATGCTGTATGACCTCTGTTATTTGACCATGTGCATACCGGTCCTGAGAAACCCAAGTCAAGCAAATCACAATCTAACAATGCCTCACGGAATGAAGACATTTGAGCCTCATTTCTATCAACTTGTCCCACCTGTTCATCTAGCCTTGTGATCTCATTAAAATCCCCTAAAACCATCCATGGAACCTCACATTGAGACCGTAGATGCCTAAGCAACGACCAAGACTGATGGCGAAGTGAAGTATCAGGATGCCCATAAAAACCGGTAATCCTCCAACGAATACCATCTGACTGAAAAACATTGGCATCAATATGGTGATCCGAATAACTTTGGATGTGAACCTCGACACTCAAATCCCATAACAACGCCAAACCACCTCCCAAACCATGCCTATCTACCCCCAAACAACCCTTCATCCGTAACCGAAGACGTAACCATTCCAAACTCCGCACTGGTAACCGTGTTTCCATTAGAAACACAATATTGGGTCATTTTTTCCTCACTAAGTCGTGAAGTTCATTGACTGTCTCTGGGTTCCCAAGCCCACGACAGTTTAGACTAAGGCCAATCATTGTGACCGGCGGGGCTGCATTGCAGCCTCCACCGATAAATTCATAGCATCAATACCATCTCCAGTGATCAATCTACGCTTTGAGGTTGGAACCTTTTCCTGGTCACTCGCCAGCTCACCTTGTGCACCCTTTCTACGTTTTCCTGGACGTGGAAGCATGGCACCAACCTCATCCCCACGTGAACCCGTGGTTCTCGCTCGTTTTTTCCACGTGGATGATTTTACTATACCAATAGGTGGGGGCCTAGTAGAGGAGACAGCACTCCCCACATCAGCATCCACCTGAGTTGAGGACCCCACCTCATCCGTAGCATGTACCCCAACTAACCCCATCTTTGGTACAATCAATAGATCCTCCTCATCCTTTGTAAGCCGCATGTCTCGGTCCCTAGATAACTCTGAAGTAAACTCAAAAATCATTGGGTTAGGGTCATGATAACCCAACCCCGGATTTTGTGTTTGCAGTTGATCACACGGAACCATATTGCAAGGATTGGAAACTATCCCCTCCTCAATACTCGGCCTTATCTCAGCTGACTGCACCGCCTCCACAGGCTCACCAACCACCATCGGAGCTTGAGGGAGTGGATCATCCTGTTGACTCTCATGCTTGCCAACCACCACAGGCACACTGGAGTCTTGTGCTTCCTCCGAATTACTCCTATCTGGCCAGGCCTGTCTAGATTGAGTTCCCCTCATCATTGGAGCCCTTAGCCATGAGCCCCATTTCTTTCCATGTATATCTTCAGTTCGGGTACTCCGTCGACCTTCAATGCATTCGTTACTACTGTGACCCAGCCTCCCACATCGGTAGTAGAATATTGGTAAGTGCTCTTACTTAAAATCTACCCAAAAGGGATCAACACCCTCGCCCTCCTCTCCTTGCACGATTCGTCCCCGTAGTAATGGTTCCTTAACATCCATCTCCACTCGAATACGCAAATATTTGCCCCATCCAAGTCCATTGGCCGGGACATCCACCTCCAACAGATTTCCAATTTCCCTGCCAATATCCTCCCCAACCTCCCTGATCATACTTTTTATTGGAAGGTTATGCACCCTAATCCAAAAAGCAGAGTGAGTAAACTTAACCGCAGTAGGCTGTAAATCCCCTTCAAACCGAACCATCTGGATTAGCTTCTTGTCAAAAGTCCATGGACTTTGCACAAAAACCCTCTCCAAATCATCCCTGACCTGAAATATTGCCATAAAGAGATTGTCTTCAATAGCTCTAATGGTGACACCACTGCGTCCCACCCATAGAGTGCGCATTGTCCCCTTGAAAGCTTCCACATTAAAAGGCCTAGTCGTCCTTAGTTTGAAAAGAAGAGTAAACTGAGCCTCCTTCTTTGACTTGACAATTGGATCCTTCCTTAGAGTAATGCTTAGTTTCTCCTTATCAGATAGTTGCATCCGACGACATAGTTCCGCCAATTCTTCAGCCATTATTCTCCTCTTCGAAAAAAACCACCCACAACCCCAACTAAACGATGTAACACCGCCGTGAGGTTCTAAATCTTGCACAGTTGGCAAATTGGAAGACTTCTACCACTTTCAGAGCTCTAGAGTTCCGTAAGCATTGAGAAGTTTTTTACATCAGAGATGACATATTAAGATAAACCTAGAGCTTACAATTGAAATAAGAAATCAAATTCCTTCCAAGTTCTAACACATGTCTCATATTATCAAAATCTTCACAAAGCCATCAAACATCTTATTTTTTACCATACATATTCTTACAACACTACATTATAAAATTGTTAATCAATAATATAGAACTCATCACAAGCCTTGTAAGTATCAAACGAATATTTATTTTTATTTTATTTTATTTTTTATATATATAAACGAATATTTATTTCAACACATGTGAAATGAGCATAAAAAATCCAAAACTCATGGAATTTTAATGGAATCATACCTTTGGAAAACCATTAGAATATCTTATCATTATCGGTACTATATGCTACAATAATTGTGGTTGATATGAAAATCACGTAAAACAATAAACTATGAATCACTCTAAAACACAAAATTTAATGCAATTGAGCCAATTGCTTACATCCATAATAAATCTACTATCACTTATCAAAAAAATAATAAATCTACTATCAATGACATGGATGACACATTTTCAACCTTAAAACTCACAAACTCAAAGTTCTCAAATCCAAGACTCTAATGTATGGGTTAATTATAATCATCCATCCTAAATTATAGCTGTACTTGCAATACGCACCATAAACTACAAAGTTTTACAATTAACAATTTGGGAAAATTACATTTTATCACCCTTAACTATCACCCATTTTTCAATGTCACCCCCAAACTTTTTTTTTCGAGATGCACGATTTACCCTCCAATTGGATAAAATTGCACGCCCGTTACCCCCTCCTTCCAAATTCCCGTTAGAACAGACGGAATGGTAAAACACGTGACACATGGGTCCACCAGAACATCTGTCACCCAGAAAATAAATTGAAAATCCCTAAAAAACCCTTATCACTATTACGCACTCTTCTCACACTCACACTCAATGCTCTACCCTTTCTTCTCTCCCAACCTCATACGTCTACACAGTCCAAACCTCTCATAACCCAAAAACCCAATTATCTTCTTTTCACTCCTCTGCTTTCGTCTGCGACTCGCCGACACTATCTTCGCTGTCTCCGCTCTCCGCTCTCCGCCGACCCATACCCGTGCCCATATTCCGAGATCCGAAGACACTTTCCGAGCTTTCTCCTCGGGTTTGAGCTCTCAGCAGCTCGGAGACCATGGTGCTAGCTTGGCGGAGCACCTAAGCTGCTTGGGTTCGTCAGAATTTAGATCGGGTTTGGATCCACCATCGCCGCTAAGATTTGTAAGAATTCACACATCACCAACCCCAAGGTCCCCCTTTGATTTTGATTGGTTAATTGTTTCATTAATCCCATATTTTGACTTTGGTTTTGAAAAAAAAAAAAAAATTTCTGGGTGGTTGATGTGCTGGGTTTGGTTGAATTGGGTGTGTAAGGAAGAATTTGTTGTGGATTGTTGGATGAGGAGGCCACTGTGTGTGTAACAATCCAAGGAAAGCGCTAGCCACATCTGCGCTTATACCTCAAAAGGACTAGTCAAGTTACAATTGGGGCTTCTTGCAATTGTTAATAAAGCCCAGTTCGACCCAGTATATGCCCGATGTGGGACTCAGCGCACATACACTTATCAGATTTTGGGGCATCACAGTGTGTGAGGAAGGTTGTAATGTTTGATTATTTGTGTTTGAGAAATTTTGAGTTGAATTGGGTTTCTCTGGGTGGCATGATGGGTTTTTGCCACCAATGGGTTAAGGTTATTAATGAGTTAGTTATGAATTTATGTTGTTTTAATTTGTTGGTGTTGCTTAGTTTATGTTGCTGTTGTGGTGGTTTCTAGGGAAATTTGGAAGCTTGCCTATGTGAAAAATGGAGGAATTGAGAGGTAAGGGATGAGTGTTTTTTTCAGTGAGGGTATATTGGGAATTTCACTCTCAATATGGCCCCACAGGTCACATGTTTTGCATGTAATTAGTTTTTCTGTTATATTTAATTCCAATTTAGACGATGGGGGGTACGAGCGTGCAATTTTATCCAATTGGGAGGTAAATCGTGCATCTAGAAAGTTTGGGGGGGACACTGAAAAATGGGTGATAGTTGAGGGTGGTAAAGTGTAATTTTTCCTAACAATTTAATTCGAGATAAATTTGTAATGTCCAACCCCATGCATAAAGTAATGTAAAAATTATCAGTTTAGTTGGTAACTATTCAAATTAAAATATGTTGCACCCTAAAGTATAAAACATTTGCAATGTGCAAAAAAAACTATGATTGTATTTACAATATACACCACTAATTTAGTGAGGGATCCTACTTGAATAGTAGAAGTAGAGTATTTCAAAGTAAAATAAAACCTAGTTTAAAAGTTTTTCTAAAGGGGTAGTTCGGTCGAGCAAAATAATGCAAAAATTTTTTAGAAAAAAAAAAAAAGAAAAAAAGAAAAAAAAAAAGGAGGGAAATAAATCTAGTTGCATCTCTAACGGCTAGTATCAACCATGACAATGTTTTAGAGTGCTTGTTCCAATACAAGTGACATTTCAAAGATGGGGTTTTTTTTTTTTTTTTTTGCAACTCTTATAAATAAACATTCATATTTAGTTATTTAGAGGATTTGCACACCATATAAGAAAATTCATAAAATTCTCCTAGTTTTCTATTTAGAATCTTGGTTTAGTTGTATATTATATTGGAGATGATTTGCTTGGAATCTGTTAGCAAACTCAATCGAGTGGAGACATATATCGTCTTAAAGAAAACGATCAATTTGTGCCTTTAAGCCTACTTCAATTATTCGATTTTCTATTGTTAACCTCTAAATTTCCCAACATCTTATACACCAAAACAAAAAGCTATAATATATACCACTTTATTCATAAAATTTTCACACCTTATTCTCAATGGGCTCTCTCAGTGATCTCGGTGTTTGTCGCCCACTTTGGGCCGCTCTGTCCCGCCACTTTCTCCAACGGGTCTGATACGAGAATATTATGCAGAAGACGTGGTAATGTTTGTTACGTGGGCCATAGCCAGTTGTTAGCTCCATTTGTTTAGATTATGTTTATTTGTTTTGATTAACTTTATCAATTGTTGAGATTATGTAGGAAAGTAGTTCCTACTCTTTAGTAATTTCAAATTCCTAGTATTTAGTAGTTAGTTCATTTTCTGTAGTTATTCAAGTCCTTTTATTTAGCAAGTGGTGGTTATCAGAGTCCCTATAAAGTCCAATGAGATATTATGAATAAAAACATCTATTGACATCAGAGTTTATCTCAAATAGGAGGTTGGGTTCCCTCGAATTAACTCGTGACCTTTATTTCCATACATTTATTTTCTCTCATTTGCAATCATAGGAAACGGTACAAGAGTCCTACGTACCAAAGTGGTATCAGAAGCCACGGTATGGATCAATGCGTAGAGCAGCTCGAACAGTCCGTTAGTTCTCTCCAAACCAACCAGCAACAAATTCTTGAGAGACTCACTGAGTTATTTAATAAACTCAGTACTTTCTCTACACCCCACGATGAAGGAGAGACTTTCTCACACATCTGGAAGATGGTTTGGTCGTGGAATTCACCATGATGGCTCACACACCACCAATAACAACCAGTCATATGCCCCACATTTGAAGTTGGATTTTCCAAAGTTCAACGGTGGAAAGGACCTTACCAGCTGGATTTGTAGGGTCGAGCAGTTCTACCATTTCCATGAAACGCCAGTTGCAAATCAAGTTGCATTGGCCTTCATTTCATTTGGAAGGTGAGGCGTAATTATGGTATCAACTCTTAAAGCAAGAATCTGAGGTAATCACCTTGGGACTTTTTCAAATCGGGACTCCTTGCAAGGTATGGCCTAACACAATTCTATGATTATTTTGGAGAATTAACCAAGCTCCAACAATCTGGAAGTGTGAAAGACTATCAAGGCCAATTTGAACAACTACTAGCCAAGGCTGGACATTTACCTCCAATGCGCCAGGTGAGTTGCTTTGTTAGCGGACTCAAAGAGAGTATTAAAGCCGATGTCATGACTGGGAGGCCAACGGATTTGTCTACGGCCATCGGACTAGCACGATTATATGAAGCCAAGAACCTTTCGCAAAGACGATTGCCAAGTGCTACAACATCAAATCATGGAAGCTACATCAAGCAACAAAGAGGAAGGCATACCAAGACCACCAATGGCCATTCGAAGATTGTCTCCGTCAGAGTTACAACAAAGGAAAGATAAGGGACTTTGTTATAACTACAATGAGAAGTTTCACCCAGGTCATCGGTGTAAAAAGCTTTTCTTCATAGAAGCTTGTTATAATGAAGAGGATGGGGATGTGATCATGGAGGCGGAGTCTTCTGAGGTGCAAGATGAGCAAGAAGCATTGAGAATCTCACTTCACACCATCAGTGGCGCACAATCATTCGACACAAAGCGAGTTAGAGGTATTTTTGGTTCGGTTTCTACCATTATACTGCTAGATTTCGAGAAGCACTCATAATTTCCTTAGTGAGCATTTTGCTAATCGGTTAGGCTTGCGACCTACCAACACCAAACAATTTAAAGTCATGGTGGCATCAGGAGATAAGTTGCCAAGTAGAGGTAAGTGCATTGGGGTGCAGTTGAAGATGGGTTCATTTACAACCAAGGCTGATTTTTTTATCCTTCCATTGGAAGGATATGATGTTGTAATGGGTACACAATGGCTGCGAACCTTAGGTGAAATTTTGTGGGATTTCTCCAAGTTAGTGATGCGATTTACAGTAGCCGGAAGAGAAATAGTATTACATGGTTTGTCGGCACCAGTCAATCGCATGGTGGAGAACCAAAAACTCGAACAGGTGACACGCAAAGGGAGGCAAGGAGCAATCATACAGTATATGGCCATTGGGCCACCGCAAACTTACCAAGCTAACAGCACACTTCAACCACTCCTAGATGAATATGGAGACCTCTTTCATGAGCCTACAGGTTTGCCACCTCAAAAAGCACAAGACCATTGTATTACACTATTACCAGGTAGTGGTTCTATGGCTACAAAACCATATCGTTACCCATATTACCAAAAATCTGAGATTGAGAGAATGGTGACTGATATGCTTAACTCAGGTGTGATCCGACCCAGCCGTAGCCCTTTTTCTTCACCAGTGATTGGTAAAAAAACAAGATGGCTCATGGAGAATGTACGTGGACTACCGCTCCTTGAACAAAATAACGGTTAAAGATAAGTTTCCTATCCCTGCCATTGATGAGCTACTGGACGAGTTGCATGGAGCAAAGTTTTTCTCAAAATTGGATCTTAGGTCCGGGTATCATCAGATTTGAGTTCAACCGACAGACATTCCAAAGACTGCATTTCGTACCCACCATGGACATTTTGAGTTCTTGGTCATGCCCTTCGGACTCACCAATGCTCCATCAACATTTCAAACCTTGATGAATGAAATTTTATGTAAGTTCTTACGAAAATTTATTCTAGTGTTTTTTTATGATATTTTGGTCTATAGCTCCACTTGGTAGGAACATTGTAAGCATTTGACTCAAACCTTGGAAGTATTACGGCAACACCAACTTTTTGTGAAGAAGGAGAAATGCCAATTTGGGATGCAAGTAATCAAATACTTGGGGCATATCATTTCCAAGAATGGGGTAGCTGTGGATCCTAAAAAGATTTCCGCCATGGTGGATTGGCCACTTCCAAAGAACCCACGAGCAATGCGAGGGTTCCTGGGGTTAACCGGATATTACCACAAATTCATTAAGAATTACGGTAAGATTGCTTCACCACTCACGCAAATGCTTAAGAAAGATTCATTTACATGGACCCCACGGCTACAGCAACTTTCACGCAATTGAAGGAAGCCATGACTCAAGCTCCTGTACTTGTGTTGCCTAATTTCAACAAAACTTTCATAATAGAGTGTGACACCTCTAGTTCGGGAATAGGTGCAGTTCTGTCCCAAGAACGACCCATCGCATTTCATAGCCAAGCACTACATGGTAAGAATTTATCCCTTTCAACTTATGAGAAGGAGATGCTATCTTTGGTTGTATCGGTACGGAAGTGGCGGCATTATTTGTTGGGCAGGAAGTTTGTAGTGAGGACAGATCAAAAGAGCCTACAGTACCTATGGTCCCAGCGGATCACCACGGATGCGCTGTAGATTTGGCTCCACAAGCTTATGGGATATGACTTCTCAATTGAATACAAGCGTGGCAAGGAGAATAGAGTAGCGGATGCTCTGTCATGAAAATATGAAGCTAGCCATGAAGTGAAAGATGACACCAACACCACACTGCTGGCTATTTCAAGCCCCACCCCAAATTGGTTAGATGTAGTTTGTGAAGACCAAGCTTAAAGCAAAGTAGTACAACAAATCATCCAACGGGTGAAGGAAGGTGAAGCGATGGGCAAATGGGAATTAAGAGATGGCCTACTCCTATTCAAGGATCGGATTTACTTGGCTCCTAATTCTTCATTATGCAATGATATCCTGGGCCAATTCCATGATACTACTCACAAAGGTGTTCTCAAAACCTTTCACAGGGTACGGGCCAATTTTTATTGGCCAAACATGAGAGAAAGCATTAAGAATTTTGTTAAGGAGTGCCATGTTTGCCAACAACACAAAGTAGAACAACTTTCACCTGTCGGATTGCTACAACCATTGCCTATCCCAAGAAGAATTTGGGAGGATATATTGTTACCCAAATATCAACCTACGAGGGGGGGTGATTTAGGTCGAGGCAAACTTTTTCGATTTAAATGCGGAATTAAAAATTATCTTCAATTAGCGAAAATTGATTAAACAAATTTAAGCAAGGAGAATAGAGCAATTGAATAAGTAAAAGATAGAGATAGAGAAAATCAAACACAATGATTTTTATCGAGGTTCGGCTTCCCCGCCTACGTTCCCGCCTCAAGATCACTTCTCGAGGATTCCCAAATTCACTAATTTGACAATCTTCTTCCGGGTGAAGATCAAACCGTTACAAATCTTCCTTATACGGTGAAGAGTAACCACCGAGTGAAAAATCCTTTTCACTCCTTAGGATTTATACCAAAACCCACAAATCTTCCTTACAAGTGAAGAGTAACCACCCAGTGAAAAATCCTTTTCACTACTTAGGATTTATACAAAACTAACAAAAACACCAATAGTTTCACAAGGATTTGTTGCAAAATGGCTCTCTCAAAGATTTACACAAGCTCACCTAATAATTTATCAAAGATTTGATCAATATGGCCAAAAAGTGTTTAGAGAAATTTGATTTTCAATCAAGGATTTTGAAATTGAAAATATAAGTGAGAAAGGATAGATAAAAGATATTTTCTTTTCTTTCTCTATTTCTCTTGTTCTGTTGTTGTTTTTTTTTGTTTCTCTCTTCTATTCTCTTTATAAGTTCAATCAACCTAAAGGAAATTTGAA
Organism: Fagus sylvatica; assembly: GCA_907173295.1. NCBI lineage: Eukaryota > Viridiplantae > Streptophyta > Magnoliopsida > Fagales > Fagaceae > Fagus > Fagus sylvatica. The sequence continues at coordinate 45,521,167 of OU015762.1, forward strand.
TTTGAAAATTTTTGCTTAGAAAACACAAAGATTCTATATAATTTTAAAGTAGTGCCAATGTCAGAAGATTGTTTTAACCGACATTTGAAAATCATCAGCCTTTTGAATAAACGACTTTTTAAAATTCAAATAAACGGTGCCAATGTCAGGATTTGTTGGGCTTTGGTGTGGCTTGTATTTGGCCACATGAATGGTGCATCACATGATTATGCCCATGTTTACTTAGTCAACAGTTGTGGCTTAATGAAAGAAAGAAAGTTTTAACCGAATTGAAAAGTAATCAGACTTTTGAATCATTTGCATGACTTTTTACTCAAATAACATTTTCAAATAAACGGTCAAGCCAGCTTATATTTATTGCTTTTCGGATTTGCAACTTGGCAGAGTTTTGATTCTCCAACGGACACAGACTAATCAATCTCAAACCGTCTTTTTATTTTGAAATCTTTTGAAAAACTTTTCTGCTTTTTGTGCAATTTTTAGCCAAAGATCCAAATCCTAGTGCTAATTTGTATGCTTTTGGAGATTCATGGGTTATTCATGTGATTCATGCAATTAATCAAACCACTACTTGTCTCACTTTAAAAGCTTGGCCACTGTCAATATTTCTTATATTTGTCAAGCTTACTTTCACAAGGTGTGCATGTTTGCACGTAGGTGAACATGGGATTGTAACTCATATGCTCCTACAACTTATATGGGCTACCTTAAGAAATTTTTATTGTAATTGATTTCATGGTTGTCTTTAAAACATGCCATTAATGTTGACTTTGAAATTTTGAAAAACTTTTATTAAGAATTTTGTTAAGGAGTGCCATGTTTGCCAACAACACAAAGTAGAACAACTTTCACCTTTGTGCCGTATTTTGATTGCTACAACCATTGCCTATCCCAAGTTCTTGGATTAAAGCCAATTTGTATTGAAACCTTGAGGCTAACATATATCAATGGACTTCATTGATGGGCTGCCACCCTCCCAAGGAAAGACCACAATATTAGTGGTTGTGGATCGATTATCCAAGTACACCCATTTCATACTGGTTGCTCATCCTTATACTGCTGTAGGCATTGTACAAGTTTTCTTTGATAACATTTTCAAGCTCCATGGCATGCCGAAAACGATCGTCTGTGATCGTGATTCCACATTCACTAGTGCATTCTGGACAGAGTTGTTCAAGTTGCACAAAACTTGTTTCAATTTTAGTACAGCGTACCATCCACAAACGGATGACCAAACCGAAGTGGTGAATCGTATATTAGAGATGTATCTGCGTTGTTTTACAAGTTCCAAACCCAAGCAATGGGCCAAGTGGTTGTCATGGGCAGAATGGTGTTACAACACCAGTTGGCATTCATCAATTAAAAGAACACCATTTGAAGTAGTCTATGGTCGGAAGCCACCAACACTATTATCTTACATACCAGGTACTGCAAAGGTCGCTACTGTAGAAGAGGAGCTTATTCAACGTGATCAAGTGCTTCAAGAGCTAACGAGGTCCATTAAAGATGCTCAGAGTCGAATGAAGAGGGCCTACGATCGAAGACATCGTGAAAAGGAGTTTGCGGTTGGTGACTGGGTTTATCTACGGTTGCAGCCGTATCGACAAACATCTGTTGCATTACGTCGAGTTTCAAAGCTAGCACCTCGTTACCATGGGCCATTTCAGATTTTGTAAAACATTGGATCCGTAGCCTATAAGCTTGATTTACCTTCCAATTCCAAGTTGCATCCAATTTTTCATGTCTCTAAGTTGAAGGTGAAGTTGGGAAAAAAGGTAGTCTCTCAGCCGCAATTACCGCATGTTTTGGAGGCTTCAAAAGAAATTGTGGCTTGTCCTCAAGCCATTTTGGGTCACCGACATTGACGACATCGCGAAGAAATTTTGGTTCACTGGCAAGGTCTATCTCCTGCAGATGCCACGTGGGAAGATTTAAATTTCATGCCAGCACAATTTCCAGACTACATCATTGAGGACAAGGGCCTTGCTAAGAAAGGGGGAAGTTGATACGAGAATATTATGCAGAAGACGTGGTAATGTTTGTGAAAGGAAAACAGAATATGAGAAGCAAATAGAAAAAACAGAGAGGATTAGAGATAGAGTTTCTTGAATTTGAGAGGTGTATATTCTGTCTTACTTGTAAAGGGAAAACTTATCCCTATTTATACAAAGAGGATTAATCTAGATAAGGTGGAATCTGTTATTAAACAGATACAACTGAAATAACAGATTCAATAACAACTTATAACAGAACCAAAACTGCTTCTGTACAGATAAGAATAACTAAGCTAATCCAAGAGAGTTCATAACTCTATCATCCCCCCTCAAACTGATGGTCAGTAGAGCAGACCAACAGTTTGGAACATAAACGATGAAACCGAGGAGAAGGGAGAGCTTTGGTGAAGACATCTGCAAGCTGGTCATCAGTAGAAATGAATTGAAGGGTAATATCACCACGCACCACCCTTTCACGTATAAAGTGATAGTCCACCTCGATATGTTTTGTGCGACCATGGAAGACGGGATTGGAAGCTAAGGCAAGAGCACTAGTGTTATCACACTATATTAGAGGAGCAGAAGGTAAAAAGAGACCCAAATCATAAAGGACCTGACGAATCCATGCAAGCTCAGCAGCACCACTAGCAAGGGAGTGATATTCGGCTTCAGTGGAGGAGCGAGAGACAGTGTGTTGTTTCTTAGCGAGCCAAGTGATGGGATTGTTGCCAAGAAAAACAACAATACCAGAAGTAGAATGTCGATCACAAGGGTCGCCAGCCCAATCAGCATCAGTGAAAGCGGTGAGAGCAAAGGGACCAAGTTGAAATAAGAGTCCTCTGTCAAGAGTGCCTTTAAGATATCTCAGAATGCATTTGGCAGCAACAAGGTGAGCAGGGGAAGGCTTATGCATAAACTGACATACGCGATTGACAGCAAAGGTGATATCTGGTCTAGTGAAGGTAGCATATTGTAGTGCCCCAACAAGACTCCGATAAGGAGTTGGATCAGACAGAAGATCAGTAGAGGTAGAGGTCAGTAGGGGAGTTGTGGCAATAGGTGTGGAGGTAGGTTTACAATCAGTCATGGTGAACTTGTGAAGAAGATCTGTAAGGTACTTACGTTGATGAACAAAAAATCCACCTTTCTGGTAATCGATTTGGAGCCCCAAAAAATAACGCAAAGGACCTAAATCCTTAAGTTCAAAAGCATCAGACAACTGAGAAATAATATTCGACACAGCAGTCGAACTATTGCCAGTGATGATGATATCATCCACATAGAGTAGTAGATATACAGTAACAGATCCATGAGATAAAATGAACAAGGAAGCATCAGCAACAGAAGCTTTAAAACCCAATGTGAGAAGATGTGATGTGAATCTTTCAAACCAGGCACGGGGAGCCTGTTTGAGTCCATACAGGGACTTGTGAAGATGACAAACGTGAGAAGGAAGTGTGGAATTAACAAATCCAAGTGGTTGTGCCATGAACACTGTTTCTTTAAGTAAACCATGGAGAAAAGCATTACTTACATCCAATTGGCGAAGGGACCACCGATTCTGAGCAGCCAAAGACAGGATAATCCGAACCGTTGGGGGCTTGACCACAGGGCTAAACGTCTCAGCAAAGTTAACTCCGGCTTGTTGGTGAAAGCCCTTCGCAACGAGGCGGGCTTTGTACCGTGAAACCGACCCATCGGAATTACGTTTGATCTTGTACACCCAACGACAGCCAACAACGTTCTGATCTGAAGAAGGAGGGACTAACTGCCAAGTGTGTTGTCTTTGAAGGGCAGCAAACTCAGATGCCATTGCCTCATGCCACTGTGGAAACTTGGAAGCTATGGTGTAGGTGGGGGGTTCGGTTTGAAGATAATCAATGGTAGTGGAGGTGGCAAAGCATTTCTTTTTGGAGATCCCGGACTTGGAACGGGGTTGCATGGGGTGTGAAGGGAGAGGGACGGCTGGATTTGCTGGAAGAGGTGCGGGATTTTCTGGAGGAGGTGCTGGAGGTACGGTGGAGATATTTTGGGAAGACAAGCTGTTTGAGGAGATTGGGTTTAAGTGAGGGCTGGGTTGAGGTAATGTGGGCTCGGGTTGATTGGGTCTAGGCTGGGGTAAGTTGGGCTCGGGGTTAGTGGGAGATAAAGGCATAATAATGGGCTCGGGGTTAATGGGTTCAGGTGTGGGCTCCGGGTTATGAGGTCTAAAAGGAGATGGTGAAATTAAAGGGATTGGGCCTAAAATAGATGGCAGTGGGTTGGGAGTCATGTTGGCAGTGGACAAAGAACTTGGGGAAATAGGAGCAGGGCCCAAAATGGAATTTGTTTGACAAGGGTGAAAAAATAAAAGAGAGCTAAGCCAATTTTGTGATGTAAAAGAAGTATGTGAGGGTGGATGAGAAGGTGAAAAAGAATGGGAAAAAGGAAAATGAGACTCATTAAAGGTAACATGACGGGAAACATAAATTCTATATGTGAGAGGATCTAGACAAAGATAGCCTTTAGAGGTTGATGCATAACCAAGAAAAATGCATTCGGTGGAACAAAAATTAAACTTGTGTTTGGTGTAAGGACGTAAGAGAGGGAAGCATGCACAACCAAAATTCTTAAAAAGAGAGTAATTTGGAGACTTAGCAAAAAGGGTTTCCCAAGGGGAACTAGAACCACGATGAAGAGAAGGAAGGCGATTGATAAGAAAAATAGCCGTAGAAAAGGCATAAGACCAATAACAAAAAGGGAGAGAAGATTGAGACATTAAAGTGAGGGACATATCAACAATATGACGATGTTTGCGCTCGGCAACACCGTTTTGTTGAGACGTGTGAGGACATGTAAATTGATGAATGATGCCGGAGTTTGAACAAAAATTACGAAAATCATTGTTAGCGTATTCGCCACCACAATCGGTGCGTAACGTTTTAATAGAAGTACCAAGATGATTTTCCATAGTGTTTTTGAAGTGTTGAAAAGAAGTGAGAACTTGGGATTTGTGTTTCAAAGGGAAAAACCATGTAAAACGAGAGAAATCGTCTACAAAAATTACGTAGTAACGATGACCATTTATTGAATTTATGGGAGCTGGACCCCAAACGTCACTGTGTACAATTTCTAAAGGAAATGTAGTACAAGAAGTTGAAGAAGAAAAAGGTAACTAAGTCATTTTGCCTATGACACAGTGTTTACAAAAATTATTAGACAGTGGAGGTTTAGGACTAACAGAGAGACGATCTAATACATGATGTAAGACACGATGTTGAGGATGACCAAGACGCATATGCCAAAGATCAGTGGATGAGAGATCTGATTGGGTAAGACTGGCTGTGGATGAAGCATGGAGTGCAGCCTGAGACTGAATAGGATGCTTGGAAGAAAAGTGAGACTGAGAGACACGAGAATGCCATGATGGAAGAGAAAGACCCGTAATTGGGTAGAGGCCATCTTTACTGGAACCCTTGTAAAGGGGCTTCCCCGTAAGAAGGTCTTGAATCTGAAAACGATGTGCATCAAAGTAAAAAGATGTTCCATTATCACGGCAAAATCGTTGGACAGAGAGAAGATTAGACTTCATAAACGGAACACGCAAAATTTTACAAAGATGAAAAATATGAGAAGAAGTTCGGAGTTGGGCATTACCTGAGTGAGAGATGGGAAGTTGAGTGCCATTGCCAACAGAGACAAGCTGGGAATCAGTATAGGCCTGGTTGTCGGGGAGGTTGGGGAGATCGGGTGTAAAATGGTCTGTGGCACCCGTGTCTGAAACCCATGTGGTTTGGTGAGGATATGGAGACGGAGGCGTGGCAGTCGCCATGGCGGCGAGTTTGGCCGGTGGGTGTCGTCCCTGGTACGAGAAGTTCATACGCTGGTAACAGTCGATGGCGGTGTGCCCTGATTTGTAGCAGATCTGACACGAGGGGCGAGAGCTAGGGTTTGACCAAGATTGGGGATTCGGGGAATTTGGAGTAAAATTGGAGAAATTACCTCCATTGTTGAAGTTTCCTGGACTGAAACCTCCACGGCCATTGTTGTAGTTTTGAAATCTGCCCCCATTACTACCTCTGCCACGGTTGTGATTTCTGCCCCTCCCTCGGTGACCACCGAATTGAGTAGTAGAGGAATTATTGTACATAGGTTGAGAAGTCTTGTTGGCTACCATAGCCATATGAGCAAGTTCTTTAGAATTTTCCGTAGCACTTCGAAGAAGATCCTCCTCAGTCTTCATCAAGGTATGTAATTCCTCAAATTTGACAGCTTCGTTTTTGGTTAACATTGCAGAGGTGAAAGAGTGGAATTCTGACGGCAAACCTTGAAGCACAATATGGAGAATTTCTTCATCATCGATAAGAATGCCTACACTCACCAACTTGTTCCTAACTTCTTTGATCTTGTGTAGGTAATCGGTTACTGAATCAGAATTCTTCTTAATACTGTTGAGCTCCCGTTTGAGGTTGACAATGTTGGATATTGAAATAGATGTATATCTGTTCACGAGTATTTTCCAGATTCCAGAAGCTGAAGTTTGCCCCATGACTAAAGAAATTGCTGAAGGTGAGAGAGTTGAACTGATGAGTGAGAAAAGTGCCTTGTCTCGTGCTCTCCATTGAGTATACAGAGGATTCACTTCTTGTGTTTCTGTTTCAGGGTGACTGAAAAGAAACTTGGGTGGGCATGGAGTTGGATCTTCAAGATGGTCAAGTAGGGAGTAAGCATCAAGTATTCCTGTGATTTGGAACTTCCACATCAGGTAATTCGAGTGATCAAGCTTAATTGTGACATAGTTTGAGATGTTTGAGAGAAGGAAGATTGGAGTATGTGTGTTTGTAGAAGGAAGAGAAGAAGAAGAAGTAGTCATGGTGAGCAATTGATCGTTACTGCTCTGATACCATGAAAGGAAAACAGAATATGAGAAGCAAATAGAAAAAACAGAGAGGATTAGAGATAGAGTTTCTTGAATTTGAGAGGTGTATATTCTGTCTTACTTGTAAAGGGAAAACTTATCCCTATTTATACAAAGAGGATTAATCTAGATAAGGTGGAATCTGTTATTAAACAGATACAACTAAAATAACAGATTCAATAACAACTTATAACAGAACCAAAACTACTTCTGTACAGATAAGAATAACTAAGCTAATCCAAGAGAGTTCATAACTCTATCAGTTTGTTACATGGGCCACAGCCAGTTGTTAGCTCCATTTGTTTAGATTATGTTTATTTGTTTTGATTAACTTTATCAGTTGTTGAGATTATGTAGGGAAGTAGTTCGTACTCTTTAGTAATTTTGAATTCCTAGTCTTTAGTAGTCAATTCCTTTTCTGTAATTATTCAGGTCCTTTTATTTAGCAAGTGGTGGTTATCAGAGTCCCTATAAAGTCCAATGAGATATTATGAATAAAGACATCTATTGACATTAGAGTTTATCTCAAATAAGAGGTTGGGTTCCCTCGAATTAACCCGTGACCTTTATTTCCATACATTTATTTTCTCTCATTTGCTATCATAGGGAACGGTACAGAGTCCTATGTACCAGGGTCACTCATGCACTTGTGGGTTGCCATGTCCTCCGCAGGCTCCCTTGACTCGATCTCCCTCCAAGCGACCAAATCGGGTTTTCTTTTGGTTGTTGGTGTTGCCCCACTGCAAGCTTCCCCCTCTCCGACCAAATCGTCCTCCTTAGTGCTCCATCTTTGTGCCCCAACATCCGAATCAAATTGTGTTGTTGTTTAATGTTATTGTTTGATGTGTTTGTTATAATTTATGCCTAGATTTGGCCTTTTTCTTGTGATGGGGTTGGGCATGTACACCCATCACCTCTATTATAATGTTATCCTTGTAAATATTTATTTGAATATCAATAAATTTCTACCATTTTCATTAAAAAAAAAAATTGATATTACTACACCCAATAACCCAATAGTAATTGTTGCTTATCCCTATTATTTTTCGAATCAAATGTAGGATTGGAAAACTCTCCACCCATATCTTATGGGTTGGACTACAGTAAAAACATTTAGAATCTTTTAAAATCATAATTTTAATTTTTGCAGTCAATACAAATCAGAAAAATATCTTTGGTTTTGCACTTATCCTCTGTTAATTAATGTGAAGACTCTTCCACCTGTTAAAAGTTAAAAATGCAATAATATGAGCTTGGAATGTAGCCTATATACCAGTACTTTTTTTTTTCTTCAAATTTATAGGTGTTTGATTCTAGTCTGCTCAAATGTGCAATGTCTATAATGATCGGTAAAGTAGACTTGCTTGTTTTGTTTTGATCAAATACTTCTGACAAAAGACATTCACATTTTTTCTTTCCTATGAAATCACAAATAGGTTCACGTGGTTTCCTTCAGCAGCCATGTTCATGTAATGTACAAATGTGAACTAAATGACAAATATTCTCAATCAGACCCATCTTTTTCTCAAGCCAACCACCATTGATATTTTTTTTTTTGATGAATAACAACCGTCCATTTTTAATATTTTTCCTTCACTCTCGGTTATTCACTTATTTCCCAAGATACCATACGACCAAATACGTTGCATTTGAGCCCAGATTCAGAAAAAACCATACTTGCAAGTAATTTGAAATTCGTCATAAACCATACCGAAAAGTTAGGTTCATGACACATAAAGAGATAAACTATATATAATACTGCCTTCTACATGTAAACAATGTTATTTTGTTTCAACTTTCAAGTAATGACTAATGAGGTCAATTTTTTTTTTTTTTTTTTTTTTATAATGTTGAATGTGATTAGAATAATATCATTTTGACATTATTTTTGACAATAGCAAGCATTTTTACCCCACTTTGGGGGATTGAACCTGGACGTCTTCCTTGGAAGACGCCAGAAATTACCACCAGGCCACAAGGCCTGGCTTTTTTGTTAGTAATATTAATCGTGGATCAAACTAAAAATAATATAACTTTAAGCACAATAAATCATATATGCAATTATGAAAATTATTGTAGCACTAATGTTACTCTTCTCAGTCTCAATTCAATATTCAATATTCAATTCACCAACCATTGTTAAGTACGGCTGGATGATATATCTAGTACCAAAAGTTTGAGCTAAATTATTGTACCTTTAGCTCACCTTATATAGACACGTGGTATTTTGTCCAAGATTACGTATCGTTGCATGTGCATGCCCCCCAATAATATGCCTTTTTCTTTTTGGGCGGTTAAAACCTCTAAACTTATACTTATTATAAAATCAGTAAAAAAAATCAAATTACAATTGCATCTGATTCATACACAAATCTTCAACAACTATAATTTGTCGTAAACTTTTTTATTTTATTTTAATGAATTTGTCTTAATCTTATTTTTTATTTTACAAAATGAGTCAATGATAGCTTGGAGTCGGACCCATGATAAAGAGTTGTCACCTAAGATGCTTGAAGATCATTGGTTGACGATTATGTGTAGGCTCCATGGCCAGGTATTTTGTGCTTTCGGTTATTTATTTTAGTGATTTCCAACTCCTGGATACCGCCTAATGAAATCACTAATAATCTCACAATCATCAAGATTTAAGTAACCAACTAAATTTTGCTTTTATGCATATCTCCAATCCGGCCAATTTTTTTTTTTACAATGAGTGCATAATGAAAACTTGACCTAAGATTATTAACATCGAAAAAATTAGAAAATACCATTGAATTATAAAACTCTTAACCAACTTTAGACTCTTAGCCAATTCATTCCATATTATAGACTATAAGTTTTTTTTTTTTTTTTGGGTAAAATTGATAATAGTATTTTTTTTTTTTTTTTTATAACCTTGGGTGTCCGGGTCAGATTGCGCACACCTCTACTAATCCCATAGGATCCGTGCACCGCACTCTCGGAAGTTTTCCTATACGGATCAAGATAAATCGTTGGCTTTTTACCGGGGAATGTGACCCCAAAAAATTGTTTGCATCCAAGAAGTATTGAAACTTTAGACCTTAAAAGGAGTATACCTCCAAGATCAAGTGCTTAATTTATTATATAGGTGATGCTTCAATCACTTTCTTCATATAAGATTCATATGTTTATTTGTGAATTTATCATGCATTCGTCATGGTAGAACAAGAAACGTGAATACACTTTTGTAAAATGCAGATGAAAGTTATGTTCGCCCCTGCATACCATATTAAGAGCATTCTCAGTGGAGTTGTAAGGGTAGCATTTTTGCTAAAATAGATGACACTGTAGCTAAAAAACACCAAAAAAGCCTCCCAGCCGAACCTCTATTTTAACTTCGAGTTTTACACATCGCTACAGTAACGTGTAAAAATACACGTTACTGTAGCAATGTGTATTAATTTTTTAATACTTTTTATTCTGTCATCTGCCTTCTCTCTCCTCTCTCTGTTTTTTTTTCTTCGTTTTTTCTCTGCGCTGCTCTTCGTCTCTGCGCTGCTCTCTCTCTCTCTCTGCTCTGCTCTCTCTCCCTCGGTCTTAAGTCAACAGCTCGGTGGAGGTGGAGGTGGTTGTGGGTTGTCAACGGCTCGGTGGAGGTGGTTGTGGGTTGGTGGTTTTCGGTGATGGGTTGTTTCCGGACTGTTGGTGATGGTGGTTCGCGGCGGTATGGGGATTCTGTTTGGGTTTGCCGGCGGTGATGGGGTTTGTGTTTGGGTTTGCCGGCGGTGATGGGGTTTCCGGATTTGATTTCTCTCTCCCTTCTCGGCCGTGGTTGCAGACAAAATGGGTTGTGGTGGGTTTGGGTTTGCCGGCGTGGGTATGGTGGTTGTGGGTTTGGGTTTGCCGGCGTGGGTGTGGGGGTTATGGGCGGTTGCTGCTGATCGGCTGCCGTGGGTTTGGTTGGGGTGTGAAAAAAAATATATAAAAAAAAAATTATTTTATAATATTTTAATGTGATGATATTGTAAAATAGAGAATGGGATGGGAGTTGTTTTGTAAAAGTGGGTAGTTAAAATAGAGAAGTGGCTTTTTAGAGTTGTAAAATAGAGATACCATTTTCCGTTATTAAGTCGACTCTTGAGTTTCTTATAAGGTTAGAGCTCCTTTAAAGTACTTTAGATAACACTAGCTAGTTTAATTAATTAAATTAAGTGACTTAAGACTACATGTACGGACGACATTAAGAAAAGCCAAATGCTTTACCTTCTCCCCTGGAGATGACACTCGATCCCTAGTTTTGTCACATCCACTATGTTATCAGTCCAGGTTGGCCAATTACGTAAAAAGGGTTTAACTTTAATCACGATTCTCGGACCCCCATTAGATGCAATATTAAATCCTTAAAACACAGATAAATTGTACTTAGAATCAAACCACTTTGACATAAAGATGTTTTCTTTTCTTTTTTTTCTTACTGTAAAAGTGTATAAAGTATTTTTTTTTTCGAGATTGTTAAATCCATAATAAAGAAAAATACACATAATTATAATTGTTTGTTACATTGACAGATGTGACTCTAATTTAACATTTAGCATTTTTGTATGTATATGATATTTTTTACACACTTGTTAAGGTGGAAGTTATAATTATAGCAACTTGTCCACCACTAGCATCACCTTTATCATATACTAATCATATTAGACCATACATGATTATTGTTGTTAATTAATCACACCCTTTTATCAAATTAGTTACGATTATGATAAAATTCGTTATGTACAATTTTTTAAGTATCTTACTTTAAGTTTTTTAATTGAATTTAATCGTACGGTTGTATTGATCAATGAATCACATAATTAAATCTAACATTCTCAATCATGTAGTTTAATTCAATTGAGACACTTAACAAACACTACCTAAATTTTGACTTAAAAAGACTAATTCCAAATCCTCTACCTCTCAATTCTAACAAATTATTACTAATGTTTTAAAAAGTCTTCTCAACTTTGATTTTGCATGAAAACATGAGAATTCTTGTTTATGCTTTTCACACCATTCTCTTTTCTGCTAAGTGCTTTTCACACCATTCTAAAGACAATTATTTGTTCCCAACTTATTAATCCCTTTCTTGCCATAAACCTTGAATTTCTATCATATTAAAAAAAAAAAAAAACAACATCATTTATATCTCATCCCATTTCCTCAAGAGAGAAGCCATGGGGCATCAAGTACATACCCGGAGCGTGTACAGACGGACCTAGGTGGGCTTTGGCATCTGTGTATGGCAGTTTCACTGCTTTTAATGTGTGATTATTAGATATCAAGTACATAGAAACCCGGAGCGTGTACAGACGCACCTAGGTGGGCTTTGGCATCTGTGTAGTCGGCAGTTTCACTGCTTTTAATGTGTGATTATTAGATAGTTTTATAGTACTAGAAAATTAATAAGGTCATCGGTAATAGTAAAAGAAGAGAGAGAGAGAAAGAAGAAGAAAAAAAAAGAGATCAGAGTGACCGTATACGGAAGAGGACCATACGGCTTGTCCGACACACTCACGGATACCCCTCCTACAACGTGGAGCCCACGTGTTTGTTTTTTCTCTTTCTTAAACACTACAATTACTAAACAACCACAACAACAATAGCAACAAACCAATGACCCCTCTTCTCTTCAATTCCCCTTCTGTTTTCTGTTGTAACGCCCCAATCCACAAGTCTAACTTACTTGCCCATTTTTTCTTTGTTGGACTGAACTACCCCTCTTCAAACCTATTAAAACATTGTGTGGGCTAACAACAATAATAGACTCACAAAAAGTTTTCACAATTTTTGTGTATTATGATACATAGGTGTGGGTTCTATACAAAGTAGTCCAAAGTAGTATTGTAGGAATGGTATCTTGGATATAATATAGTGTAGAGAAAGCATGGTTGTTGAAGTGTGAAAGATAACTAGTGATCTAATTAACCATGCGTGTTATGCAGGGTATTGAATATGACCTATAAGCATTAATGTGATTTTAATGTATTGTGAAGTAACTATGAAGGGAAATATGATGGTCAAGAGTGTGAAATTCAAAATGATTGTACACAAATTTAAAAGTAATCTTTTATAAGTTGAAAAGGAAATAAAATTGCTAGACAATTTGCAATCTTTTTACGGCATAAAAGTACTAAAACTTAACTACATTTAATTTTAGCTCAATTCTCAGCAATCCCAAAACATCAACCATATTATTATTGTCATGATTTTGTTATCAACAAGTACATAATTATTATTTTTCAATTAGCAAGCGAGAGGGTGGGGATTCGAACTCAGGAGATACTTGACTGTTGAACTACATTTTGTTCCCATTTTAACTTAAGTACTTAACGATACATGTACGTTTTTATTTATTCTTAAGGTTATTATCTAAAGTCGAGACAAAATGACTTTAAACAAATAAATTAGTTTTTTTATTTTTATTATAAATAATTTGCTTATTTACTCAAAATCACAACTTGTCCAACCTTTAAGATGCAATAAATAAGTTAGTAAACGCACGACTTGATTCTTACATGAAAGGAGTACAGGTCTTACATGAAAGGAGTACTCGGGTTCAAATTCTCCTATTTTACTTGTTATAAGAAAAAAAAAAAATCAAGAATCAAGCATATTCAATTACTCATTAGTTAGTGGGTTCGAGTTAGCTCAACTGGTAAAGTCTCTTGTCATTAAGCAAGAGATATGGGTTCAAATCCCGTCTATATCAAAAATTAATTAGTGTCTTAACCCGATGGTAAGAGCAACTATCATGAGAAAACGTTATAAATTTAAATGCTATCGTAACTAAAAATAAAAAATAAAAATAAAAAAAACAAAAACAAAAAATTACTCACTAGCTCCTTTCACAGCTTGCGTTCCAATATTTAGTTAGCAAGAGGCAAAGAACAAGTTGTTGTAGATAGAGGCTATGCAACCAAAATAAAAAACAATAAAAAAGATGATCAAAGATTTTGGAAATTGGAAAAAACAGAGAATGGCAAAAAGGGAAAAGAAGGAGGTTGCGGTCATAATCAAATTCGACCCGGTTTGTCTCCTCAGAAGTGGTTCTTCGCACGTTATGAATGTTTAGAGATTGTGAGAGTTTTTAGTTTTTAGAGAGAAAAGAAAACCGCCAGCCCTTTGCCATATGCTTTCACTGCACACCAGAAAACACCTTCTAAAACATCCCAACCAACTCTCTTTCTCTCTCTCTCTTCTTTGTTTTCATTCTTTGCTTCAATCACTCACAAGCTTGAACCTCTGTGTGTCTCTGTCTAAAGACTCTAAACTGTGACTTTGTGTGTGTTATTATTACCATGTCATATATAGCTTTGCCTTGTGAAGATCAGAAACTATATTTTTCCAGCTTAGTCCCCCCATTCTGTTTCTTTAGAGTCAGCTTTAGCTTCCAGATTTGAACAAAGTGTCATACTTTCCTTTAGAAACAAGTTGTCGTAATAAGAAAAATGAAAGTTAAATACTCCATTCGTATTTTAGTCGTACTTTCTTTTCTTTAATCTACAAAAAGGAGAGTTTTTTTTTGTTTTGTTTTTGTTTTACTTTGATCTTTGTGCTCTATGCATTTGAAAAAAAAAAAATCTAGTTCTGGATTCACCGAGGGTGTGCTAGCTTGAATGTTGGAAATTCCGGAATGTAGTGTGATAAGGAACTGTTTAAAGCCATCAAGCTCAAATTTTTCCCTTCTGGGTCTCTTTAAAATCAAGTATTTAGAAGGGATTTGCTTGTTTTTGGAATCTACATTGGGTTCAAGAGGCTAAAGGGGGTGCAGATTTGATGAGTTTTGGCTCAGACCCATGAAGAATTTCTACTGGTTTAAGAATATTTCCAGCAATGGGAAATCTGAGAGGAGGCTCTCTCTTGGAGAGTACAAGCGAGCAGTGTCATGGTCCAAGTACTTGGTGTCTTCAGGGGCAGAAATAAAGGGGGAGGGAGAGCAGGAGTGGAGCGCAGATATGTCTCAGTTATTCATTGGGAACAAATTTGCTTCAGGAAGGCATAGTAGGATCTATAGGGGAAGATATAAGCAGAGGGATGTGGCTATTAAGCTAATAAGCCAGCCGGAAGAGGATGAGAACTTGGCTTTAATGCTTGAGAAGCAGTTCATTTCAGAGGTTGCTCTACTGTTTCGGTTGAGGCATCCAAATATCATTACTGTAAGTTTTTTCTTCTTCTTTTTTTTTGTCTGAATGAGTTGTTAGTTGTTACTTACTTGCCTGTATTCTAAGTTCTATGGAATAATTCAGGTTGTGGTCCTGCTCTAATGTAATATGTGATATGAACCTTTACATTGTTGCTATTCTGTTAGGCTTTTGAATGGAATATCATGTCATAGTCCCATTGATAATGTTACCTTGTAAAACTTTTTTTATTTTTATTTTTTTAAATAAAACTTTTTTTTAACTTGAACCCGACACCATTGGACTTGCACTTCTTGCTGGATTTCATATCCTAAGTTTTCATCTATGGTGTCAAGAATGAGGTTTTGGTGCAAGGAAAATGCAAACTTTAATCCTATACCCAGTTGCTTATTATTGTTCCTTTCCTTATTTGCTCTATATCATTTATATTTTGACTGTTCTTTTCTTAGCAGCAGGATGTTGAGCTAACATCACTATTTACTTAAAATCACTTCAAATTTATGCCAGTAAGGAAGGAGGTATAACCAGAGCTCATAACGGCAAGTGTCAGCATTCTCTATACTTTTCTCTGAATCAGTAACTAAGAGGAAGGCTAACAAGGTGGAACTTTTAGCAGTAATAAAGAGTCTTTAATTAAGTAAAATGTGCTTTGTGAGAGAGTTATTCATAATCTAATGATATTTTATAGTAGATCGGGCGTGTCTTTTGGATTTTGGGTGTGATTCATTTAGGTAACTTCGATTAGATTGTATGATCAACCAATACACTTTACGTTACTGGATTCTGTTGTTGGAGACAAGCAACCAGTTGTTCATGAAATTTAAACAGCTGAATCTTATTAGGATTTGATCACTCTTTCTGACCATTTGTATCTTTTCTACTTTCTTAATGCAGTTTGTTGCAGCTTGTAAGAAAGCTCCTGTATTCTGTATCATCACCGAGTATTTGGCTGGGGGTTCATTAAGGAAGTACCTCCATCATCAGGAACCACATTCCGTTCCACTCAACCTAGTTCTGAAATTAGCCCTTGACATTGCACGTGGGATGCAATATCTTCATTCTCAGGGGATACTTCACAGGGATTTGAAATCAGAAAATCTACTGCTAGGGGAAGATATGAGTGTGAAGGTAGCAGATTTTGGTATTTCATGCTTAGAGTCTCAGTGTGGTAGTACAAAGGGTTTCACAGGCACTTACCGTTGGATGGCTCCTGAAATGATAAAAGAAAAACAACATACAAAGAAAGTTGATGTTTACAGTTTTGGCATTGTTCTGTGGGAGATTTTAACAGCATTGACACCATTTGACAACATGACTCCAGAACAGGCTGCGTATGCAGTCTCCCATAAGGTATGTACATGATGAATTCATTTCATCATTATCATAGTTATACCAGTGAGGCCTGAGATATCCTATGTGGCTTTTAAACATCTTACATGAAAGGATTTCAAGCATCCATATCTGTAATTAGAACCTAGGTTGTGAAAATTTCATGAAACTATATGCGAAGGCTGTATCTCACATATGCAACAAAAGTAATTATTAAAAAGAGAGAGAGAGGAATAATGATACCAGCGAATAAATCACCTAGCCTGTGCTGCAGCTCAGGAGTAAGTTACACACAGAAATTATATATGATTTGCACTGAAATCATTATGAACTTTTCGTTTTGGAAAATTTGGTAAAAATACATTTTTATTTTTCCAAAATCTTCTGCTATTGTCGTGTGATTTGTCTTTAAAGTTTCCTTGGAACATTTATCTACTGAAAGAAATGTTATTACTTGGATCATTCTTCTTTCTTTACTTTTCATTTTTCCCATTCTTAGGGTGGTTTTGGCTGGTAGTTGACAGTATGAAATTTAATTGTAAACATATTGAAGCTGCTAACATATATACATATATAGTGTTGAGATACTAAGCCGTGAAGAAGATAATATAACAAGTTAGGGCTACTAAAAAGCATCCAATTTTTTAGGCACTGTTGAGTTTTAATATACTTACACAAAAGCATGAAAACAAAGAATGAGAGATTTGACTTCCAAATTTTTCTAGTTTACTCAAGCATCTGCAAGAGGGAACCATTCTTTCAAGCTGCAAATTATAGGATAGTAATTATACAAACTTAAGACGCATAGTTAAGAAGGTGCACTACACGTTAATTAATGCTCACAGACTTTTGGTCATCTAGTTTTCTTTCCCGTGATTGCAATTCTTATTATTACAATCCAAATATTAAAGAAGAGATCATATTCGTGAAGTTTTATATAAACACACAGTATGTAAAACATCTTATAGAATTCTGATTGGATCATTATGATGGATTACATCCTTTGTAGGTTCTGTCTTCAAGATGCATCCACAAAC
Organism: Fagus sylvatica; assembly: GCA_907173295.1. NCBI lineage: Eukaryota > Viridiplantae > Streptophyta > Magnoliopsida > Fagales > Fagaceae > Fagus > Fagus sylvatica. The sequence goes on from OU015762.1 coordinate 45,538,568, forward strand.
AATATCTTTCTCACATGCATGATGGGTTGTCATATGCTTGCCCTTGAGTTTCGTCCAGTTCATGTGGGACTGGCTGTTTGGGCTATTCTTATCCATGCAGGACATGTCATCTCCAAATTGTACTAAGAATTATATAATATTATGTAATGTTATCCACATTCTAGAAGCATCAATAAGCATGATCCTTGCACTTTTAATTGTGAGGGTCTGAAGGCATTTCCTATCTACTTATTTTAAATTCAATGGATAGGTCTCTGTATCACACACACATGCACACACATCTGGCAGATGGCTTAGATAATTGAATATAATTTTTATCTGATACTAACTTGCAATTAGAGAAACTTTCAGCCTGTTCTAATTATCTTCTGAATCAAAACAGACACACGGTAACTTCTTACATGTCTGTTTTGGCTTTGCTAATTCACTTTTGCACTGATTACAAATGTTTATGGAGCAAATGCAGATTATGACCCCAACAAGCCGTATAAGGTAGAAAAAAAAATCCACATTTGGTAGCCATAAAAACCAGTTATAGTGCTATGGTTAAAATACTATTTATCAGAAAGCTTCAGAGTTTTCTAGTCTATCAGTTCTCCTTGTTTTGGACCACTTGCCTTGTGGTCCAGTAGCATCTGTGCTAGAGAGTATTAGAGGTTCCATTTTTATGAGGATGTTTACCCTTATGCTGGCCATATTCTCCTGAGCAGTAATTTTTTGAATTCATGTATAGGCAACCCTGTAATTGCTTGGAGATAATTAGCAACTACATGAAAGAAGTACTACTATTATTTGAAAATTCTGGCTCTTTTCTGGCTTCATACTTAAAAAACTTCTAGTTGAGCTTGATTATACTTTCTTTGGTTTATCATAACTGTATTAATGCCTTAATTCAATCTTTTTGTCCTTGAGTCTTTGTGGTTTCATTTTTATACGATATCTAAATTCTAATGTTTCGAGGAAGTATATGAATTGGATAGTTTGAAATTTAAATTGCACACAATATCACATGATAAGGCTTCTTTTAAGTATGCATTGCAAACTTCATTAGTTTCTTATGTATTGAATCTACTTGGTGTTTTGCAGAATGCAAGACCACCATTGCCACCTGAATGTCCTATGGCACTTAGTCATCTCATCAGCAGATGCTGGTCAAGCAATCCAGATAAACGGCCGCATTTTGATGAGATAGTTTCTTTGTTGGAGAGTTATGAGGAATCACTTGAGCGGGATCCGGAATTTTTCTCATCCTTCAAACCTTCCTCTGATCACACTTTTTTACGATGCTTACCAAAATGTATTGCTCGCCATAGATCTGCTTCTATAAAAGCTTAGAGCCTCCTCTTTTATTCACCTATGATGCAAGAGTGTACCATATATTTGTTTCGGCTTGTAACGTTCACTTATTATTATGAACCTTTAAAGCCTTCTTTTTTAATTTCTTCTTCTTTGGTGTTAAATATTTAGGAACCTAATGCAATTCCTTTCATTGTAATACTTTCACTTCAAGCTTAAGTTATTAAGAAATGGTGAATTTAATCAATCATTATTCTAACACTTCTCTTCACATGTTTAAACTATCAGGAAATGATGAATTTTATCATTTAACTATTATTCTAACACTCTTCAAAACCATTTGTTTTAATACCATGATAAATTACTAGTAATCCTAAAAGTTTGAGTTAGTAGGAAAAAAATTATTCTCATAAAGTCAATATTGGTTGGAAGCAATGATAGAGCTAGGGGCGAGGCCCCTTTGATACCGTTAAATCATCTTTTTGTTGTCCTTATATTCAATCCCGTCGGACATCCCTTTCTCCAAAACCATGTCCATGGGATCAAAATCAAACCCCATATCTCAATAATCTTATCAACTAAGTGAGACTCACATTTAAAACTCCCAAAAAGAAGAAAGGCTCCCAAAAATAAGTAGAAAAGAGCCACTTCTTTACTTTGTTCATATTTTTTAGGGTTTCAGTTATAAATTCAAATTTTGTATAATTAGGAGAGAAACAAAATGTTAGATGTTCTTACTATACCATTTTTCAAAAGCAATCAACGGATGTATAACATTGATTTATTTTCTAAATTTACTTTCATGTATTTATTAAAAAAAAAAAAATTTTACTTTCAAGTAATCATTTTATGTGTTTGAAATGTTTATGTATATTTTGATTTATTGATCCGTTTGGTATGACTTGGACCTTTGCAGCTTATTTGGTTTGTTTTTTTCGGTTTTTTTTTTTTTTTTTTTTGAAGTAAGGTTTAATTATGATCTTTTAAAAATGTGAGACTTACTAGCCATTAAACCCCAATATTGAGCCACCATGATGGTGAAGATGCCATTAGCTTTTGTATGTTTATCTTAATTATATGAAATATATACTTGTATATAAAGTTGAAAAAATGAATTAACATTAATAATTTAATATTTATACTATATTTTGTATGAAAATTACATTTCTATTAATGGTTTATTTATTTTGTTATCAATAATTCAGATTATATTTTTAAAGTAAATATTTCCCTTAATTGTGTTTTTTACAATCTTATCTACTAAACGTCAAAAAGTCTTATAACTCAGTCACATTGTTTGCTTTTCTTTAAGGAGAATAATCTCCATTATTGTAACTTGTAACTATCTAATTAAAAAAAAAAACCCAAAACTAACATCTTAGCTTAGTCATTGGGTTGAAGCTAAAGATAGTGATCTTTCAATTCCAGGTTTTACTTCTTGGGAAAGACTTGTAGGTTGTAGGCCACATTCCCCATGCCCAATATGAAGTTTCCATATAATTTGTACGTTAAATAAACACTTTAAAAGAACATAATCAACAAGTGACAGTTTGGCCGAGTGGTCTAAGGCGCCAGATTTAGGCTCTGGTCCGAAAGGGCGTGGGTTCAAATCCCACAGCTGTCAATGATTTTTAAATTTTTCATTCTTTTCTTCTTCGGTGAAGCATGGGCCTTATCAATGATTGGAGCCCATTGATTCTTTTTTTGACCCATGCTTTTTCGTATTGCATATATGCACATGCATATTACGTATTCCATCTGTGGATAATGTTATTCTTGATATATGGAATATGGATATTATGTGATTTGGGGTCATTTATGTCTTGTTTTTAATTATAGATTTTGTAATAATGTGGTTGATTCATATGGTGAATAACAAATTTTTAGTCTAAATTGTCAGGCTATTTAAATTATATTTTTTAGATTTTAAAAAATAGAGCAATCGACTCTTAAAGTAACTCTTACCCTTGAAAAATTGATGTTAAATTTGACACTTTAACATATAAATTAGGTCAAAATATTGTTTTCGTCTCTAAACTATATATGAGTTTCGTTTTTCGTCCCTAAACTTTGAAAATGTTCATTTTTACACATGAATTTCGTCATTTTATAAAAATGTCCATGGACGAAATTCATGTGTAAAATGAATTTTTTCAAAGTTCAGAAACGAAAAACAAATTTCATACAAAGTTTAGGGACGAAAACAATAGTTTAACCTATAAATTATTAATGGTAATATATAAACTTTAAAGTTAAGGGAAAATTGCAAATCACCTTATAGTTTAGAGCAAAAAATTGTAATTTAGCCTAGATATTTTGTGAATTGGCTCAATATATATATATGGATGGGTTTCATGTTATGTGACATGTGGTTGATATAAATACTTTAAATAGATATTATGTGACTTATGGTCTTCTTGTTGTTCCTTTCTATATTTCATTGATTATAATAATGTGGTGTTATCATTTACTAATTTTTTAGGCTTATTTCATGCATGTGAGAAAATGAACCCCAGGTGAGATGTTAAATAGATGACAAAGATGCAGCATTTTCTTGAGTGCAATATGTGTAAGTTATGACATTTGCTTGCTAGTTTTGTTTTTTTATTGCACTTTTCATCATAGCGCAATCTAATAATTGTTTAATCTAGTATATGTATATATTTAAAAATATATATTAACTTAACCCCATGATTTTAATTATTTAATTCAACAATTCAAGAACAATTTAGCACAATAATTTTTTTTTGAACACATTAATTTTTCAAAATTGGTCCATCCATGTACTCTTTTAAACAAACCAAATTGTTTTAAAACCCCTCTCTCCAAGCTGCCATGGGTACCAATCACCCATAGGCAATAGGACTCAATGAGTTGCAAGATGTTCATTTTCTTCGTTGTACCACACTATTGCATTACATAGTCATAAACAACTAAGTTGCATGGACAAAATTATAAGATAATGAAAGATTCGCAGACAAATAGGCCGAATAGTTGAATAGCTCTTACCTATGGGGCATGAGTGGCTTTGCCTCTTGTCTTGTAGAAGGTATTGTACGTGGGGGTGTTATTTTATTAAGGGTTTTGTTAACGAGTGCCCTTAGGGCAATGGTTAAGGAAGCATTTAATGCTTCCACTTTATAGGAAGTAGTAAAAATTTAATATTAAAATAATATAAAAATAACTTTTAAGGGTATTTTAGTCTTTCTATTTATTATTTTAATATTAAAAGTTCGTTATTTCCCGTAAAGTGTAAGCATTTAATGCTCCTTAACCATTGTCCTAAGGGCACTAGTTAACAAAATCCTTTTATTAATTCCCAATTGGGAGGATCCTTGTTAATTTAATTATGGATTATATTAAACCATTTCCTAGGTACCAATACCATTGGATACCACATCAATCCAACCTTGAGCATTGCAATTGAATCTCACATACTCCAATAATTATTCCAAAAAAAAGTTAGGCATCTTTACTTTCCAAAATTGCTATCTACTTTATTAATTAGTAGTAATTAACTTGGCTTTGGCATCTTAAATTCCCCAAACCATCATGTTTACAGTTTTATTTCCCAACTGGTCCTACTAAAATTTAGTTAAATTTTGAAATCCGAACTTTTTCCTTAGGCATGTTAAAAGTTTATTGATAATTGTATGTGACTTAAAAAGTTGGAATTAGTACAATAAAGTTTCCTTTTCTCATTTTACTTTTTTTGTTTTCCCCTCCTTTTTCCATTTTAATGCGTTTTAAGGTCCATCCTATTCATGGCTGGTGAATTCTGTGAACCAAATTTTATTCAATGGCAGAGGTAAGAGCCTAAGAGGCACGGAATATTCATTAAATAGATTGATGTACATATGGATAAGGAATGCAATATACTTATTACTTCATGTGCCTTTGTAGGTCTATTAAATGCATCATTAACGGTTCGGTTGCAAGCAATGTAACCAACACAGAAAAGCATTTTGAAACAGAAATTTACAATTGTTGCATCCACTGATGTGTTAACACTCACCACATGATTGTGTGTTCACATTACAGTTTATCCACATGTTGCATAGAAACTAGTCAAACACAAGTAAATTTTGTCATCTTCATTCTATTTCCTATTACTAATAAAAACTGTATAGTCCAAGCTTGTCATGAGCTTAAACAAGAAAAAACAAACCCATCAAACTTAATAAAGAAGACTAACAGAAGGAAAGTAACTTCAAGACTTGGACCCTTCGTCCATAAAACCTAACAATCCCACCAAAGAGTCGAAGTAAAACTAAAATCAAGTATACAACCCGAAATATGAAAATGACACCCATGATAATAAAATACTAAATATCCTAGGGTCATAATCGTGTTCTTCAAGAAAAAGAAATGCCGGAGATATAATTTTTTTTTTTTTTTTTTTTTTTTTAATCTTTATCCAAAACGTGTTAAGGTAAGAGCAAAATCACTTTTCATGTGAGTTCATTATAATATTATTTTTATTATGTATTAATCACAATAGAATTAGTCAAGAGCATTGTAACTCAACTAGTTGACATCTTCTCATATTCTCCAAAAGAGACACTAACTATACATAAATTGGTATGATCAACTTTTGGAGGCCATTTTGCACCACACTGACCTGGATGGTTTTCCCAAAATGGGAACCGCATCACACCACTAGGAGGGAGGAAGCCAAGCTGCACCGGCCTTGTTTTTCGACTTGGTGTAGTTGAAAAGGAAAATACTAGCACATTGCCAATATGATCAAAACCCAAAAGGAAAAACATGTTGAGTGAAAATTCATAAAGAAATCCAGTCAATATGCTTTAAGCGGTTTTAAAAAAATGATTTCCAACCACCGTTGTAATGTTCTCGGAAGTTGCCGTTGTTGGTCGACTTGACGCGGCGATGTCAATGTTGTTCAATGTCAACCAAATTTATGTTATTAAATTTATTATTTTTAGAAGAAAAATACATGTAATATAAAGATTCACGATTTTCATTGAATCAATAAGTTGTTAATAGAACAATATAAATTTCACATAAATTTAGTGGTGAATACCAACATTATTTTTTTTCATTAAAAAAAAAAAAAAAAACCAACATTTATTTAACAATGCAACCACCACAACACCATTTTATTGTTTACTATTTACAGATAATTATCTACCGTAAAATATTATAAAAAAGTTGTCTCAAAATTATCGCAGTAAAAAAGATGTTTAAGAAATTTTGTGGTCCTAACCTTGCTCAAATACAACCCATACCACACTGCCAAGTGGCAAATTACAGCGAAACACATAACCCCACCCCCAAAAAAATAAAAATAAAAAAATCAACAAAAGCAAAGCAAAAGACATGACAAATCAGCAAGTTGCAGGCCGCTCCTTCGCGCGGGTGGGTTGAGAAGAGAAGAAGAAAAGTCGCCTTCTGACCTTTCCCTTCCCTGCCTCTGACATTCCAACTCTGCAAATACCCACTTTCCTTCTTTTTCATTTTTCAACCATTTTTAACATTTTTCTTTATTATTTTATCTTACTTACCCATTTTGTCCCTACCTATTTCTCAAAATCCCTCCTTGTTGTGTCTCCTATCTACATCCCAGGGCTTATATATATTCCACCAACAAAAGTTTAGATTTTTTCTGTATATGTATATCTCTCTGTTTTTGTGTTACACCCAGATAGCACACAAGTTTTCAAGTTACAATCCCGTTGTTCTGAAATTTGGTGCCTGATTTTTAAGGTATGGCTTTCCATATCCTTTTTATGTGAACCTTCATTTATAGTTGAACCCAATTTCTTTTTTGGTTTGGCCTTTTATACCCTTTTGTCAAAATCCCTCCTTGTTGTGTTTATGCTTTGTGATATTGTTTATGGGTTTGTGTTATTTAGCCTTTTTATTTATTGGGTTTTTGTAATTGGTATGTTTCAATTTGTTATGAGTTTATATTTGGGTAAGTTTCTACTGGTTTTGTGAAGATCTGATGAGGAAACTTTGGTGGATTATAAAAACTAGAAAAATAAAGAGGAAAGTTTGAGTTTTGTTACAGTTACTTGATTTTTGGTCCTTATAAATATATGTTGGGATAAACATAGAAAGTTTCACCAGCGTTTTGTTCGAAAGTTGAAGTCTTTGATGTTATATTGCATTAGTGCTTTGTGTTCAATTCACTTTTCTAACATCTGTTAAGTTAAATATTGATTGTGTAATTGGAAATTTATAGAAGTGTTTGTATATGCAACAGGATAGTTTTGTACAAGTACATGCTTTCCTTGGTTGGATCTATTGTGACAGTTTGATTAAATGTGTTATGATGTTGAAACTTTTGTTGTAGATAAGTTATTTGGTATCGGAGTTCTTGTCATTTTGGGTACATTAAGATGCCCGGCATTGTTATGGATGAAATTCATGAAGAAGGGGTTGTGAATGAAGTGAATGGAAATTCTACACCTATCAAGGAAAATTCACCTATCAAGGAAAATTTAGTTGCAAATAATTTGCTGAAGGGTACTTTGAGTCCACAAAGCCCTAGGAGTGCGGCTGTTGATTTCCCGGTTAATGGGGATGTTGACACCTCGATTGAGCAGCTTTATGAGAATGTGTGTGACATGCAAAGTTCAGATCACTCACCCTCTAGGCGTAGCTTTGGATCTTATGGTGAAGAGTCTAGGATTGATTCAGAGTTGCATCATCTCGTAGGAGGGGAGATGAAGGAGGTGGAGATAATTGAAGAAGAAGTGGTTGATAAGCCTGAATATGATTCTCATAGTGACTCTAGCTCTAAGAAGGGAAGTTCATCCACTGGTAAGAAGTTGGCGAAGGTGGACAAGACTCAATCTCTAAGTGCTAAATCTGTTTCTCCAGGACAATCAAAGAAACCTTCTCACTTGCAGTTGGATTCTGAAGCATCATCGAAAGCAAGTAATAAGGGCAAAAGTCCTCCTGAGAAGCCTCCTATTGCTAGGCGGAGTGATAAGAGTTTGAAAAAACAAAACACCAGTTCCACGCTTGTGAAGAAGCAGAAAAATTCTGCTTTGGGAGGGTCCAAGTTACAGGATGGATCTCAGGATTCTGCTGAGTCAGAGTTGGCCAATCCAGATCTGGGACCCTTTTTACTTAAGCAAGCAAGGGATTTGATTTCTTCAGGGGATAATTCTCAGAAAGCGCTTGAATTAGCTCTCCGAGCAGCAAAATCATTTCAGATATGTGCAAATGGGAAGCCCAGTTTAGAACTGGTAATGTGTTTGCATGTTATTGCGGCAATTTACTGCAGCTTAGGCCAGTACAGTGAGGCAATTCCAATTCTTGAGCGTTCGATTGAGATTCCAGCTATTGAGGAAGGTCACGAGCATGCCCTTGCTAAATTTGCCGGTCACATGCAACTGGGTGATACTTATGCTATGCTGGGCCAGCTTGAGAATTCGATAAGGTGTTATACGACAGGATTGGAAGTCCAAGGACAAGTTCTGGGAGAAACTGACCCAAGAGTTGGTGAGACTTGTAGGTATTTGGCTGAAGCTCATGTTCAAGCATTGCAATTTGATGAGGCTGAGAAGCTCTGTCAGATGGCACTTGACATTCATAAAGAGAATGGTTCACCTGCGTCTCTTGAAGAGGCAGCGGATAGGAGGCTCATGGGTCTTATATGTGAAACAAAAGGAGTTCATGAAGCTGCCCTTGAGCACCTTGTTTTAGCCAGTATGTCTATGGTGGCAAATGGCCAGGAAGTGGAGGTGGCTTCTGTTGATTGCAGCATTGGTGACACGTACTTATCTTTGTCTAGATACGATGAAGCTGTTTTTGCTTATCAGAAAGCACTCACAGTTTTCAAGACCACCAAAGGAGAGAATCATCCATCCGTTGGTTCAGTCTTTGTCCGTCTGGCTGACTTGTATAACAAGACAGGTAAAATAAAGGAATCAAAATCATACTGTGAAAATGCCCTTCGGATCTATGAACAGCCCATGCCTGGGGTCCCTCCAGAGGAGATTGCAAGTGGACTCACTGACGTTTCTGCTATCTACGAATCAATGAATGAGCTTGAGCAGGCAATCAAATTGCTACAGAAGTCATTAAAGATATATAATGATGCCCCTGGTCAGCAAAGCACAATAGCCGGAATTGAAGCCCAGTTGGGTGTCATGTACTACATGTTAGGGGAGTACTCCGAATCTTACAATTCCTTCAACAATGCCATCTCAAAGCTCCGTGCAAGTGGAGAAAAGAAATCTGCCTTCTTTGGAATTGTTCTCAACCAAATGGGCCTTGCTTGTGTGCAGCGTTATGCTATAAATGAAGCCACAACATTATTTGAAGAAGCTAGGAGTGTTTTGGAACAAGAGTGTGGACCATATCACCCTGACACACTTGGGGTGTGTAGCAATCTTGCTGGCACTTATGATGCAGTTGGCAGGTATTGACCCCTTATCATTCTTGTATTCTTCGTTTCCATGTTCTATTCGTTATGGTAGGGCATAATTTTTTTTCTTCTCTTAATTCCCTTTTTGCAAAGAACTTATCAAAAAATTCCCTTTTTGCAAAGTGAACCTGAGTTATAATTGACCAGACCATGTTATGTAGCACATAAACAAAAATGAAGTGGCTGAGATTTGCTTTACTTTCTTCCTTTAACACTAAAGTTTGTGGCAAATGAAATATCAACAATATACAGGGGCTTGCGATATGCACATTTTTTGATCCCTCGCTTAACCTGTTGTTATATATATATATTTATATTAAATTTAATATTTTTGGCCATTGCTTTGCCTGTTGTTTAAAAACTTCTTGAACGAGATTAAGAGGTCACTATTTAGATTTTAATTGTTTATTCTGCTGTCCAAAAAAAAAAAAAGAACAAGAAGCTGAAATCAGGAAATGAATCGTCTGATAAAATATTTTTGGTTAATAATTGCATCTTAGGAAAGGAAAAATTGTTTTATAGGACCTTAACTTTATTGCTAGTTTTGAATGCTGAGAAATAAATTATTCATCTTTACAGTCAGGCCTTTTGTTTACACAGGTTGGAAGATGCGATTGCAATTCTGGAGCATGTTGTTGGAGTGAGGGAGGAAAAGCTTGGGACAGCAAATCCTGATGTAGATGATGAGAAGAAGAGGTTGTCTGAGTTATTAAAAGAAGCAGGCAGAGCTCGGAACAGAAAAGCCAGATCACTAGAGAATCTCCTTGACGCCAACACTCATGGTATAAATAATGATGGCATCAAGGTATGATAAGGATGTTTATAGATTCAGGAATGAGTTTGATGTATTATAGGACATATTTATGTAAAAAGGAAAGGAATGAAAGATAAAGGCGAAGAAAAAGAGAAAAAGGGGGAGGAGAGTGTTAATCAGAATCTTGTTGCTGGGGTGAATCAAATAATTTCTGGGTGGGATTGGTTGTATTATTGATTCATATGATTATATTGGTTAAAGGTTATATTATTTTGTAATATATTGTTGAAGTATTTATGTTAAAGCTTCAGTAACATTTTGCTATAACATGGAAATCTTGTAATATGTCTGTACCGTAATTTTGAAAGAAATCTAATGACACATCAGTTGCTGCATTGTACTGGCCTGTGGTGGTTGCGAAGTTTTAATTATGCTTCATACTTCTTATCGGTTGTTTTTAAGTTAAGTAGACTTTTCTGCTGAATGCAGCCTTTTGTGTTGAATGGTGAATCATAATGCCTACCAAGATGTCTAGATTGGGATTATTTATGCAGCGTTTTGGGTAGAGCAATAATAGGGACACAACATTATGTACCTAATTTGATTTTTTATGGAGTAATAAATATTGGTGACCACAGTTGCATAACAATAATACAACAATGATCGAAATGGTAGGTGCTGGTGGATAGTTTTTGTCCTTTCCACTTTGCCTAGCTTTGTTTATAATATCCAGAGATTTGAAATCCAAAAACCATTAGGGAAATCTCAACTTTTTATTTTTTTATAAGTAATAATGCAGTTTATTGATGAAAAAAGCCACCATGTGTGCATAAATCACAGAGTGGTGAGTATTTACAATGAAAATGAGAGGGAAGGAATGGATAAAGAATCCAAGAAAGAAAGGACAGAGGTAGAACTAGTGTAACCCGAAGCCGTAGCCCAATCATACAGCATATTAGAAAAGGATTCATATAGCTGTACATTCGTGTGCTCCACACTCTCGAAAATACGATTATTACGTTCCAGCCAGATGGTCCAAAACAAACAAGCAGGAACCACTTTCCAAATTAGGGAAATCTCAACTTACACCATTTTGTTGTAGGTGTGTTCAAATCTAATTGTGACTAATGCTTATCTTGTACTCAGAAACTTGTCAGTCATCCACTTTTTATTGGGTAGCATTGGGTGGTTTTGGTTTGGTGGTCCACTTCTTTATGTTAAAATTCAGACTTTGTATGAGTGTGATTGTGGGTTTTAGGTATTACGTAAAACTCAATGTCGGTATGCAATCTTGGGGATGATTTATTTATCAACATTTTTAGGTCGAAGTAGGAATGGTAGTTCAAACTTTACAGAAAACCATTTATTAATGTAAATATTCGTCTACATTATAATTGGATGTGGAATTTTTTAAAGAACTGCCAACGAGTATCTTAAGAGCTTGAGGGCCAACTGTAACCCAATCTGATCATGAGAATATATCTCATGCATTCAATTTCAACTTATGCAACATTCTCTGTGGGTTTCACAAATATTTGGGACTCGAGAAGAATATTACATATGTCAGATGCATAAGATAATTATTGATATGATCTTTGATATGTTTATAGTTCACACATGTATGACTCAATAATCTTACAAAACAGTTAAAACTCATAATATTACCTAGTTAGATTTGAAAGCCATAACATTATGTACGTAGTTATTAACTTATTATATTTTTTGATATTAAAAGGTTGGTAACAATTAGGGCTTCTAGTCAAGGTTTTAAATACCATTCCATCTAGCACGGCCGGTATTTTTCATACAGATAACAAATTTAATATAAGTATTAAGGAGACCCCAAATTTTGTATTGGTTAATTTTTCATAGTGATAACAATTTCAATATAAGTATTAAGGAGATCCCAGATTTTGTATTGGTTAATAAAAAAGTCTAGTACGGTTGGTTACGTTAGTATTTACAGCTACCAAAATCAATATAAGGATTAAGGAATCCCAACATTTTGTAATGGTTAATAAAAGACCAGGTGATATTGTCAATTTCATAAAAATCAACTTGTACAGCACAATACAAGGTGTACAGGTTAATTGATGATTTTTTTTTTGGTTAATGATAATTGTTAACATTCTCTAATATTTGGTTTTGATGCACCAGTATTAAAGAAAGTTTTTTGATAGACAAATCAAAAGGGAAAATTTTGAAACTATATAGAACCTGATTGACAACATACGTACCATGTTGACACTTATGAGGGTACCCTAAGTCCTAACAGTCCAAATGGGCAGTGGCGTCTTAATCATGATGGGGTTCTGGTTTGTTTACGAGGACATCACCGACACATAGAAGAGGTTGTGGTGAAGCTTTACCTACCTTGTCAGTTGTCAAGTGAGAAAACACCATGAACCAACACAGAGGTGATTGCCTGCTGGATTGTCATCATTCAAAAGCAGAAAAATCTTAAAAGAGATTCTTTTCTGGGAAGGATAGTAACTTGCAAGACTACACTGTAGCCAGATAGAGAGAGTCTGAGAGATTTTGCCCAAATGTAAAATTTGTCATTGCTTGCTGGAACAAAAGGGGCTAATGGCTAACTTTAGTAGTAGATTTCAGACAGATGACAAAAAGTAAAAGAGTAACGATAGACTTCATATTATATATTTTTTTTAGGATTTTTGACAACTTTGACATAACTTATGATGATTAGAACACTATCACTTTCACTTTCGCTTGAATTTACTATTAATTATGTACTAATCAAAACATATCACGTGTCATTTTATAGTTGTGTAAAAAATTGTGTTCCTAAAACTTATAATAAATAAATAAATAAAAATCTACTAGCTAACTTTTAAAAGCAACAAGCTCTACTAATTAGAACATTTTACCATTAAAAATTGCTTTAAAAATTAAATTTCATCAATCCACTCCCACAAGATAAATTTAAAGACATCCATTATATTTGAATCCTTCACATTTGCAACTTAATTTGAATCCATCACATATGCGACTTTCAGTCTTCAAAAACTCTAATATATATTAAGAGTCTCAAGGACTCTTATCAGCTGCATCTTTTTTAAATTTATGCAATCATCAAACAAAAAGGATTGAATAGATAAGTACTGGTCAATCACAAAACGAAGCTGTATGAAGTTTAGAACTATGTTTTATTTGCAATGAATCAAGCCTTTCAAGAGCTTTTCCTGATTCTCGGGTTTCATTACCCGAACTTATTTCTTCACTCAAGTATTTCAAAATTTCAAACCAATAGAGCTGCCGTTGCTGATTGATTTTCTCAGTGGTAATCAGATTTTTCAATTATAAGAAACAATTTATGACATTAACATAGATGCCAGAACCAACCTACTTGCTACAAACACATTCGGTATGGTCCTAATATGGGAACTTATTCCATCTGGTTTATGCCTAACGCAAATTTGGACCTGACATAACAAGAGGTGTTGGGTGGGTGTATGTCATCAAAAGCATAGCTTGTTGTTGGTGTACAAATCAGAACACAACTCAGAGTGAGAAAGAAACCGCCTATTACATATAAGAAAGCAAGCTCACTACCACTGCTTGTGCATTTTTTTCCCTACAAGTCTGCTTCAGCTGTTGAGGAACCACTATAATACTCTGCATCATAGATAGATAGCCCTTACCACACTCTATTCTTGAACTACAATAATCATAATCAGAAGCTTTAAGGTTTCTCAATTTACTTAAGAAGTGATAATTTGCATCGTGCTAAGTAATCTAAATTGCTATCAAACTACTGCAACATCAGATTGATAATCACCCAATTATGGAATCCATTTCTTTGTCCTCAAATCAATAGCTGGCCCTTCTCTATTTTGTTGTTATTTTTGCCGCCCTTGCTTTTCTTCTCTCTTTTGGTGGGGCAGCCGGCTACTGAATCAGAGAGAATAAAGCAGGGTCCCATGTAGCTCAAATGTCTTATTTCAATCTACTACTGTCTGGCGGCAATACCCTACAACACCATATTAATAGTGTCTCTGCCCATCACAGTTGCAGTAAACTTGTGAAACTCAGTAGGCAGTTGACCCACAATCCAAAAGGAATGTACTGCTGGTATAGGAGATCAATCTACATCTTTACAAAGGTATCAAATCATCAATGACCATCAAAAAGGTTCTGATGTAGCATCACTTACCTTCTAAATTGAGAAAACATCATGACCAGGGGTGATTAGGTGATGATATAGCCATCATACAACAGCAGAAAATTAAAAGACTCCCCCGATTTCCCATTCTTATTTATAAATCTGTTGTTTAGTATTCTCAAACTTCATTTTTCTTCAGCTTAGGTTCCAAGCTTTTAGGTTAGAAAATCTTCTTTCACACCTCTATTCTTCCCTCCACCCACCTCACCTACACCAAAAGGAGGGAAGATCATAATAAGAAAATCAATTAACAGATTAAGTAAGAAAAATAAAAATAAAATCCCAATATAAAGAAATGTTAGAAAATCATGCTTAAACTTACTCAATAAATTCTTGAAGAAGAAGAGCCGATATGTTAACAAGAGCAACATATGCATCAGAAATAATCTCCCCACTGGCATCATATTGTTGACCGAGTATCATCTCATTTCTCAATCACTAAAAGACATGGTGATTAAGTTGCCCTACTGATAGTGGCAGTCAGCCTTGCCATTAAGCATCAGTCTGTCGCTATTGACGGACACTTTGGTTATTAGCAAGTCATTGTTTTTACTGGAATTTATACCTTCCACATTAGACTCATCAGGTCCAATAACTTAATGTGTTTGAGTGTTATATCCTGCCCTTTTCATCTCTATAGTTAAACTTTGTATTGCACTATAGATTTCTTCTGACTGATGGTGTGAATGATCACCTGCAATAAATATATGAATTTTGCTATCAACTTCAATCCAACTGCATCCGGGTTGCTTTTTGAGTCCCATATCTTTAATTTCTGATCTAACTCTAATAACTTCATTCTGTTTACCAAAGCCTTCATATATGTTTGAAAGGAGGACACGGTAACCAATGCATGTAGGATCGAGTTTGAAAATGTGTTTAGCCACAAGTTCTGCTAGCTTTTCATTGCCGTGAGTTTTGCATGATCCAAGCAATGAACCCCATATGCGATCATCTGGGACACAAGGCATGGTCATTATCAGATCATAAGCCTGCTTTAGATGGCCAGCTCGGCCCAGAAGATCAACCATGCAAGTATAATGCTCAACTTGAGGCTCAAGTTTGTGATCTTCAACCATGCTTTTGAAATATTTCCATCCCATATCAACCCTCCCTGTGTGGCTGCATGCAGAAAGGAGAGCTGTAAAAGTTGCGTGGTCGGGCTTCATGCCTGTTTCTTTCATCTTTTCAAACAAATCAAACATTTCATTTGTATGGCCATGTGTTCCAAATCCTAAAATAATTGAATTCCATGATACTTCATTTCTTTCAGGCATTTTCTCGAATATAGTCCTTGAGCTGTGTATGTCCCCACATTTGGCATAGGTTGCTATTAAAGAATTGCTCACTAGAACATTAGACTCAATCCCTCGCCGTAATAGGTAACAATGTACCTCCTTGCACAGGATCATGACTGACACATTAGCACATGCAGAGAGAATACATGCGGCTGTGACACTATTGGGTGCAATTTGTTCAGATTGCATCTCACAGAAAGCCTTCAATGCTTCATCTGTGCACTCATTCTGGGCATAACCAGATATCAAGGAATTCCACGATACCAAATCCCTTGCTGGTAATCTTTGGAAAACCTTTTGAGCAGATTTAATATCTTGGCATTTTGCATACATATCAACAAGCGCACCACCAATAAAAATATCTTCATGTAGCCCTCTTTTTATTGCCAATCCATGGATTTCCATGCCTCTTGAATTAAGAGTCAAGGACGAACATGCTCGCAGCATAGCCAGAAGTATGACCAAATCAGCAAAGCCAGACTCCGATATGAATGTATAGAATAATTCCAATGCCTCAGCAGGATAACCACTCTGAGCACAATTTGAGATTACAGCACCCCACATGACCAAGTTACGATTTTGAGACCTCCTGAATATTTTCAAACCAGTTTCAGGATCACCACATTTAAAGTACATGTCTATGAGAGCTGTTTCAACTCTTACATCGTAATCCAGCCCGAAGCAAACAATGCATCCATGGATTTGCTTTCCTACTGCTAAATCTGACAACTGGGAGCACAAAACTAAAACAGCCACCAAAGTACAAGAATTTGGTATAGTCCCCATTGCCAACATATCATGGAATAAGTCCAATGCTTGCAATAAACAACCATTAGAGACATAGCCCAAAATCATCACATTCCATATCACCGTATTTCCTCTGCTTGACTCCTTGTCAAGAATTCCCTTGAAAATGTATTCTGCAGTCCTTACATTTCCACATTTCATGTAAATTTCAATCAATCCGCTGACCAAAAACTCATCAACATTCAACCCACTTTTCACAACAAACCCATGAATCTCTCGCGCGTGAATCAAAGACTCAATTGAAGAACATGCAGAGAGAGCCGAAAGGCAAGCTACTCGATTTGGGTACACACCATATTCCCAAATCATCATACTAAAAGTTATCAACGAACCCATGTAATCCCCAGATTGGCAAAACCCAGATATCATCGCGTTCCACGAAATCGAATCCCTTTCGCGCATTTCCTCAAACATCTGGACTGCATCTTCAACCGCACTGCATTTCCAATACACACTCAAAAGCGAAGTTTCCAACATACACATCATTCAAAACTCCTAACTTCAATACATGCCCATGAACTTGTTTAACCTTGTCTACATCACCTAGCCCACCAAAAGCCTTAATCAAACACGGAAAGAACCTAAATTTCTCAGCTTGAAAACCACATTCAAGCATTCTAAGATAAACCCTTATTGCATTTTCAAATAATCCATCATCTACAAACTCCTTAATCAACTTACTATCTGAAAAAACACTATTCAAAGACTGATTATCCAAATACCGGGACTCAACAATTGATTTCTGAGATGGGTTTTCTTGGAACTGTATCGAAGTGCTACAATTCTGAAACTTTGTGCTATAACACAGTGAAGAAGCTCTTTTGCTATAAAGGGCATGGCCGAGAGAGTAGTGGGTTACCTTAGATGGTCTTAGCAGGTAGCTTTGGTCCTTACAGTGAGCGTTAGGTGAGCCCAGTGGTCTCGCGATTGCCATTGTTGGGGGCGCCGAGCCAGAACCGTCAGAAATGAATGTGGTATCTTCCAAGCAAAACGACACCGTCTGTGTTTTTCGCAAAATGACTCATAAACCGGTGTCGTTCATTAATTTTAGTTTTAAAACACTTTTTTTTTTTGATAATTAGTTTTAAAACACTTTTGTCTCTAGTGATTACGCAGGTTGCATCTTGTATCAAATGTTTGAAACAAGCATTTAGTCCCTAATCTTTAAAATCATTTAAACATGGTAACTAGATATCAATAACGTTCATTTTTTAAAATTTATTAGGGACTAAAAATGAGTTATTGGTCTCTCAATCGCACCATTTAGGTATCACATTTACTTTATGAAATTTTAGGATCAATTATGATCACTTTTTGATATTTAAGGACTAAAAATCTTCATAGGGACTAATAATACATGATTTTGAAATGTTAGAGACCAATAGACCTAATTATGCATTTTTTTTTTTTTTTAATTTTTAATTTTTGTAACCTTAAGTGTTTCCGAATCAACATTCATATGATATGCACACCACGACTAATTCCATAGGAACACGCAACACCCTACTCGTGTACCATAATAGGCGCAAGTTTTGTCTTGGGTAGGTAGTCCTGAGGGGACTCGAACTAGTGACCATTAGAGAAATTGAGTTACCTCTCATGGTTAAATTATGCATGTTTCAAAAGAAAGAGTGTGATGTATGAGGGGAACACTTAGGTCCCGCCATGAGATTTTTGTTGATTTTGATAAAATTTGTGTGTTTTGTGGTAAATGTTGTGTCCGTATTGATAAATATGTGTTTATTGTTGTAAAAATAAAATGTGTGAATTTTGGTAGAATTTGTGATAAAGTTAACTTTACTACAAAACTACACATATTTTACAACACTCTGATAGACATTTATCAAGATACGCACAAATATTATAAATTTTGACACGTTTGGCGGAACGGTCTTATATTGGGACCTAAGAATTTCCCAATGTATGATGTATTATAAAATGAATAGTGTGATGTATGGTGTATTGTAAAAGTGAGTGATTAAAATATTAAAAAAATAGTTTTTTCTTTTAAAATTGGAAGAAATTTTGAAGGGTGAACAATAGTTATTTAACTCGTAATGTAAAAGACGAAAATGCCCTGCTCTGTGCCCTCTTCTTTCCCGCGAATATATTTCTTCTTTTTACGCTCTCTCAGACACTAAACGGCACAGCGCACGCAGCGCAGAGAGCTTCTAATCGCAGAGGGTTTTTCTAAAACTACGTGATGGAAAATAAACCGTCCGGTTCGCCTACGAGCTTCATCGATCAATTAGTCGTGAGTACATACTATCTCTCTGTCTCTCTCTTTTTTCTCCCCGGTTCGATTATGTACAGTGCTTACAATCAGTATTGGATTAAGTGAGCTCAATTATCCTTTTTGAGGTGGTTTAGGTACCAGGAGACGTGGTTCTCGATCTCTCAAGCATGACTAACCAGACCATAAAGCTCGGCGGCGCTGGTCTCCGTCAGGTCTGTGCCCTAGGGCTTTTATTTTTATTTTTTTCCATATAGACATTTTAACAAACAGGTAGAGCGCATTTTGGGAAAGTTATTTTAAACATTGATAATGAGGCCTATTTAGATGATTTTGAGAACTGGGTTTTTGCCCATTTTGTGGTTGAAGATTATGCATATAAGTATCTGAAGCTCTACCACCATAACAACTTGCTGGAGTGAGTACCGGATTGGGTTCTTGTTCTCGTTGATTATATGTGGCTGTAGAGCATTGAAATGTGATAGAGAAGTGAACTGGGTGTGGGACTTTATTGTTTTTGTTCTTCCAATAATATGTGTGAACAATTGGCTTAAAGCGAACTTTGTAATTTTTCGGCTTAATTTCGGTTGATTAGAGGTTTATCGGCATTCGTGTTTGGTGAATTTCCAGGACTGTGATGCTATTTCTGTCATGAAGGCTGGGAAGCTGAGGTGCTCAAAGCCGAACAAATATTGGGTCGAGAGCTCTACGAAAAGGGTGAGTGTGGTACTATAATGTGCTCATTCCTTATTATTTTCACTGTTTGTTGAAAATGTACGTCTCTTTCTATTTTTATGTTGTATACTTCACCGGTGTTTCTATTCTTTAAGCTAGATTGGGAGACATTGATTTGTAAAGTGTTCATATGTTTTAGTTCTTTCACATGGGTTTCAATAATTTCAATTGTTCTTATTTTTTCTCATCTTTTGATGTAGTAAATTTTTGTTTTGTACAGTATGTGGCGCAAGCAGGGGATTCTGTTCTTGGAATTGTGGTAGACTCTAAAGCAGATGTAAGAAATTTCACTTGATTACATCATTGAATTTGGTTTTATTAATTCTATAATGCTAGTAGTAGCTTCTTTGTGTTTAAGATTAGTTTCTTTTTGAAATCAATTAGCCATTTTGTCCCTTAATTGTTACCCATCTATATAAATTTATTCCTGGTTTATTTCTGAATTTCTTGAAATCATAGTGACTGTTCTTATAGCTCTAGAGACTGAATTTTCCATATGAGGATGAAGAAAAAATTACTTGTACATCTGTGTATACATATGCATGTATGTTTGTAAGTCCCCCCACCCCCCGTCCCTCTCTCGTTTGTGTGTGCTGCATGTTGGACAGAGAAAATTATATATATGTATTTTTAGGAAGGGTTATTTGATTAGAATGAAATATTACCTGTAAAAAAAAAATGAATGTTGGAATAAATATATATATTTTTAAATAAACATTTGGCCATATAGAGAGGAAAGGCATACCTGTAGCATCAGCTTGGAGCTGTCTGATTTCTGTTTCCTCTGTTATTCCCTTTGGTGGTTAGACTGTGCCCTTGAAAGCGAAAGAAGAGTTCTAATAAACACAAACAAAGTTGTATTCTGTTATCTTATTGAAGTGACAAGGAAAGTGTATAGTAAAGTAATATACTACTACACCTGCTTTGTCTTGTGGGAGTTATGGGGACTCATTTTCACCCTTTTTGGTGTGCAATGGGTGTTTAGAAGGTCCAAGCCAGATCCAATGTTGAACTTGAAATGACCATTTGGAAGAAATATTATCAATTGGGAGGTGATGCTACCTTTATTTATCCACTTTTTGACTTTTTGTAGGTGTGAAATTTGTTGTGGAGATATCGGTGCTAGGGATTTTATCCCTGTAGGGATTAATATCTCCAGTGCATCTTCTGCCATGTCATCCTCTCAAGTGACATACTCTTTTTTTAAATATAAATTACTGGTTTTTTGCATTCAATTTCTTTGAGGTACATAATGTCAAAAAGTTCTATGTGCTTTTATGAACTTTAGAATACCTTTATATGATCCTTTTGTCCTTCATTTGCAGAACTTTCTTGTGGACATAAAAGGACCTGCATTGGCATTTTTGCCGGTGCTTGCATTTGAAGGAGGAACTAGGAGAAACATACCAAAGTTTGAGGTGTGTACAAGTTAAAATGTCCTGTATGTTAGTTACTTTTTTATTTTTATTTTTGGGGATAAGTCATGCTCAAATGTTAATTGCAAAGACAAGGTGGTACATTCTTAGTTTCCCTATGGAGTACATCATGCACTCATGCAGCACTCTATGCATGTTGTCAGGGAAGTAGATTACTTGTGTTTTCCAACATTTTTTATTTATTATTTTTTACTTTTGGGTAAAATACATTTATACCCCTTGAACTTTGAGGTGGTTGCACTTAAATCGGACCTAAACTTTAGCATTGTGCCAAATAGCTCCCTTCGTTGGTCTGTCATCCAAAAGTAGTGTCTCTGATAACAAAGCAAAAAAAAAAGTCGGTCCAGTAACTCCAATTGGGAGAGAGAGAACCAGATTCGAGAGAGAGAGGAGGGACCTCCCTGACTAAACAAAAAATCCCCAGCCATCGGCCAGCTCCACCCCAATCTTCATCACATCACGTTGCCTCTGCCAACAAGCTCAACGACACCCACTCAACCTCCCTAAGCCACTTATAAAATACATCAAGCAAGACCCATTCACTGACCCACCTATAAACATACCCAAATTGAATAAATCCACTCTCACCTTCAATCAAGCCAAAAACAAATCACCGTCAAACCCACTTTGCCACTGCAAATCACCCAAATACCACAAAAACAAACCACCAAGATCAAACTCCCAGAGACCCACAGTAGCGCCATCGGCTTTGTCCCACTCAAACCATGGGACCCTAAATGTTGGGTTCCAAACCTGTTCGTCCAAATTTCATTCTAAGCACACACACACACACACCACAAAAAAAAAAAAAAGAAGAGGTGGGTCTTGGTGTGAGTTTCTTGAGTTTGGTGGCTTTGAGCGGATGACATTGGCAGTTGGCTTCGTTTAGTAGGGACAGTGGCAACTGATGGTGGCTTTACGATGGTTTTTTGTTCGATAGAGATGGAGTGGTTTCAAGTCAGGGAGGTTCCTCTCTCTCTCTCTCTCTCATCTGGTTTTTGGCCTTTTATTTTTATGAGTAACATGTGCGTGTCACATGGGGTTTAACGGGGCCTTTTTTTTTATAAGTAAATAACGTGGGGTTTAACGGGACTTTTGGATGGCAGACTAACATAAAGAGCTATTTGGCACAATGCTAAAGTTTAGGTCCTAAATTGGCTAAAAGCAAAGTATGTGGGGGGTCTAAGTGCATTCACCTAAAAGTTTAAGGGGTGTAAATGTATTTTATCCTTTACTTTTCTCTAAGTTGTAAAACCGATTGAACTTTGAATGCATGCTTTATGGACAAGTTCCACACCCTCAAGTTAGCCTTCCCAAACCAATTCACCAATAAAAAAGAAACTCTATAATTAAATTCGGAAGCACCCAAGCTACACCAAACGAGTGGAAAACAAATACTCCATTGTAATATTTCTCTTTGAGTGCATGCTTTATCAACTTAGAGATTTGTTTTAATAAAATTCTTTTACCTATCAAAAAAAAAAAAAGTTGTAACATCTAGGGAGAGAAGGCTACTTATCACAAAAAAATGCCAAATTACATAAGCACCCCCTGGGGCTTGGATGAGTTGCAAACTGAACCCCTCAGGTTTCAATTTTGCATTATAACCACATGAGGTTTTCAAATTCGTGAAATTAACCCTTGAGCCTTAATAAAAAATCATTTTTAATATAAATTAATAATATAATCATTTTAAATTTAGATAAAAAAAATTTTTTTTTAAAATTTAAAATGATTATATTATTATTTTTTATTAAAAATGTCTTTTTTTTTCAAGGCTCGGAGGTCAATTTCAAGAATTGAAAAGCAGGTGGTTATAATACAAAAAAGAAACCGAGGGGATCAGTTTTGGCCCAAAAAAAAAAACACTTAGGGAGAGAAGGGTGGGAGGTGTTAAAAACTCAACTCCGTAGTTTCTAAAGGCCTTCCTATTGGAAATAAAGAAAATTAATATTTCTCACTTATAACTAAAGGCAACTTGAATAGTTGGTCTTGGTTTTGCTGCCAATGAACTTTGGCTCAAATGGTACTTCCTCCTCCATAAGAATGGGATGCAGGTAGAGGTTGTGAGCTTAAGGCCATTGGTACGTGTGTTACTTACCAATAAAAAACAAACTGTCTTGATTTTTCTGTTGGTGGAAAATTAGCTGCCAGAGATATATGGATGATGTCAAAGATCTTCTTAAACTTGTTAAAAACATAAAAATCTGTGTAGGGGGGATATTTGAGAAATAGTTTTAGAAATGTCTCCTGACTATTGGAAACATGGGTCAACTTGTTGTAGAAATTAAATCTTTTAAATAACTTGAAGTTAGTAAAGGAATAAGCTACACTTTCTTTTTGGAGGATATTTGGCTATGCATTACCAATATGAACCTTTTCTTTTCTTATTTGACTGCTCAGTGCCAGCTATACACGTATAGGCTTTCAAAAATTTTAAATTTTGAAGAAAGTTGACCTTAGTATTGAAATCACTGACAGTTTCTATTCTTGAACACTGGTTGTTCATTCTAATATTTTCTGTCTTTTGCTTTATATCAGGGTAGAAAGTGGTGATTGATTAATGTAGTTATTTGCTTTGTGTATTGTGTTTTTCTGCAATAATTTCCTTTTGTTAATGCATTGTGTTGCAGGCAGGTACTTTGATCTATGTTCGGGTTGTGAAGGCAAACCCTGGCATGAATCCAGAGCTGTCATGCACTGATGGTTGGTTTTTTACTTTTTTTTTTTATTTATTTTGGTTGATGTTCCCCATAAATTTCATGGTTCTGATTTTTTGTTAGTTTCTCAAGGTTTCTTGTTGATTTGGTATTTTTGTCTATCCCTCCTGATAAAAAAGAAGAAGATATTTTTGTCTATCCCTTGACCTTCTCATTATCTTGTTTTCGATTTTACAGCCAGTGGGAAAGCAGCAGAATTCGGCCAGCTTAAAGATGGCTTCATGTTTGAATCTTCAACTGGTCTGTCAAGAACGTGAGAATTTCGCTCCCCCCTTAACTCATATTTAATGTTTGATAGATCTTTTAAAATACTCTTGTGCTTGAACACATAAATTATATTTTTGGTCCTTCTAATATGGAGAGGCTAAATTGTCACCTTTAAAAATTTGAGGAACCAAAATCGAACTTACCATATATTTCGTGTACCCCCCTAGGTAAGCATAACTTATGCAGCCTACCTATAGCATAGTTATAAAGCTTGAGATTTTCTTTCAGCTTTAATGATATATCTCTTGTCTTGTCTCTAGGCTCTTGAGCTCACCAACATGTCCAGTACTTGATGCTTTGGGGAAGAAGCTTTCATTTGAGATAGCAGTTGGCTTAAATGGCCGTGTTTGGGTATACTTCTTGAGGAACTCCTTTATTGTGGTTGGGTTAGATAGTCCCTGCTTTTAATAATTTATGCTACTTATTTTTTTAAGAAAAAAAAAAAAAAACATTTAATAATTTATGCTGCAACCTTGTTTTCAGAAACTTCTTCCTGATACTATCTTATAAAATCTTATTGACTTGTAGGTCAACGCCACCTCTCCATCTACAGTCATTGTAGTTGCTAATGCAATTATGAACTCAGAATCTTTGAGTGGGGTACAGCAGAGAATTATGGTGGAAAAATTGCTTCAGAATTTAAAGTTATCAAGTCAGTCCTATACATATATGATTCCAACCTCTACATTTATTGGCTGCTTGTTCTTAAGTCATTTTCTCCAACTTATGAATATGAAACGAACTTCTCTAATGTTTTCTTTGCAGCGTGATAATTAAAGAAGTGCATGCTTTGGAGCTGTCAGCTGCTGTCGAATTTACCCATTGTGTTTTACACAGGAGGAGCATGGTCATGTGGGGTTACAAAGACAACAATTTTCTAAAGAAGCTAATGCTCATATAATCTTAAGCACGGGCCTATCCATTCATTTTGCTTTGTCATAAAATCCCATATGAAATGAGTTTGTCTTTTATTTTTTGACTAGATTTACCTTTGGAACTTGGAAGTCATATTAAATTTTGCATGTTTTAGGTTATCTTTAGAATTGGGGAGGGAGTTATATTGTAATTTTTAACTTCAAGCCTGATTAACTTATAAAAATCGAGCTGCACCTTTATGAAGGGCACCCTCTATTTAAATTAATTGGGCTGTGTTTCTCGAATGTTTGAGGGCTGGAAATTTGGATTCAGTCTACCTAAACTTCTAATCATAAGCAGTAGTGAAGAGCTAACTATAGCTTAAGTCTGTACTAGCACTCTTCTCCTTTTTCTCGTGGGACATAATTTTCCTCTCAACCAATTTGTGAGGAAAGTTTCTCTAATCTACTACATGATGATTCAACTGAGTATTACATGTATATTTTTAATCATATAACTAATTTAATACGTGTGTATTTTTAATCACATAACCAATTTAATAGTTATGTGACTTCTTTAGTAATGAGTCATGTGAGTAGAATTGTGGCCTATAATAAGTTGAGGGAGATTCTTCCAACTTGATTGGATCAAATTTTGTCCATCCATTTGTTTCTTCTTTCATTTTTTTGTTGGTTGGTTTGTGTTTTGGTGGACGGGGAGGGGTTATGGGGTCATAGACCCCTTAGGATTTTTTTTTTTTGCTTTGCTCCTGTCCGTGGATATATTTATAACTTGAACAGAAAATGATATGGATCTAAGCTGCTTAATCCATATAGCAAAAAGGTTGTTATTTTTAAAATTTCCCTTAAATAAGTGAAGTAAAATATTTATATTTAATTTTATTTGTATTGTGAATGTATATGAGTTAAAAAATAACTTTTATTTTCTATGTGATAGAGTATCCTAGAAACTCTTTTGGATCCATAGACAACAAACAAAAAGAATTGAGTACTCAAGTTGTCTTTGAACAACATGATGAAGAAAACGGCGGCAGCAGACACAGAGAGACCTTGGCTTTTCTATTCTCATGGCAAAGGCAATAAAGATCAAACCTTTTGCACCATACCAAAATCAAATAATCCCAAAAAAACCTACCAATACCATCGCAGAATTCGCAAGTCGCGGAATAAAGAGTATTTGGCTTCATGTTTTGGCTGGTGTGTATGTTCATATACCAGTAATAGGCGCCGCCTCTTTCTGTGGAACCCTGTTACTCTAGAGAAAATAACACTGCCACCATTGAATCCATGATTTTTTGGCTCTTGTTCTTGTGGCTATTGCCTATTGTCATCCCCTCCAACCGAACCTGATTGCATGCTCATGTTATTTGCTAAGAATCGTCCTATCATCTTATACTGTTGGATTGACGATAATGATGAAGAATGGACCGAGGTAAACTATAATGCAGAGCTGAATTGGAGTTTACAGAATGTGTACAAGA
Organism: Fagus sylvatica; assembly: GCA_907173295.1. Classification (NCBI taxonomy): domain Eukaryota; kingdom Viridiplantae; phylum Streptophyta; class Magnoliopsida; order Fagales; family Fagaceae; genus Fagus; species Fagus sylvatica. Next base: position 45,565,057 of record OU015762.1, read on the forward strand.
CAAACGAGAATCGTCCACGTGAATGTTTACTTATTTGCCCATGTGAGGAGAAAATTTACTCGTGAAACTAAAGGCATAGAGGATTTAACATATGGGAGGTGCACGGACCGATACCTCACCTGGGCGGACATATGATACGAGGACGTGCCGTACCGGATAACGGGTACACTGAATCTTCGCATTTATTGCGAATCGGATGGGTGGTTGAGGGCATTAAATACTAATCGGCGAGGTGACCAGCCAGATAATACCCCACGTGGGGACAAGCACACAAAGTCATAAATGCTTCGTGACGATCCACGCAAATAGGAATGGACAGACATCCTCATGTCCCATCCGAGGATACTACTACTTTTTCACCAGAAGGCATAGTGTCAGTCAAACCAGCAGATGAGCTGTCATTGGGCAGCCTATAAAAGGGAACGTCCCTGCAGAAATCAGGTATGCATATTTTGGGCAATACACTGAAAAAAAAAACCAACTAAGCTTACACACGATTATATCTCTTGAATATCCAACTGACTTTGCCATCGGAGGGTGATCAGTCCCCAACACCGGGGACTAGTTCCTTCTTATCAGTCTTGTTCTTTGCAGGGTTATTCATCCATTCGGAAGGCCGACCTTCACAACCATTCCTGAAAAGGTTTTTCTCTAAACTTATTCACCCCCTTCAAAATTATTCCCGTTACAGCCCAGTTTGGTGCAATGGCTACTTGTATGCTATGACATCTTGTCGCAGAAATATTCTTGTACAAATTCATCATGACTTTTTTCGACCCCCATATAATAACCTTATGATAAAGTCTATGAATGTTTTTGTACCCAAAGCTCTACCATATTCATATTATTACAAACGTTACTTACTGGAATCTTGTGGCCAACTTTTCACAATTGAAATACAACATGTCGGTTTAAGGCATATTGTTGCAATTGAGGTCCATAGATCTAATTTTTCTAAGAAGGTGTGGTTAAAGGTAAATAGTGCTAAGGATCGAGCATTCTTTGTGATAATACCAAAATAACTCACCTAGACGACGGCTACTTCCAACATCCCATACGACGACCGTACACATATGGACGATCGTCAATAGTAGATCCATGAAGAGTGCGTAAGTCACGGAGACGTTATACCAGCTGTCTCCAATGATTATCAAAACGTTACAATTTGATATAATATCCTATTAACTACAGCCAAGAATCAAGGGCAACATTCAAGCTCCCTAAAACGGTCACCATTTCAAAACTCCTATAAAAGGAGCCCCCCATCAACATCAAAGGCACAACATTATCTCTTTTACTACCTACTCTCTACATTCATTCTGTTGGAAGTTTATTTATCTTTTATCCTATCACTGACTTGACCGTCGGAGGAACTTACACCAGATTCCCTCTGATGTCCTCTCTGACCCATTGTCTGTGATTTCAGGCCTTCCAACCCCCAATTGAAGTGTGAACGAGACCTACTGATTTTTGACATCATCACTTTGTGAGCTTGGAATATAGCTGCGCGTTTTCTTACCCGGCACATTGGTTTGAAGGGGGTCGAATATATTTCACTTTGGCTCATGATGTTCATAGAAATTTGTACTCATACAACATAAAAGACAGGGATATTTCAGTCTCTTCACCTTTACTACATCAACTGACAACACTGGAATCCTCTCCGATTTGGGTAATGTCTGATCTCAGGTATAATATATTTGTTTTAATCACATGCTTGTTATCTATTTGTTTGTCAATTGGATAATAATACCTCCTATACACATATCTATAAAAATTTTGGATATTCATTATCAATTTTTTTTTTTTTTTTTTGGATATTAGTAAATTTTGATGCACACCTTGCTGTTTAATTATTGAAGAATTTAAAATAGGCTATAGAAGAATTGATAAAATTGTTACTTAAACAAACACATATGTAGTTTTTGGCTGCTTGTAGTGATAGCAATTTCAGTAGGATTGTTAGGATTCTAGCAATTCAACGTTTGAATACTTAACTTTATTCGAAGGTATCGTAAGTATGTATTAAAGTTGTTTAGTGACTGAGTGAAAAAAAGAAAAGAAAAGAAAAGAAAGAGTGGTAACTTTGAAATCTGTCACAATTAATAACAGTAACAAGAAATCCCTGGAATTGGAGAACAAAATTTATTTTCCTAGATTTTGTGGGAAAAGCATTCTATTCTATTAACTAGAGACATGTAAGTATCACACCTTTGAGAATAATGTTGGGGAATTTGCCAAGATCAGAAAATAAATGCGACTTTGAGGCGTGTAATCAATTTCTTTAATGTAAGAATTGCTCTCACTTTAAAAGAGTTTTTCTTCTGGGTTAAGGCAATTCACCTTTAGGATACAACAAAGTCACCAATTACAGAAAGCAAATTTTAGTAACTCCTTTAAAGAGTATTCTTACAAAATTGTGTATTTGACAATGAAATCAGACACTTTAATTTGTAGACAATTTAATTGGCACCATTCTAGAACAATATGACCTTTCAGAAAATAACTTCCATGAGTTAGTTATTTTTTATATCAGAAATAACTTCCATGAGTTAGTTATTTTCTACATCAGAATCACAAGTGCACGTGCCACGTGTCCAAGTGCCAAATGTGTCATTAATACCTTTAATCACAAACTCACTTCTATATCACTATATTTTATAACAAATATACAACAAATAGAGATGTTGTGGATTTTTGTAGCTCAAGAGAAAGATTGTACTCTTGTTGGATCGAACCTAGGTGGCGCTAGATGACTAAAGGTTGTTGTGAGGAATATGCCATTATGTTCTTGTATTGATTACATATACCATATGCATCAAGGTCATGTTCAAGAGTTGTTTAATATATGCTCCTTATTAATTTTGTTTGTGATTTTGGAACTAGAAATTGGTATTAATTTCTAATCGATCTCATTAATTAAAAAGTGAATTTGCTTTTGTATTATTGACTACAGAGTAATATTGCAACAACTAGCTAGCTAGTCACTTTGAATGTAATATGTAAATTTTGTTTGTCATATATAAGTAGTATTGAGGCATTAGCTATAGAGAAATTGATATCGAGTTCATATTAAGGGTCATTCTATTATATACATTTTAATATATATATATATATATATTATTTGTATATAGGATATTTACCTAATTTTCACCATTGATCCATAATTTACAAAGTCCAATATAGGTCCATCACTAAAAAAAATTCCAACCAGAAATCATGAATTCAATGTATAAAATTTATATACGTACATGTACTTATGTACACTTGAAAATACACACACAATCACATCCTTCAGTATTTGAACTGCTTCAACTCTTAATTGGTTTTTATTCCATTCATAGTGCCGTTCACTAATGTCTTCATTTTGAAAAAGTCTTTGTCACACATTTCCCAATTGTCGAGTTCGCAATAGTTACACAAAAGTTTTAACCGTTAAAGAAAAATGTATATTTGAGGATGACAAATTACTTTTTATTTTCTTGGACAGTCTTCTTAATTATCCTGGGTCCGGGGCAAGAAATGACAGAATTTATCCATGACTATGAGTTTATGAGTCTGTGTCAGTGTACCCCGTCTTAGCAGAAACTTATAGTTTATGTTTATGTCATCACATGCATGCATTTAATGTTTTTGTTTGCGTTGATTGTCATTTGTCAGGTAGTCCAATCCACATAAATGCATTAACAATGTACAGACTTTTGGTGGGTTTTCTTCTTTTCAAAACATTTTTTTTTATGAATTGCATGTTAATCGATTATATCATAATCAAATATATATATATTTTTTATAATAATATCATAATCAAACATATATGCATGCTAGTAATTGGTTTTCATTTTGTGTCGTGGCCTCTGAGCTATATATGATAATGTACGGACTCACAAGGTGTTACTACTTACTATACGAACTAATATATTGCATGTGAAATTGGTACTAAGTTGTAATCAATCTCGTTAAAAAGTGAATTTGCTTTTGTAATATTGATTACGAGTAATGTTGCAAGAACTAGCCAGTCACTTCGAACCTAATAGGTAAACTTTGTTTGTCATAACTACTGAAATTGAGGCATATGATATATCGAAATTGATATCCAGTTTATATTAAGGGTCATTCTATTGTATACCTTTCTTTATTTTTTATTTATTTATTTTTATATACAATACCTAACTAATTTTCAATAATTGTGTCTTTTGAATTTTCGAAGTTCACATAAATTAACTAATAATAATGGTATTAATATATTAGATATTATTTTTAAGCTCTCACAAGTTAGACACAATCCATATAATTCCGTATCTATTATTATTCAATTTTTCAGACTCACTTTATTGCGTAGAATTAGAAAGTTCACATTCACAGATTCTCTTCATTTAGTAAGAGAGACAGAGAGGCAAACTTACTAGTGCAGTGGGTAGTGGTGGGTGGAGACGCAATTAGCAAGCTAGCATCGGTGGCTGATCATTGGTGTGTTATGTACTTGGGTGTTGTTTAGTTGTTAAAGATTTGTAATATGTTTTGCTAAAGCCTAAAAGACATTTTTTGTTTAGCTTTTTTTTTTTTTAGATCACTAGCTCTATGATAAGCTAGTGGCTTGAAAAGTAGACTAATGACTAATGACTTAATTTGAGCTTAATTTAAGTTGGGCTGAGCTAGCCCAACCCATCCAAATAGTGGCTCAAAGTAACAAATTTAATCCACAAAAAGGTTTCAAAAAGTATCATATTAGCTTTATATATATATATATATATATATATATATATATATATATATATATATATATATATATATATGTATATATAGTTTCAAAAGTAATAATTAAATTCAAACAAACGGGTGAATATCCTCTAGAATTTTTTGGAAACTATATCACATAGACGGGGGCAGCTCAAGGCCTATGCAACTTAGGCCTTGTCCTAAGGCCCCAATAAAAAAAAAAGGCCACCAATAAAAATATAAATGAATAATTGATTTTGGTGGAAAAAGAAAAAAAAAATTGTTATATGTTAATAGAAATTCATTATAATTATTTTATTAGATTTATCATCGTTTCATTAAGTCATTTCCTAGAGCCGCCACTGCAGGTATCACTCATTTGATAGTAAGGATGTTGTTGTGGATTTTTATAGCTAAAGAGAAAGATTGTATTGTTGTTGGATTGAACTTTGGTGGTGCTAGATGACTAAAGGTGCCATTTTGTTCTTTTATTGAGTAGATATACCTTATTCATGATTAAGGTAATGTTCAAGAGTTACTTAATATATACTCCTTGTTAATTTGTTTGTGATTTTAGAGCTAGAAATTGATAATAAATTGTAATCAATCCAATAAAAAATTTAATTTGCTTTTGTTAATGTTGTTCGGACTTAATAGGTAAATTTTGTTTTTCATAAGTAGAATTGAGGCATATGCTATAACGAAATTGATATCAATTTTATATTAAGAGTCATTTTATTGTATGCATTTTTGTTTTGGTATATACGATACTTACCTAATTTTGACCAATATCTACAGTTTGTGAACTTGGTTAATTACCAGGTTATAACTGGTTTAATTTTTTTCTATTATAATTGACTGTTTGTCTCTTTCAATCAAAATTAAACAGCAAATTATTATACACCTTCCCTTCCACATTACTATCGTCGTTGGCTCTTTCGTCTAGTGGTAAAGTCAGGATTTACACAAAGTTTTAACTATTAAAGAAAAAGGTTCATGGGAAGATGACCATTAACGTCTTTTCTTGTCAGTTTTATGATTTTATCCCGGCTACGGGCAAGAAATGACAGAATTTATCCATCACTGCGAGTCTGTGATCGTACTGTCCCCCCCGTCTTAGCAGAAGCTTATATATGTTTATGTCACATGCATACATTTAATTTATTTATTTATTTTTTTGCGTTGATTGTCATTTATCGGGTAGTCCAATCCACATCACATGCATGCGTTAACAATGTACACACTTTTGGTGGTTTTCTTCTTTCCAAGACAATTTTTTATGAATTGCATGCTAACCTATTATAGCATAATCAAACATAAATGCAAATATAAATGGTTTAGTTGCATGTTGGTAATTGGTTTTCATGCATTTTGTGTCGTGGCCTCTGAGCTATATATGATAAAGGACGGACTCACGGGGTGTTACTATTCTAACTACTATATGCATGTGAAACTTGGATTAAGGGATTTGTTCAAGTAGTGGGAGCATAGTCCACCTTTCTCGTAGCAGTGTAATACAATGATCATAAGGGTTTCAATTTGTTGTTTACGAGAAAATTGTTCTATTGTCTTGCTCTTTTTCCGATGAATTCTATTGTCCCTTTTTTTTTTTGATAAGTGATGAATTCTATTGTCTTATTCTTACTGCGTCAGGGCTTTGAATTCAAATTTTCCATGCATTTTAATGTTAATCAGTAAATAAATGATTAAATTTCTTATTATTGTGCTAATTGTATGGGTTAAATTAAAGTGGGTTTGTAAATGAAAACACTAAAGAGTGTTTCCTTTTCTTTTTTTTCTTTTTTTTGCATTCCAACACTAAAGAGTGAGTGTTCTTGTTAATACAGCGTTTGTGACTTGTACTAATCTAAAATTCTCACCATTAATTAATTGTAGAAATTTCGTATACCTTAACAATAATGATATCATATATATTAATTTATATGAATAAATGAGTTATATGAATTCTCAATATTCTTGAGAGTTCTAATAAGCCTAAATAAACATGTTTACACTATTGCTCAATACAATATATACCAAGTCTTTTTTTGGTAAACTAAATATATACCAAGTCACAAACATATATATCATACATTAATAATAGTATATACATGCGAATATTTTGGTAAATTAAGAAAGGTGTCTCTTTTAGTGGAGTTTTGTGTGAAACTATCAAGTGTAAAAATTTGCTTAATCCGTACAATGATTCAATTAGATTGTTATTTCTTAGAGAGAACAAGTCAAATTAACAGAATTTATTACACCGATCTATGAGTTTTAACTGTCGGTCGGAGAGGGATCGAATCTTGAGAACAAGATTCTTCGTACCTCAACTTTCATTTTAATTTTGATTTTCTTATAACTTTTGAATATATTGTATTGAACTATGGCTAACTCCAACAATGCGACGACATATCCCAGTTTTATTGTCGTTAAGGTTGTTCGCTACCCACCATTGGTAGCTGTAAGTTTAACCCAAAGTATAGGAGCACGCTAAAGACAAACTTCACAACAAAGGCGTGGCAAAACTAACGGTTAACCACATTTCACCTTAGTAATTTCTATATACATTCAATCACTTTAATTGTCTACTTGGTGATAAGCCTGTGTGGCACAATGATCTGTTAGTGTTGATCTACAACCTTAAGGAGCCACATAATATTGGGTGTCCCATAACATTAAAAAATGATCACACATCATATCTTTGTTAGTCATATAGGCAAACAAACTAACAAAATTGAATGAAATGATTAATAATGCTCACTTTTGAAACTTCAAGGATCAATAACGTTCATTTTAAACTTCAAGAACTAATAACACTCATAAATAAACTTTAAGAACCAATAATATAATAATTGGCCAACGTCGGCCTAGACTGGTTATTAGCCTGCCCACTTATCCATTGAGTATTTTTCGGGTTCTTTGTTCATTGGAGCCTATAGTTCATTATTTAAAATGTACCAAGAAAAACAAAAAGAACCTTAGTGGAAAATTTATTTAATGTTTCAGGTTCAATGCTCACCACTTTCATATGAGAGATGCACTCCAATATAAATTTAATTAATATAACACATTATTATGTGAGAATAGAAAATATTACTCATGAGTTTCATTATGCATGTGTTAGGAATGACAGCGGTGGCCCTAGGTATGGGCGAGGTGGGCAACCATTCCAGACCTCACCCTAAAATTATGCCTCATCCCAAAAGTTTTTAAGAACCTTATAATTTTGAAAGGCCTAATATATATATTTGAATTTTATTAAGGATTTGAATTTTTTTTTCGAAATGCATCTATTGCATATAGAATATTATTAACTATACGTGTCACAGTCGCGTCTATGTTTTTTCAAAATTAAAATTATTAAAATCTTAATTGTGATCAATTATGTCACAAGAAAAATTAAATGGGTTAGTCATATTATCTATCGAACAAGATTTTCTAGAAAATATTGAATATAAAAGTTAATTAATTAGTAATTTTGACAGCACAAATCAAGTGTAAAGTAATTTATCAATACTTATTTTATCTTAATTTTTTCTTATAGATATAAGGCTTCACTTTTTTATACCGTTCCAGATCTCATAATTCTCAGAGCATGAGGAATGAGTATTAATTATTCGCAAAATACTAATAATTCCTCCAAAAACATGACGATTAGAGATTTGCACTCATTTACACTCCAAATGTCCTGATCACCCCAAATGGAAAATTAATAGCCCTAAACTAGTAGACTCACTCTTTATTTATTTTTTTGTAAGAATATCCCTCTACCCTATGGTGAAAAACAATTTACATCAAATAATTTCAGGTTCAGCACTCCTGTGCACTGAACCATTTCTTTCCCAAATAATTCAAGTGGTCACCAACGTACTCACAAACTTCCAACATTAACCTCTTTTCCAGCTACAGCTTTTGCGCAGAATCTAACGCCACCCATACACTATTACACTGCCTTGCTTTGAGACTTGTGACAACAATCATGCAGAGAATAGGTAAGAAACACAAGATCCAAAAAACCAAAAGGGAAAATCACCCATGCAAATGAGTACTATATACGTATCGTATTCAAAAGGAAATATAATGAATGAATTGTTGTTCTCAATAATAGAGTTAGAAAATACCACTCCAGATCATAGGAAAAGGACCGTGCATCATATTCAGGAAAATAAACAATTTATGAGGGGGAGCAAAAACATGTGTTTATTGTTAACAGGCTCTGTACAGTGTACAGTTTTGTGTGAAATGTTGGCTCTTGCTAATGCCTAGTTGGCACGCCCTACAAAGCTTATGAGGAATGTTATTTTACCAATGTGTAACATTGGCACCAGAGACCGTGCCTTGATCACTGCAACCCTTTAATGTTTCATTGTTTAATTTTTCTTTTGTCTACTTCACTTGGCTTCATTTTCATCAATTTTTTTGTTTGTTTAATTAATGACGTGGGAATCCCATTTGTAGGCATCAACCATGCACACAGAAATTTCTTTAATTACATGCAATAAGGTAAGTTAAAGTGTTTTATCCATAAATTGAACCAGCAGGAACGAGTCTTGCGCCTTCTAATCAACCAACTCAACTAGTACTCAAGTAGTCAATGCGGACATGTTGTACATGCTTATTAAAGTTTCATCATTCTAAACAATGGTACGTGTACTAGAAAATAAAGACAAATATATAAATTGTAAACAAATATATGAAGTTGTACATGCTTATTAGAATTTTAGCATTCTAAACAATGCTACATGTACTAGAAAGTAAAAACCAAATAAAAATTATAAAAAATTAGATGAAGTTATATAGGGAATAAGATCATAAGTCAGCCAGCGTTTGGATGAGTCTTACTATTTTTTGTGAAAATACTCTTAACAAAAAAAGGGGAAAAAAATTGTATGTGGATCCAACGTACAAAATAAATTGAAAATTTTATTTTTGTTGGGGCTTGCAAAATACACTGTCTTAATACAGTAAATTTCATTACAGGACACATTAACAATTTTTCTTCGCAAATGCATATGTAATGTAGTATCCCTTGCAAGGTTTATCATATATGGTCATATGGGCAAATTAACTCTCAAGTTTAATGTTAATTGTCAGAAAGTTTGTGATGTAATAGGCTCAAGCTAATGTGAGTTCCAGCTGGATTAAGCTTGGAAGTGATACATGTTACTCTCCTAAAGCAAAGTTTAGTCGTGCTTTGCCTTTAACTTCTCAAGACTCATTAAGCTTGAGTCTATAAGATCATCATAATGCATTTGTCTTTCTACACGCGCATGCAGTACAGACAGAGAAAGAGAAAGGCCTGAGCATGATAGGGGCTGATCTTGAATCGTATCGTGTACATTACAGTAACAAACAAATCCATCAATTTCAATGTGCATGATGATTGATTTGTGACCATCAGAGTAAAAAACAAATTAAGCTTGTGCTTTTTGTCAGACACCTTTACTTTTCTTTTAGAGTGTCATATTTCTCGTGCGTATTAATACCCAGCGGCGTAGCCTAGTAAAGTCTTCTTTGGTTAACAAGTGGATTAAAAGCACCTTTTAAGAAAGATTAAGTATATGGATTTTGTTAATGAGTATTCTTATGACAATGGTTAAGGAGTATTAAATGTTTACGAGAAATAACAAATTTTTAATATTATAATAATAAATAGAAAGACTAAAATACCCTTAAAATTTGTTTTTGTATTATTTTAATATTAAAATTTCACTACTTTCCTATAAAGTAGAAGCATTAAATGCTTCATTAACTATTACCTAAGAGTACTCGTTAACATGAACCCTAAGTTAAGTATATATATGTTTGTTTCCACCGAAAATGATACAACAAAGAGCAATTAATGATCAATAGAAAAATGGAACACGATTTCTAGAAGGTTACATATTCAACAAGCCACAATAAACAAACTTCATATGATGAAAAACTCATAACTTGTTTCTCTTTATACCCTATCTCTTTTCATACACCGACATCAACATTTATTAAATCTTACTTTTTCTAAGTACAACATTCTTAAATATCAATTTAAAAAAAAAAAAAATCGAAAATTATATTGTACCAAACAACGCTAGGAATTTTCACATCTCTCCCTTCATAAGCTTGAAGAAATGGTTGGATTTAATTTTATTACCGAGTGGGTGGTAGGGTAGAGTTTGTCAAGCATTGGCAAATGGGTTTTGACTTTTGTCATAATGACTAAAATACCGAATTTGTTTTGTGAGATATTTACAATTGGTTGAAGATTATGGACGTGCCAAACTAGACAAGTTTCTAAATTTCCAAACCTAATGCACAACAAATATCTTCTTCTTTTTTTCTTTTTCTTTTTATTTTTATTTTTTTTTTTACAATTTATTGAAGTGAGAAATTGTGTGCAGTACACACCACCAAACACGAAACCAAGCATGAATCAACAAATTTGTATGAAAACCAAACATTTATTTGGTATTAACATATAATATCAACAACAAAAAAAACTATTTATTTTAATATTTACATTTTTCTTTTGGAAAATCAAATATTATAGTTGGGTTTTCATAATCTACAAATCAAATAATTAATAAAAAAAAGATAAATAGTGTTACCAAGTAAAAAAGAAAAACACACACGACATCACGACAATACCCAAAATTTAAAATTTCAAACTTTTAACTTTGAATTTTTATTATTAAACAACCAAACACAATCATTCGGAAAAGAAATAACAAACATATTTTGATGTTAGAAGTAAAAAAAAAATAACGCATTACACATAGGCACACAAGGTCTCACTATACACATTCAGAGGAATAGGCCAGATATCCAATTTTTTTGTTCAATTCCTTTGAATAAGCCTGTGTTTGGATCCTTTATTTTAGGAATACATTCTCTAGAATACATTTTACTGAAAATAGTGTATTTGGTAAAATATTGAAATTATTTATAAGAAGTGATTATGCTGAAAAGGAATTGTGTTTGGTTGGTATTTTAAAGAATGCATTCTTCCTATTAAATAATATATTATTAGTATACATTATGTAATTAACATTTTTTTTTTTAAATATCTCAATACAAGGCTAAAAATACATTTACTACCAATACAAAATTAACAATGTAATAAAGAAATAAAGTATTATGTTGTGATTTAAATTAATGTCTACTAATAAAAAAAATAGGTCATGATTTGTGCACATTTTCTTGCACACATTTTTATAAAATTTGAACAATGTAATAAAAAAATATATAGAGAAATGTGCATTGTGTGTGCAATAGAGATATACACAAACCATTTATGATAAAAAATATCATAGACATCCTCCAAATAAATTTTCACAATTCTACACAAGAGCTCCCTGGTTCTTTGATACAAAATGAGATAATGAGAATATTTTTTCAAAGATAAAAGAAAGAAAGAGAAAAAATAGGGAACACATAAAAAAAAAGAGAAAAAGTAGGGAACAAAAGAGAGGGAAGGAAAATAAAAGAAAGAAAGAGAAAAATTAAGCAGGGAAAAAAGAGTTGTTCGAGTAATAAACTGTTGTAAGTGGGTCCCATTTACTTTAACAAAAATTAAAAGTAGAAGCTAGAATCAGAATCCAAAATATTTTGGATTCTGACTTCTGCTCTAGAAATGAGAATTTGCAAAATGCATTCTAGGCAGAATGCATTTTGCATTTTCCAAAATCCCAACCAAACACCTTATATTTTTTACAGAATGCATTCTATGCATAAAAATCCGTAAAATCACTTTTAAGTAGAGGATCCAAACATAGGCTAAGTATGAATCCGATTAATTATATTATATTAATTTCTGAAAGTAATTTTTTTTTTTATCGATTTTAAAATTTTACCCCGACAAAAAGTTGTTATTGTCATTTTATACATACATTTTCATTTTCTTTTCCACTTTATATCGAAAAAAAGTTTGGTATCTTCTCTTTCTTCTATTTTTTAAAACTTTAATTCAAATAAGCATTACTTTTCAGCTTCTTTATTTTTCTCTTCCTTCCTTTCTCATCCTCTCCTCTTTCCCATGCCACCAACATAATATAAAAGAATTCCCACCTATATATACACCACGATAGGTGAGTGGACCTCCAAAACCCCCAAGTCCAACTATAGAACTCCAGCGCCACCTCTCTCTCTCTCTCTCTCAAAGTCTTAAAGGCTTAAAGTCTTAAAGTTGTAGTTTGCAACAAGAATGGAAACTGGGAATGAATACAGAAAAGGGTTGTGGACAGTGGAGGAGGACAGAATTCTAATGGATTACATAAGGGTGCATGGAAAAGGGAAGTGGAATCGCATCGCTAAAATTACAGGTTTGTAGTTTTATTTATTTCCATCATAGGAAATTATGTGCAAAACTCTAATTAACACTTGAAGATCTATATATTCTTCTTTACTTAATTGGTTAAAAAATTTGGTGCAGGTTTGAAGAGGTGTGGTAAAAGTTGCAGATTAAGGTGGATTAATTATCTAAGTCCTAGTGTAAAGCGTGGTGATTTCTCCGAGGAAGAAGAGGACCTCATAATTCGGCTTCATAACCTTCTTGGAAATAGGTCTTCTATTTTATACTACATCTTTTTTCTTTTCTTTCTTTCTCAACGTCTTGCAAATAAACTTTTCCTATATATATAAATATATATGTGTATGATTTTCCATTATTTTTCAAAAAAAAAAAAACCAATCAATCTAAGTTGTGTTAAGTAGAATGGAATTACTAGATTATATTTTCGACAATATTAGCTAATAATAAAAAAAAAATCTTATTTTCGAGAATATAATCTTTAGTTTTGTGGTAGATATAGCTTTAGTTATCATCAATAGTCCTAGTTGTAATGATAGTAATTTGACCTTTAATATATGCTTGCTTTTCCACCATATCTCCTGTGTTTTTTACCCCATTTGCTGTTGTAAATATTCCATATTTGCTTGCATTAACTTCAAACTAATGATATTCACTTTACCACTACTATGTAAGTACCACTATACATTTTATCAAAAAAAAGTACCACTATACATAGTACTAGTAGCATAGCACTAATTTTATTGCCAAGATGTTATTATTCAAAAACTAGCTACTAAATATGGGAGCTATTTTATCTTTAGGTGGTCTTTGATCGCTGGAAGAGTACCTGGGAGAACTGACAATCAAGTTAAGAATCATTGGAACACTCATTTGAGCAAAAAACTTGGAGTCAAGAAGGGAAAAACTAAAGCAAGTGCTTCTTTATCATCATTTTCTAAAAAATTAAAGAAGAATCCCAGTGTTCTCTTGGAGTCAAATTCTGAGCCACCTTCCGATTATATTTGTGAAACTGGACACAAGACAGTGATTGAAGATGGCTCTCAAAGTACATTCAAGTTTGCAAGCACACAAGAAGCCATTGAGAATAACAACTATGACAACTCTTTTTGGTTTCCTAATGATGATCTAAATTTACTTACTCCTTACTTAATGGAACCTCTATATGAATATTCTCTTGATTTTGTTTGGGATGGTTTGTAGCTAAACTTTCATTAATGTATTCTCAATAACTCTTTAATAAATTATTTATTTGTTACTTTTTGGGCATATCTAACATATTTCGTACCAGAAATTTAAATTAATTGTTTTTTTTTTTTTTTTTTATAATTACATATTACAACAATAGAGAAGGTAAAATTTGAAACCTTGATTCTCCTAAAAAATGAAACATGTAATGTTACTTAACTACAAATTTTTGGTGAAATTTTAATTTTTATAAAGATAATAAAATGAAAAACATATTGAGGGGAAACAAGGTTTTTTTTTTTTGCTAAATAACCACTTCATTAGAAAGATGAAAGAGAAACATCATGATTCCAGCCAATCTAGACTGATCTTGGAATGGAGGAAGAGGTACAACACAAAGAAGATCTCTAAGAGGAGAGACAAATTTTGCTAAGGCATGGGCTACTCCATTGGCCTCTCTTCTAACCCAATTAAAGGTGAAAAAAGGAAAGAAAAGCCTATCTCTAGTACATTGTTTAAAATATTAAATACATTCCAGCCAATAAAGGATTTGGAATTCAGAAAATCAAAACATGTTTTTGCATCTCCTTCCACGATGATATTCTTTTCAGTATTGGCTTGTTTGAGGGGAAACAAGTTGCATATATGTCCAAGTACATTTTGAAGAGGTATTTTTCTGCATAAATGCTCTGGCCAACTTTTATGGTATAAAATTAATGATACACGGACTTAAGGAACGTCACAGACAAAATGAAATGTGCCAATCCATGCGAATGTCTTGCCTGATTTTGTAAATGAACAGTTATGTATTTAATTTTGTTCGTCTTTTGTTGAGGGGACCTTTGGCTGTTTTAGATTCATCATTCTCGAATATTCTTGGCCTCAGAAAGTCAGAACCCAAAAGTAGCTCCAATACCCCTTCCATACCTTAAAGAACTTATATATGATCACTAGCTAATTTCCAGTTAATGTACCCCACCTCTAGGACTTTGTAATTAAGATGTCAGCTAAGTTAATTGTAAGCAAATTTTGTTTTAGATTCATCATCCTCGAATATTTTTGGCCTCAGAAAGTCAGAACCCAAAAGTAACTCCAATACCCCTTCCATACCTTAAAGAGCTTATATATGACTAGCTAATTTCCACTTAATGTACCAAACCTCTAGGACTTTGTAATTAAGATGTCAGCTAAGTTGTAAGCAATTTTTGTTTTTCTAAATGTAAATACCTTGGCCTAAGAAAATGGAAGGGACTTTAAAATTCCATTATCTAACTATTATTACTAAACTATAAAGTCATAGATTCAATTAGTCTCTTAATCAACACCGTGTGTGAGTGAGAAAAGGGATTACAGTCACACGAGGGATTCATCAATTGTTCTATATATCCTGAACACCCACATTAAAAATATATATATATATGTATAATTATATATATAATATATATATATATATATATATATATATATAATTATTAAAGAAAATTGACCAAGCATCATTTAATAATCCGCTGCACACTAGTGACAAGTAAATACTGGAATTATGGTGTGACAAATGGCTTTATGATCTAATGGTGTTAACTGTTAAGTGTTCTCGTAGTGCAATGTAGTGGAAGGCTATAGAATCAAGAAGTAGAACTTGTTACGGAATATTGCAGCATGGCTCTTCAATTTTTGTCCTTGGATTTGGTCTAAGATTGAGCAGCTACAATAATAATGAAAATACTGAAAAGGGTCACTGCATCTAATTATGATTAGTTTTTAAAACGTGGGAAAATAGTCGGCCAAGCATGTAATTTCCTTGCCATATTGGTCATATAGAGCTGGAAGATTCTCTATTATTTTGTTTAAAGACAATGAGAACCTGGAAAGTTTCAGCAAATAAGTCAAGAGAAAACTGTTTCTTTCAAAAATCAAAACGAGCTTTTTGTAAATGCACAGTATATATATATATATATATATAAAACGAATTGAGAACCGATTAGTTTTAAAACTCAAAAGTGTAAGGATAAAAAGGTAAAAATGAAAAAAGTTAAAAAGTTAAATTTAAGTTTTTTTTATTTTTATTCAAAGATTGAAATTAAAAGTAAATATTTCAATTTTTAATTTTAATCATTAAAAACAATTGTATGAGTGCAATTATTAGGTCAATTGCACCGGATCACAATCCAAAACAATCCATATATAACGATCTAGTTTAGAGTTTGAACAGAACCATGTTTGGGAGTGGTTGAGAGAGTCATGTCAGTTCAGTTGTACTGGTACACGCCTTGACTGTCTTGACTACCTCCTCAATGTCCTCATGCCGTGCAGTCGAACTTCAGAATCTCAATTATTTAAGATTTTCAACATAGGTTCTCAAGTGAACACTATTTTCTATTTCGGAAAATTGGCTATTAAAGTGTAAAATACATAAATCACTCCTAAAGTTTAGCAAAAGGCTTAAGTCCAGTGTACACGAGTACTAAATCATTTGAGATGTTGCTAATTGTCCAATTTTGTACAGCTTTTATATATATGTCAACATCTCAACGAGTCTAATGCTCATGTGCACTGGACCCAAGCCACTCCCTAAAGTTTAAGCTATTATTATATGTTTTAAAAAATATTCAGTTTATCTCTTAAGTGCAAACAGTTTTGGTGAAATGTATACTTTTTTTTTTTTTTTTGAATGAAACGATAGCTTTCAAATGATCTAGTACTTGTGTACACTAGACCAGTTTGTCCCCTGAAATTTTGAAAAAGTAAAACTGGACATTAAATGGAGAAAATTTGTCATAACATAAAAGAAAACTAAAACATTTAGCAAAAAAATAAAAGAAAAGAAAACTAAAACTATGTTGTGGTACTCTTATAACAACATGGATGCTACAGTGTTTCATATTAATTATTATTATTATTATTATTATTTTTTACCAATACTAAAAATATAATATTTTCCACAACTTATTAAAATGATAAATTTTGATTAAAACAATGTCATTTTCACATGGGTCACCGCACACACCAATTCTATTACGTACCAATTACGGCAAGCTACATCATTAATGTGAAAAATTGTGGCCCTAGCTAGATTTTTTTGTTTTTGTTTTTTCTGACATCAACATGGCTGGCCGGTGTGTGAATATTGGGTTAATGTGAAAAATTGTGGCCCTAGCTAGATTTTTTTGTTTTTGGTTTTTCTGACATCAACATGGCTGGCCGGTGTGTGAATATTGGGTACTGAATTCTTAGGGTTCCCTTAGGACCCCAACTGATCATTAAATTTTAATTTTATGTTATTCTTCAAACATTCATAATTGATGTCTAGTTGTGAGTTGTGATCATTTAAAAAAGGTAGAAAAAAAGAGGTGGGGTAAAATATGGGAAATCTATAAGGGAGAATCATTAGTCTTAATCCTGAACTATTTCCTAGGCACCAAGACAGCAAAATGTCTTAAGAGGCCCATCAAGGGCATGTTAAAAAAGGCTGAATCTAGCCCTCTTTACCAAAAAGTATAACATATGGTTTGACCTTATCATCTTGTACCCAGATTCGGAAATTAGTCCTTGGATGTTAGTGAGTGTTACCCACAAAATAATTACCCTTTTGAATTCTATAAAGGCACTTTTTTCTCATCTCTCACATCGATCTTCTTGTCTATGGTTCCCTTTCAAAGACAACTCAATTTACATTGAGAAATCTAGAATACAAAAGGCGTTTTTGTTTCTGGCTGCATAATTTTCAGTTCACATGTCGATTTGGCTTATCTCCAAGAACGATTCCCTCTATTATACTTACTTACTTTTAACTTTCACCATCTGGTAGAAAAATATGCCATAGTAGGGAGGCTGCTATCACAAATTCTTCAAATAAACTTATTTTGTGTTTGAATGAATAGTTTGAAAAAACCTTAAAATTTTCAATAGAAAATATTAAAGTTCCTATCAATTTAAATTTTCATTATCTAGATGAATATAACAAATTAATTTAAGTATTACCAAAACAATAATGACAATTAACATAGTTTGGTGTTTCGAAAGTTTTCTTTATTTATTTATTGGATAATTACACATTATCTACGTGTAGTTTGGATCGATTATGCTTTGTTTACCTGTGATTTAAAAAAATGTCTTTGTCCAACTGAGGTTAACTTTGTTACACAACTATAGCCTAGCGTTAAAAAACACAAAACATCGCTCAGACTTGATAGAGAATATTACAGAGGACATGAAGAAGCGAGAGAAGAGAAAGATGGTGAGCAATAATGAAAGAAAAAAGAAAGAGGGGAAGATTAAGGAGAAGAGAAAGGGAAAGAAGGAAGGGTGAAAATGGTGTTGGGGGATTTTGATTTCTCATACCTAAGAAATTAAAAAGATATTTGTATTAGAATACACTGAGGAAAAAGAGAGGGGGCAATTTGATTTCTTATATATGTGTTTTTTAACGGTGAATATAAAGGTGGATTTATAGTTGCTAAACGAAATTAAGTTCAAATAGGTAAAGTGATATTTTTTAAATTACGGTTAGACAAAGTACAATCAGTCGAAACTTTAGATAGGTAATATATAATTATCTCTAATAATTTATGGGTTATATAATAAGAGTTAAGTTTGCATAATCACTTTAACCATTCTCCAAAAATAAGAAGAAGAAAAAATCACTTAATTAATTTCCTCTAGTGCTCCTTAATGCCATGAAATAGGGATTATGATCCTCTAAAGTTCTTAGGGAACTCTACCAAATAAAGTTCTTTAAATCTATACCTTTCATTTTATAATAAATGGTCTAGATTATGTTATGTCATTGTTTCACTATTAAAACTCTTAAAATAATAGTTTTTTAAAGATAACTCTATACCCCCGACCTAACGTCGTTAAAGTGAAATTGTAAAAAGAAAAAAATCTTCCCCTCTCCCTTTCCTTTGCAGTTGTGAACTGCCATTTTTCAGTTTTAAAAACTTAGATTTATGATTTTAAGCAAAGTCCTATGCTCCTTCAAAAGTCCTCAACGATGATATTTTTGTCAAAGACATTTCTAGTTTGATTTTTATGCTCTTCGTTTGCTCCGGTTTTTGTTTGTTTGTTTTGTTTGTTTTGTTGCTCTTCTTTTGCCAAGTCTCTTTAAAATAAAAATAAATAAATAACCACATCTTAAACCTTCATCAATACTACATCCCAGCCCAGTTTTCAGATTCTTACCGATTTCCATTCAAGAATTGTAAATCTCCCTCTTTGCCCCTCATGCCCTCAATCTCTTTTCTTTCCTCCATAATCTAATCTCAAGCTTGAAATATCCTGCTAAGAAACCCATATCTCCCCACCATATCCGGATCAAAGAAGCCTTGGTATTAAAAATTCATTTTTCAATGTTTAGATAGAGAAATAAGAAGATCCAAACATACCATGGAAACATTTGAGAATTTTGTTTTGGATGATTTTAGAGAGATGAGATTGACTTGGAGAAGATGACAAAGAAAACCCAAAAAGTTAGGGAATTTTGTTTTGGATAATTTTAGAGAGATGGAGTTTGGCGTGAAATTAAGGATTTAGCCATTTTGGGTTTAATTGTTTGAAACGTTAACGTCAGACATATTAAGTGCTAGACGTTTGTATTATTTATATCATTAATTTAAGCGTGTTGTTGGTGGAATGATGACATGGCACAATCTAAACCATTTATTATAAAATGAAAAGTTAAGATTTTAAGAACTCTATTTGGTAGAGTTCCCTAATAATTCTAGAGGATCTTGATCCATAGTAGCCATACATAGTAGGATGCCGACACATTTATTGATTTGGGCCAGTATTACGAGGAAGAGCCCACATTAGTAGGCCATAACAGAATGCCATGATACATCTTTTAAATGCTAATCAATCAAATCTCTTATCCTTGATCCTAATAATCAGTCTTCCTATTTTCTTATTTCTGATTTTGCTAATGATGCTGTCCTGCCTTATTTGATATATATGACACCTCATTAGTAGGACGTGATCTAGGTGTCATTGTATTTGTGGTCCATTTAGACCATTACAATCATTTTACTACTCTATAGTCTGTCCACTCTTACATAAAGATTGAGAAAACCGACACACCACACGTGCTTCATATATGTTTTTGCTCTTTTCGTTTAGGGCTGCACGTGCTTTAGAGTTTAGTGCACTATTAGCTGTAACTTGGGGCCTTCAATGATTTCTCTGCTAAAGAAAGAAACTGGGTTCTCATAATAGCCCCTCCAACTTTAACCAGTTATGAGATTTGAGATTTTTTTATATACTTTTTCGATGTAATTGCGGCTAATAAGTGGAGCACTCATTAAAGATTTTGTATTTGATAGATTGGCACAACAGATTACAGGAAAGAACAGAATTATTGTTACACAAGTTGGCAATTGAAATTTAAAGGGCAACAAAGAGCTGCTCTGCTTTATTTAGTGGATATTCATATTATTGTCCATGAAAGGGAATACATTAGTGCTCCATATCAAGAAAAATCAAATTTTCTTGATACAATTAAGACTCATGTGGAGAAGAGATGTGAAAAGCGAGGCTCAAACTCCCAAAGTTCAAAAGTCCCATTAACAAAGTCATAGTAGCCACCCAACAACCTCAGCCTCTTGTTTGCCAGCCCCATTTTAACATATGGATATGTTTGTAAGTTAATCAGTGATAAGTTCACTGCTTCCTGCATAACAAGATATACACACAAATATGATTAGCATCAAACCTGTTAGGTAAGCCTTTTGAATAAAATTAAACCCAATATTTCTTCTTTTCCCTTGTTTTTTTTTGGAATTTAAAAGACTTAATATTTTTAGTCATGATTAGAGTTGAAACTAGGTGGTAAAATTAATATAGCTAACCTTTTCACAATGTTTACACTGTTCCTCAATTGGCAAGTCACCAAAGTTTGCTTTGACCTTGAGCTTGGCAGGCAGACCAATTTTGACCCACTCGTCTATGAAGTCACTGCACATCTCAATTGGATGGATGAAGCATGTTAATTAGAATTCTTGCTTAATTCTTTCATTAAAATATTTTACTTTAGACCTTATTGCCTGGTTGATTAAATTTAGTTTTTTCCAAAGAAAGTACTTGAATTTTGCTAGCTATGAATTTTATGTAGAAAGCCTTACAAAGGAGGATGGCGATCCTCAGGATGAGTCATAAGCCTCTGTATCCCACCACATTTACTGTGTCCAATGACCAGGATATTTTGTACCTATGGAATTTAATTTATTTCTTGTAACACTCAGAAATCCTTGATAAAAAAGTGAAGAGAAACATGGAAAAATTGGAGAAACACATTGAAGTAATTTTGGAGAAATGAATGAATTCACCTGAAGAGCTGTGACAGCATATTCAATTGCTGCGCCAACTCCAGAGTATCTTAGCTGTGCAGTAGCAACTATATTAACATTTTTATATAATTTGCTTTAAGGTAAAATATTTCATGTTAAATTAAACAAGAATTGGTATGTTGGATTTGATGAAATTGATTAGGAATGATTATATGGAAACCTGGTCGAATTGAGGAACCATGTTAGCAATGTTGCGGACCATGAATGCTTCCCCAGGTTGGAAGTTCAGGATATGAGAGGGGCACACCCGGGAGTCTGAGCATGCGAATACCAGAAACTACACCATAGATTAAGACCATTAAATTAAGTTTGTTTTATTGTTTTTGTTTTTAACTTTTTAAAATCACAAGAATTAAATTAAGATGTCTAGATGGTACCTTGGGCCACTGGCCTTCTTTAAGTTTATTGTACAATTCTGGATGCTTGCTGCAAAATTCAAACCAAAGAAAATTATTTAAAAAAAGAAGGGTAAGTCTACAAGTTGGTCTTATAAATTTCAGCCTTTTGTCTACCCATAAAAGCTTCACGAGCATTTAAGTTCAAGAGAATTCACATAAAAACATTAGAGGTACCATCTGCTTGTAAGTGGTATTCTAATTTTGGACAAGAAAATCTAAGCAAAATTTGGTTTCAAAATATAGAAAAGCACTTTGAAGATACTAGCCAAGTCCCACGGCAATAAGTTAATAGCATAAATAGTGGTGTCATACTCAAATTTGTGGGTCTTGAAGTAATGAAACCCTTCTTTAATCCTTTGAACCGGGCCAAATTCATTGACATCTGTCTCTTGCAATCCGACTATCAGCTTTTCAATTTGCGCAGCCGCCACGTCATCCTTCTCGCTGCAGCCAAGTAATAGAGTATTTAAGTCAACAATCCAAAAAACTTTATGTATGATCAACTATGCAAATTATGTTTTAACAATTTGATTTTTTACAAACAAATTTCCTAAAGTGTGGTCCAAAAAAGTAAAGAATAATATTACAGACATAATATTTTTTCATAATCGTTGAAGTGACCGCCTTGTCTATTTATTTGTTCTTATTTGGACTTATCACTAATATCATTTTATTATAACTTTTGTTAACGGGACATCCGTTAAGGTTGGTCAATTATCACAATACCCCTGCTTTATGGGCTGTAAAAAAGAAATTTTTTTTTTTTGTCTTTTCTATGTGCTTTTTCAACAAGTCTTGCAATGTGTTAGTTTTTTTCTTCTTTCCCATAAAAGCAGTTGCAATCCCTAAAAATAATAATATAAAATTTCTCCTTTACGGATGCCCTAATTGGATCTTTTTATTATCTATCATTCACACTTTGACATATCAATCGTTTGTGAAATTTCTTGTAAAAATTTTTATTCCCTATATACTTCTTGAAAAGCATAACCTTAATTTTTGTTTCTCTAACTGGTAGCAATATTTTCAATAATACATCAGGAATTGTTAACATACCCAAGTAGTGAGTAAACAAGGTTATCAAAAAAGTAGTGAATAAACAAGTAATCATGCCCTTTGAATGCTTTGTCAGCATGTAAGTACCTAATTTACATAGTTTTTCTTTGTAATTTGTAAATGTTGTTTCCTAAGTCAATGTAAATGTTGTGTTTTTATTGTTAGTCCCCATGACCCGAAACAAAATTGTCATTATCACTTAATTATAAGCCATTCGGGGATGTTATTTCAACACTAAAAAATATATTTCCATATCACCACGTGATACAAGGGGGTAAAAAGCAACATTTTTCGAAGTCAAAATGTCATTTTCCTAGCTCAAATAATAAGCATCAAAAGCCATTATGATTTAATAAAATATCACCTACTATTCTTGCATGTGGTGTTAGAAGATTAGGTTTGTATTTTACTTTCTTACGCTAAAATTTCATACCTAAGATTAGGTTTGTATTTTACTTTCTTACGCTAACATTTCATACCTACTGGAAAGGTTGGTCATGCTATCAGGACCTCGATAAAAATTTCTTATATTTACACCTATCTATGGTAGACATAGGAGTTATGAGCGAGTGATTAAAACCTGAGAAACTTCTTCAACCCTTCAATTGCCACCTCCAATGATGAATGAGTACCCATATTATATGAACCTTATTTTTTTCTGCAAATGAAGGACACGTAATCAAACAGTGAAACATATATAGAATCCAGTAATTTATATCGTAAAAAAAATATATAAAAAAAAGCTCCATTTTATTACTTAAGATATGGAACTCTAAAATAAAAAAAAAATTATGAAAGATCATATACTCTAAAAAATTTAAAAGAAATCGTTCTCTGAAATTCAAAAGAAGGACCACAAGATATATGTGGGTCTAAAAATAAGGAAAATGATTGGGTCCAGTGCACAGGAGCACTGAACCAAGCTGCTCCCTAAAAATAATAATAAAAGAAGAAGTTCATAGTAGAGTTTCATGCATTAGAAACTTGGAAAATTTATAAGAAGAATATAAAAGTGTCTAAGATGGCAATCGAAGCTAAAATTCTAATGAAAATGTAACCTAGAATAATGAGGACCAAAGTATGATCTCGTTTGAAAAAACATAAGTTCCATGAGCTAGAAATTAACTTGGAAAAAATTATAAGAAGAAGAGAAAATTGTTAAAATGGCAATCAAATCAAAGCTAAAATTCAAAAAAATATCTTGATGACTAATTACTTAATGAAAAATTAAAAAAAAAACCTTGACTGGGCTTACGCCACTAACCTAGAATAATTAGGACCAAAGTATGATCTTGTTTGAAAAACATAAGTTCCATGCACTGGAAAACTCGTAAAAATGCATAAGAAGAAAAGTAAATTGTCTAAAATAGTAAAATGCCAATGAAAGCTAAAACTTTCATAAAATTCTAATGAAAATATAACCTAGAATAATTAGGACCAAAGTATGATCTTGTTTGAAAAACATAAAACAATTGGTATTCACAAAATGTGTGAGCATACCGATTAATCTAAGGATTTTTCCCTTTGAAGTTTTGTAGAATTAGCTTGCACATCTTGCAGTACTGAGTGAATGTCTCTATTTATAACCAAAGTCTATGATTCCAATGAACATGCAGCATGCTTAGCTTCATCTGAAACGTTGTTCACAAGGAAAACTACAAAATCACATTTATTTTTTCTCGTTAACAGAAAAGACAAGAAAAATAGCATCCCCTTGTACATTCCCATTGAAAAACAAACACGTCTACATAACTCCTTGTCTCTTTATAGTTGTTTCTAGGTATGTTCCCATCTACTACATAACTGCAACGTTTAAAATATTTTCATTTGCATTGTCCAACTGTCTCCCAACTTCTTCGTGCATGAATCATCTGTAATGTTTTCTTAGATAAAAATGAAATTAGTCAATCTCAACGCTAGTGACACACGATTAACATCTATACAAATGCTCATTGGTCACACTTTACACCTATCATTTTCAAGAAATTGGAGGACAAAGATGAGTATGTTTAGAGGGTGCCAACTAGTAAAATCTCCAAAAATTTATAAATAAATTTGCTATTATTGATGTTAGAGGAGTTTTATTTTTATTTTTATTTTTTATTTCAGATATTATAGGAGAGATTTGAACCTTGATTCTCTTCAAAAAGGAGAAGAGTCAGTACTAGAAGAGCTATAAGGCTTGTCAACCAATTAAGTTACAAGGTTCTTGATAACTACAAGACTCTTAAATGTCTACTTCAATTAGGTAGGAGGAATAAACATACATGTGATTAAGGTTTTTTAAAACAAAAATGTATTTAGTTAGGTAGGAGCATGTGATTTTAACAACTTTAACCTCACAGTCTTTTTTTTTTTAAAATGTATTTAGTTAGGCAGGAGAATGTGATTTTAACAACTTCAACCTCACAGTCAAAATATAAGGGGTCTAAAAGTTTTTATGGATCACAATCACATCCATAAATCCTCGAGGGCCCTAGCTAGTTCACATTGGTGCAGGTATAATCAATTAATCATAGCTCTCATAACTGTAGTGATGAATATCGACTTAGATGATAGTTAACTTCCTAGTATGATTAGTTTGATTGTTGGGCCATTAGTTGAATCACTTTTTTTTTTAATAGATTAAAGCATTGATAATTATTTATTACATTGATAATTATAAAATATAAGTAAAAATAAGTGAAATTATTAGTATTAAAATTACATATATCTAACTAAAAAGCTTTTGTGGTTCAATGCACTTTTGGTCATTCAAAATTTGAGATTCCAAGTTCAAATCATCTTTACAAATAATCATAATTTTCATGAAGATCTACTCAATCATCTGATTTAACCAGACTTTAAAAAAAAAAAAAAAAAAAAAAAAAAAACAGTTTGATACATTTTTCATTTTAATTGTTTATATAAAGAATATCAAACCGAAAATCAATCTATTGGTTTAGAAAGATCAACCTAAGTTAATTTCAACCTAATTTCTCTCATCTCATCCCTCCCAAATACAAAGATCAATTTTCACTTCAAATTACTTCTTGATGAACAAATAAATTTATGTTTCTCCCCCTCTAGTGTGAGCTTCAGGATCAAGAAAAAACACACATTCTATTAAAGTAGAATTTTAAAGTATGGTTAAAAAATAAATAAATTTAAGAACTGAATTGAAATTGAACTAAATGTAAAGGATGTAATTTGTAATTTTGTCCATCTTTTGTTTTTTATTTTAAAAAAAAATTAAAAAAAAAAACTATAGCAAACGGAATTCAGCCCATCATAACCTATAAGTTGGTTGCATGCAGCGGCCCAATGACTTCACGCGTGGCCCTAGCATATGGCCTAATGTATTTGATCTTAACAAAATTTAATCGTGGCCACATATTGGACTTCCTAAATATAAAGTTTTCAGCCCAAAATGCAAATCATTGCGGCTACATTCTAGAATGGCCTCAATTTTGTTTTGTCCAACCAACATTTCGTTTAATGTTATTTTTTCAACTTCGAAGTCCTACCGAGGTCAAAACCTTATGAGTGATACTACGATTATAACAAATTTTACTACATAAATTTTACAAACTGATGCATCACTTTTTAAACACAAAACAATAAAGTAAACAATAAATTAACATAATCACTCACATTGTCACACCTATTTGAAAGCTATTTGTACTTTATAGTAAAATTGAAAGTAATTTTCTCATTTTCCTAAACTTCATATATAGGCAATGAATGTCACTTGGGTATTTGGTCCAGTGGTAATCCTCCTCCCTAAAAAGTCTTACTCCTTTATGAAGGTGTGAGTTTGATTCCCGAAATCTTCAAAATATAGGTGTATGTTTGGTACGTGTGATTCAAATCCGGATTCAGTGATTCAAATCCATAATCACTGGGTCCCACTAAAAAAAATGATGTTTGGTACGTAGTTTTCAAGTGAGGATTGAAATCCCAATTTGAATTTTATGTGGGTCCCATGCCAAATTTGAGTTCACCCTTTGATCTGTTTTTTAATCCAAGCTGGATTCAAATCCTGACTCAATTCTTGTGGGTCCCAGTTTATTACCGTTACTGGGCCCACACGTTTCTTATTTTCTCCCCCATTTTCTCTCTCTCTCTCTCTCTCTCCTCCAGATGCTGTGCTGCTTCTCTCTCTCTTGCTCTCGGGCATTTCACGACCACTTCACCGTAGAAGACAAACAAAAAAATACCCAAAATAACAAAAACAAACAGAAATGCAAGAAACAATCTTAAGTGTTCTCTCTGATAAGAAAAAATCTGAAGAAGGAAAAGAAGAGGAAGAGTTGGAGTTGGTGGTTCCACCACCGTGTCGGACTCGATCTCCAAGCTCAAGACCGAGATCTTGAAATCTGAGGGAGTGTTGAACTTGGTCTCCTCCAATGAGTCCCACCTTCTCGACCTCGCTCTCGCGGAGAAGCTCGATGACTTGAACCGCGTCGCTGCCGTGGTGTCTAGGCTGGGAAAGAAGTGTTCCGAGCCGGCTTTGCAAGGGTTCCAACACAATAGCACGAGGAGGGTTGAGGCCTGAGGGGAAAAAAAAAAAAAAGAAGAAAAAAAAGAGAGAAATGGGAGAGGGGGACAAACTGTGAGGTCTGGGGATGTATGTCTGGTGGGGTGTTAGGGGAGAAGTAAAAAGAAAGGGAGGGGGTTATGTGGGTGGTAGGGGAAAAAAAAGGAAAGAAAAAAGAGAAAAAGAAATGAAGCGGTGGTGTACGTGGGTGGTGGAGAAAAAAAGGAAAGAAAAAAGAAAAAAAAAATTAATAAAGTAATGATAAAAACTAAGTCTAAAAACCAAAACTATGTACCAAACAGAATTTTTTTTACAATCTTAAATTCAAATCAGGATTAAGTTCTGAGTTCTAGTCTGACTCACCTTCCCTGGTAATAAGCACACAAATTTTAGTAAATATTTATCCTTTCGGTTCCTGCAAGTGGTTTCTTTTGTGAATTCGGTGAAAGGAGGTGATGGCGTCTCAATCCTCCGCTCCTCCCAAAACGGATGGGAAAAAAGCCCTGGTCTCATTTCTCTCTCTGTTTTATTTATAATTTAATCATTTTTTTTTTGGTTGTTGGCCTGTAATATTTCGCACTATTTTGTTTAGTTTCTGGATTTTTGATTAAAAAGGACGAGAAAACGATTAATGGAAAAAAAGAGATGCTATGTATAATAAAATGAATAAAACAACTTCACCAAAAACATTTTCTATGTGTGTTTGTGTAATCTGTATTCAATTCAAAGCGAACTGCATCGTATCGTATATGGATGTTTTTAAGGATCGTGAAATTATTCGTATTACAAGGTGGGTCCAACATGTGGATCCGCACATGGGTCCACATTTATTGAGAGGAAATGTAACATAATCCCATATGAGGCAAACTTGCTGTGTTATGTTTTATGTTACTTGTTTCTATACAAGTGTTTTGGAAATGTGTTTTAAGTTTTTGTTTAATTAGAAAAATGTGTTCTTTTCTTTCTTTCTTTCTAAAATATTCAGCAACAGAACTTGACAATCAACAAATCAGGATCAGCAAGAATCCAGGGTGGAGGCTCCCACTCTAAATTCTCCTACGTCGGTGTTTGTGAATCCGAGCCAATGCGAGAGGAACAAGTGCAAAATGCGATGAAATTTCTTTCACACCCGAAAGTTAGGGGTCCCCAGTCATCTATAGAAGATCATTTCTTGAGAAGAAAGGACTTACAAAGGAGGAGATAGATGAAGCCTTTAGACGTGTGCCTGTAAGTCGGTTATTGATTGTTTCCAGCTAGGATCATTTATATGCAAATTACCCACTTTCTTTTGAATTTACAGGACTCACCGCAGTGCAGCCAGTGTTAATCAAGGTTAATAAATTTCAAATTCAATTTGGGTTTAAACAGAGTTTGGCTAATCATCATATGTTGGTATGTATTTATTATGCTCAGATGGACAAGTGAAGCCATCATCAAACATTCAGTCACAGACCCTGGTACAAACTATGCAGTCTGTAGCAGCTGCTCCTCCCAGTACCATTTCCTCAGTGCGGTCCCGATTTCACTGGTCTCATGCTGTTTTGCTGTAGGAATACTGGCAGTTTCGGGTGCTGGAACAGCTGTGCTAATTAAGGTACCAATGATTAACCCCTCTGCAATCATGCCATCCATAATTCAGATATGTTAATGTCTTAGATACCGTATTGCATTTGTGAAGTTCTTGCATGCAACTTCACTTGTGGCTGTTTGGCTTTATGCAGCAGATTTTACTACTTGATATCTCAAGCTTGCTCACATTAATTGATAACATATTCCCTTTTAGAATTCTATTGTTCCCAGATTGAAGTCTTGGATACGCAAGGTTGTATTGGAGGAAGAAAATGACCTTGTGAAGAAAATAGATTCAAAACCAAGTTTGGCAGAGGAGGCAGCAGCAGCAGCAAAAGCGGCTGCAGCTGCAGCTGCTGATGTGGCAAAAGCAAGTCAAGAAATGTTGAATTCAAGAAACGAAGGTGGGTTTATACTCGACTTATAGCCTATTTTGTCTCAAGATCCCTTTCTATTTTGCTTTTTTGTTGGTTTTTTTCTTCCCATTTCTGTTTTGGTCTGGATTGTTCACTGATCAGTAATATCTTTTTTGATTACTGTACCTTCTTCTATACATGGCCAGAAAGGAAATATTTTGAAGAATTTACAAATCTCTTGGACGTGCAAGTACGGGAAATGAAGTCAATGACTAATGCCATAAGGAAATTGGACGGTACTGAAAAATTACTTTCTGATTGAACAAGAAGATACATGGAACTGTTCTTCCTGAAAAACTTTTAGCATCATATTCTGCATAGAGTTTGGTTCTTGATTTGCTGCTTTTTGGCACATCATATTGAATTTTTAATTTGTTAAGGGTGAACTTGCACATCTCATTGGACTTGATTGCCAAGCATCTCAGTTTGCTATGACTCCATAAATATGCAAAAGGGCTTCTAAGTTGCTAATGTATAGATGTCTAGTCATTAAATATCCAAAACTTATCATTTTTTTAAATTACTGTATCATTGATACACATAACTGGGGCTTATGGCCCATTTTATTGATTTAACTAACAAATGTCAATGAAGGATCCACTGAGACATAGACGACTTTCCTTTTATTTGAGGGATAGGGACTATGGATCTAAACCACTGTGTAACCAACTTTATCATATTTGTAGAGTGTTGGGTGCTTTTAGAGTCTTAGACATTTCCCTCTTTTAGTCACCCAAAAAGAAAAAAAAAAACCCTTTGCTATACTTTACCACCAGAAATTCACTGCTTCTTCACCAGGTCTTTTGATTGGCTAGATTTTAGAAGTGAGAATACAATAAAAAATCCACCTACCTAGGGCCAAGTTTCACAAGCTACACACTTTGATAAAAAATTGAGAAATTCCTTCCATCTAGGTGAATATGAATTGCTAGCTATGCGTTCCAATCATGCATGTGATAAATTAAGCAATAAAGCAAAGTAAACACAATCACAAATAACGCATGCGGATTTTTACGTTGAAAACCTAAAACCGGGAACCACGGGACCTTGTTCAGCCAAAGATATACACTATAAAAACATAGATTACAAAGAAGGACAAATAGTTACCAACTCAAACCTGAGTCCCCTAATGTCAAACCGGCTATCCATGCCATATGCTTCCTCATGCTTCACGGCGACACAAGCTTTATCCCAAACTTTGTCTTCAACACATGCAATCTTTGATACGACTCTCTTTGCGGAACAAGAGATTCCATAACCTCTCTAGAAGACCTCTAGAGACACCACGCACTACAAAATCCTATGGTGTCTAAACACTCCAACTCTCATAGAAATGGAGGCGGAAACAAAGTGGGGTATTTGATACCAAATCTTTTTATCATTCATTACAGGTGAACATTGATGTCGGCCCGTTACCTTGGAAAAGTGTTTGGGGAATGAAGGCTCCTAGGAGGGTTAATTTCTTTGTTTGGACTGTAGCATGGGGGAAGATCCTTACTAATGATAATCTTCAGCATAGGGGGTATGTTATGGCAGAGTGATGTGGGATGTGTCATGGGGGTGGGGAGACAACTAATCATCTTTTGTTACATTGCCCTATAGCCGGTGGGTTGTGGAATTTTGTATTCCGTACTTTTGGAGTTCACTGGGTGTTATCTGGTCGAGTCTTGGATCTTTTGTTTGCTTGGCAGAATTGGTTTGGGAAACATTCCTCTTCAATCTGAAATCTTGTCCCTACTTGTTTGATGTGGAAAATTTGGAGGGAACGCAACCGACGCACTTTTGAGAACCTGGAGAGTCTTAAGAGCCAACTTCTAGATACTTTTATTACTTCTCTGTATCAATGGTCTAGGGCTTGGGGTTTCACTTCTTGTTCTTCCATTGTTAGTTTCATTGAGGCTCTAGGCCTCACTCCAATTTCTCTCACATTGTAATTATTTGACCCTCTTGTGTTCATGCTTTATGCACACAAAGGTGTCGTCTTTTAATAAAAAATTATATTACCTATCAAAAAAAGAAGAAGTTGGTATTTGTGTGGGTGTGATCATTGTTTCACAAGACAAAATTTTCTTGACAGGCTCTCACAAAACATTAAAGAACACTCAAGAAAACCTTAACTCTCAAAATATTTTAAAACTTAAGAGATAGAGAGACTAATCAGAGAGAAAACGGCTCATAAAAATTGTCTATAACCTATATAAGCTCTGAGCTGGCTCTTAATTTTGAGTTACTAGATCCTTAAAAAGAGGAAAGTACTTGTAGGCCAATGAAGCACAAAAAAAGAGGGGGGATTCCTAAACCTAACAGGCAAAGAATTTGCAAAATACTAGGCCGATTGAATGTGTGACCAGTCAATCGAACAACCGAGGTTTTTAAACCAGGTTTTCCTAAACCCTAGATTCTTCTCGATCAGACAGCCAGTTCGGTTGATCAAACGTCCAGAGGAGTTTTACCCTAGTAGGAAGCTTGAAGCTAGGTAGATCGATTGGTTGAGTGATTTTTGACTCAAACAAAGCTCAAAGGAAGCTGAACTGGGTTTGTCAAAGAAACACATTTTTGGTAATTTTTTAAATGGTTTGGCATGGAATTTTGAGATGGAATGTTCTTGCGTATTCCGACTGGAGAGAACAAGCCGTTCAACAGGGAGATTCTAAACCTTGTTTTATGCAAGATGTGGAACCAAGAGTAAAACTTAAACCCTAATGTATGAATTTCAGTGTCTAGATCAATTACCAAGCTTTGAGTCTTAATAATTGTCAACATGTACTAACTTAAACCTTGTTCATAGAACTTGTACTCACATCCTTATCAGTTGTCACTTGTTCTATGATGAATCTAAACACATCTTGTCCTAACATTTTGGTCATTACATACAAGTCTTTCTATTCATGAAATAGACAATAGTTACTTTATACTCAGATTTTTATTTTTTGCTTAGACTATGGCTGTTTTATAGTCCTCTTATTGTTTTCTTTTTATTGTCAAACTGGTCAGAGACGCCTAATTTGTGACAAACCTGCAACAGTGTCATATAAATCATGAATGCATGTTACACTGAGACTGCAGATCCACATGAATATTTTGGTTTAGTGAGCAATCTGCCAATTTATTATTCTTGGCTGTCAATGCTGTTTTGTAGGTTTTCTAGGTATTCTGATCAGATGCTAAATAGTCTCATTGCTTCATTGTTGGTGATGCAGTTGTGTCCAGGAATCCTCTTGCTCATTGAGAGAATATCTAACATTCTTAATACCAGTTTTCTTTGTTAGATCTTCAAGAAATATCTGCAAATTATGTCTCACCAAATACTAGTAATATGCTTTTCTTTTTATTGAATATCCTTTCTGTCTACTAATCATCAGGACAAACTAACGCCCAAGGGAGAGCCTCTTTTGTTGATCAAGAAGATCATGGAGTCACTATATCAAATTCAAAGGTAAGCTGAGCATAGGCATAAATTGAGAACATTTCATGCTATCTAAATAAGATTTAGGGAACACTCTTTCTCATCCATATCCGACCTCTCTAAAGTTTAAGGTTTTACTAATTAAAAATGTTCTGCAGCAACAATATGTAAACAACAAGGCGGACGATGACTTGCGCTCAGGTTGTTATTCAGGGATCAAGTGCCAGTTCTCTACTGTGTAACTTTTAATTGGTTTAAATTTCAATGTTTTATAATTTGAATTTTCTGTGCAGTGAGATCTTCCTCACCTCCCACATCTGCAGAACCATCAGTCGCACCTCACCCTAAGTCCTATATGGATGTAAGTAATAAACCTGATGTTTCCATTGATGAGAAACACTATTGTTTAGTGCATGACTGTATTCTCGAGTATAGTTCCTCTTTGCATGTCATTTTTAGTCTTTCTAAGGGTAAAAGGCATGCATATTAATCACTTAAAAATATATGCAACTTTATATAATTAATTACCTAGGTACAAAGTGTTAGATTGTCTTTTGAGAGTGGGCCACATCTTTTGGAATTACTCCACCAGAGTCAGTGATAGAGATGGTTTATGGGATTGACTACATAATGCAACCAAACACATATATTCCATTTAGTTGAGTCTACAGGCTTTTATTCTCTGATTTCTGACAATTGTTAAACTTAGTCCATATTTGAGTGATTATTTACTTCGTCTAACTATATATATAAGCCAATTTGTTATTTGTTGTCTAAAGTTTCAGAACAAACTTAAAGCAGATAAATAACCAAATAGAAAGGGAAACAATCATTAGATTGGAATGACTGTCAAATATGATTCTTGTGAATGTTGTTCAATCAGTTCAGGCCTGTAATATATTTGTTATCTGCTTTAATATCTGTTTCCTGTTATCCATAGTGTATATATGAATGGTGATGCTTAACTTAGATCCACAGTTATGTGTTAAATATAATGACACACTTCATATTATTATATTAATGTTATTAATGTTGATCTTTATTATTCGTACTCAAAACCAATTACTGCCTGTAAATTGTTCTGATTTTCTTCATTTTTGATTAATTGTAAAGCCAGAGACATATTTTTACTGATATGCACTTTTAAATAATGTCTTGCTGTTTTAAATGAATTCTGCTTATTTGATTTTTATCATGGTGTTGCAGATTATGGCCATGATCCAAAGAGGGGAAAGACCTCCTAATATCAGAGTAAACTATGTGTAAATTTCATATTGAGATCAGCTTGTTTGTGAGGTCAGTGCTAATACCGGGTCATTCTAAATTCATATGCAGGACATAAATGATCAACCCCCAAATCCTAATCAGCAACCATCAAATCCTCGTTTAGCCCCTAGAGCTAAGGTTTGTTTATGAGCATTTTTCTTTCCAAGATAGTTCGTTTGTTTTTCAAAGATAGATTTTGTGGACTAATGGAGACTGACTGAATGTTGTAAGCTGTATGAGGAACATAATTTTAAAGATGGATTCCTCTTGGTCTTTGAAGAGTTTTTGGCCACTCCTATGGCTGAGGGCCAGTTTGACATTTCCAAAATTTGAAATTCCAGCATTAGAATAGGTGTCTTCATGAGTTGAAACTGAGACACCCCTAACATTTAACTTATTTAGTGGTTGGGCCATTATGGAGAAAAGAAAAGAAAAAGAATAAAAAGGTTGAAGAGGGGAGGGGGGAAGAATGAGCTCTAAATCAAATGGCACCTTCTTTCTTATAAGTTGGGTTAAGAGTGAGATCTTGGGCAATTGAAAAGAAGAATGCGTTTGATGGTTATGGAAAATTTAGAAATGGCCTAAAGTTGATGCAAGCTTTATTAAAAAAAAAAGAAAAAAAAGAGTCAAATCATAAAAAAGAATGCTTCTTCAATTTTCTACTTTAAACACTGTTGAAAAATGTGAAAAAGGAACATGGTGAATTTTTTGCATTCTCACCTTGCTCTTTTGAAAATGAAGAAACTGATTTTTACTTCTTCTCTTCCTGAGTAGCCATGGGAAGTTAGTCAGGTCCACAACAACTCAAGCCAAACAGTTCAATCTCAATTAAGCAGCGAAGGCTTGAATTCGAAGTTTCAAGACAATGGGATAACTTATCAGTTAAATGGTGACAGTTCAGTACCTTGGTGGCAACGGAAAAATGACAAAATCATAGAGATTGAAAACGGAGATGAACTGAAAGCAGGGTCTAATGGTCTGCGAACCAGTGAGCAACCTGTTCAACGTATGTGGGTCCCTCCTCAGCCACCCCCAGTTGCAATGCCAGAAGCAGCTGAAGCCATCCGACGCCCAAAACAATCAGTTCAGAGAGAACAGTTGGCTGATGATCAGTCGGTAGCACAACCTTCAGATGTAACTGATGAGTTGCTGAGGATCACAAAAATATCTGAATCTGGAGGAGCGGTGGAGGTTAATGGTGTGGAGGTTAACGGTGGGAGCTCTGTGCTCAACTCAAGTGAGATACAAGAACATGAGCAGAGTATTGAACAGAGCTGAAGCAGGATTGCATATGTTTATTCAACTTGATCTAAGGTACCTACGTAATACTTTTAAGTTTGTAATTGTTGCTGATGGAATGTTTTGGACTTGAAATGAATAATGATCCATACCTATTCTGTAGTTGTAACAGAATTTGGATGCAATATATTTAGACTTATCTTCATGACAAAATAAAGTTATAATCGATAATGAGAGAGAGCCCTAATGGTTATGAACCATTGGTGCATGCCTATATTGTTTGTATTCAGCGAGTTATGGCCTTTTTTTGCTGAAATTTGCAGTGTTTACTGCCTAGAGTTGCTGATCATATCTACCACGTGCTCTCTTCATCTGCTT
The DNA here is from genome assembly GCA_907173295.1 of Fagus sylvatica. NCBI lineage: Eukaryota > Viridiplantae > Streptophyta > Magnoliopsida > Fagales > Fagaceae > Fagus > Fagus sylvatica. The sequence continues at coordinate 45,600,835 of OU015762.1, forward strand.
TAGGTACAAGCCTTAATCCCAACATTTGTGGGATCAGCTTGCTTTAGGTCCTGTTAAGTTTAGCTAAAATCTAGAGTTTACCCATGTCCTTCCGGAACAACTCCACCTCGTGAGCGCTAGCCTGTGTTTACCTTGGACCTGGCATCAGTTGAGTATGAATCTAGGAAGCACCGGTACGGCAAAATGGGCGCCGTACCCGTACCGGGTACCTCGTTGGTACGGATACTGCTGGGGTACCGCTGCATGCGTACCCCAGGCGTACCCCGTTTTTGCCCCAAAATAAAATTTCCCGGTACGGGTCGGGTCGGGTCCGGTACGGGTTGGGTACGGGCGGGACCAAAACTAAGCCAAACGGCGTCGTTTCCACTCGATTTCTTCTCCTCTCTTACTTGATTCTCTCTCCTCTCTCTCAGGCAGAGCCAGATTCTCTCTCTCACTTCCTCACTACCGGCGACGGGCGACGGAAGGTGCTTTACTTGCGGCGGCGGCTATTCTGATTATAATCTGATGGTATATTTTTTGATTTCTCTTTAAGTTACGGGGGAAACAAAACCACAAAGCAAATATTTTTTTTTGTTCTGCAATGCTTTTGAATGGGAGGCGTGGGTAGATAAGCTTCTTTATTTTTTAAGAAAGGAAGAGACAAGCTTCTGATATTTTGGGAAGAGATAAGAAGGTGAAAAAGTCAAAAGCAAATGAGTGGTTGTTATAAAAATGTAATATTTTTTAACCTTTTTTTATTTTTTAACAAAGGCAGTAGAAATTTATTAATAAAAAAGCATCTTTATTACAACAGTACCATCAGTTGTTTCTTTCTTAAAGTTTATATTTATAATTTTTGAAGTTTGGTTTGGGGAATAATTTATAAACTTGTTATCTATATAAAAGGTGAACTATATTAGCTATATTTATATTTATAAAAGATGCTATATTAGTTTTATTATTCCATTTATGGTGAATTATATTATACTATTATTTAAAATTGTTTACATATATGTTTAAAAATGTATGCATAAAAATATAAAAAATATATATATAATAAAAAATATTCCGCCGTACCCGACCTAATATTTTAAGAATTTGTACCGCCGTACCGTACCAATACCCGTACCCGTACCCGAAAACGTACCTGTGCTTCATATTCTTACACCATCTCAAGTCCTGATTTCCATTTTGTGGGGGAGAATAAGCTCTAAATCAAATGGCACCTTCTTTCTTATAAGTTGGATTAAGACTTAAGAGTGAGATCTTGGGTTCAAGACCCATTGCTTACAATTGAAAAGAAGAATGCGTTTGATGGTTATGGAAAATTTAGAAATGGCCTAGAATTGATGCGTTTGTTAGGGATGAGATATTCTCAAGCTAGCAGTGATTGGTTACTCCTTCATCTGAATAATTGGTCTGTTTCATTTTTATGTTTATTATATTTTCCAACTTGTGAGTGCATAATGCATACTTGATTTATTAAAGAATCCTACATAGCATGCCCCAATTCAGTCAACCAAGTCAACTGACTTTTTGGATTCGTGTTCCCCCCTTTTTCTTTTCTTTTCTTTTCATTCAGGGGGCTTGGCATCACTCATCATATAAAAATTCTCAATTGCTGTTTGTTAAATGCTTCCTACAATTTGAAGTGCAGACATTCCTGTATGCTTTTCCACCATATCTCCTGTGTTTTTTACCCCATGTGCTGTTGTAAATATTCCATATTTGCTTGCATTAACTTCAAACTAATGATATTCACTTTACCACTACTATGTAAGTACCACTATACATAGTACTAGTAGCATAGCACTAATTTTATTGCCAAGATGTTATTATTCAAAAACTAGCTACTAAATATGGGAGCTATTATATCTTTAGGTGGTCTTTGATCGCTGGAAGAGTACCTGGGAGAACTGACAATCAAGTTAAGAATCATTGGAACACTCATTTGAGCAAAAAACTTGGAGTCAAGAAGGGAAAAACTAAAGCAAGTGCTTCTTTATCATCATTTTCTAAAAAATTAAAGAAGAATCCTAGTGTTCTCTTGGAGTCAAATTCTGAGCCACCTTCCAACTATATTTGTGAAACTGGACACAAGACAGTGATTGAAGATGGCTCTCAAAGTACATTCAAGTTTGCAAGCACACAAGAACCCATTGAGGATAACAACTATGACAACTCTTTTTGGTTTCCTAATGATGATCTAAATTTACTTACTCCTTACTTAATGGAACCTCTATATGAATATTCTCCTGATTTTGTTTGGGATGGTTTGTAGCTAAACTTTCATTAATGTATTCTCAATAACTCTTTAATAAATTATTTATTTGTTACTTTTTGGGCATATCTAACATATTTCGTACCAGAAATTTAAATTAATTGTTTTTTTTATAATTACATATTACAACAATAGAGAAGGTAAAATTTGAAACCTTGATTCTCCTAAAAAATGAAACATGTAATGTTACTTAACTACAAATTTTTGGTGAAATTTTAATTTTTATAAAGATAATAAAATGAAAAACATATTGAGGGGAAACAAGGTTTTTTTTTTTTTTTTTTTTTTTTTTGCTAAATAACCACTTCATTAGAAAGATGAAAGAGAAACATCATGATTCCAGCCAATCTAGACTGATCTTGGAATGGAGGAAGAGGTACAACACAAAGAAGATCTCTAAGAGGAGAGACAAATTTTGCTAAGGCATGGGCTACTCCATTGGCCTCTCTTCTAACCCAATTAAAGGTGCAAAAAAGGAAAGAAAAGCCTATCTCTAGCACATTGTTTAAAATATTAAATACATTCCAGCCAATAAAGGATTTGGAATTCAGAAAATCAAAACATGTTTTTGCATCTCCTTCCAGGCTGATATTCTTTTCAGTATTGGCTAGTTTGAGTGGAAACAAGTTGCATATATGTCCAAGTACATTTTGTACGAAGAGGTCATAATTTTTCTTTTTTTGATAATTGAGGTCATAATTTTTCTAGCATAAATGCATTGGCCAACTTTTATGGTATAAAATTAATGATACACGGACTTAAGGAACACAGACAAAATGAAATGTGCCAATCCATGCGAATGTTTTTTTTTTTTTTTAATAGTTCATGCGAATGTCTTGCCTGATTTTGTAAATGAACAGTTATGTATTTAATTTTGTTCGTCTTTTGTTGAGGGGACCTTGGCTGTTTTAGATTCATCATTCTCGAATATTCTTGGCCTCAGAAAGTCAGAACCCAAAAGTAACTCCAATACCCCTTCCATACCTTAAAAGAACTTATATATGATCACTAGCTTTGTAATTTCCAGTTAATTTAAGCAAATTTTGTTTTGATTCATACCTAATTCTTGGCCTCAGAATGTAGAACCCAAAAGTAACTCCAATACCCCTTCCTACCTTAAAGAGTAATTAAGCTAATTTCCACTTAATGTACCAAACCTCAGCTTTGTAATTAAGTCAGCTAATTGTAAGTTTTTCTAAATGTAAAATTGGCCTAAGAAAATGGAAGGGACTTTAAAATTCCATTATCTAACTTTTAGATAAAATCGGGATCAGGATCGCTGGAAGGACCGTGGATCGATCGTGGATCGTAAGATTCTTGGAAAAAGGCCTCTTTGTATGTTAAATGTTTATTAGAATTAGATATTATCCATAAAAAATAAAAATAAAAATAAAAGTTTTGTCAAGATAAGATTCGTACCATACAAAATCGTAACTCCAATACCCCTTCCATACCAAAATAAGTGAAATAGTGAATAATTATATTAAGTAGCAACAGTAAAGTCATAAGCTAAACTTATATATAAGATTCCTATCATCATAATCATCTAGAATCTAAAGAATCCATTTCATCATCATTGTCTTGGCCAATTCAGCATCCATAGGTAAATCATCAAAATCCCTATATCTCTCAAACCAGGCAGTGGACGCTATTATCATAGATTCGACTTTGTAATCTTTTCCTTTTTAAGTTCTAATGTCAGCTAAGTTGTATTTTGGGAGCAATTTTTTTTTTTTGTTTTTCTGGTTTTAAATGTTTTTATCTATTAGGCTCGTGTACTTCTCATCAACCTTGGCATGTTTAGTGGGATTGGAGTAGGATCGTAAGATCCTACTGATCCTACCGATCCTATGGCGATCCTATTAGGGTGTGCGATCCTACCCCGATCCGACTATTTTTCGAAATGTGGGATCGTAGGATCGTAAGATCCTACGATCCGGATCCCGATTTTAACAACCATGACTATTATTACTAAACTATAAAGTCATAGATTCAATTAGTCTCTTAATCAACACCGTGTGTGAGTGAGAAAAGGGATTACAGTCACACGAGGGATTCATCAATTGTTCTATATATCCTGAACACCCACATTAAAAATATATATATATATGTATATATATATATAATTATCAAATAAAATTGACCAAGGATCATTTAATAATCCGCTGCACAATATTGACAAGTAAATACTGGAATTATGGTGTGACAAATGGCTTTATGATCTGTAAGTGGGATTTTTTATTAGTGATGGAAAGGCTGGTCAACATTGTTGAAATGTGCTCCAAGGATGGAAACCAAACTGATTTGAACAGTGAAACAATGATGTCCGAACTGCCGGGGATGCCTATGATCTGTAAAATAGACACTGACACAAACTCTCAGATGGTCTTGGTCAACCTAGTGGGGGTTGACCTATAACTTTCCGATGATTTTGTTAGTAATCTCATAATCAGAAGAATACGCATAATAATTGAAATTATTGCTCCAGGTCTCTCTCTATTAAAAAATATTCTATCTCTCCTCTCTTTCCCTTTTTAGCTCTATTTATACCCGTTATTTCCCAAAGATATTTCTTCTTCCTTCTCTTACCTTCCTCTTCCTTCTTTCCCTGTATGCCATTAATGCCTGCTGTTTACAGCCCATTTGCATCGTTTTCTCCCCACTTTTTTTTGATTAATCCTGACATTAACTTAATATTTTTCACATTTAATGATCCTGACATTAACTTGATATTTAACTTACATTTAATGCAATATTCTGGAATAACCTTATATGCCTTGTCATTAGCTTGGACTTTCCATACTTATATTAAATGAACCGAACAACTGTGTAATATAGAGTCTGTTCGATTATAACTCGAACAGATAATGTTAATTCCCATAGTAATATTTTCTGAATAGTATTCTACCCCTCCAATTACTCCTTGATTTCGGCTTCCTCAAGCAACTTTCGAGGGAGACGGAATCAATAAGCACAACCCCCAAGAATGATTTTTAATGAGCAGCCGCCTGATTCGCGCCTTTCCAAGAAAAACCGAAAAGGCGGAAAGATTTGGGGGGAAAACTTATCCCCTTTTTTGAAACGAATATATATTCCTAAACCCCAACACCCCGTCAATCTCTCATTTCAATCCCTCTCACTCAGTCGCCTGTCTTCTCTGCCTATCTAAAGTTCACTGCTACCACTCTCAGGATCGCCTCCCCTATAAGTTTCCTTCGACCTTTACTAATTCTCCTAAATCCCCTCAAATTTCTAATTTTGATGGTATGGCTAGAACTCGACCCAGGATTAGAGCGAGCAAATTGGCTCGATTAGTAAATTCAGAGGATAGTATGGCCCAATTTAGGCAAATCTACCAAGTTCCCCCTTCTATATCATTATCCTACTGCCATTCAGACAATCTCCCCATTATAAATAGGGATGAACTCCTAATCCCGGTCATGACCGTAGTTGAGGGTGGGGTTAGATTTCCACTCCATTCGTTACTTATAAATTTCCTTCAGACCGTAAATGCCTCCCCATCCCAAGTATCTATTAACGTTTTTAGGATTATAATGGGTGTCGTCGCCATAAATCGCCTTTTAAGGGTTAATCTGACCTCCAAAGAAATTTTATCCGTTTATCAATATATGTGCCCCGGAAAGGAATCTAGGACCTTTTGCCACCTAAAACCCAGAGAACTAAATGTTAAACTGGTGAACGGTTTTCCTGATTCCAACAAGGGGTACGACAAAGACTACCTAAGGGTTTTGGGAGAGTGGTTTACGGGCGGATCTGCTTGCCGGAGCTCGTACGGATACCCAAGTTAGGATTTTAATTAACAGTAGTTTAAAAAGAATCGACCGACCAGACACCCTGTTTAACCAAACACTAAATATAAGTTATTTTGTATTATTTCCTGACCTTGGATGTTTTGCAGATCCGACAAGAATCGAAGTGGACAAGAAGCAAGTAGACACCGAACTGGTAAAAAAAGTCTTGTTGACCAACATTTGCATCGATCAGAGAGGAGAACCTCGATCAGCTCCCTTGCTACTGAGGTATGAACCTCAAATCAAATCGTTCCTTGAGGGCCCCACCGTCCCTAGGTCACAAGCGGTTGAAGTAGAACCTCGTGTTCTCTACGTGGCACAGCCGGCAGAGGTCGAACTGCCCCAAGATCATCCCGACTTAATCCCTTCAGGCCAAGTGTGCGAGATGGCACCACCGATCAACCCATTCAAGCTAATGGGTAAAACGGCCGACGCAAGCCCTTCCGAGAAAGGGAAGGGCAAAGGAAAGGGCAAAAATAAGGGCGCCGGAGTAGGAAAGAAGTTGAAGAAACCAATGACAGACGCTCTAGTGCCTGAGGTAACCATTCAACCCCCAGCCGAACAAGAACCTCCTTTCCCACCACCAACGGTTCATGACCTCGATGAGTCTAATCAGGGAGAAGAACTGCAGCCTCGAAAGAAAAGGGGCAGTACCGAGACTTTTTCAATACCAGCTGAAGGATCTTCTTCCCACTTTGAAGCATGGGACCTCGCCTTGCTATTTGGCCCAGATCCTATTTCCGTCCGGGACACCATTTTGGACGACTCCAAGACTGAAGTCTCGGCTCAAGTAGCCCACGGCCTGGCCTTTGCAGCTTGCTTGCCTAAGGATATCAAGCAATGGGTCGGCAGGCAGTCCGGGCTAGTCTTCCGCCATATTACCAGGGGCCTAATGATGGTAACGGATTCCCTAACTTACTTATACATTTTTATGTGCATTATTTATATGTCCTCTCTTTAAAACATTTCGCGTTTTCCCTAATTTCCTCTACATATGTATATATATATATATTTTTTTTACTCAGGCTACCCAAGGCGTCCTGTCCATGGAAGTAAGGGTTTTCATATTAACTGAAAAACTACAGAAAAAGGACGTCGAACACGAGAAGAACATGTCCGAGGTGTTGGAGAGTGCCGCCAATAACTACAAGATATTGGAGGACGAACACTTTAAAAATATAAACATCATGAAAGAGGCCAAAGAACGGGCACGGACTGAAGAGGCCAAACGAACCTAGGCGGAGGCAGAAATAGCTGAGATGCGAGAGAAGGTGAGAAAACTCGAGTCTGAATGTCTTCTTTCAATTGGAAAGGCCCGGGAAGAGGGAGTGAAGGAGGGAATAGCAAAGGGAAAGGAACTGGGAAAAGAAGGAGCTATGGAGGAAGTCAAAACCCAGTTCTAGATGGTATACAACAGTGGGTTTAGACATGGTTGGAAGTCCGCCCTGAGCAAGACCGAACAACCTGAGACATCTGACCTGTTCCTCCGTGCCAACACTCCTCTCCCATATCCTAAGGCTAGGCTCAAAGATTCGGAAGACGAAGCTAATGAGGAAGATGACGAGGACGAAGGCACTGACGACGAACAGGGGGAGAAGGACCAGCTTCTGGAGAGTTCGCAACCTGAACTTACTGATCAGACAGTAGATGCGCCCGGACTACCCCCAAGCTCGTAATTTTAATTTCAATTTTGTAATTTAGACTAGTTTCCGTAACCTTAGTTCCTGTTTACTCCTCTTTTTTATTTGTAAAGAAGCTCCTAGCATTTGGAATTTTAAGTCTAAGTTTATTTTTAATTTCAGTTTTAGCGTTGATCTCTTAACTGTGAGTTGTGCCTTCAATCTACTTATCATGACTGTGAACTTTACATTACTTCATGTAATTTATACACAAATAAAAAATATGTACAGAAGCGAAGTATTCAAAAACATGTACAATTTAAACCTAACTTAGATATCATCTCATAAGTAAAAGAAAAAGGTTGTCTGTAAAGTTTGGAGATTTTACTGCCCATTTCAAGTTTGGCGCCGGGTTTGGCGGACCAATGCTCTCTCTATTCTGGCTGATATGAAAAGGACTAGTTTCAAGACCCTGACTGAGTCTCAAATCCTTTCTTGGAGGAGTGTTGTGCAAGATCTCATAGCTGTTGGCTTTGATCTTGACTTCATGCTTGAGCATTTGCGGAAAATGGCTCGTAAGTTTTTTAGCAAAGCGATTGCCAATGAGATGAAGGTTGTGCGAGATCAGATTTCCTCTTTACAGAGTACTCTCGCTGTTTTGGCTTCTTACTAATAGGAGTTGATGTCCGCTGTTGCAGCATCCCCCGAAGTTGATGAAGTTGTATCGCCGATTGATGGCTTGTTTGATTGAGTTTGGAGTATTTGTAAGCTTTTATTATGACCAGGTTTGGTCTAAGTGTTTCAGACTTTGTGTGTTGTTATTATCCTTGCCAAGTGTGTAACTTTGACTTTTGATAATATTAATCTAATATATATGCTTTGTTTAAGATGTTTGTACTATTAGTTGTAAAATATCTGTTTTTACTAGTTGCAATATTTTGTAGAGTGAAACAAAATACTTATATTAAAGCATAGATGGTGATCATCATTTTTTTTTTTAAAACAACATATGGTAGTTTGATTTGTTCTAAGGCAAAAAAGATACAAAAGGCTTACTAGCAATGATGTATCTTATGAGTAGTAATGCTTCAACCATTTTCCATTGATTGGATCTGCCAAGACGGTCCTATCCACTTTAGATAGCCTATGGTACCCGCTGTCGTGTGCTTCGCGGATTACATAAGGCACCTCCCAGTTTGGTGCAAACTTGGATGGAGATGGTAGACCCCTCCTCACATGATCTGTTGTCTTCAAAACCATTTGCCCCAGGGAGAATACTCTGGTCTGCACTGTCTTCCCATAAGCGTTGGCCAATTTCTGGTGGTACCGCAGATTACGGTCTAAAGCTAACTCTCTTGATTCATCCAGGCTTTCCAGATCTGCCACTCTTGCTTCCGCACAAATTTCAATGTCAGCTTCCAGCTCCATCCCTTGTAATATTCGTGGACTTGGGACTAGTAATTCAGGTGGAGAAATAACATCAGTCGCATATACAAGTGAGAATTGGGTGAAACCTGTAACTATCTTTGGTGATCCGCGGAAAGCCCATAACATGTCTGCCAAGTAAGAACTCCAGCCTTTACCATAATAAAAAACCATCTTACTTAGAATACGCAATAACATGCGATTTGTGGCCTTTGCTTGCCCATTACCTTGAGGGTAATAAGGTGTAGACCGTCGGTGCTTGACTCGGTAATGTTCCAACACTTCTCGAACATCTTTGTTAACGAAAGGAGTACCATTGTCACTAATGATCTTGTGAGGGATGCCAAACCTTGTGATGATGTGCTCTCGAATGAAGTTGGCCACAGCTGCTCCAGTGGCCTTTCGAAGTGGAATGGCCTCAACGCATTTTGTGAAATACTCCGTAGCTGCTAATATCCAAATATATCTGCCAGATGGTGGATTGATGGGGCCAATGAGATCTAGCCCCCAAGTGTGGAAAGGCCATGGTGTGGCCATGTTTTGCAGATTGGTGGGATGTGTGTGGATCAGGTTTACTTGCATCTGACAAGTATTACATGCTCTAACAAAGTCTGCTGTATCCTTCTTCATTGTCGGCCAATACTAGCCAAGTGTTAGCAACAATTGATATAGTCTTTTCTTTCCTTGGTGCTCTCCACATTCTCCTGAATGGGCCTCTTTCATCACTATTTGGGATTCGGACAGGCTTAGACACCTTAAAGGATCCCCATGGAATCCTTTTCGAAATAGGATGTCACTTTCCACAAAGTATCTGATAGACAACTTTCTAATGCAAGCCGCTTCTCTACCAGTCTGCGGTAGGATGCCCTCTATGAAATATTCCAAGAAAGGAGTTCGCCAATCACTTGAAAGAAAGGTGGCACACACTTGTTTGTCTTCGTGTTGGTGTTGGCAGGTTGGGCAATGTCTTTGCAGGTCTGCCGCTTCCTTACTCATATCCGTTCAAAAACAACCCAGGCGTTGGAGTCTGCGATAAAGGCTTACTCCATCCTCTGACTCGCAGGATTTTTTGTGAACTTCCTACAGTTTTCTTGTTCCTTCTTGGAGACTTACACACCTTGCTAAAATCCCTCTAGGTAGTTTGTGATAGAGGTCTCCAGAGATCAATACAAAATCCTTCAACACTTTTAGATCTGCCACACCTTCAGGTGACATAAGCTTGCTTTTCAGAGGAGTTCTCCAATCCTCTTGATCAGGGTCCTGCTCTTCGTATTCTTCTTTTAGCAAATGAGTAATAGGAACGCTTCTCTTATTGATCGTGACATCTGCTGTTGGTCCCTCAAATGCTACTTGTGACCCCAAAGCTGCCAGCGTATCTTCGTAACGATTCTCGCTCCTCAAGGCATGTGTGACTTCAAAAGTGGAAAATTTCTCCTCTAACCTCTGAGCAAGCGCACGATAAGGTGCCAGAGAAGGTTCCTTCAATGAGAATTCCCCTTTAGCTTGGCAGATTATGAGATTCGAGTCGCCAATCACTTTCAAGTGCTTTACGCCCATTTCATGTGCTATGGCTAGTCCTGTGATGTAAGCCTCGTACTCTGAGACATTGTTAGAACAAGAGGAATCCAGCTTGAAGGACTTAGCAATGGTTTCCCCATCTTCTCTAATGAGTACAATACCAGCTCCACTTGACACAGATGTGGAAGAGCCATCGAATCTCAAGGTCCACATTGAGTCTGCCAATCCAACCAATAGTGCTTCCCCAATTTCTCCAGGTACCTCTTGTGAAATTTTTGAACTATCTTCCCCAGGAAATTGAGCCAAAAGGTCTGCGATGGCCTGACTCTTAATTGCTGTTGGAGTTTCAGTAGATATCTCATATTGCGATAACTGTAATAGCCATTAGGCAAGCCTGCCTGAGAGAACTGGTCGGTGCAGCAGACTTCTAATTGGGTGAGACTTGGTCATTAACTGAATCTTATGGGCTAAGAAGTAATGCCGCAGACGTTGAGAGGCGTATACAAGGGCCAAACATGCTTGTTCTGCCACTGAGTAACGTGTTTCGGTGTCTTTAAGGCCACGGCTAACATAATATATAGGCTATTCAATACCCCTATCGTCTTCTTGCGCCACCAGTGCCCCTATCGCTTGGCTGTTGGAAGCTAGGTAGAGTCGGAGAGGTTTTCTGGCAGTTGGAGCACACACTGTGGGGAGTTTTGTCATGATTGTCTGGATTTTTTCAGAGGCCTCTTGACACTCCGCAGACCAATTAAAAGGGACCCCTTTTTTCAATAGGGGTGAAAAAGTAGAAGTTACAGCTGCCAAACCTGGTATGAACCTTCTGATGTATGATAACCTTCCTAAGAAACTCTTCAATTCCTTGTGAGAAGTTGGTGGCTTCATGGTGGCTATGGCAGACGCTTTTGCTGGGTCTACATCAATCCCACGGTTATGCACCAAGAAGCCCAGAAACTTCCCTGCAGACACTCCGAAAGCACACTTGAAAGGGTTCATCTTGAGTTTATACAGACGACACCTCTCAAAAACTTTTCTCAAGACTCTAAGATGATATTCTCTTCTTTTGGACTTTACCACAATGTCATCAACATAGTCTTCAATTTCTTGGTGGATCATATGATGGAACATGGCCGTCATTGTTTTTTGATAAGTAGTACCGGCATTTTTGAGGCCGAATGGCATAACGGTGTAATAGAAATTGCCAATGGGTGTGCGAAAGGCAGTTTTTTCAGCATCCTTTAGCGACATCCGAATTTGATTGTAACCACTAAACCCATCCATGGAAGAGAACATGGCGTTGCCCGTGGCAAAATCAATCAATAAGTCCATGTTTGGTAAGGGAAACTCATCTTTAGGGCATGCCTTGTTGAGATTGTAGAAGTCCACACAGCACCTGATCTGCCCATTTTTCTTCTTCATCGGAACTATATTTGACAGCCACCGCGGATGCTGTATTGGTTTAATGAAACCAGCAGTAAGCAATTTCTTCACCTCTTGGGTGATTTGAGCTTCTACTTCAGTATGGAAAGTTCTCATGGGTTGTACAACAGGTTTCATACCAGGTTCCACATTCAAGGAATGAGCCACAAGTCCCGAATCTATCCTGGGCATCTCATTGTATTTCCATGCAAATACATCTTCGTATTCCCTCAGTAGATCAATAAGACAGGTTCTCTCCACAGCAGACAGAGACATACCAATTGAAACAGGTTTATCAATACCAGGATCATGACTTAGGTTGATTACCTCAAGGTCTTCCTTGGCAGTTATTTTTTAACCCACTTCCGTAGACTTCTCCAGCTTCACTTCTTCTTTCTCCACCGCCAACTTCTCGTGACCTTCAATTTCTTTCTGTATCAAGTAACATGAGGGCCGCAGACCACCCTCTTCAGGTATGGGACCCTCTTGCCATGGGCAATCAAGCCCCACGCACCTTCATAAACGGTAGACTATGCGTCCGTCAGGCATTTGGACGCGTATACATTGCGGTGCATTCCTATCTTCTGCCGCACGTTCCTTCCTCTTTTTCTTTCGTTCTAGGAGTTCTCGCAGATCAACATCTAGATCATCTTTGATGTCTTCCCAGTCTGGCAGTGGCGTTCCAGATGGCTTGATAATCGATGGTTCCTCAGCAGACAGTTCGTCATACAGAGCTGCTTCAATGAAATGTGCTTCAGTTTGGTGAAATGGGGAGGGGTTTGCTGCTATGCGGATTGGCTTCCCATTGAGCCTTCCTTTGACACACTGGTGATACGTGGATGAATTTAACTTATGCTTGTGCAACCATGGTCTGCCAAGTAATACATGATACGGGACTTCGGAATTCACGACATGAAATCGTGTAAGAGCCACAATTGGCCCGACTTTTAAGACTAGTTGTATGTGCCCTATAGTATATTCTGCTGCTCCTCCAAAACTTGTTACTTCAATAGGAGCACCTTGAATCTTCTTTTGTGGAATGTTGGCTGCTTTGAGGGTACTCAGTGAGATAAGATTCAGACAAGAGCCTGTGTCTACCAAAACTCTCCTAACTTGTACATCTTTGATTACAGCAGACACATAAAGGGGTCGTTGGTGATCCGGATATTGAACTTCCATATCCTTATCCGTAAAGGTCACTGCATTAGTGGTCTCCAAAAAGGCGCGACTAGCATAAGCTTCTGCGGTAAAATAGGTTGCTCCCGAGTTTGCTGCTATTGCAATGATGGCCTTTGTAGCAGCGTTCCTGGCTTCTGGCCCCAATCCCAATTTATTAAACAAGGATTTGAACTTTGGACTCTTTTGTAAGGTTCTCACGGTTGCAAGTGCCAGAGTGGTATCAGCTGCGGCAGACTCATCCACTTCCATATCACTGGTGCTGCCTTGTATTATCACAGATACAACCGCTTTGCCTTGGCCTTTTCTATGATTCGGAAAAGGATTTTTATGTACCCTCTGCTGTTCCTGAGAGAGTTGTAAGGTATCATCTTGAATTTTTCGATTAAGTTCGCATCGAAGTGATCGGCAGTCTACTATTGGATGATGAACATACCTATGGTAACGGCAGAACTTGGGATCTCTCTTTTCTTCTTCGGTAGGAGGTTTGCTAATCTGAGGCAGCTTGATTACTTCATCTTTCGCCCATTTGTCAAAGATAACCATCATTTCCTCCACCGTGAAAAGCAAGGGAGGTGGTTCTTCGAAAAATTTCTCTACAGGCCTTTTCCTCTTGTTTCTACTTGGCGCAGCTGCAGTTGACACAGTGAGTGCTTGGTGCTGACTCTTCTTTTCTCTAAGTTTTTCAGAATGAGGCTTGACTGATAAAGCTGTTTTCCTAGCCCTTTGGAGTAGCAGAGCAAATTGTGAGATGTCTAAATTCTCGAGATGAGCTCTAAATTCGGGAAGCATATTGTCTATGCACACTTCGACTAGCTCACTTTCTTCATACTTCACATGGCAATCCAGAGAAATATCACGGAAACGATGAATATATTTCAAGAGATCTTCACCGGGTAGTTGCTTTGTGCTGTGAAGGTTGAGCAGGGTAACTTTTTCCTCCACGTGAAAGTACTTGCTGCAGAAGCTTTCCACCATGTCTTCCCAGACTTTAATAGATCCTTCAGGCAGCATGGCATACCAAGTATATGCTCTGTCAATAAGAGACTTTGAGAACTCTCACAGGCAAAGTCCTCCATTGACGGTGAAGGGACCCATAGAATCCAGAAACTTACTGATGTGCTCAACTGCACTTCCTTTTTGACCGTCAAAGAGGGCGAAATTTGGAGTATCATACTTTTCGGGATAAAGTTCCTTCAGTAACTCCTTAGGATAAGAAGGCTTCCTTACAAAATGTCTAGGGTCCTTTGGTGGTCGTTCCCTCTCTTGTTTGAGAAGGTCTGCCACATCTGACATAGTAACAAACGGTGTATCATTTTTGTTGTTGGAATCTCTCTCATTATGGTGGTCCCTTTCTTCGTGATTTCTTCCATCACCTCCATGCGTTTCTCTGTTGTTGTTGGATTCTTTCAACTGCCTTATGAACTCAGCTAGTTCTCCTTGATTCTGTTATAGATTCTGGATTAACTCATATACCAAAGTCAAAGGTGGCTGTCCTCCTGGATTGCCCTCTGGAATATTACCTCCTTCCATATTTCTTTTGTTGTTCTACTGTGTTCCGCCCACAGTTTGGTTATGTGCGTTTGACTCTGAATCAGGATGTGAGTTCACGACCGAGTTTTGTCTCTTGGACTTTGGTGGCATTACTGCAGATCTAGTTTGCAGAAGTGCTGCTCAACTCCCCAGTGGAGTCGCCAAAATATGGATGCTCAAAAATTACCTAGTGCCATCGCCTTGTGATTGGTTGAAGATGGGTTGAACATGTATTGATGGGTTGTTGAGCCCAAAACTCCAAACCAGGCCTGCAAACTTGCCCGATGGCTGATGGTGCACCTCTTCCTAATCTGCTGTTATGCTGGCCTTTTCATCAAGAGAACTACGGATCTGCTGTGATGGCTTTTTATCAACAAAAACTACAGCAGACAGCAATTGTGAACATCAAGAGAATAAGCAAGAACAAAGTAAAAAATGAACTCAGATAAACTAATGAAGACTTAGGAGGATTTGGAGAAAAGGGGGAGGATTATCCCTCGAAAACATGTATCATGGAGTAGGTTACTTGGGAATCTTTTGGAGGGATTGGTAGTGTAGTGTATGTCATGGAAACTTAATTGTTTTTCATGGAGTTTGGCAAAGAATGTTTTGGGGTGACAAGAAATGGATCTTTTCTTCTTCTTGTTTTTTTGACTTGGGGTTTCTGTTTGGCTGAAGGTTGTCCTGATAGTGCTTCTTCTAATCCTTTTTATAGTGGTCAGCCATAACCCATGGAGTCCATGGTTTTAACCTGGCCATCCTCTTAACTCTTGGTTAATGAGGCTCCTCATTAGCCCCTCCAATGACGTTAAACTAACTATGCTTCTTGATAGGTCAAAATGTTGCCGCAGACTAAATCAGTGAAAGACTGATTTAGGGGGTTGACTCCATGATTAAAGTTGATCTGTACATGTTTTATTAAGGTATTCGAGGTTTGCTGGTCACTTGTGTTCATACTTCCCAACGGGTATGATACGTTCGTGCAGTAGACTTCAATATCTTTAAAGGAAATAATCCCCCTGCCTCCAAACTGAATTCCCCTTAGTCTTTAATGAAGATTAGTAGTAGTCACCATAGGTTTGGGCTTTGGTGACTGTGTTACCTTTGTTTATGTTGCCTTCAGAACATCTTTTTGCCTCTTGTTGAGATTCTTCCTTTTTTGTGAATCTGTCGTTGCTTACCTCTCGTTTGCCGTGTGAAAGGAGTAGCAGTCACCATCGGTTTGGGCTTTGGTGATTGCATTATCCCTGTTTATGTTGCCTCCAGATTCCCTTTTTGCCTTTTGTTGAGACTCTTCCTTTCTTGTAAGTCTGTTGTTGCTCATTTCTCGTCTGCTGTGTAGAAGGAGTAGCAGTTACCTCTGTTCATGTTGCCTTTAAGCTACCTTTTTGCCTCTGGTTGAGACTCTTCCTTTCTTGTGAATTTGTCGTTGCTTATTTCTTGTCTACTGTGTAGAAGGAGCTTAGCAATGGTCATTAGTGTCAGGACGTATGAGTTTGCCACCCCAAGGAGATGATGAATAGTGGCTTTTCTCAAGATTTGATTCAAAGGATTTGCTTCGGATCTTCTGACTTCCAATTTGTTCTATTCTTTTAAGGGGTGAAGTAATGGGCCCCACTTGTTAGAGATGAGGTTATCGTTTGAGTTTAGTAACTAAACTCTGCCTTGGGCTTCTTATAGACTAACCCCGTTATATCTGACTTACGGTAGATTGCTTTTCCATAGAGCGACCCAGTGATTTCTGGGCTTTACAGCGGGCCGCTTTTTCTGAGCTTTACAACAGACTGCTTTTCCTTGCATGGAGCGACCCAGTGATTTCTGGACTTTACAGCAGATTGCTTTTCCTTGGAATGACCCAATGTCCTCTGGGCCCATTGTGGATTGCTTTATCCTGGCCTTTTCTTATGGTCGTACCATTATCCATTTCTTTCGGGCTCATGGCAGATCATCTTGGGCTCTTTTCTATCTGCTATGGCTTGGTAAAAAAGTGAGCATCTACAGAAAGAAACTGGATTCTCATAATAGCCCCTCCAACTTCAACCAGTTATGAGATTTGAGATTTTTTTATATACTTTTTCGATGTAATTGCGGCTAATAAGTGGAGCACTCATTAAAGATTTTGTATTTGATACATTGGCACAACAGATTACACTCATTACAGGACAGAACATAATTATTGTTACACAAGTTGGCAATTGGAATTTAAAGGGCAACAAAGAGCTGCTCTGCTTTATTTAGTGGATATTCATATTATTGTCCATGAAAGGGATACATTAGTGCTCCATAGCAAGAAAAATCAAATTTTCTTGATACAATTAAGACTCATGTGGAGAAGAGATGTGAAAAGCGAGGCTCAAACTCCCAAAGTTCAAAAGTCCCATTAACAAAGTCATAGTAGCCACCCAACAACCTCAGCCTCTTGTTTGCCAGCCCCATTTTAACATATGGATATGTTTGTAAGTTAATCAGTGATAAGTTCACTGCTTCCTGCATAACAAGATATACACACAAATATGATTAGCATCAAACCTGTTAGGTAAGCCTTTTGAATAAAATTAAACCCAATATTTCTTCTTTTCCCTTGTTTTTTTTTTTGGAATTTAAAAGACTTAATATTTTTATCATGATTAGAGTTGAAACTAGGTGGTAAAATTAATATAGCTAACCTTTTCACAATGTTTACACTGTTCCTCAATTGGCAAGTCACCAAAGTTTGCTTTGACCTTGAGCTTGGCAGGCAGACCAATTTTGACCCACTCGTCTATGAAGTCACTGCACATCTCAATTGGATGGATGAAGCATGTTAATTAGAATTCTTGCTTAATTCTTTCATTAAAATATTTTACTTTAGACCTTATTGCCTGGTTGATTAAATTTAGTTTTTTTCCAAAGAAAGTACTTGAATTTTGCTAGCTATGAATTTTAAGTAGAAAGCCTTACAAAGGAGGAGTGTGATCCTCAGGATGAGTCATAAGTCTCTCTATCCCACCACATTTACTGTGTCCAATGACCAGGATATTTTGTACCTATGGAATTTAATTTATTTCTTGTAACACTCAGAAATCCTTGATAAAAAAGTGAAGAGAAACATGGAAAAATTGGAGAAACGCATTGAAGTAATTTTGGAGAATTGAATGAATTCACCTTAAGAGCTGTGACAGCATATTCAATTGTTGCGCCAACTCCAGAGTATCTTAGCTGTGCAGTAGCAACTATATTAACATTTTTATATAACTAGTCGTAAACCCGTGCTATGCGCGAAATATATAATGATTTTGTTATAAATGATATAACCTAAGAATGGATATCATTTTCTTTCTCCTATTATATCTTATGAAAACATAACTTAGATATGTTATTTTGCAGCTATCA
>OU015762.1:45619071-45865343 GCA_907173295.1 Fagus sylvatica
GAAACTGAGACACCCCTAACATTTAACTTATTTAGTGGTTGGGCCATTATGGAGAAAAGAAAAGAAAAAGAATAAAAAGGTTGAAGAGGGGAGGGGGGAAGAATGAGCTCTAAATCAAATGGCACCTTCTTTCTTATAAGTTGGGTTAAGAGTGAGATCTTGGGCAATTGAAAAGAAGAATGCGTTTGATGGTTATGGAAAATTTAGAAATGGCCTAAAGTTGATGCAAGCTTTATTAAAAAAAAGAAAAAAAAAGAGTCAAATCATAAAAAAGAATGCTTCTTCAATTTTCTACTTTAAACACTGTTGAAAAATGTGAAAAAGGAACATGGTGAATTTTTTGCATTCTCACCTTGCTCTTTTGAAAATGAAGAAACTGATTTTTACTTCTTCTCTTCCTGAGTAGCCATGGGAAGTTAGTCAGGTCCACAACAACTCAAGCCAAACGCTTCAATCTCAATTAAGCAGCGAAGGCTTGAATTCGAAGTTTCAAGACAATGGGATAACTTATCAGTTAAATGGTGACAGTTCAGTACCTTGGTGGCAACGGAAAAATGACAAAATCATAGAGATTGAAAACGGAGATGAACTGAAAGCAGGGTCTAATGGTCTGCGAACCAGTGAGCAACCTGTTCAACGTACGTGGGTCCCTCCTCAGCCACCCCCAGTTGCAATGCCAGAAGCAGCTGAAGCCATCCGACGCCCAAAACAATCAGTTCAGAGAGAACAGTTGGCTGATGATCAGTCGGTAGCACAATCTTCAGATGTAACTGATGAGTTGCTGAGGATCACAAAAATATCTGAATCTGGAGGAGCGGTGGAGGTTAATGGTGTGGAGGTTAACGGTGGGAGCTCTGTGCTCAACTCAAGTGAGATACAAGAAGATGAGCAGAGTATTGAACAGAGCTGAAGCAGGATTGCATATGTTTATTCAACTTGATCTAAGGTACCTACGTAATACTTTTAAGTTTGTAATTGTTGCTGATGGAATGTTTTGGACTTGAAATGAATAATGATCCATACCTATTCTGTAGTTGTAACAGAATTTGGATGCAATATATTTAGACTTATCTTCATGACAAAATAAAGTTATAATCGATAATGAGAGAGAGCCCTTATGGTTATGAACCATTGGTGCATGCCTATATTGTTTGTATTCAGCGAGTTATGGCCTTTTTTTGCTAAAATTTGCAGTGTTTACTGCCTAGAGTTGCTGATCATATCTACCACGTGCTCTCTTCATCTGCTTTAGGTACAAGCCTTAATCCCAACATTTGTGGGATCAGCTTGCTTTAGGTCCTGTTAAGTTTAGCTAAAATCTAGAGTTTACCCATGTCCTTCCGGAACAACTCCACCTCGTGAGCGCTAGCCTGTGTTTACCTTGGACCTGGCATCAGTTGAGTATGAATCTTACACCATCTCAAGTCCTGATTTCCATTTTGTGGGGGAGAATAAGCTCTAAATCAAATGGCACCTTCTCTCTTATAAGTTGGATTAAGACTTAAGAGTGAGATCTTGGGTTCAAGACCCATTGCTTACAATTGAAAAGAAGAATGCGTTTGATGGTTATGGAAAATTTAGAAATGGCCTAGAATTGATGCGTTTGTTAGGGATGAGATATTCTCAAGCTAGCAGTGATTGGTTACTCCATCTGAATAATTGGTCTGTTTCATTTTTATGTTTATTATATTTTCCAACTTGTGAGTGCATAATGCATACTTGATTTATTAAAGAATCCTACATAGCATGCCCCAATTCAGTCAACCAAGTCAACTGACTTTTTGGATTCGTGTTCCCCCCTTTTTCTTTTCTTTTCTTTTCATTCAGGGGGCTTGGCATCACTCATCATATAAAAATTCTCAATTGCTGTTTGTTAAATGCTTCCTACAATTTGAAGTGCAGACATTCCTGTATGCTTTTCCACCATATCTCCTGTGTTTTTTACCCCATTGTGCTGTTGTAAATATTCCATATTTGCTTGCATTAACTTCAAACTAATGATATTCACTTTACCACTACTATGTAAGTACCACTATACATTTTATCAAAAAAAAGTACCACTATACATAGTACTAGTAGCATAGCACTAATTTTATTGCCAAGATGTTATTATTCAAAAACTAGCTACTAAATATGGGAGCTATTATATCTTTAGGTGGTCTTTGATCGCTGGAAGAGTACCTGGGAGAACTGACAATCAAGTTAAGAATCATTGGAACACTCATTTGAGCAAAAAACTTGGAGTCAAGAAGGGAAAAACTAAAGCAAGTGCTTCTTTATCATCATTTTCTAAAAAATTAAAGAAGAATCCTAGTGTTCTCTTGGAGTCAAATTCTGAGCCACCTTCCAACTATATTTGTGAAACTGGACACAAGACAGTGATTGAAGATGGCTCTCAAAGTACATTCAAGTTTGCAAGCACACAAGAACCCATTGAGGATAACAACTATGACAACTCTTTTTGGTTTCCTAATGATGATCTAAATTTACTTACTCCTTACTTAATGGAACCTCTATATGAATATTCTCTTGATTTTGTTTGGGATGGTTTGTAGCTAAACTTTCATTAATGTATTCTCAATAACTCTTTAATAAATTATTTATTTGTTACTTTTTTGGCATATCTAACATACTATATATATATATATATATATATATATATATATATTATATTTCGTACCAGAAATTTAAATTAATTGTTTTTTTTTTTTTATAATTACATATTACAACAATAGAGAAGGTAAAATTTGAAACCTTGATTCTCCTAAAAAATGAAACATGTAATGTTACTTAACTACAAATTTTTGGTGAAATTTTAATTTTTATAAAGATAATAAAATGAAAAACATATTGAGGGGAAACAGGTTTTTTTTTTTTTAGGTTTTTTTTTTTTGCTAAATAACCACTTCATTAGAAAGATGAAAGAGAAACATCATGATTCCAGCCAATCTAGACTGATCTTGGAATGGAGGAAGAGGTACAACACAAAGAAGATCTCTAAGAGGAGAGACAAATTTTGCTAAGGCATGGGCTACTCCATTGGCCTCTCTTCTAACCCAATTAAAGGTGCAAAAAAGGAAAGAAAAGCCTATCTCTAGTACATTGTTTAAAATATTAAATACATTCCAGCCAATAAAGGATTTGGAATTCAGAAAATCAAAACATGTTTTTGCATCTCCTTCCAGGATGATATTCTTTTCAGTATTGGCTAGTTTGAGGGGAAACAAGTTGCATATATGTCCAAGTACATTTTGTATGAAGAGGTCATAATTTTTCTAGCATAAATGCATTGGCCAACTTTTATGGTATAAAATTAATGATACACGGACTTAAGGAACACAGACAAAATGAAATGTGCCAATCCATGCGAATGTTTTTTTTTTTTTTTAATAGTTCATGCGAATGTCTTGCCTGATTTTGTAAATGAACAGTTATGTATTTAATTTTGTTCGTCTTTTGTTGAGGGGACCTTGGCTGTTTTAGATTCATCATTCTCGAATATTCTTGGCCTCAGAAAGTCAGAACCCAAAAGTAACTCCAATACCCCTTCCATACCTTAAAAGAACTTATATATGATCACTAGCTAATTTCCAGTTAATGTACCTAACCTCTAGGACTTTGTAATTAAGATGTCAGCTAAGTTAATTGTAAGCAAATTTTGTTTTAGATTCATCATCCTCGAATATTCTTGGCCTCAGAATGTCAGAACCCAAAAGTAACTCCAATACCCCTTCCATACCTTAAAGAGCTTATATATGACTAGCTAATTTCCACTTAATGTACCAAACCTCTAGGACTTTGTAATTAAGATGTCAGCTAAGTTGTAAGCAATTTTTGTTTTTCTAAATGTAAATACCTTGGCCTAAGAAAATGGAAGGGACTTTAAAATTCCATTATCTAACTATTATCAAGGTTATTAAAATCGGGATCCTACGCAGGATCGCTGGAAGGACTTCGTGGATCGGATCGTGGATCGTAAGATCCTACTTATTTGTTGGAAAAAGTGTAAAAACACATTAATAATAGCTTTGTATGTTAAATGTTTATTAGAATTATGATATTATCCATAAAAAATAAAAATAAAAATAAAGAGTTTTGCTTCAAGATAATGTAATTCGTACCATACATGACGTTGATACATTGCTATTCTCTACATCTATATTGACAAAAGATATATACTTAATTCTTAACACAATTTATCCAAAAAGTTAATAAGTAATTACTAATTAGTTAGTAGTTAAGTACAAAATAAGTGAAATAGTGAATAATTATATTAAGTAGCAACAGTACATAAGTCATAAGCTAAACATTCAATCATCTATTCTAAGATTCCTATCATCATAATCATCATAATCTGAATCTAAAGAATCCATTTCATCATCATTGTCTTGGCCAATATCAGCATCCATAGGTAAATCATCAAAATCCCTATATCTCTCAAATCCAGGCAGTGGACCGCTATTATCATCAGATTCGTCACTAACTTGATAAACTGCCACATCTTTTCCTTTTTCAGTAGTTCTAATGCCTTCATCATCACCTAACTGGCAGTAACACAATGTGTATAGGTTTAGGGATTTTGGTATTTATATTTTGGGAGCTGAGTATTGTGTGGGGTGTGGTTGGATTTTAATTGAGAATAGAGAGGGATTTTTTTTGTCATTTCACAAGTTTTTTGGGCTGAAAAACTGGTTTTAATCATTTAGGCTGTTTTTATCTATTAGGCTCGTGTACTTCTCATCAACCCATAATTTAAATTGGCCTAAATAGCATGTTTAGTGGGATTGGAGTAGGATCGTAAGATCCTACTGATCCTACCGATCCTACTGGCGATCCTATTAGGGTGTGCGATCCTACCCCGATCCGACTATTTTTCGAAATGTGGGATCGTAGGATCGTAAGATCCTACGATCCGGATCCCGATTTTAACAACCATGACTATTATTACTAAACTATAAAGTCATAGATTCAATTAGTCTCTTAATCAACACCGTGTGTGAGTGAGAAAAGGGATTACAGTCACACGAGGGATTCATCAATTGTTCTATATATCCTGAACACCCACATTAAAAATATATATATATATGTATAATTATCAAATAAAATTGACCAAGGATCATTTAATAATCCGCTGCACAATATTGACAAGTAAATACTAGAATTATGGTGTGACAAATGGCTTTATGATCTGTAAGTGGGATTTTTTATTAGTGATGGAAAGGCTGGTCAACATTGTTGAAATGTGCTCCAAGGATGGAAACCAAACTGATTTGAACAGTGAAACAATGATGTCCGAACTGCCGGGGATGCCTATGATCTGTAAAATAGACACTGACACAAACTCTCAGATGGTCTTGGTCAACCTAGTGGGGGCTGACCTATAACTCTCCGATGATTTTGTTAGTAATCTCATAATCAGAAGAATATGCATAATAATTGAAATTATTGCTCTAGGTCTCTCTCTATTAAAAAATATTCTATCTCTCCCCTCTTTCCTTTTTTAGCTCTATTTATACCCGTTATTTTCCAAAGATATTTCTTCTTCCTTCTCTTACCTTCCTCTTCCTTCTTTCCTTGTATGCCATTAATGCCTGCTGTTTACAGCCCATTTGCATCGTTTTCTCCCCACTTTTCTTTTATTAATCCTGACATTAACTTGATTTTTTTCACATTTAATGATCCTGACATTAACTTGATATTTAACTTACATTTAATGCAATATTCTGGAATAACCTTATATGCCTTGTCATTAGCTTAGACTTTCCATACTTATATTAAATGAACCGAACAACTGTGTAATATAGAGTCTGTTCGGTTATAACCCGAACAGATAATGTTAATTCCTATAGTAATATTTTCTGAATAGTGTTCTACCCCTCCATGATCTAATGGTGTTAACTGTTAAGTGTTCTCGTAGTGCAATGTAGTGGAAGGCTATAGAATCAAGAAGTAGAACTTGTTACGGAATATTGCAGCATGGCTCTTCAATTTTTGTCCTTGGATTTGGTCTAAGATTGAGCAGCTACAATAATAATGAAATACTGAAAAGGGTCACTGCATCTAATTATGATTAGTTTTTAAAACGTGGGAAAATAGTCGGCCAAGCATGTAATTTCCTTGCCATATTGGTCATATAGAGCTGGAAGATTCTCTATTATTTTGTTTAAAGACAATGAGAACCTGGAAAGTTTCAGCAAATAAGTCAAGAGAAAACTGTTTCTTTCAAAAATCAAAACGAGCTTTTTGTAAATGCACAGTATATATATATATATATATATATATATATATATATATATAATTGAGACAGATGCAATTGTTAAGTCAATTGCAACATGCAATTGTTAGTTTTAAAACTCAAAAGTGTAAGGATAAAAAGGTAAAAATGAAAAAAGTTAAAAAGATAATTTAAGTTTTTTTTATTCAAAGGTTGAAATTAAAAGTGAATGTTTCAACTTTTAATTCTTAATCATTAAAAACAATTATATGGGTACAATTGTTAAGTCAATTGTACTGGATCTCAATCCAAAACAATCCATATATTAGGATCTAGTTTAGAGTTTGAACAGAACCATGTTTGGGAGTACTTGAGAGAGTCATGTCAGTTCAGTTGTACTGGTACACGCCTTGACTGTCTTGAGTAGCTCCTCAATGTCCTCATGCCGTGCGGTCGAACTTCAAAATCTCAATTATTTAAGATTTTCAACATAGGTTCTCAAGTGAACACTATTTTCTATTTCGGAAAATTGACTATTAAAGTGTAAAATACATAAATCACTTAAAGTTTAAAGTGTAAACGAGTACATCATTTGAGATCATTGTCCAATTTTGTACAGCTTTTATATATATGTCAACATCTAGTCTAATGTTTGACCCAAGCTAAAGTTTACTATTATTATATGTTTTAAAAAATATTCAGTTTATTTCTTAAGTGCAAACAGTTTTGGTGAAATGTATACAAATAGTGTTAAGTGCAGTTTGTGCTTAGGGGATAAACTGAATATTTTTTAAAAGTTTTGATAATTTTTGTCATCAACTTAAATCTCAAGGATAATTTCTGTATTTTACCCTAAATTAAAAGTCCCTTGAAATTTTGAAAAAGTAAAACTAGACATAAAATGGAGAAAATTTGTCATAACATAAAAGAAAACTAAAACATTTAGCAAAAAAATAAAAGAAAAGAAAACTAAAACTATGTTGTGGTACTCTTATAACAACATGGATGCTACAGTGTTTCATATTAATTATTATTATTATTTTTTTTACCAATACTAAAAACATAATATTTTCCACAACTTATTAAAATGATAAGTTTTGATTAAAATAATGTCATTTTCACATGGGTCACCACACACACCAATTCTATTACGTACCAATTACGACAAGCTACATCATTAATGTGAAAAATTGTGGCCCTAGCTAGATTTTTTTGTTTTTGTTTTTTCTGACATCAACATGGCTGGCCGGTGTGTGAATATTGGGTACTGAATTCTTAGGGTTCCCTTAGGACCCCAACTGATCATTAAATTTTAATTTTATGTTATTCTTCAAACATTCATAATTGATGTCTAGTTGTGAGTTGTGATCATTTAAAAAAGGTAGAAAAAAAGAGGTGGGGTAAAATATGGGAAATCTATGAGGGAGAATCATTAGTCTTAATCCTGAACTATTTCCTAGGTACCAAGACAGCAAAATGTCTTAAGAGGCCCATCAAGGGCATGTTAAAAAAGGCTGAATCTAGCCCTCTTTACCAAAAAGTATAACATATGGTTTGACCTTATCATCTTGTACCCAGATTCGGAAATTAGTCCTTGGATGTTAGTGAGTGTTACCCACAAAATAATTACCCTTTTGAATTCTATAAAGGCACTTTTTTCTCATCTCTCACATCGATCTTCTTGTCTATGGTTCCCTTTCAAAGACAACTCAATTTACATTGAGAAATCTAGAATACAAAAGGCGTTTTTGTTTCTGGCTGCATAATTTTCAGTTCACATGTCGATTTGGCTTATCTCCAAGAACGATTCCCTCTATTATACTTACTTACTTTTAACTTTCACCATCTGGTAGAAAAATATGCCATAGTAGGGAGGCTGCTATCACAAATTCTTCAAATAAACTTATTTTGTGTTTGAATGAATAGTTTGAAAAAACCTTAAAATTTTCAATAGAAAATATTAAAGTTCCTATCAATTTAAATTTTCATTATCTAGATGAATATAACAAATTAATTTAAGTATTACCAAAACAATAATGACAATTAACATAGTTTGGTGTTTCGAAAGTTTTCTTTATTTATTTATTGGATAATTACACATTATCTACGTGTAGTTTGGATCGATTATGCTTTGTTTACCTGTGATTTAAAAAAATGTCTTTGTCCAACTGAGGTTAACTTTGTTACACAACTATAGCCTAGCGTTAAAAAACACAAAACATCGCTCAGACTTGATAGAGAATATTACAGAGGACATGAAGAAGCGAGAGAAGAGAAAGATGGTGAGCAATAATGAAAGAAAAAAGAAAGAGGGGAAGATTAAGGAGAAGAGAAAGGGAAAGAAGGAAGGGTGAAAATGGTGTTGGGGGATTTTGATTTCTCATACCTAAGAAATTAAAAAAGATATTTCGTATTAGAATACACTGAGGAAAAAGAGAGGGGGCAATTTGATTTCTTATATATGTGTTTTTTAACGGTGAATATAAAGGTGGATTTATAGTTGCTAAACGAAATTAAGTTCAAATAGGTAAAGTGATATTTTTTAAATTACGGTTAGACAAAGTACAATCAGTCGAAACTTTAGATAGGTAATATATAATTATCTCTAATAATTTATGGGTTATATAATAAGAGTTAAGTTTGCATAATCACTTTAACCATTCTCCAAAAATAAGAAGAAGAAAAAATCACTTAATTAATTTCCTCTAGTGCTCCTTAATGCCATGAAATAGGGATTATGATCCTCTAAAGTTCTTAGGGAACTCTACCAAATAAAGTTCTTTAAATCTATACCTTTCATTTTATAATAAATGGTCTAGATTATGTTATGTCATTGTTTCACTATTAAAACTCTTAAAATAATAGTTTTTTAAAGATAACTCCAAACCCCCCGACCTAACGTCGTTAAAGTGAAATTGTAAAAAGAAAAAAATCTTCCCCTCTCCCTTTCCTTTGCAGTGTGAACTGCCATTTTTCAGTTTTAAAAACTTAGATTTATGATTTTAAGCAAAGTCCTATGCTCCTTCAAAAGTCCTCAACGATGATATTTTTGTCAAAGACATCCCCAGTTTGATTTTTATGCTCTTTCTTTTGCTCCGGTTTTTTTTTTTTTTTTTTTTTAAATAAACCCATCTTGAACCTTCATCAATACTACATCCCAGCCCAGTTTTCAGATTCTTACCGATTTCCATTCAAGAATTGTAAATCTCCCTCTTTGCCCCTCATGCCCTCAATCTCTTTTCTTTCCTCCATAATCTAATCTCAAGCTTGAAATATCCTGCTAAGAAACCCATATCTCCCCACCATATCCGGATCAGAGAAGCCTTGGTATTAAAAATTCATTTTTCAATGTTTAGAGAGAGAAATAATAAGATCCAAACATACCATGGAAACATTTGAGAATTTTGTTTTGGACGATTTTAGAGAGATGAGATTGACTCGGAGAAGATGACGAAGAAAACCCAAAAAGTTAGAGAATTTTGTTTTGGATAATTTTAGAGAGATGGAGTTTGGCGTGAAATTAAGGATTTAGCCTTTTTGGGTTTAATTGTTTGAAACGATAACGTCAGACACGTTAAGTGCTAGACGTTTGTTTTATTTATATCATTAATTTAAGGGTGTTGTTAGTGAAATGATGACTTGACACAATCTATAGACCATTTATTATAAAATGAAAGGTTAGGATTTTAAAAACTCTATTTGGTAGAGTTCCCTAATAACTCTAGAAAATTTTGATTCATAGTAGCTATACACAATAGGATGCCTACACATTTATTGATTTGGGCCAGTATTCAGAGGAAGAGCCCGCATTAGTAGGCCATAACAGAATGCCATGATACATCTTTTAAATGCTAATCAATCAAATCTCTTATCCTTGATCCTAATAAGCAGTCTTCCTATTTTCTTATTCCTGATTTTGCTAATGATGCTATCCTGCCTTATTTGATATATATGACACCTCATTAGTAGGACGTGATTTAGGTATCATTGGATTTGTGGTCCATTAGACCATTACAATCATTTTACTACTCTATAGTCTGTCCACTCTTATATAAAGATTGAGAAAACCGACACACCACACGTACTTCATATATGTTTTTGCTCTTTTCGTTTAGGGCTGCATGTGCTTTAGAGTTTAGTGCACTATTAGTTGTAACTCGGGGCCTTCAATGATTTCTCTGCTAAAGAAAGTGTGGATGCTCAAAAATCACCTAGTGTCATGTGTTGCCTTGTGATTGGTTGAAGATGGGTTGAACTTGTATTGATGGGTTGTTGAGCCCAAAACTCCAAACCATGCCTGCAAACTTGCCCGATGGCTGATGGTGCACCTCTTCCTGATCTGCTGTTATGCTGGCCTTTTCATCAAGAGAACTACGGATCTGCTGTGATGGCTTTTTATCAACAAAAACTACAGCAGACAGCAATCGTGAACATCCAGAGAATAAGCAAGAACAAAGTAAAAAATGAACTCAGACAAACTAATGAAGACTTATGAGGATTTGGTGAAAAAGGTGAGGATTATCCCTCGAAAACATGTATCATGGAGTAGGTTACTTGGGAATCTTTTGGAGGGATTGGTAGTGTAGTGTATGTCATGGAGACTTAATTGTTTTTCATGGAGTTTGGCAAAGAATGTTTTGGGGTGACAAGAAATGGATCTTTTCTTCTTCTTGTCTTTTTGACTTAGGGTTTCTGTTTGGCTGAAGGTTGTCCTGATAGTGCTTCTTCTTCTTCTTTTTACAGTGGTCAGCCATAACCCATGGAGTCCATGGTTTTAACCTGGCCATCCTCTTAACTCTTGGTTAATGAGGTTCCTCATTAGTCCCTCCAATGACGTTAAACTGACTATGCTTCTTGATAGGTCAAAATGTTGCCGCAAACTAAATCAGTGAAAGACTGATTTAGGGGGTTGACTCCATGATAAAAGTTGATATGTATATGTTTTCATTAAGGTATTCGAGATTTGCTGGTCACTTGTGTTCATACCCCCCAACGAGTATGATACGTTCGTGTAGCAGACTTCAATACCTTTAAAGGAAATAATCTCCCTACCTCCAAACCGAATTCCCCTTAGTCTTTAATGAAGATTAGTAGCAGTCACCATAGGTTTAGGTTTTGGTGACTGTGTTACCTTTGTTTATGTTGCCTTCAGAACATCTTTTTGCCTCTTGTTGAGATTCTTCCTTTTTTGTGAATCTGTCGTTGCTTACCTCTTGTCTGCCGTGTGAAAGGAGTAGCAGTCACCATCGGCTTGGGCTTTGTTGATTGCGTTATCCCTGTTTATGTTGCCTCCAGACTCCCTTTTTGCCTTTTGTTGAGACTCTTCCTGTCTTGTGAGTCTGCTGTTGCTTATTTCTCATCTGCTGTGCAGAAGGAGTAGTAGTTACCTCTGTTGATGTTGCCTTTAAGCTACCTTTTTGCCTCTGGTTGAGACTCTTCCTTTCTTGTGAATCTGCTGTTGCTTATTTCTTGTTTGCTGTGTAGAAGGAGCTTAGCAACGGTCGTTAGTGACGTATGAGTCTGCCGCCCCAAGGAGATGATGAATAGTGGCTTTTCTCAAGATTTGATTCAGAGGATTTACTTCGGATCTTCTGACTTCCAATCTGTTCTATTCTTTTAAAGGGTGAAGTAATGGGCCCCACTTGTTAGAGATGAGGTTATCGTTTGAGTTTAGTAACTAAACTCTGCCTTGGGCTTTTTATAGACTGACCCCGTTATATCTGGCTTACGACAGATTGCTTTTCCATGGAGCGACCCAATGATTTCTGGGCTTTACAGCGGGCCACTTTTTTTGGGCTTTACAGCAGACTGCTTTTCCTTGCATGGAGCTACCCAATGATTTCTGGGCTTTACAGCAGATTGCTTTTCCTCTAGGCCCATTGTGGATTGCTTTATCCTGTGCTTTTCTTATGGTCGTACCATTACCCATTTCTTTCAGGCTCATGGCAGATCGTCTTGGGCTCTTTTCTATTTGCTATGGCTTGGTAAAAAAGTGAGCCCCTGCCTCGAAATGTAGTGTGAGGCATGGGTGAGTGTATAGACATATGACCCCTTAAATTTTTTTTTTTTTTTGAATCATGGTGCTCCTATTCTGAAGGAAGTGGCAATAGTGTTGGTTACTGCCTCTTCAGACTCCTTCAAGTGTTGGTATCAGTTACTGCCCATTCCCCGTTCACATTCTTACAAATGCTTTTAATAACTACATTTTACAAAACCTCAACCACCAGCCCCCAGAATTAAATTCCTCATTATAAAGCTTCGGTCTTGCAAAACGAGAGAGAAAATCTCTAGTTTACTCAGAAGAGAAAGAAAGGAAGAAGAGAGTGAAGAAGCCTCCCTTGTCCGCCGATTTCTCTCTCCCTTTTCTCATGGCTTCATCTTCTTCAAGCCCCTTTCCTGGCCCTGCGATTGCTAGTGGTAGTGATTCCCAAAACCCAATGGCAGACGTCAAGATCATCGTTCCGGGTGCCATTGACAGTAAGAGCATTGATCCCTCTCGATTTTCCGCTGTGCCTGAAGATGATAGGGAAAGTTTCGTTTTCCCCCTCTTTGATCCTTGGTATGATCATGGCGGCAACTTCCCGTACGTTCCCAGCGAAGTCTCCCCTCCTCCCCTTGACTGGGAGTGGATGTTGAGAGGCAAAGAAGTCACCGCAGACAGGGTCTGGGTTCCTCCCCTCTCCAGCATCTCTGATCTTAAAATCCAGAGGGGTGATATGCAGCCAGTGCCCATCGATTTCAAATTCCCCTGCTCCGCTTTCGCAGATTGGGCACATTGGGTGGCGGATGAGTTTTTGGATGCTGGCTTTTGCAGTCTCTTAGAGCAAGCAGGTGTGGCTGAGGCAATACTCCTTTCACGGAGTTGTAACATGTACAGAGACACTGAGACATTACGGCAGATCTTACGGAGGTGGTGCGCTTCTACACATACGTTCTTTTTCTCTTGGGGTGAGTTCACCATTACTTTAGAAGATGTGGAGAACCACTGGATGCTCCCAGTGCTTGGTGATATGGACCCGTTTGCGGTAGAGATGTCCGAAGAAGAGACTAGAGTGGAGCAGGCGTTAAAAGACCGGTCCAACACTAGGATTAATGCTTGGTCCTTTTATTTTGCCAAAGAGACAGACAATCCTATCCGTCGCGCCACCTTCATCGCCTACTGGCTCTGTAAGTGCATCTTTGGTGAGGCTCCCTATTATTCCATGAAACCTCTTTATTTTCGCTTGGCTGTGAAAATTTCTTTTGGTCATCTTTTTCCCCTTGCTGCCATGTTTCTTGGTCATTTATATCTTCAATTGGATTCCATTTGCCTTGATGAGGTCTGCGGTGGCTTTTGTCACTTTATTACTACTTGTTTCAATTCTTCTGCACTGCAGACTTTTCTTTGGGAACATTCTCTGAATTATCAAGAGATTGGTAATGAAAATAGTCAAATACGGGAAAAGTTCAGGAACATGTCACGTCACATCTTGAGTAGGTATCCCGATTTAAAAGTCAACCTGCCCCTCGTCTATCGTTGGGTTGGTTTGCGAGTGAAAGACCCTAACTTGGTTCCCTCCTTGGATTTTGAGGAGTGTGTTGTATGGCGTCCTTATTCCTACCGTTATGCTAGTTTTTCTTGTCATTCCGTCTTGTATTGATTTAGTGATATAGCTAGTCAGAGCTTTGAGTTGTTGCCTATCGACAGCAAAAGTTTGACATATTTATCTGCCGTAAATCTGGGTTGGTTACCTGTTTGGAGTAGCAAGGGTGTAGAGTATACCCATTATTGTGCTAACAGAGTACGGAGGCAGTTTGGTCTAGACCAAGGTGTGCCAGGTAGTCCTAGTGAGACTCTTCCTCAAGTTCCTAGTGTTGCTCCTTTTTTAAGAGGCCAAGCGTTTGACTACTAGAGCCAGTCTGTCTCCCGTATGGTCATCCCATGTGGTGGAAGACTTGGCATTTGTACTGTGGCAATGTAGGAATATTGGCTTAGGGTAGCTGCTGCTATGGCAGACTATATTGGCCAAGGCAGAGGGACTAAGGTTCCCTTACCTAATCATCACACACATCCTATTGAGACTATGACTTTGTTTCCCCCTACTCAAACTGTAATCTCTTATACGGATAGACAAAACTTGGGTTTTACGGAATAGGATGAACCGCGGGGTGGTTGGATTTTATACAATACCAAGTTTCCTTCAGATTGGAGAGAGTCTGTGAAGGTAGTAGAGGAACGGCTGAAATTGGATTCCAAGAGGGGTAAAGGAAGCAAAAAGGTTGATTCTAGCAGAGGTGATCCTTTCTCCACGACTGCGAAACAAAAGCCTAAATCTGCAGTTAAGACCCCTTCAAAACGGCCAAAGATGGCTATGAATAGGTCTATGATTCCTCTTTCAGAGTTGGGAGATAGGTCCCCAATAGCTCCTGGTACTTCAAAGAAGTCTGCTGTGGAGACTTCTAAAACTCAGAAGAAACTTGATGTTGGGTCACAATAGGAATCTGTTGTGGATCCTCCTATCCCTTCAAACGAGACAGTGTCTTCTGCTGCTCGGAAGAAGCCTACTCCTCCCCCTGCCAAAGCTGCGAGCAAGTCTCAGAGTAAGAACGTGGTAGCCCCAAAGAAAGCTAAGGGTAAATCTGCTGAGAAATCTGCGGTTACTCCTTCTTCTCCTGATGAAGAACCTCTGGTAGGGTCTGCCATTCCCGCTGAGAAAGGGTCTGCCGTCCTTGTTCCCTCTGGTACTATGTATGATCGCACAAGGAGCAAGAGAAAGGCTACGGTAGAGCAAGCCAAATCCAAGGTAAATACTTATTTCTTTCACATTCTTTGTCATTGTTTGTTGTACGCATGTGACCGTTGCTTAGTGTCTTGTACTTATCTCTTCCCTCTCATTTCCCTTCCCCTTTTTTTTTTATTTTTTTTTTTAATTTTTTTAATTTTTTTTTTAATTTTCTTTAGACCAGGCGAAAGGTTGGTGGTGAGGCCGAGGGCTCTGATTGGACTCCCATTGTCATCGAGGTGGTATCATTGTCCTCAATCCTTATTGTGTTTGTTCCTAAGAAAGCTAAACTTTTTCCTTTTTTCTTTTGCAGGAGATCAGTGGTGACGATGATGTTGTTGATACTAGCGTAGGGATGATTGAGATGGATGAAAGTGTTGTTGAGAGGCAAAAGATGGCATTGGAGACTACTGGTGATGTTACCACAATGGACACTCTTGTTGATAAGGGTGATTCTGGTGATGTTATGGCAGATGAGACTCTGGGGGCTGTTGTGTCAGATGAAGCTATTCTTACCATGGCAGATGAGGCAAATCATGAAACTGCTCCAATTATGGCAGACGAAGCTTCTGTAGGTTGGACAGATGAAACTCGTGTTGATACGGTAGATGTAGCTCATGTTGATACGGCACGTGAAATCGTCCCAGTCATGGCAGACGAGGCCTCTGTAGGTATGGCAGATGAAACTTGTGTTGATACAGCATATGAAATTACCCCAGTTGTAGCAAATTCTAATCTGACTATCATTGCAGGTTCTGCTGCTGAGGATAGCCATGATCAAGATGCCAACTCCGTTGATTCGAAGGAAACAATCCTGACTGAACCTCAACCACTCCAAATTATCCCATTTACTGACCAACATGATGAGTCCCCTGTCATTGACCCGGTTGACTCTTGCGTGAATCACCCTTTTACTAGAATGACTTCGATCATGGAGGGGATTTCATTATTTGGAGTCGTTCCCCGTTTTGAGAGAGTTCTTAGAGAAGAAGGTTCCCCTGTGGTGGTTGGTGAACACTCTCTCTTAGGGGTTCCCATTAGTAGTCAAGTCCCTACTCTTGAAGGGACCTTAGCTCAAGATGTTGAGAATGGTGATGCGGCAGACACAGAAGTTCTTGGAGTAGATACAATCCCAGCAAGTGACACTTCTTTGGTAGATAAGAGTAAGTCTCCTCTTTTGCTCATCATCTCTTTCTATTTTATTTGCTGGAATGTTCTTTCTTTCTCCCTTTTATATATATTTTTTTGAAACCCCCTTTTCTTTTCTTTTTTTTGGTAGGTGCAAAGGCATCTGCTACTGTGGAAAAGGGAGGGGTTGCCCACGTATTGTCTGCTGCTGCGAGCTCCCCTCAGACACAGTCTGTGATGAAGGCAATTGTCCCTGGGGAAGTTGCTGCATTTTTTGAAAGATTTGAGGAGAGAACCCCCAATCCTTATCCTGATTGTCATTTTTGGAGGTTTGAAGGTCCGTTAGTTACTTACGGTGATTTCTGGGTGTATCAAGATGCTGTGCCTCTCCTGCAGCGGTTGTCTGTAAAGTTTGGAGATTTTACTGCCCATTTCAAGTTTGGCGCCGAGTTTGGCAGACCAATGCTCTCTATTGGGCAGTGTTCTGGCTGATATGAAAAGGACTAGTTTCAAGACCCTGACTGAGTCTCAAATCCTTTCTTGGGGGAGTGTTGTGCAAGATCTCATAGCTGTTGGCTTTGATCTTGACTTCATGCTTGAGCATTTGCGGAAAATGGCTCGTAAGTTTTTTAGCAAAGCGATTGCCAATGAGATGAAGGTTGTGCGAGATCAAATTTCCTCTTTACAGAGTACTCTCGCTGTTTTGGCTTCTTACTAATGGGAGTTGATGTCTGCTGTTGCAGCATCCCCCGAAGTTGATGAAGTTGTATCGCCGATTGATGGCTTGTTTGATTGAGTTTGGAGTATTTGTAAGCTTTTATTATGACCAGGTTTGGTCTAAGTGTTTCAGACTTTGTGTGTTGTTATTATCCTTGCCAAGTGTGTAACTTTGACTTTTGATAATATTAATCTAATATATATGCTTTGTTTAAGATGTTTGTACTATTAGTTGTAAAATATCTGTTTTTACTAGTTGCAATATTTTGTAGAGTGAAACAAAATACTTATATTAAAGCATAGATGGTGATCATCATTTTTTTTTTTAAAACAACATATGGTAGTTTGATTTGTTCTAAGGCAAAAAAGATACAAAAGGCTTACTAGCAATGATGTATCTTATGAGTAGTAATGCTTCAACCATTTTCCATTGATTGGATCTGCCAAGACGGTCCCATCCGCTTTAGATAGCCTATGGTACCCGCTGTCGTGTGCTTCGAGGATTACATAAGGCACCTCCCAGTTTGGTGCAAACTTGGATGGAGATGGTAGACCCCTCCTCACATGATCTCCTGTCTTCAAAACCATTTGCCCCAGGGAGAATACTCTGGTCTGCACTGTCTTCCCATAAGCGTTGGCCAATTTCTGGTGGTACCGCAGATTACAGTCTAAAGCTAACTCTCTTGATTCATCCAGGCTTTCCAGATCTGCCACTCTTGCTTCCGCACAAATTTCAATGTCAGCTTCCAGCTCCATCCCTTGTAATATTCATGGACTTGGGACTAGTAATTCAGGTGGAGAAATAACATCAGTCGCATATACAAGTGAGAATAGGGTGAAACCTGTAGCTGTCTTTAGTGATTCGCGGTAAGCCCATAACATGTCTGCCAAGTGAGAACTCCAGCCTTTGCCATAATCAAAAACCATCTTACTTAGAATACGCAATAACATGCGATTTGTGGCCTTTGCTTGCCCATTACCTTGAGGGTAATAAGGTGTAGATCGTCGGTGCTTGACTCGATAATGTTCCAACACTTCTCGAACATCTTTGTTAACGAAAGGAGTACCATTGTCACTAATGATCTTGTGAGGGATGCCAAACCTTGTGATGATGTGCTCTCGAATGAAGTTGGCCACAGCTGCTCCAGTGGCCTTTCGAAGTGGAATGGCCTCAACGCATTTTGTGAAATACTCCGTAGCTGCTAATATCCAAATATATCCGCTAGATGGTGGATTGATGGGGCCAATGAGATCTAGCCCCCAGGTGTGGAAAGGCCATGGTGTGGCCATGTTTTGCAGATTGGTGGGATATGTGTGGATCAGGTTTACTTGCATCTGACAAGTATTACATGCTCTAACAAAGTCTACTGTATCCTTCTTCATTGTCGGCCAATAGTAGCCAAGTGTTAGCAACAATTGATATAGTCTTTTCTTTCCTTGGTGCTCTCCACATTCTCCTGAATGGGCCTCTTTCATCACTGTTTGGGATTCGGACAGGCTTAGACACCTCAAAGGATCCCCATGGAATCCTTTTCGAAATAGGATGCCACTTTCCACAAAGTATCTGATAGACAACTTTCTAATGCAAGTCGCTTCTCTACCAGTCTACGGTAGGATGTCCTCTATGAAATATTCCAAGAAAGGAGTTCGCCAATCACTTGAAAGAAAGGTGGCACACACTTGTTTGTCTTCGTGTTGGTGTTGGCAGGTTGGGCAATGTCTTTGCAGGTCTGCCGCTTCCTTACTCATATCCGGCCAAAAACAACCCAGGCGTTGGAGTCTGCGATAAAAGCTTACTCCATCCTCTGACTCGCAGGATTTTTTGTGAACTTCCTGCAGTTTTCTTGTTCTTTCTTGGAGACTTACACACCTTGCTAAAATCCCTCCAGGTAGTTTGTGATAGAGGTCTCCAGAGATCAATACAAAATCCTTCAACACTTTTAGATTTGCCACACCTTCAGGTGACATAAGCTTGCTTTTCAGAGGAGTTCTCCAATCCTCTTGATCAGGGTCCTGCTCTTCGTATTCTTCTTTTAGCAAATGAGTAATAGGAACGCTTCTCTTATTGATCGTGACATCTACTGTTGGTCCCTCAAATGCTACTTGTGACCCCAAAGCTGCCAGCGCATCTTCGTAACAATTCTCGCTCCTCAAGGCATGTGTGACTTCAAAAGTGGAAAATTTCTCCTCTAACCTCTGAGCAAGCGCACGATAAGGTGCCAGAGAAGGTTCCTTCAATGAGAATTCCCCTTTAGTTTGGCAAATTATGAGATTCGAGTCGCCAATCACTTTCAAGTGCTTTACGCCCATTTCATGTGCTATGGCTAGTCCTGTGATGTAAGCCTCGTACTCTGAGGCATTGTTAGAACAAGAGAAATCCAGCTTGAAGGACTTAGCAATGGTTTCCCCATCTTCTCTAATGAGTACAATACCAGCTCCACTTGACACAGATGTGGAAGAGCCATCGAATCTCAAGGTCCACATTGAGTCTGCCAATCCAACCAATAGTGCTTCCCCAATATCTCCTGGTACCTCTTGTGAAATTTTTGAACTATCTTCCCCAGGAAATTGAGCCAAAAGGTCTGCGATGGCCTGACTCTTAATTGCTGTTGGAGTTTCAGTAGATATCTCATATTGCGATAACTGTAATAGCCATTGGGCAAGCTTGCTTGAGAGAACTGGTCGGTGCAGCAGACTTCTAATTGGGTGAGACTTGGTCATTAACTGAATCTTATGGGCTAAGAAGTAATGCCGCAGACATTGAGAGGCGTATATAAGGGCCAAACATGCTCGTTCTGCCACTGAGTAACGTGTTTCGGTGTCTTTAAGGCCACGACTAACATAATATATAGGCTATTCAATACCCCTTTCGTCTTCTTGCACCACCAGTGCCCCTATCGCTTGGCTGTTGGAAGCTAGGTAGAGTCGGAGAGGTTTTCTGGCAGTTGGAGCACACACTGTGGGGAGCTTTGTCATGATTGTCTAGATTTTTTCAGAGGCCTCTTGACACTGCGCAAACCAATTAAAAGGGACCCCTTTTTTCAATAGGGGTGAAAAAGTAGAAGTTACAGCTGCCAAACCTGGTATGAACCTTCTGATGTATGATAACCTTCCTAAGAAACTCTTCAATTCCTTGTGAGAAGTTGGTGGCTTCATGGTGGCTATGGCAGACGCTTTTGCTGGGTCTACATCAATCCTACGGTTATGCACCAAGAAGCCCAGAAACTTCCCTGCAGACACTCCGAAAACACACTTGAAAGGGTTCATCTTGAGTTTGTACAGACGACACCTCTCAAAAACTATTCTCAAGACTCCAAGATGATATTCTCTTCTTTTGGACTTTACCACAATGTCATCAACATAGTCTTCAATTTCTTGGTGGATCATATCATGGAACATGGCCGTCATTGTTCTTTAATAAATAGTACCGGCATTTTTTAGGCCGAATGGCATAACGGTGTAATAGAAATTGCCAATGGGTGTGCGAAAGGCAGTTTTTTCAGCATCCTTTAGCGACATCCGAATTTGATTGTAACCACTAAACCCATCCATGAAAGAGAACATGGCGTTGCCCGTGGCAGAATCAATCAATAATTCCATGTTTGGTAAGGGAAACTCATCTTTAGGGCATGCCTTGTTGAGATTGTAGAAGTCCACACAGCACCTGATCTGCCCATTTTTCTTCTTCACCGGAACTATATTTGACAGCCACCGTGGATGCTGTATTGGTTTAATGAAACCGACAGTAAGCAATTTCTTCACCTCTTGGGTGATTTGAGCTTCTACTTCAATATGGAAAGTTCTCATGGGTTGTACAACAGGTTTCATACCAGGTTCCACGTTCAAGGAATGAGCCACAAGTCCCGGATCTATCCCGGGCATCTCATTGTATTTCCATGCAAATACATCTGGGTATTCCCTCAGTAGATCAATAAGACAGGTTCTCTCCACAGCAGACAGAGACGTACTAATTGAAACAGGTTTATCAATACCAGGATCATGACTTAGGTTGATTACCTCAAGGTCTTCCTTGGCAGTTATTTTTTAACCCACTTCCGTAGACTTCTCCAGCTTCACTTCTTCTTTCTCCACCGCCAACTTCTCGTGACCTTCAATTTCTTTCTGTATCAAGTAACATGAGGGCCACAGACCACCCTCTTCAGGTATGGGACCCTCTTGCCGTGGGCAATCAGGCCCCACGCACCTTCATAAACGGTAGACTATGCGTCCGTCAGGCATTTGGACGCGTATACATTACGGTGCATTCCTATCTTCTGCCGCACGTTCCTTCCTCTTTTTCTTTCGTTCTAGGAGTTCTCGCAGATCAACATCTAGATCATCTTTGATGTCTTCCCAATCTGGCAGTGGCGTTCCAGATGGCTTGATAATCGATGGTTCCTCAGTAGACAGTTCGTCATACAGAGCTGCTTCAATGAAATGTGCTTCAGTTTGGTCAAATGGGGAGGGGTTTGCTGCTATGCGGATCGGCTTCCCATTGAGCCTTCCTTTGACACACTGGTGATACGTGGATGAAATTAACTTATGCTTGTGCAACCATGGTCTGCCAAGTAATACATGATACGGGACTTCGGAATTCACGACATGAAATCGTGTAAGAGCCACAATTGGCCCGACTTTTAAGACTAGCTGTATGTGCCCCATAGTATATTCTGCTGCTCCTCCAAAACTTGTTACTTCAATAGGAGCACCTTGAATCTTCTTTTGTGGAATGTTGGCTGCTTTGAGGGTACTTAGTGAGATAAGATTCAGACAAGAGCCTGTGTCTACCAAAAATCTCCTAACTTGTACATCTTTGATTACAGCAGACACATAAAGGGGTCGTTGGTGATCCAGATATTGAACTTCCATATCCTTATCTGTAAAGGTCACTGCATTAGTGGTCTCCAAAAAGGCGCGACTAGCATAAGCTTCTGCGGTAAAATAGGTTGCTCCCGAGTTTGCTGCTATTGCAATGATGGCCTTTGTAGCAGCGTTCCTG
This sequence comes from Fagus sylvatica, assembly GCA_907173295.1. Classification (NCBI taxonomy): domain Eukaryota; kingdom Viridiplantae; phylum Streptophyta; class Magnoliopsida; order Fagales; family Fagaceae; genus Fagus; species Fagus sylvatica. The sequence continues at coordinate 45,640,892 of OU015762.1, forward strand.
GCTTCTGGCCCCAATCCCAATTGATTAAACAAAGATTTAAACTTTGGACTCTTTTGTAAGGTTCTCACAGTTGCAAGTGCCAGAGTGGTATCAGCTGCGGCAGACTCATCCACTTCCATATCACTGGTGCTGCCTTGTATTATCACAGATACAACCGCTTTGCCTTGGTCTTTTCTATGATTCGGAAAAGGATTCTTATGTACCCTCTGTTGTTCCTGAGAGAGTTGTAAGGTACCATCTTGAATTTTTCGATTAAGTTCCCATCGAAGTGATCGGCAGTCTGCTATTGGATGATGAACATACCTATGGTAACGGCAGAACTTAAGATCTCTCTTTTCTTCTTCGGTAGGAGGTTTGCTAACTTGAGGCAGCTTGATTACTTCATCTTTCACCCATTTGTCAAAGATAACCATCATTTCCTCCACCGTGAAAGGCAAGGGAGGTGGTTCTTCAAAAAATTTCTCTACAGGCCTTTTCCTCTTGTTTCTACTTGGCACAGCTACAGTTGACACAATGAGTGCTTGGTGCTGACTCTTCTTTTCTCTAACTTTTTCAGAATGAGGCTTGACTGATAAAGCTGTTTTCCTAGCCTTTTGGAGTAGCGGAGCAAATTGTGAGATGTCTAAATTCTCGAGATGAGCTCTGAATTCGGGAAGCATATTGTCTATGCACACTTCGACTAGCTCACTTTCTTCATACTTCACATGGCAATCCAGAGAAATATCACGGAAATGATGAATATATTTCAAGAGATCTTCACCGGGTAGTTGCTTTGTGCTGCGAAGGTTGAGCAGGGTAACTTTTTCCTCCACGTGAAAGTACTTGCTGCAGAAGCTTTCCACCATGTCTTCCCAGACTTTAATAGATCCTTCAGGCAGCATGGCATACCAGGTATATGCTCTGTTAATAAGAGACTTTGAGAACTCTCACAGGCAAAGTCCTCCATTTACGGCGAAGGGACCCATAGAGTCCAGAAACTTACTGATGTGCTCAACTGCACTTCCTTTTCGACCGTCAAAGAGGGCGAAATTTGGAGTATCATACTTTTCAGGGTAAAGTTCCTTCAGTAACTCCTTAGGATAAGAAGGCTTCCTTACAAAATGTCTAGGCTCCTTTGGTGGTCGTTCCCTCTCTTGTTTGAGAAGGTCTGCCACATCTGACATAGTAACAAATGGTGTATCATTTTTGTTGTTGGAATCTCTTTCATCATGGTGGTCCCTTTCTTCGTGATTTCTTCCATCACCTCCATGCGTTTCTCTGTTGTTGTTGGATTCCTTCAACTGCCTTATAAACTCAGCTAGTTCTCCTTGATTCTGTTGTAGATTTTGGATTAACTCATATACCAAAGTCAAGGTGGCTGTTCTCCTGGATTGCCCTCTGGAATATTACCTCCTTCCATATTTCTTTCGTTGTTCTGCTGTGTTCCGCCCACAGTTTGGTTATGTGCGTTTGACTCCGAATCAGGATGTGAGTTCACGACCGAGTTTTGTCTCTTGGACTTTGGTGGCATTACTGCAGATCTAGTTTGCAGAAGTGCTGCTCAACTCTCCAGTGGAGTCGCCAAAATATGGATGCTAAAAAATTACCTAGTGCCATGTGTCGCCTTGTGATTGGTTGAAGATGGGTTGAACATGTATTGATGGGTTGTTGAGCCCAAAACTCCAAACCAGGCCTGCAAACTTGCCCGATGGCTGATGGTGCACCTCTTCCTAATTTGCTGTTATGCTGGCCTTTTCATCAAGAGAACTACGGATATGCTGTGATGGCTTTTTATCAATAAAAACTACAGCAGACAGCAATCGTGAACATCAAGAGAATAAGCAAGAACAAAGTAAAAAATGAACTCAGACAAACTAATGAAGACTTAGGAGGATTTGGAGAAAAGGGGGAGGATTATCCCTCGAAAACATGTATCATGGAGTAGGTTACTTGGGAATCTTTTGGAGGGATTGGTAGTGTAGTGTATGTCATGGAAACTTAATTGTTTTTCATGGAGTTTGGCAAAGAATGTTTTGGGGTGACAAGAAATAGATCTTTTCTTCTTCTTGTTTTTTTGACTTGGGGTTTCTGTTTGGCTGAAGGTTGTCCTGATAGTGCTTCTTCTAATCCTTTTTATAGTGGTCATCCATAACCCATGGAGTCCATGGTTTTAACCTGGCCATCCTCTTAACTCTTGGTTAATGAGGCTCCTCATTAACCCCTTCAATGACGTTAAACTGACTATGCTTCTTGATAGGTCAAAATGTTGCCGCAGACTAAATCAGTGAAAGACTGATTTAAGGGGTTGACTCCATGATAAAAGTTGATCTGTACATGTTTTCATTAAGGTATTTGAGGTTTGCTGGTCACTTGTGTTCATACCCCCCAACGGGTATGATACGTTCGTGCAGCAGACTTCAATACCTTTAAAGGAAATAATCCCCCTGCCTCCAAACCGAATTCCCCTTAGTCTTTAATGAAGATTAGTAGTAGTCACCGTAGGTTTGGGCTTTGGTGACTGTGTTACCTTTGTTTATGTTGCCTTCAGAACATCTTTTTGCCTCTTGTTGAGATTCTTCCTTTTTTGTGAATCTGTCGTTGCTTACCTCTCGTTTGCCGTGTGAAAGGAGTAGCAGTCACCATCGGTTTGGGCTTTGGTGATTGCGTTATCCCTGTTTATGTTGCCTCCAGATTCCCTTTTTGCCTTTTGTTGAGACTCTTCCTTTCTTGTAAGTCTGTTGTTGCTCATTTCTCGTCTGCTGTGTAGAAGGAGTAGCAGTTACCTCTGTTCATGTTGCCTTTAAACTACCTTTTTGCCTCTGGTTGAGACTCTTCCTTTCTTGTGAATTTGCCGTTGCTTATTTCTTGTCTACTGTGTAGAAAGAGCTTAGCAATGGTCATTAGTTTCAGGATGTATGAGTCTGCCACCCCAAGGAGATGATGAATAGTGGCTTTTCTCAAGATTTGATTCAGAGGATTTGCTTCAGATCTTCTGACTTCCAATTTGTTCTATTCTTTTAAGGGGTGAAGTAATGGACCCTACTTGTTAGAGATGAGGTTATCGTTTGAGTTTAGTAACTAAACTCTGCCTTGGGCTTCTTATAGACTAACCCCGTCATATCTGGCTTTCGGTAGATTGCTTTTCCATGGAGCGACCCAGTGATTTTTGGGCTTTACAGCGGGCCGCTTTTTCTGGGCTTTACAACAGACTGCTTTTCCTTGCATGGAGCGACCCAGTGATTTCTGGACTTTACAGCAGATTGCTTTTCCTTGGAATGACCCAATGTCCTCTGGGCCCATTGTGGATTGCTTTATCCTGGGCTTTTCTTATGGTCGTACCATTACCCATTTCTTTCGGGCTCATGGCAGATCGTCTTGGGCTCTTTTCTATCTGCTATGGCTTGGTAAAAAAGTGAGCATCTACAGAAAGAAACTGGATTCTCATAATAGTCCCTCCAACTTCAACCAGTTATGAGATTTGAGATTTTTTTATATACTTTTTCGATGTAATTGCGGCTAATAAGTGGAGCACTCATTAAAGATTTTGTATTTGATACATTGGCACAACAGATTACAGGACAAAACATAATTATTGTTACACAAGTTGGCAATTGGAATTTAAAGGGCAACAAAGAGCTGCTCTGCTTTATTTAGTGGATATTCATATTATTGTCCATGAAAGGGATACATTAGTGCTCCATAGCAAGAAAAATCAAATTTTCTTGATACAATTAAGACTCATGTGGAGAAGAGATGTGAAAAGCGAGGCTCAAACTCCCAAAGTTCAAAAGTCCCATTAACAAAGTCATAGTAGCCACCCAACAACCTCAGCCTCTTGTTTGCCAGCCCCATTTTAACATATGGATATGTTTGTAAGTTAATCAGTGATAAGTTCACTGCTTCCTGCATAACAAGATATACACACAAATATGATTAGCATCAAACCTGTTAGGTAAGCCTTTTGAATAAAATTAAACCCAATATTTCTTCTTTTCCCTTGTTTTTTTTTTTGGAATTTAAAAGACTTAATATTTTTAGTCATGATTAGAGTTGAAACTAGGTGGTAAAATTAATATAGCTAACCTTTTCACAATGTTTACACTGTTCCTCAATTGGCAAGTCACCAAAGTTTGCTTTGACCTTGAGCTTGGCAGGCAGACCAATTTTGACCCACTCGTCTATGAAGTCACTGCACATCTCAATTGGATGGATGAAGCATGTTAATTAGAATTCTTGCTTAATTCTTTCATTAAAATATTTTACTTTAGACCTTATTGCCTGGTTGATTAAATTTAGTTTTTTTCCAAAGAAAGTACTTGAATTTTGCTAGCTATGAATTTTAAGTAGAAAGCCTTACAAAGGAGGAGTGTGATCCTCAGGATGAGTCATAAGTCTCTCTATCCCACCACATTTACTGTGTCCAATGACCAGGATATTTTGTACCTATGGAATTTAATTTATTTCTTGTAACACTCAGAAATCCTTGATAAAAAAGTGAAGAGAAACATGGAAAAATTGGAGAAACGCATTGAAGTAATTTTGGAGAATTGAATGAATTCACCTTAAGAGCTGTGACAGCATATTCAATTGTTGCGCCAACTCCAGAGTATCTTAGCTGTGCAGTAGCAACTATATTAACATTTTTATATAACTAGTCGTAAACCCGTGCTATGCGCGAAATATATAATGATTTTGTTATAAATGATATAACCTAAGAATGGATACCATTTTCTTTCTCCTATTATCTCTTATGAAAACATAACTTAGATATGTTATTTTGTAGCTATCACTAATATAGGATGAAAAAACACCACATAAATGGGTTAGAGAGAGAGAGAGAGAGAGAGAGAGAGAGAGAGAGAGAGGATCCAAAACATTTTTCTAGGTAGAATTAGAATATTCATGATAGAGAACCGAAAATAAATAGTCATGATAGAATTAGAATAAGACAGAGAACCAAAATTAAATATTCATGATAGCATTCAAATTAATTTTTAATGGAATAGTGAACAAAAAAATATTCCTACCAACCTTATTTTCACCATCCTCTAAATTTTATTTGTCAAGTTGGTTTTTTGCAGTGTAACACATCCTTATATATAGAAAAGCGCATTTATCATAATGAATTTAATGAAAAATAATGATTGGTATAAAACTTCCAAATGTGGGTAACATAATGAGAAAATAGAGATGGAGTAATTAAGAGTAAATAAATGCATGCTACTTTTTAAATTCCAAATATGTCTGACATAAATGAAAATTAAAAACCAATGATGACTATAGACTTTACAAATTCCAAATATGTGTGCTATAACGGAAAATGATTTAATGAAATACATTGATGGCTTTAATTTTTTTTTTAAATGAGAGTGACATTACCGAATAAGAAATAATAATGGCTCTTCACCTCCAAAGTGAGTGGCAATATTGGTTTGCAAGAAGAAAAATACGGGTAATATGACATACAATGATGTGGCTTCATGTATAACCTTGACTATTAGATATTGTACATTGATATTTCCTTAAATTGACGTTTCAAATTATTTGACTAATCAAATTTCAACTGAATGTGGGTATTAATAGATAGATATAAATATGGGTGACATAAAAGGAATATATTCTCAAATGGACGTTTTAAATTATTTGACTAATCAAATTTCAACTGAATGTGAATATTAATAGATAGATATAAATGGGGGGTGGGAATATTTTAAAAAAAAAAATTGAAAAAGAAAATAGCATGTTGATTGAAAAGGGAAATAGATTGCTGACTTGGTTTTTTATGAGAATAGAAAGTTTGATGTAGCATGTCTTAAAAGAAAGCTGAGGCCTCATCTATTAGTTTATACTAGACTATAACCCGCGCAATGCGCGGCTCTTTTTCATTATTTTTCTATAAATATGTTCCTAACAAAGCAACTAAACTAAGAAGAATGAAGAAATAATAACAATTATGAAAAGGAAAAAATGACATAAACAATATTTGTGACCTTAGAAGTCCATCACATAACAAATTGGTCCACAGAGATAAAAATGACAATATCATCTTAAATCTAACACGTATCTTAGGAAAATTTAACACATAGAAAAAAAAAAATGTTAAGATGTTATTCCCTCTGTGCCTTAAAAAAAAAAAAAAAATAAAAAAGTAAAAAAGTTTACATAGGAATTGAACCCACGCCCTCACCCTCACAGAAGGGTGAAACTTTTTGAAAAGAGAAATGACCACTGGAACGAATGCCCAAGTTATAATTTAAATGCATATTTAAAATAACATATATTGTGTTTAATATATTTGGCTTTAATTGGAGCATATAATTGGGTAGTGGCATAGGTATTTAATTTATTAATGGTATAGTTTTTATTATAGGATAGTGGATATTTAATTTATTAATTGTGTTATTTTTATTATGGGGTAGTGGGTATTTAATTTATTAATGATGTGTTTAAAAAAAAAAAAAAAACTGATACATGACAAGCAGAAGACGTTGCCTTAGATGCCACATGGCAGAAAGATGGCAACGTCTTCTGCTTTAATATATATATATAGATTTGCTTTAAGGTAAAATATTTCATGTTAAATTAAACAAGAATTGGTATGTTGGATTTGATGAAATTGATTAGGAATGATTATATGGAAACCTGGTCGAATTGAGGAACCATGTTAGCAATGTTGCGGACCATGAAGGCTTCCCCAGGTTGGAAGTTCAGGATATGAGAGGGGCACACCCGGGAGTCTGAGCATGCGAATACCAGAAACTACACCATAGATTAAGACCATTAAATTAAGTTTGTTTTATTGTTTTTGTTTTTAACTTTTTAAAATCACAAGAATTAAATTAAGATGTCTAGATGGTACCTTGGGCCACTGGCCTTCTTTAAGTTTATTGTACAATTCTGGATGCTTGCTGCAAAATTCAAACCAAAGAAAATTATTTAAAAAAAGAAGGGTAAGTCTACAAGTTGGTCTTATAAATTTCAGCCTTTTGTCTACCCATAAAAGCTTCATGAGCATTTAAGTTCAAGAGAATTCACATATTTTATCAAAAAAAAAAAAGAGAATTCACATAAAAACATTAGAGGTACCATCTGCTTGTATATGATCTTGCAAGTGCTATTCTAATTTTGGACAAGAAAATCTAAGCAAAATTTGGTTTCAAAATATAGAAAAGCACTTTGAAGATACTAGCCAAGTCCCACGGCAATAAGTTAATAGCATAAATAGTGGTGTCATACTCAAATTTGTGGGTCTTGAAGTAATGAAACCCTTCTTTAATCCTTTGAACCGGGCCAAATTCATTGACATCTGTCTCCTGCAATCCGACTATCAGCTTTTCAATTTGCGCAGCCGCCACGTCATCCTTGTCGCTGCAGCCATGTAATAGAGTAAGTCAACAATCCCATGGATTATTTAGAGAAGTAATATTTCCATACTAGTATTTGATAGTTACATATTAACATAGAAAATTGTGTTTTAAAAAGTCTAAAAAACCTTTATGTATGATCAACTATGCAAATGATGAATGTTAAGCTCATAAGGACAATTTGATTTTTTACAAACACAATTTCCTATACTAGTGTGGAAATATCATTATCTATTATTTAATCCAAAAAAGTAAAGAATAATATTACAGACATAATATTTTTTATAATTGTTGAAGTGACCGCCTTTTATTTATTTGTTCTCACTTAGACTTACCACTAACATTATTTTATTATGGCTTTCGTTAACGGGACATCCGTTAAGGTTGGTCAATTACCACAATACCCCTACTTTATGGGTTGTAAAAAAGAAATTCTTTTTGTCTTTTCTATGTGCTTTTTCAACAGGCCTTGCAATGTGTCATTTTTTTTCTTCTTTCCCATAAAAGCAGCTGCAATCCCAAAAATTTTTGTGCCCTATATACTTATTGAAAAGCATAACATTAATTTTTGTTTCTCTAACTGGTAGCAATATTTTCAATAATACATCGGGAATTGTTAACATACCCAAGTAGTGAGTAAACAAGGTTATCAAAAAAGTAGTGAGTAAACAAATAATCATGCCCTTTGAATCCTTTCACAGCATGAAGTACCTTATTTACATAGTTTTTCTTTGTAATTTGTAAATGTTGTTTCCTAAGTCAATGTAATTGTTGTGTTTTTATTGTTAGTCCCCATGACCCGAAACAAAATTGTCATTATCACTTAATTATAAGCCATTCGGGGATGTTATTTCAACACTAAAAAATATATTTCCATATCACCACGTGATACAAGGGGGTAAAAAGCAACATTTTTCGAAGTCAAAATGTCATTTTCCTAGCTCAAATAATAAGCATCAAAAGCCTTTATGATTTAAAAAAATATCACCTACTATTCTTGCATGTGGTGTTAGAAGATTAGGTTTCTATTTTACTTTCTTACGCTAAAATTTCATACCTAAGATTAGGTTTGTATTTTACTTTCTTACGCTAACATTTCATACCTACTGGAAAGGTTGGTCATGCTATCAGGACCTCGATAAAAATTTCTTATATTTACACCTACATATGGTAGACATAGGAGTTATGAGTGAGAGATAAAAACCTGAGAAACTTCTTCAATCCTTCAATGGCCACCTCCAATGATGAATGACTAGCCATATTATATGAACCTTATTTTTTTCTGCAAACGAAGGAAACGTAATCAAACAGTGAAACATATATAGAATCCAGTAATTTATATCGTAAAAAAAATATATAATAATAATAATAATAATAATTTATGAAAGATCATATACTCTAAAAAATTTAAAAGAAATCGTTCTCTGAAATTCAAAAGAAGGACCACAAGATATATGTGGGTCTAAAAATAATAATAAAAGAATAAGTTCATAGTAGAGTTTCATGCATTAGAAACTTGGAAAATTTATAAGAAGAATATTAAAGTGTCTAAGATGGCAATCGAAGCTAAAATCCTAATGAAAATGTAACCTAGAATAATGAGGACCAAAGTATGATCTCGTTTGAAAAAACATAAGTTCCATGCACTAGAAATTAACTTGGAAAAATTTATAAGAAGAAGAGAAAATTGTTAAAATGGCGAACAAATCAAAGCTAAAATTCTAATGATGAAAAATTAATTTAACCTAGACAGAGGCGGAGGCAGAAAAAAAATTTAAGGTGGGCTAATTGCAAAAAAATAAAATCTTGATTGGACTAATTACTTAATTTAAGGTAAAATTTTTTATTTTTTTATTTTTTTTTATAAAAAAAATATAGGTAAAAAAAAAAACCTTGACTGGGCTCTACGCCACTGAACCTAGAATAATTAGGACCAAAGTATGATCTTGTTTGAAAAACATAAGTTCCATGCACCGGAAAACTCGTAAAAATGCATAAGAAGAAAAGTAAATTGTCTAAAATAGTAAAATGCCAATGAAAGCTAAAACTTTCATAAAATTCTAATGAAAATATAACCTAGAATAATTAGGACCAAAGTATGATCTTGTTTGAAAAACATAAAACAATTGGTATTCACAAAATGTGTGAGCATACCGATTCTAAGGATTTTTCCCTTTGAAGTTTTGTAGAATTAGCTTGCACATCTTGCAGTACTGAGTGAATGTCTCTATTTATAACCAAAGTCTATGATTCCAATGAACACGCAACATGCTTAGCTTCATCTGAAACGTTGTTCACAAGAAAAACTACAAAATCACGTTTATTTTTTCTCGTTAACAGAAAAGACAAGAAAAACTACATTCTCATTGAAAAACAAACACGTTTACGTAACTCCTTGTTTCTTTATAGTTGTTTCTAGGTATGTTCCCATCTACTACGTAACTGTAACGTATAAAAGATTTTCATTTGATGTTTTCTTAGTCAATCTCAACGCTAGTGACACACGATTAACATCTATAAAAATGCTCATTGGTCACACTTACACCTATCATTTTCAAGAAATTGGAGGACAAAGATGAGTATGTTTAGAGGGTGCCAACTAGTACCTTAGTAAAATCTCCAAAAATTTATAAATAAATTTGCTATTATTGATGTTAGAGGAGTTTTATTTTTATTTTTATTTTTTATTTCAGATATTATAGGAGAGATTTGAATCTTGATTCTCCTCAAGAAGGAGAAGAGTAAGCACTAGAAGAGCTACAAGGCTCATATATATATATATTTTCTTTTTTAATAATTTGATAATTGGGAGATGGAAGATTTGAACCTCGGATGTTAGAGGGATGTGTTAACTAGTTAAGTTACAAGGTTCTTGACAATTACAAGACTCTTAAATGTCTACTTCAATTAGGTAGGAGGAATAAACATACATGTGATTTAAGGTTTTTTTTTTTAAAATGTATTTAGTTAGGCAGGAGCATGTGATTTTAACAACTTCAACCTCACAGTCAAAATATAAGGGGTCTAAAAGTTTTTATGGATCACAATCACATCCATAAATCCTCGAGGGCCCTAGCTAGTTCACATTGGTGCAGGTATAATCAATTAATCATAGCTCTCATAACTGTAGTGATGAATATCGACTAAGATGATAGTTAACTTCCTAGTATGATTAGTTTCATTGTTGGGCCATTAGTTGAATCACTTTTTTTTTTAATAGATTAAAGCTTTATTACATTGATAATTATAAAATATAAGTAAAAATAAGTGAAATTATTAGTATTAAAAATACATATATCTAACTAAAAAGCTTTTGTGGTTCAATGCACTTTTGGTCATTCAAAATTTGAGATTGCAAGTTCAAATCATCTTTACAAATAATCATAATTTTCATGAAGATCTATACATTTTTCATTTTAATTGTTTGTTCTATATAAAGAATATCAAACCGAAAATCAATCTATTGGTTTAGAAAGATCAATCGAAGTTAATTTCAAACTAATTTCTCTCATCTCATCCCTCCCAAATACAAAGATCAATTTTCACTTCAAATTACTTCTTGAATCTTGATGAACAACAAAATTTATTTTTCTCCCCCTCTAGTGTGAGCTTCAGGATCAAGAAAAAACACACATTCTATTAAAGTAGAATTTTAAAGTATGGTTAAAAAATAAATAAATTTAAGAACTGAATTGAAATTGAACTAAGGTTGCGTTTGGATACTTGGATTTGTATTTGTATTTGGATTTTAAATCAATAGATTTGAAATGCCTTGATTCAAAATCCATTGATTTTAAAATTTCTTATTTGGATCCATTTATACAAAGGAGGATTTGAAATTTAGAATTTTGAAACCTATAAATTAACCAAAATATATAAAATTACCAAAATGACCAAAATAACCCAAAAACCTTTAAAATAAAAAAAAATTAAAAAAAATCTCCAAAACCTCTAAAATGACCAAAATACCCCTAAAATCATTAAAATCTCCGAAACGTAAAAAATGACCAAAATACCCCAAAAACGCCATGATGACCAAAATACCCCTAAAATCATCAAAATAATATTAAACCTCTAAAACAACCAAAATACCCCTTAAACTTTTTTTTTTTTTTTTATTTATTTATCAAAATGCATGCCTTTAAAATCACCAAAATACCTATAAATTGACCAAAATACATAAAATAACCAAAATAACTACGAAACCTCTAAAATGACAAAATAATCCCAAAACCTATAAAAATGACCAAAATACCCCTAAAATCACCAACATATATATGGTTCTTTTCGTAAAATTCAAAAATGCTTGATCAAAGTTGAGGAAACAAAATTTTCTAAATAACCAACTAAATCAAATATATTTATAATATTTCAAAAAGAAGAAACTCTAATTATTTTCTTTAAATCAATGTATCTAAAATAATTAAAATAATAATCTATAAGAAAAAAAAAAGAATATTTAATAAATAACATGGGGAAGTTTTAGCAAAATAATTAATTACGGAAAAAGTTACTTACCTCAAGTAAACTTACAAAATTTCAAAATCTCTCTCTAAACCTTTCCTTCTTCTAAAGATCTACAATTCCAACCTCAAAAATTGCTAGCATCATCTCTTTAAAATCCTTAAGCAACATTCTCTCTATGATTTTTGAGTCAGAAACAAGTAATAGGTTTTATGGCAGTTAGAGTTTCTAATCTAGAGTATATATATTACTAACTCACACTATAAAAATTACTAATTAGTTAATCGTAAAAATAAAGCCCTCTGGTTTGTTTTTTTGGACCAAGTTATATTACAGTACCCATAAAAAATATGTGGGTATCATAGGCATATAATGATCCTTTAAGCAAATGCATTAGAGGAAAAACCTTGCTGGAAACAATATAAAAAATACTCAAGCATCCATCCATCCAGGTTATGGCTGTTTCAGTTAGCATCAACCACATTTCTTCTAAAAATATAAATAAATAAATAAAGCATCAAACCAAAATTAACAAGTGTCTAATTTGTGTGTTTCTGTTAGTTCAACTGGTAAATGTCTTGTCGTCAAGCAAGGGACTTGAGTTCAAATCCCACCTACACAAAAATCCAATTGATGTCTTGGTTTGATGGTAAAAACAATCATCATGTAACGGACATTATAGATTGAAATTATATCGTAACTATTAAAAAAAATAATAATCATCTAATTTGATCTTATGTCTCACACTGATGCCTGGCCTGTCACGTGTTTTCGACCACAAACATATATAGGAAGCATCTCGTTGTAATTTATAGTCAATAATTTGATGATGACCCACGACTTTTTCTATGATCCTACGCATCTCTTTCTCATCCATTTTGGACAAAAGAAAATTGAGTAAGGCATCTCTTTCTTATCCAATTTAGACAAAAGAAAATTCAGTAAGTCCAACTTTTTGGACAAAAGAAAATTGAGTAAGTCCTACTTTTTGGACAAAAGAAAATTGAGTAAGGCATCTCTTTCTCATCCAATTTAGACAAAAAAAAATTAAGTAAGCCCTACTTTTTGGACAAAAGAAAATAGAGTAAGTCCTACTTTTTGGACAAAAAAATTACAATACCAATATCACACTTAAATAAAGCAGCGCAATGATATGGTTATGAAGAGAAACCCAATAGGAAAAAACTCTACAAAAGTTTATTGATAACCTTCTAAAGAAACCACTAGAATAGAATTGAAGAATTACACAACAAAGAATATACCTAATCCTAAAGTTGTTACTTACTTTCGTAATGCCACGATGCTTTAACACCCTTGTTGAACTCCTCTATGGCTTTATCACGTAAATCTCTTCAATCCATGAATATCCAATTTGTGAGTAAAACTACAACAATAAATATATTGAGGTAGGTTGGTGCAGCAACTTCTATGTTCTCAACTCCAAAATTATTTTCATATGCTAATTTAATTTTGAATTTCATTATATTTCATATTTTTAAAATGGTCAAATTCTTTTCATGTTTTGGCACCCAAAATAAAAAATCCGGGTTCCGCCCTTTTAGAGATGACAAGAGCAAATCAATTTAAAGAATTTGATGAGCTTTCAATTTGCAAGAAATTAAGATCAATCATTGCAGTGAGAAGACCAAGGACAATTGAATGGTCTGCCAGAAATTAAAGGTTTTAAAATCAGATGGGATATTGAGCTTTTCCTTTTTAAACTATTTCTCTAAACTAATTAATTTTGTTAATGTACTATAGTTCCACAACTTAAAGCATATGATGGTGGAAATAAATGTCCGCAGCATTGTTTCCATAAGCAAGAAAAAAGTTAGATGGTCAAGCATGGGGTGGTTCAAACATTGATTATTCTTTTAAGACTTGGCTAATGAAATTCCAAGTAGTTGCTGAGACATCAACCCTTTTACAGCAATATGTGTCACTACAACTTGTTGGACTTTTACTTCTTTTTGAAGAGAACAACACCCAATTGGCGTGTTATTGCCACGATAAAGTCAGACTTCATACTATTACTCATTTGTCAACCAATTGCGTGTTACATTTTCCACATTGACTTGGAGATAAAAAAATTATAATAATGTTGTAGGTACGATGTAAGTACTAAATACTACTAGTATATATGACAGGAAACATACAATCGAGTTAAATAACTTGATGAACTGTCAATTTGGATAAAAATCTTTGTAATGAAAACGACAATTAATCACATCAATAAGATAATCTGTTTCTCTAAGGTACGTACTGGTACTACATCACAATTCACATGGTGTTATTTTGGTCGCATTGGAGTTTTCGAGGTTATTTTGGTGATTCAGTGATATTTTGGTCGTTTTAGGAGTTTTGGGTGTATTTTGGTTATTATGGTATTTTCTGGGGTGAATTTGGTCATATTAGAGTTTTTGGGGTTATTTTGGTCATTTTAGGGGTTCGGTATTATTTTGGTCATTATGGTGTTTCCAAGGTTATTTTGGTCATTTTGGAGTTTTCGGGGTTATTTTGGTTATTTTAGGTGTTCTGGGTGTATTTTGGGGATTATTTTGGTCATTTTTGAATTTTTGAGTTTATTTCGGTCATTTTAGGGTATTGATGTTGTTTTGGTCATTTTTGGAGTATTTGGGTCGCTTTGATGATTCCATGAGTATTTTTTTATCATTTTGGTAGTTTTGTGGGTATTTTGGTCATTTTGGAGGTTTTTTTTGTCATTTGGTATTTTTGGGGCATTTTGATCATTTTAGAGCCTTTAGATGTATTTTAGAGGGTCCAATGATATTTTAGTCATTTTGAGTGTTGGCATCCAATAAGAGGATTTGTGAAATTCCTACCTTAAAAAGTCATTTGAAATCCATGGATTTGGGCCTAAAATCCTGAATGGATTTAATCCAAATCCAAATCCTAATAATTTTAAGTCATCCAAACAAAGAATTTGGATTTGGGCTCTCAAATCCAAATCCATGAGCCCAAATCCACCCCATCCAAACAGACCATAAATGTAAAAGGGTGTAATTTGTAATTTTGTCCATCTTTTGTTTTTTATTTTAAAAAATTAAAAAAAAAAACTATAGCAAACAGAATTCAGCCCATCATAACCTATAAGTTGGTTGCATGCAGCGGCCCAATGACTTCACGCGTGGCCCTAGCATATGGCCTAATGTATTTGATCTTAACAAAATGTAATCGTGGCCACATATTGGACTTCTTAAATATAAGTTTTCAGCCCAAAATGCAAATCATTGCGGCTACATTCTAGAATGGAGCCTCAATTTTGTTTTGTCCAACCAACATTTCGTTTAATGTTATTTTTTCAACTTCGAAGTCCTACCGAGGTCAAAACCTTATGAGTGATACTACGATTATAACAAATTTTACTACATAAATTTTACAAACTGATGTATCACTTTTTAAACACAAAACAATAAAGTAAACAATAAATTAACATCAATCACTCACATTGTCACACCTATTTGAAAGCTATTTGTATTTTATAGTAAAATTGAAAGTAATTTTCTCATTTTCCTAAACTTCATATATAGGCAATAAATGTCACTTGGACATTCAGTCCAGTGGTAATCCTCCTCCCTAAAAAGTCTTACCCCTTTATGAATACGTGAATTCGATTCCTAAAATCTTCAAAATATAGATATGTGTGAGTTTAGATTAGAATTTTCATCGTATATTAAGAAAATATATAGACAATAAATTATAAAAGTTGCCTTAAAATGGGCCGAAGAGGTTGTGTATTGGCCCAATTAACCCAAAAGTGAAAAACGGAAAAAACCAAATATTGGATTGGATTATATAGTCTATGTCTATGGCAGTGCCAAATAGGCAAGCAAATCAATAATAATTATCCCAGAAAAAAAAAAATGATAATATAGTCCTCGGGATGAGCAAAGCCCACCTCTGAGTTCTGAGTTCTGAGTCTGACTCACCTCGTCCCTGGTAATAAGCACACAAATTTTAGCACAATTTTCTCTATCACTTTTTTTATAAATATTTATCTTTTCGGTTCCTGCAGAGTGGTTTCTTTTGTGAATTCGGTGAAAGGAGGTGACCATGGCGTCTCAATCCTCCGCTCCTCCCAATCCAACGGATGGGAATCCACAAAGCCCTGGTCTCATTTCTCTCTCTGTTTTATTTATATATTTACTTATTCATTTTTTTTTTGGTTGTTGGCCTGTAATATTTCGCACTATTTTGTTTAGTTTCTGGATTTTTGATTAAAAAGGAGCTAGAGAAAACGATTAATGGAAAAAAAGAGATGCTATGTATAATAAAATGAATAAAACAACTTCACCAAAAACATTTTCTATGTGTGTTTGTGTAATCTGTATTCAATTCAAAGCGAACTGCATCGTATCGTATGATGGAATGTTTTTAAGGATCGTGAAATTATTCGTATTACAAGGTGGGTCCAACATGTGGATTCCGCACATGGGATCCACATTTATGTGAGAGGAAGATGTAGTACATAATCCCATTGATGATGGCAAACTTGCTGTGTTATGTTTTATGTTACTTGTTTCTACTACAAGTGTTTTGGAAATGTGTTTTAAGTTTTTGTTTAATTAGAAAAATGTGTTCTTTTCTTTCTTTCTTTCTAAAATATTCAGCAACAGAACTTGGACAATCAACAAATCAGGATCAGCAAGAATCCAGGGTGGAGGCTCCCACTCTAAATTCTCCTACGTCGGTGTTTGTGAACTCCGAGCCAATGCGAGAGGAACAAGTGCAAAATGCGATGAAATTTCTTTCACACCCGAAAGTTAGGGGTTCCCCAGTCATCTATAGAAGATCATTTCTTGAGAAGAAAGGACTTACAAAGGAGGAGATAGATGAAGCCTTTAGACGTGTGCCTGTAAGTCGGTTATTGAATTGTTTCCAGCTAGAGCATTCATTTATATGCAAATTACCCACTTTCTTTTGAATTTACAGGACTCACCGCCGAGTGCAGCCAGTGTTAATCAAGGTTAATAAATTTCAAATTCAGATTTGGGTTTAAACAGAGTTTGGCTAATCCTTATCACTAATGTTGGTATGTAATTTATCATAATGCTAACAGATGGACAAGTGAAGCCATCATCAAACATTCAGTCACAGACCCCGGTACAAACTATGCAGTCTGTAGCAGCTGCTCCTCCCAGTACCATTTCCTCAGTGCGGTCCCGATTTCACTGGTCTCATGCTGTTTTTGCTGTAGGAATACTGGCAGTTTCGGGTGCCGGAACAGCTGTGCTAATTAAGGTACCAATGATTAACCCCTCTGCAATCATGCCATCCATAATTCAGATATGTTAATGTCTTAGATACCGTATTGCATTTGTGAAGTTCTTGCATGCAACTTCACTTGTGGCTGTTTGGCTTTATGCAGCAGATTTTACTACTTGATATCTCAAGCTTGCTCACATTAATTGATAACATATTCCCTTTTAGAATTCTATTGTTCCCAGATTGAAGTCTTGGATACGCAAGGTTGTATTGGAGGAAGAAAATGACCTTGTGAAGAAAATAGATTCAAAACCAAGTTTGGCAGAGGAGGCAGCAGCAGCAGCAAAAGCAGCTGCAGCTGCAGCTGCTGATGTGGCAAAAGCAAGTCAAGAAATGTTGAATTCAAGAAACGAAGGTGGGTTTATACTCGACTTATAGCCTATATTTTGTCTCGAGATCCCTTTCTATTTTGCTTTTTTGTTGGTTTTTTTCTTCCCATTTCTGTTTTGGTCTGGATTGTTCACTGATCAGTAATATCTTTTTTGATTACTGTACCTTCTTCTATGCATGGCCAGAGAGGAAATATTTTGAAGAATTTACAAATCTCTTGGACGTGCAAGTACGGGAAATGAAGTCAATGACTAATGCCATAAGGAAATTGGACGGTACTGAAAAATTACTTTCTGATTGAACAAGAAGATACATGGAACTGTTCTTCCTGAAAAACTTTTAGCATCATATTCTGCATAGATTTTGGTTCTTGATTTGCTGCTTTTTGGCACATCATATTGAATTTTTTATTTGTTAAGGGTGAACTTGCACATCTCATTGGACTTGATTGCCAAGCATCTCAGTTTGCTATGACTCCATAAATATGCAAAAGGGCTTCTAAGTTGCTAATGTATAGATGTCTAGTCATTAAATATCCAAAACTTATCATTTTTTTAAATTACTGTATCATTGATACACATAACTGGGGCTTATGGCCCATTTTATTGATTTAACTAACAAATGTCAATGAAGGCTCCACTGAGACATAGACGACTTTCCTTTTATTTGAGGGATAGGGACTATGGATCTAAACCATTGTGTAACCAACTTTATCATATTTGTAGAGCGTTGGGTGCTTTTAGAGTCTTAGACATTTCCCTCTTTTAGTCACCCAAAAAGAAAAAAAAAAAACCTTTGCTATACTTTACCACCAGAAATTCACTGCTTCTTCACCAGGTCTTTTGATTGGCTAGATTTTAGAAGTGAGAATACAATAAAAAATCCACCTACCTAGGGCCAAGTTTCACAAGCTACACACTTTGATAAAAAATTGAGAAATTCCTTCCATCTAGGTGAATATGAATTGCTAGCTATAAGTTCCAATCATGCATGTGATCAATTAAGCAATAAAGCAAAGTAAACGCAATCACAAATAACGCATGCGGATTTTTACGTTGAAAACCTAAAACCAGGAAACCACGGGACCTTGTTCAGCCAAAGATATACACTATAAAAACAAAGATTACAAAGAAGGACAAATAGTTACCAACTCAAACCTGAGTCCCCTAATGTCAAACCGGCTATCCATGCCATATGCTCCCTCATGCTTAACGGCAATACAAGCTTTATCCCAAACTTTGTCTTCAACACATGCAATCTTTGATACAACTCTCTTTGCGGAACAAGAGATTCCATAACCTCTCTAGAAGACCTCTAGAGACACCACACACTACAAAATCCTATAGTGTCTAAACACTCCAACTCTCATAGAAATGGATGATTGGAAATGGAGGCGGAAACAAAGTGGGGTATTTGATACCAAATCTTTTTATCATACATTACGGGTGAACATTGATGTTGGCCCGTTACCTTGGAAAAGTGTTTTTTTTTTTAAATTACCTTGGAAAAGTGTTTGGGGAATGAAGGCTCCTAGGAGGGTTAATTTCTTTGTTTGGACCGCAGCATGGGGGAAGATCCTTACTAATGATAATCTTCAGCATACTTATAAAAAAAAAAAAAAAAAATGATAATCTTCAGCATAGGGGGTATGTTATGGCTGAGTGATGTGGGATGTGTCATGGGGGTGGGGAGACAACTAATCATCTTTTGTTACATTGCCCTATAGCGGGTGGTTTGTGGAATTTTGTATTCCGTACTTTTGGAGTTCACTGGGTGTTATCTGGTCGAGTCTTGGATCTTTTGTTTGCTTGGCAGAATTGGTTTGGGAAACATTCCTCTTCAATCTGAAATCTTGTCCCTTCATGTTTGATGTGGAAAATTTGGAGGGAACGCAACCGACGCACTTTTGAGAACCTGGAGAGTTTTAAGAGCCAACTTCTAGATACTTTTATTACTTCTCTGTATCAATGGTCTAGGGCTTGGGGTTTCACTTCTTGTTCTTCCATTGTTGGTTTCATTGAGGCTCTAGGCCTCACTCCAATTTCTCTCGCATTGTAATTATTTGACCCTCTTGTGTTCATGCTTTATGCATACAAAGGTGTCGTCTTTTAATAAAAAATTCTATTACCTATCAAAAAAAGAAGAAGTTGGTATTTGTGTGGGTGTGATCATTGTTGCACAAGACAAAATTTTCTTGACAGGCTCTCACAAACATTAAAGAACACTCAAGAAAACCTTAACTCTCAAAATATTTTAAAACTTAAGAGATAGAGAGACTAATCAGAGAGAAAACGGCTCATAAAAATTGTCTATAACCTATATAAGCTCTGAGCTGGCTCTTAATTTTGAGTTACTAGATCCTTAAAAAGAGGAAAGTACTTGTAGGCCAATGAAGCACAAAAAAAGAGGGGGGATTCCTAAACCTAACAGGCAAAGAATTTGCAAAAGACTAGGCCGATTGAATGTGTGACCAGTCAATCGAACAACCGAGGTTTTTAAACCAGGTTTTCCTAAACCCTAGATTCTTCTCGATCAGACAGCCAGTTCGGTTGATCAAACGTCCAGAGGAGTTTTACCCTAGTAGGAAGCTTGAAGCTAGGTAGATCGATTGGTTGAGTGATTTTTGACTCATACAAAGCTCAAAGGAAGCTGAACTGGGTTTGTCAAAGAAACACATTTTTGGTAATTTTTAAAATGGTTTGGCATGGAATTTTGAGATGGAACGTTCTTGCGTATTCCGACTGGAGAGAACAAGCCGTTCAACAGGGAGATTCTAAACCTTGTTTTATGCAAGATGTGGAACCAAGAGTAAAACTTAAACCCTAATGTATGAATTTCAGTGTCTAGATCAATTACCAAGCTTTGAGTCTTAATAATCGTCAACATGTACTAACTTAAACCTTGTTCATAGAACTTGTACTCACATCCTTATCACTTGTTCTATGATGAATCTAAACACATCTTGTCCTAACATGTTGGTCATTACATACAAGTCTTTCTATTCATGAAATAGACAATAGTTACTTTATACACAGATTTTTATTTTTTTGCTTAGACTACGGCTGTTTTATAGTCCTCTTATTGTTTTCTTTTTATTGTCAAACTGGTCAGAGACACCTAATTTGTGACAAACCTGCAACAGTGTCATATAAATCATGAATGCATGTTACACTGAGACTGCAGATCCACATGAATATTTTGGTTTAGTGAGCAATCTGCCAATTTATTATTCTTGGCTGTCAATGCTGTTTTTTAGGTTTTCTAGGTATTCTGATAAGATGCTAAATAGTCTCATTGCTTCATTGTTGGTGATGCAGTTGTGTCCAGGAATCCTCTTGCTCATTGAGAGAATATCTAACATTCTTAATACCAGTTTTCTTTGTTAGATCTTCAAGAAATATCTGCAAATTATGTCTCACCAAATACTAGTAATATGCTTTTCTTTTTATTGAATATCCTTTCTGTCTACTAATCATCAGGACAAACTAACGCCCAAGGGAGAGCCTCTTTTGTTGATCAAGAAGATCATGGAGTCACTATATCAAATTCAAAGGTAAGCTGAGCATAGGCATAAATTGAGAACATTTCATGCTATCTAAATAAGATTTAGGGAACACTCTTTCTCATCCATATCTGACCTCTCTAAAGTTTAAGGTTTTACTAATTAAAAATGTTCTGCAGCAACAATATGTAAACAACAAGGCGGACAATGACTTGCGCTCAGGTTGTTATTCAGGGATCAAGTGCCAGTTCTCTACTGTGTAACTTTTAATTGGTTTAAATTTCAATGTTATATAATTTGAATTTTCTGTGCAGTGAGATCTTCCTCACCTCCCACATCTGCAGAACCATCAGTCGCACCTCACCCTAAGTCCTATATGGATGTAAGTAATAAACCTGACGTTTCCATTGATGAGAAACATTATTGTTTAGTGCATGACTGTATTCTCAAGTATAGTTCCTCTTTGCATGTCATTTTTAGTCTTTCTAAGGGTAAAAGGCATGCATATTAATCACTTAAAAATATATGCAACTTTATATAATTAATTACCTAGGTACAAAGTGTTAGATTGTCTTTTGAGAGTGGGCCACATCTTTTGGAATTACTCCACCAGAGTCAGTGATAGAGATGGTTTATGGGAATGACTACATAATGCAACTGAACACATATATACCATTTAGTTGAGTCTACAGGCTTTTATTCTCTGATTTCTGACAATTGTTAAACTTAGTCCATATTTGAGTGATTATTTACTTCGTCTAACTATATATATAAACCAATTTGTTATTTGTTGTCAAAAGTTTCAGAACAAACTTAAAGCAGATAAATAACCAAATAGAAAGGGAAACAATCATTAGATTGGAATGACTGTCAAATATGATTCTTGTGAATGTTGTTCAATCAGTTCAGGCCTGTAATATATTTGTTATCTGCTTTAATATCTGTTTCCTGTTATCCATAGTGTATATATGAATGGTGATGCTTAACTTAGATCCACGGTTATGTGTTAAATATAATGACACTTCATATTATTATATTAATGTTGATCTTTATTATTCATACTCAAAACCAATTACTGCCTGTAAATTGTTCTGATTTTCTTCATTTTTGATTAATTGTAAAGCCAGAGACATATTTTTACTGATATGCACTTTTAAATAATGTCTTGCTGTTTTAAATGAATTCTGCTTATTTGATTTTTATCATGGTGTTGCAGATTATGGCCATGATCCAAAGAGGGGAAAGACCTCCTAATATCAGAGTAAACTATGTGTAAATTTCATATTGAGATCAGCTTGTTTGTGAGGTCGGTGCTAATACCGGGTGATTCTAAATTCATATGCAGGACATAAATGATCAACCCCCAAATCCTAATCAGCAACCGTCAAATCCTCGTTTAGCCCCTAGAGCTAAGGTTTGTTTACGAGCATTTTTCTTTCCAAGATAGTTCGTTTCTTTTTCAAAGATAGGTTTTGTGGACTAATGGAGACTGACTGAATGTTGTAAGCTGTATGAGGAACATAATTTTAAAGATGGATTCCACTTGGTCTTTGAAGAGTTTTTGACCACTCCTACGGCTGAGGGCCAGTTTGACATTTCCAAAATTTGAAATTCCAGCATTAGAATAGGTGTCTTCACGAGTTGAAACTGAGACACCCCTAACATTTAACTTATTTTGTGGTTGGGCCATTATGGAGAAAAGAAAGGAAAAAGAATAAAAAGGTTGAAGAGGGGAGGGGGGAAGAATGAGCTCTAAATCAAATGGCACCTTCTTTCTTATAAGTTGGGTTAAGAGTGAGATCTTGGGCAATTGAAAAGAAGAATGCGTTTGATGGTTATGGAAAATTTAGAAATGGTCTAGAGTTGATGCAAGCTTTATTAAAAAAAAAAGAAAAAAAAAGAGTCAAATCATAAAAAAGAATGCTTCTTCAATTTTCTACTTTAACACTGTTGAAAAATGTGAAAAAGGAACATGGTGAATTTTTTGCATTCTCACCTTGCTCTTTTGAAAATGAAGAAACTGATTTTTACTTCTTCTCTTCCTGAGTAGCCATGGGAAGTTAGTCAGGTCCACAACAACTCAAGCCAAACAGTTCAATCTCAATTAAGCAGCGAAGGCTTGAATTCGAAGTTTCAAGACAATGGGATAACTTATCAGTTGAATGGTGACAGTTCAGTACCTTGGTGGCAACGGAAAAATGACAAAATCATAGAGATTGAAAACGGAGATGAACTGAAAGCAGGGTCTAATGGTCTGCGAACCAGTGAGCAACCTGTTCAACGTATGTGGGTCCCTCCTCAGCCACCCCCAGTTGCAATGCCAGAAGCAGCTGAAGCCATCCGACGCCCAAAACAATCAGTTCAGAGAGAACAGTTGGCTGATGATCAGTCGGTAGCACAACCTTCAGATGTAACTGATGAGTTGCTGAGGATCACAAAAATATCTGAATCTGGAGGAGCGGTGGAGGTTAATGGTGTGGAGGTTAACGGTGGGAGCTCTGTGCTCAACTCAAGTGAGATACAAGAACATGAGCAGAGTATTGAACAGAGCTGAAGCAGGATTGCATATGTTTATTCAACTTGATCTAAGGTACCTACGTAATACTTTTAAGTTTGTAATTGTTGCTGACGGAATGTTTTGGACTTGAAATGAATAATGATCCATACCTATTCTGTAGTTGTAACGGAATTTGGATGCAATATATGTAGACTTATCTTCATGACAAAATAAAGTTATAATCGATAATGAGAGAGAGCCCTTATGGTTATGAACCATTGGTGCATGCCTATATTGTTTGTATTCAGCGAGTTATGGCCTCTTTTTGCTAAAATTTGCAGTGTTTACTGCCTAAAGTTGCTGATCATATCTACCACGTGCTCTCTTCATCTGCTTTAGGTACAAGCCTTAATCCCAACATTTGTGGGATCAGCTTGCTTTAGGTCCTGTTAAGTTTAGCTAAAATCTAGAGTTTACCCATGTCCTTCCGGAACAACTCCACCTCGTGAGCGCTAGCCTGTGTTTACCTTGGACCTGGCATCAGTTGAGTATGAATCTTACACCATCTCAAGTCCTGATTTCCATTTTGTGGGGGAGAATAAGCTCTAAATCAAATGGCACCTTCTTTCTTATAAGTTGGGTTAAGACTTAAGAGTGAGATCTTGGGTTCAAGACCCATTGCTTACAATTGAAAAGAAGAATGCGTTTGATGGTTATGGAAAATTTAGAAATGGCCTAGAATTGATGCGTTTGTTAGGGATGAGATATTCTCAAGCTAGCAGTGATTGGTTACTCCATCTGAATAATTGGTCTGTTTCATTTTTATGTTTATTATATTTTCCAACTTGTGAGTGCATAATGCATACTTAATTTATTAAAGAATCCTACATAGCATGCCCCAATTCAGTCAACCAAGTCAACTGACTTTTTGGATTCGTGTTCCCCCCTTTTTCTTTTCTTTTCTTTTCATTCAGGGGGCTTCACTCATCATATAAAAATTCTCAATTGCTGTTTGTTAAATGCTTCCTACAATTTGAAGTGCAGACATTCCTGTTGGCTATTTTCTGTATCCTATCTATGGGCTTTGTGCATGCCATGTTTTGGCTGAATGCTAATTCAGCTTTTTAGTTCTCCTAAAGGTACCTGGATGCATGCAAGTCTGTGTGGATATAACTTTTTGCTTAAAGTCTGAAAATTGGTTAAGGTATAGTTCCTTGAAAAAGTAAGACTTTAAAAAACTTAATATAAGAAAAAATAAGCTAAAAAACAAAAGATAAACCTCTGTTTTTTTTTTGGTAACTCAGAATTTTATTAAACCAATGAACAACCAAGCATATCTCTTTGTCAAGTCTCATGCACCGAGGGAAGAAGAGATTTCATTACAACAAAAAGAAGAGGTTTGAGTTGAAGAACAAGTAGCCAACTCAGAGCTGTAGAGTTTGCCTCTCTCTTAACTCATTCAAAACAGCCAAAGAGACATTGTGACAACGTACCAATAATTCGACTAAGCCTTTGTTTTAGTAATTTGAAACTGCATTTGCACAATATCAAAGTATAACTTTTTAAAATCTCATTTTTGTAGAATGTAGATATAAAAATTAACTATACCAAACGTACGGCTTATTTATATGAAACATTTTATTCTTTTCTGTATAAAAAAAAAAAAAAAAAAATCTTTATTTGTATAGTATTCAAAGATAAGATGACTAAAAGACAAAAGTCTAAAAGGAGTTTTTCATATTGGGAATTCATGTTTAGAATTGCTTTGGCAAAGGTGGCCACTCTCTGCCGACCAGAGTATCTCTTCGAAGGAGAGGTGTACACGTCACATTCCCACTAGTTTTATTAACGACTTTTGTAGTCTTATTGCTCGTGATAATATATAGATATGTTTTATAAGATTACTTTTCATGATGGTTATCAAGAATAGTTTCTCGCACTAATATGCTGTATATGCCCAATAATATTATGTACTTTAGTGGAGGTTTTTAATGTTCAAACAACATATATAGTTGCATGCCACATATAGGTATTAATCAGTGGGTGCATGCCGCATCACCTTGAAATTAGTCAAAGCCTGTTCCCATGTGATGTAATCATGTTTTTATGCTCAACTTCCTTTCATACTTCTTTTTAATTTTAATTTATAAGATACCCATTTTTTTTTTTAATAATTAAAAACAAGATTTGCATTCGGCCCTAGATTGTTCCCACTTCCTTTTCTGTGCGTTTGAAAGTGTTTGGCATATATATCATTCTTTGTCACATTCATTACTGAGCCTAAAGGGCCAAAATTAGAGAGATGAGGTATCTTGTTGAATCTCAATTCAACGGATACCTTCAATTTAATTAACTGAAAATGACTCTAGTGCACAGGGGATGAAGCCAACTAGCTCTATATTGCTCTATATTATAATATTATATCATATCCACAGCAAGTAAATGAATTTCTCATGCGTTTTTTATACTTTAGTAAGGACAACTTATTTTACAATATGTTTTATTTTTTTGCTAAATAATTTTACAATATGCTCATACTTGGTAAGTTGTGAATGATAAATAATTAATTTCACATAAATTTACTGTTAACACTATTTTTATTTTTAAATTTTTTACCATTCACATGTTGTTACTTCAATAAGTTGTGTGAGAAAAGTCAGAGTTTAAAATAGCGTGTTTTTTTTTTTGTTTGTTAGAGAAATTATAACTTTTCATCCAAACGACTCGAATTTTAGTTATAGAAATTGCAAGTGTATACCTTCCATAACTGTGTTCACCCTAACAACTAAGATAGAGTTTTAGCTAGGCAGAAAATATTTAACAACCTCCGTTTTCTGTTATTTAGTTTCTTCTTTCTAATCTTTTCATTCGTATATGGTATCCATATAGCATAAATGGCATTATTTGAATATCAAAATAGTATTATTTCAATGTAATCACCAACATGTGAAAAACCTTTGCCAAGTACTTGGTACATGCACGTGATTTGTCTCCCTAATCATGTCCATTTGTCAAAACATTTTGCACGAGTTAAGTACTTTTCTTTCTTCACTTACTTCATTTTTGTTTGTTGCGGATAGGTCACGAATAAAGACAGTGTGCCACGGCACCAAGAAAATGAATTAACATCATGGTGTAGAATGGTCATTTCATCCCTGTTAAATGGAATTGTTGTGTATATTTTTGTTTTATCATAATGATATAATTAATTCATGATTCCTCTTTGGAGTGACTTTGATTCTTCTATCTAATTCGACCCAAAAAGAACTAATCTTCCATATTGCCATATTGGTCTCTGTTTTTAAGTCATTTTTTGGAGAGAACAATTAATGGGTTTTTTTATTTTTATTTTTAAACAATTGTAATATTAATAAAAATGAACTTAAAAGTTGCTAAACCATCAATTGTGCGGAGTTGACTCAAAGCTGAAAAAACCCCAATACTGAAGAATCACTAAAAGCAAAGATGATTGCACAAACCGTCAAATCCACTAAAAACTAAAAACGGATTTAACAGTGTCCGAGTAATAACAATCAGAAAAACAAAATCACCCACTTTTAAATCTTAAAAAAAAAATCCACAATATAAGTTAATAGTAGTTTATTACTAACTCAGAAAATAAATATTTTGGACCTATTATAAGGAGAATCAATTATCAAGTATCAACTTAATCAGAGTATCCGGTACTTACTGACCAAAACGACGTCGTGGATCTCATAATTTTTGCACCTTGTACAAAGGCAATAATAGACCAGGCAGCGTCACATCACAATTCACAAGAGAAAAAAAAAATGGATAGAAGATTTTGGACCCAACCAAAATCCAAATAATCCAATAACACTACCCTGCTTGATTCCTTCTCTTCTCTATATAACTCTATCCCAAAAATAAGAACCTCTCTGCCATTCCCTAGCCACATAAATTAATAAATAAAATTCACACTATATAAACTTTGCATTTCTCTGACCACCATTGTTATTGTTAGAAACAAGTTTTGATTTTGAGTTAATAGTAATTTTAGTGATGGCTTTGAATTTGGTGTCTCCGGCTGAAATGAAGGGAATTTCGTTCTTGGACTCGACCAAGTCCAATCACTTCCATAAGCTCTCAGTCTCAGGTATCATACACCCTTTTTTACTTTCTCTTTCTTTTCGCTCTCTGTTTGGTTGCTTTGTGTTGCTTCCTTTTTATATGAGAGAAATTCAACTTTTAGTTATAGCTAAACACTTACTTTTAGCTTTAGGATAATGATTCTGTTTCTATTTACTTGGGTCGCATAAGCCTTTGATTCTCTGTTTGGTTGCTGTGTGAGATTTTGATTAAAGAAGCAAGAGTTTTTTGGTGATTAGCTTTCTTGTTTTTCCTTGATTTTTGTCTGTGAAAATTGAAAAAATTAAGCTGTAATAAACAATGTAATGTAAACTTGAAAACACTATTTGGAATAGTAGAGTACTTCAAAGTATGAATAGGTGCAGTTATGAATTTTTATTTATTTATTTATTTTATTCACAATTTATGAATAAAAATTGCTTCAATTTAAACCCTTTGATGGTAATCTAATTTTTGAGTTTACTTCTTTTTTTGATTTCTAGTTGGATTTAGTTTGAAGAGGAAGGATTGCAGAGCGGTATTTGGGAGAAAAGTTAGTTGTTCGGCACAGGCACCTCCACCGGCCTGGCCAGGACGAGCGGTTCTGGAGCCTGGTCGTAGGACTTATGATGGTCCAAAGCCTATCTCCATTGTTGGATCAACTGGGTCGATTGGAACTCAGGTTAAAAAGAAGATTCTTTTGTGACCAAACTTAAGATAAAATTTTTACCTAACGAGCCCATGTAGATGCACTTGTATAAAACGTGTTTTTGGTACTAGCTAGATGTTTTATAAAATGATGAAAATAATGGTCAGGAAAAGGGAAATTGAAAACTGAAAGGGATATCAGGTTTTGAGATCAGTGAAAATTGATGACACGATATGTTGTCAAGTAGGCGCTAAATTTTTTTATTTTGTTTTCTGAGCAACATGTCAATCAAGGATAATCTGTAATGACTTGATTTTTCTTATCTCTATCTCCTTTTTTTTTTATTATTATTATTATTATTATTATTATTTTTTTCTCTCTAAAATTTTATTTTGATGGTAGAACGTTTTGATGTATGCCTTGACGCTTGATTAGTTGCTTAATATTTAGTAATGGTGTTCTACAGACATTGGACATTGTGGCAGAGAATCCTGATAAATTCAGAGTCGTGGCAATTGCAGCTGGCTCAAATGTAACTCTTCTTGCAGATCAGGTAACAGTTAGATACATAACATATAATAGAACTTGCAATGGTTTAATATGACATAGTCTGAGCTGTCACTTGATTATCTATGTACTTATTTGTTCTTGCTGGATAGGTGAAAACATTCAAACCTCAACTAGTGGCTGTTAGAAATGAGTCCTTAGTTGATGAACTCAAGGAGGCTTTGGCTGATGTTGAACAAAAGCCTGAGATTATTCCTGGGGAGCAAGGAGTGATAGAGGTGGCATACAATCTGGTTACTTGGTCTTTGTGTGGATAATGAAAGCCATTCTCATTATTTGTGCATTACTTTTCAGGTTGCCCGCCACCCAGATGCAGTCACTGTTGTTACAGGAATAGTAGGTTGTGCAGGACTAAAGGTAAATCCATAAATTTTACGTACCTTATACTAACAGGATGAGACCAAGCACTATATCACTTATTAGGTACAAACACGTATTTCAGTAACTGAAGTGTTCCTGTTATTTTTTTTTTGTTTTTAGCCTACAGTCGCTGCAATTGAAGCAGGGAAAGACATAGCTTTGGCCAATAAAGAGACCCTGATTGCTGGAGGTCCCTTTGTCCTTCCTCTAGCTCAAAAGCATAACATAAAAATTCTTCCTGCTGATTCAGAACATTCTGCCATATTTCAGGTAAAAAAAAATTGTATTAATTTCTAAGCTTATCCAACAAATCATGCACAGATTTCAGATAATTCCAATGCATTTAGTTTTTTGTTTTTGGTAGTGATATGGACCATTTGTGAACATTACTTGGTTCATGTTTTCTGTGGTACTTGAATGCTCACTCTATTATTTTACTCCACAATACACTTATAAGAAGAAAAGCTTAAATAAATCTCCTTTCTTCAGTGTATTCAAGGCTTGCCGGAAGGTGCACTTCGACGCATTATTTTAACCGCGTCTGGTGGGGCTTTCAGGTGTGAAATCAAAATTTAAGCTATAATACTTCAGCTTGTAATTTTAAATGTACAGTGGCAGTACTTCTCTTTTGCAGAACTGAGTCAAAATGCAATTATTACAATGCTACTTGATTTGGGTCTTCTCTTTTAGTTTGCTTGAGAAGACATGCATTGTGCTCAATGTTTTTGCAGTAATTTGAAACTCGTCTTATTACAGTTTTAGTGAATTCAAGTATACATTACTATTTATAGAACAAAAGGAATGCATAAAGAAAACATCTCAAAGTGGTTTCCTGCAAAACCATTGAAAACTCCTTGCCTCTCATGTTTAGTATATCTGCTCATATAATTCCTTTCATGGCCAATTTTGAAGTATTGCATCTCTTACCTCTGATAATTAATACATATAGAACTTTTAGATATTTTTAAATTTTAGATTATAATTTTCTAGGAGTAGCTTGCTAAAGTTCTTGTGTATGTGATTTTTCTCTTCATATAATAAATATATCTTTACTTATCAATGAAAAAAGAACCTGAATTTTACAATTAGTTCACTTGGTTACCGACAGGGATTGGCCTGTTGATAAACTGAAAGACGTTAAAGTTGCTGATGCCTTGAAGCATCCTAACTGGAATATGGGGAAAAAGATCACTGTTGACTCTGCTACCCTTTTCAATAAGGTTTGTTCTTTTTGTTATCTGTAGTTCAGATTGAAATACCCTGCTCCTTTCAACTGATGTGCTATTGTGGTATGAGTTGCCAGGAAGAAGAGAATAAGTTCTTTATTTATTTATTTTTTTGGATAGGGTCTAGAAGTCATTGAAGCCCACTATCTGTATGGAGCTGAATATGATGATATTGAAATTGTGATTCATCCACAATCTATCATCCATTCGATGGTTGAAACTCAGGTTTAGTTTTTATACTCTGTTTAGTGGCTGCTCTAATTATGTTTAAGATGTCTGATATTTGCAAATGTTTTTATTTTTGTAGAGGCAGTGCAATTGAAATGATAATGCTATTGAATATAGGTTTTGATCTTTCTTCTTATATTTATCTCTATTTCTTTCTTTCTTTCTTTCCAGGATTCATCTGTTCTGGCACAGTTGGGGTGGCCTGATATGCGCTTGCCCATCCTCTACACATTGTCATGGCCAGACAGAATCTATTGCTCTGAAGTGACTTGGCCTCGCCTTGATCTCTGCAAGTACGTAGCCTTTCCCCAATCATGTTATGGTTTTAAATTCCAGGCGGGTATCAGTTACCTGCATTGCCGGGTTAATTTCCTTTGTAAAACTGAAAATCACAATCTGTGCTTTCTCATGCTATCTTTTTGATAACTTTAAATAAATAATGATATTGAATTCCCATGTGGTCAGAAAATTGTGTATGTCTGGACTTCAATGATTCTTATTCTGTAAATAATTATTTCTGACTTTTCATCAATTAAAATGGGGTTATGCAGGCTTGGTTCACTAACATTTAAAGCTCCTGACAATGTAAAATACCCCTCGATGGATCTTGCATATGCTGCTGGACGGGCTGGAGGCACAATGACAGGAGTTCTTAGTGCTGCAAATGAGAAAGCTGTAGAGATGTTTATTGATGAAAAGTATGTGTTCTGTTTCTTGATTTTTCGCTCAATCCAAAGGTTTCCTTTCAAATATTGGTGCATATCTTCTAGATAAGTCTTTTTTCTATTTCTGCTTTCCACCTCATTGGGATTCTTTTTGTCCAGATTTCTTTTTCTTCGTTTTTTGCTTATTCTTCAGCTCCCAAATGCATTTTTCATGAAACTATAAAACTTTCAAACTGGACTGTTTCTTGCCTTTTGCATTTGCATTTACTCTCTCAGTTTGTCTAACATATATTATTTGGAATCCAAAGATTAAATTAGTTCGGCTGATTCCCTACTTGGTCATTTTAATGTAATCTTGTGCTTATATACGTAGTGCTTCTTGATGTGATTTCTTCGCTATTGAATAGTTTTGCCCCATTTCAGGATCAGCTATCTGGATATTTTCAAGGTCGTGGAGTTAACATGTGCTAAGCATCAGGCGGAGTTGGTGGTTTCACCTTCCCTTGAGGAAATCATACATTATGACCTGTGGGCACGGAAATATGCTGCCAATTTGCATGAGTCTTCCCGTGCAAGTCCTGTTCCTGCATGAGGGAAGCTAGCCCTTGCCAAAAATTACCAACTAGGGGTGGGGAAGGTGTTGAACTCCTGACAAAAACTAGCATTTTTGCCTAGGATCATTTTGGCAGTTTTTGAGAAAAAAAAAAAAAAGGAGGGAAAGGAGGGGGGAGGGGGAGGAGGGGAGTAACTGTATCATAAATTGGTTCGGGGGAACTGAGCAAATGTATTAAACATAAAAATGAAAAGAGGAATCTGAAATGTGTTCCCCATGATAGGTTTCATATATTTGAATGCATGTCTTAGCCATGTAAGTGCTTAATTTCAGAAAAAATCCAGGGGAAAGTTTAACAGAAAATTGATGAAAATCTCATTTTGCAGTGAAGATGCAACTTCTTTGATTGTCTTAACCTCTTCTTTTCCAGTCCTTTTAAAATGATGCTTTCAAGGTGCATTTTGCAAATAGTATCAGAAAGCTCTTGACTATGACAATCTCTTCTAATGCTGTTTGCCTTGTTTTGAACAAATTAAGTTTCTAGAAAGCATTAGATTTTTCTTGCATTTAGTGATGGGGGGAACTCGAAGCTCCTGAATAATCTCATTCCTTGTGTGTTCCACAAGGGATATAGTTTAGAGAAGATATTTTCCGTTATGGTAAGACAATGTTAGTACCTTAACCTTATCAATTCACTATCTTATTTTCTCATGGCAACAAACTGACACTGAAAATGATATAAAAGTCATGGTAACTCAACCCCTTGGTTCTGAATTCTGATACGCTTGTAACTTGTAAGTTGTACCTATTGTTTTTGATGTTCCAGTTCCTGATTTACGGCTGTAGCATGTTGTAGTATACTTCTTTGTAGAATTTATAGCTAGACAAATTTGACCAGGACCTGAATCTAAATAAATTGGCAGTTTGGCACAATTACTGTGGATTGTTTTTCAGACCAGTTCGATCCCGTTTGACTTCCAATGGTTGAGACTGAGAGTGACAGATTTTGGATTAGATTGGGGACGTAATTGATACATTACATTATGCTGCAACCCGGGTAGATAAGGTCCAATTTGAACCAAAGTTCAATCTGCACAATGATTGGGCCTTGCATAGGTAAATTTGGGCTCTCTTTTAGGCTTAGAGTTATCATGGAGTTGAGACTTGACAAGCCTCAATTTTATTAAGGATATGCTGCACTGGGATTAGTTGGTCTTCCCATTTCACTCCAATGGAAAGAGATGATAAATTGTGTCCGTTGTGGGAGAAATTATTCCCGAATCCGGTATACTTCACCTTCCTCTCATGTAACCCTAGATTTTATATGCGAGATCCACAGATATAGCTACCTTTATGTGTGACGGTGTGAGAAAAGTGTAATATATTGGATGCATTGAATAATTTCACGTGTTGTGATACCGATATTGATTTTTATTATTTTACAATTCAATTATTTCATTCGATCCGATAGAGAAATAAAAGAACTGTTAGCAATTTAGCATTGGTACAAGTAAGGAATCCATCACAAACTACAAAGAACTCTCTTATGGAATTGGATTAGTCCTTCTTGGATTTGGTATTGCCAACGTGTAACCTCACATTTCTTTCAATCAATAGAGAAGATGGTAACTGCTCATCTGATCATGCAAGTTTTTCCTTCTAAGGAGTTTATAGCCGAAACAAGTTCCTAATCCCAATCTCGTATCTGCCTTTGGATCAAACACTTGTTTAATATTGTCTGCAAAACCTGTTTAGTTAAAAGAACACTCAAAAAACAATTAACCAATTGTTGATAGTTAGATCATATTTCAAGGCACTAAATTTCCAAAATATTGTAGTACTAAAATTCCAAAAGCAACAAAAAACAGGTAAACATTAGAAATATAGATCACTATATGGTCTATGATTTTTGTCGTTTAATCTATGTCTTACTTTTACCCTGTCTGGCATGCTTGTCCCCAGCACTAGACTTGGGATTTCTTTTGAGCCATTATTTATACATGAGGATTGAGGAAGGCCATTGACATTTGCGTCAATATAGTTTTGTGCGTTTCCAGGATATTTCCACAGGTGCTTTTTCTTGTTTGAAAAAGCAGGTTCATCTATAGGATCTTCCATTCTATTAAATTAAATGAAAAGCACTACGAGTTCAATTTCCACCTTGACTTATAATGCGATACAACGCAATCAAACTTTTTTTGCTGGAATTTTTTTTTGTATATATTATATAGTACAGGTTGTCTGATTGTCTCCAACCTGTCCCTCTCAAGATGAAACGTTCATGCTTTTGTAGTCTTTTTTTTTTTTTTTTTTTTTTTTTTTTTAGGAGATGTGAGATTTGGACTCCGTTTGTTTTGATTGTAAATGATTTCAGAGAAAATGGTTTATTTTCTGTGTTTGGTTGTATTCCGGAAAATATTTTAAAAAATATTTTACGCAGTTTGGCCCAACGTAGGTGTTAGAATATAAGTCCAATGGGTTTTAGGCCCAATACATTGTCTTGTATAGCACTCCTTTTACTTGTGCATTACTCTTACCTCTGCCTATATAAAGGCTCTCTCTTGTACTACATTTGACATATAATATAATACACAGACTTTCAGTCTTTAACATGGTATCAGAGCTAAGACTCTAATTTTATGCAGTTCTAAGTTCTTCTAGGCGTTATTCCACTGCCTCAGCTATCTCTGGTACCTCTCCTGTCCGAAATCCGGTCGTCGCGCTGCCAAGAAGCTGATTCATTGCCAAAAGGACCCACTGCCACCCTCGGATCCGCCGTTCCCGGACTCCGATCAAGACACCGCCGGTACCGTTGGAAAGATCTCGAGATTCTTGACTCAACGGCATAAAAAACGGCGGCTTTAGACACCGGACGCGCCCTCACGCGCCGCTTGAAGATTCGGTGCGCCGCCACTCTCCTGCACGCACCCCCACGCGCCAGACTTCTTCACTGCCACGTCAGCCCTAGTGCCACGTTAGCCCTATTGCCACGTCAGCAAGTGCCACGTCAGCCCTAGTTAACCGTTGACCAGCGTTGACCATTGACTTTGACCGTTGACCATTGAATACAACAATCGCCTGAATACTCATGATGGAGAACCACTTCCTGATGCTACCCTTTACAGACAGTTAGTTGGGAGTCTTGTTTACCTCACTGTCACTTGACCGGACATCTCCTATGCCGTTCGCATTGTTAGCCAGTTCATGGCTGCACCGCGGTCTCTTCATTATGCAGCTGTACTTCGGATTCTTCGGTATTTGAAAGGCACCTTATTTCATGGACTTCACTTCTCATCTCAGTCGTCGCTCACTCTTCAGGCTTATTCTGATACCGACTGGGCAAGGGAACCTACTGACCGTCGTTCCACTACAGGGTACTGTTTTCTTCTTGGTGACTCCCTCATCTCTTGGCGCAGTAAGAAACAATCTATTGTTGCTCGTTCTAGTACTGAGGCAGAATATCGAGCACTTGCTGACACCACTGTTGAGCTCCTTTGGTTACGTTGGCTTCTCCAGGACTTAGGCATTGATTGTTCTACTGCAGTTCCGATCCATTGTGACAATCGAAGTGCCATCCAAATTGCCCACAATGACGTCTTCCATGAGCGTACCAAGCATATTGAGATTGACTGTCACTTTGTTCGTCATCACTTACTACAGGGTACTTTGCAGCTCCGTTCAGTGTCTTCTCAGGACCAGTTAGCTGACATATTCACCAAACCTATGCCTTTAGGCCGTTTTCGTGATCTTATTTCCAAACTCAAGTTGGTGTCCGTTCACCCAACATGAATTTGAGGGGAGATGTTAGAATATAAGCCCAATGGGTTTTAGGCCCAATACATTGTTTTGTATAGCACTCCTTTTACTTGTGCATTACTCTCACCTCTGCCTATATAAAGGCTCTCTCTTGTACTACATTTGACATACACAGACTTTCAGTCTTTAACAGTAGGCTCTATTTGTTTTATTGTAAAATGTTTTTCGAAAAACATTTTTTGCATTTGTGAGTGTTTGTTTACTTGTAAAATGTTAGTCAAATTGAAAATGTTTTCAGTTGATCAGAAAATATAGTGTAAATTTTTGGAAAATGATTTACGCCCAAATTTTTCATAAACCATTTTCAAAATCACTCAGTCTTTCTCGCACATATCCCCTCCTCACACTTAGATGTTTTCTTTTGAAACACCAAAAGGTTTCAGTTAAGCTAAAAGATATATATGTGGATTTGTTATTTATGATATATATGCGTTAGAACTTAGAAGACTAATGTTTACCCCTAAACCTAGTGCTAATGAGTAAATTTATGTGGATGATATATACGTGACTTATGTGATAGGTATTTTTCAATAGAAATAGAGCCCCATGGACAAACTTGTTGGGTAGCATAATTGGATTGAAATGTTATACAATATACAGACAAATTGTGTTAGCTATTTTGAGAATGATGCATATAAGTAACGGTTGCTAGATTCAAATTTCAAAGATTCAAATATAGCCGGGAGAAGTTCCATGACTTTGGGAGTAGGATTAAAGGAATAACCACCTCAAAAAACCATGGAAATATAAATTCTACAAATACTGAAGGAGTGGATTTTTTTTTTTTTTTTTTTAATCTAAGACAAAAAATTTATAATCTAATTTTATATAAGGGTGATCGAACTCATACCCTCGTAGATGGATGAGTCAATTGGGAGAGAGGGTTGAAATCATCTAAGTGTTAAGAAATAATGAGCGCTAGAAATAGATGGCACAATATATCTATTCAAAATATAAAGTATATATAGGAACTAAAATTGACTTAGGAAATTCCTTGATTGGATTAAACTCAATGACAATTAGTGTTCATTGAGTTAAATAAATAAATGATATCATCATATAAAGTTGGTTTAGATCCCTTAATTAAACTAAAATTGAGAACAATTAATGTTCCTTAAGTTTAATCAATCAATGATATCATGTACTAAATGTAACATTTATGGTACACTAACATCTCCTCAAACTCAAGGTAAAAGCCTGATGAATGATGACAATGAATGACCAGATTGGATGTAGAGTAGACAAAGAACAATGTGAAATGAGTCGTGCAAAGTGTTGATGATGGCAGCAAACTACGACGATGGATGAATGTCGGAAGATGTCTACTACAAAGGCCTAAGAACAGCATCACTAGTGACCAAAAAGTGGCTATTATGGCCGAAGGATGGCTACATTGGTGGCCTAAGGAATACTGACAAAGGATAATGTCGTGATGGAAAGAATGAGTGATTGGTTGAGTTGTGTGACTTAGGAGCATCAAATAGAAAACCAGACCCCAAATTTGAAATTTATGTGAAAAGCAAAGTAAAAAAGTGTCAATGTCCAGAAAAAAAACAATGGTTGGAAGTGGCTTGGACAATGACAACCGTAGGTGGTCAAGGGTTGAGCACTTGAGCCCAACAATGATTGATAGTGACTTTTTTTTTTTTTTAACTATGGGTGTTTGTGTTAGTTTACGCGCATCTTAATTAATTTCAGGAGGATAATTGAAATCTAATGAAGGGCACACAAAAAATTGCTAAGATACTATGTTAAAATATAGAGAAGAAAAACGAAGTTATATATGTATAAAAAGAAAGAAAGTAGAAGTAAGAAATTAACGTGGCTTAGTTTGATAACCTACGTTCACAATAAAAAGCCCCAACTGATTTTAGTATATCAACTTGTGTAAAGTTGATTCAGGAGAATCCTTTACTTGGGATATCATGTGCAAAATGTGATATTTATAAGAATCATTTTGATAAATCCTACTTACAGAAAAGAATAGAATGGTTCATTCATCGTGGTCTTTGTGAATGTGCGTTTATTGGATGGTCGATACACCACCATGGTAGTGTGTTCCACCTATGGAAAAAAGATTGTCAGTCACACAGTAATCACATTGTCTACCACCCCATTGATCCATTCCATCAAGCATCTAATTTTCTCGTTTTACACTTTTTGTGGGAAAACTTTGATGTAAAATGAAAAAAGTATGCTCTTTTTCTAGCTTTTTAATTGTATCTAGCCCCTATCAAAAAAAAAAAAAAAAAAAAATTGTATCTAGCCTCAGTGAGAAACAAATGCTTTCTTTACATGTTTATATGGTAATGAATAAGACTGATACTTACGAGTAATTTTACAATACCCACATCTTTTTGTGTGTGAATATATATGATACTTCTAATAAATAAGATGTCACATAGATGATATTAATGTCACATATAATGATAACTACCTCGCATATGACATACTTACTAAAATATTATTTGATATCCTAAATTTTTTATTTAACTGTTTATTTAAATTTAATATATATGAAAAATTGGATAATACCAATATCAAATATGATGATAACTATATCATATTTTATGATAACGATTAAGTTGTTACCATACCCACATGCTTAGAGAAGAAAGAACATCAAAGCGGGGTTCTTTGTGATCATGGCCAGCTATTCTTTAAGGAATCTTACCCACTCTACCGGACAAAATCAACCAATCAAACACACAAATACACAACGCACCAATATCCAAATTTGAAGATTTTTCTTTTGGGAGATATTTATTTAGGTGACATTTTGCAAGTGGCCTGGCCTGATTGATACATGCATGGCACACTTGCATAGGAAAGAGCTAGGCCTAGAAGTTTGATTGGGGTCCACCTAAGCAACCTCTTCCTTTTAAGAATTATTACGATTGAATGATTCTAAGTGATTGTATTTGCAAGGAAGTTAGAACTTAGAAAGAAAGAATGAACCCCTCTTTTCTTTTCTTTTCTTAATTTTTTTAATAAAAAATTGGGGAGAAAAGATTTGAATCCAATTTTTTTACATGTTATCAACCAGACAATGCCACTTAGTCCATGACTTTTGACCATAAGATCTTTCTTTTAGTTGATGGAAGATAATGGATTAAGTTAAAATAAATCTTTCCCATTAAAACCTTTTTGCTGAAGATTAATTATAATTAAGTAGGAAAAGAAAAAAAAAAAAAAAAAATTAGAAGAGAGAAGAATTTTTCTTGTATATTTGTTTTATTTTGGTTCACCAATTACGGATTTACCTTCTCCTTCATTTCATATTTGCTTCCCTTTTCAACGCAAATGGTGTGAATATATCATTCTTTTGCATGGTGAAATAAAATATATATATATATATATATATATATATATATATATATATATATATATATATATATAACATCATGTATTCAAATAGTCATGTTCTTAAATTCTTTCCTAGCATAATACCATTATGTCAATAGGTCATAATTACTGTGTGACTCTAGATTTCAGGGTCATTAATGAGAGATGAAATTTTTTTTTAGGAAGTTCAAAGTTGATGCCGATGGGTTATTGGTTGGAATGAGCTTGAACCACAAAAGAAAAGGAGCATATTGATTGGAAAATAGAAAGGTTCGGCAAAGTGGGGTTGATGTGGAAGTCATGGAGGGTCTGTGACTATATAGCAGATTTTTGGTTGGGCATCCGAGAGATGCGGGTATTTGTGATGTGAGAGCTACATGGCTTTGGCATTGTATGCACCGAAAGAAGTAATAAAAGATAAGATGACAAAAATATGAAAATACTCCACAGCCAGACCCAGATACCCTCCTACCTGCCAACTTCTTATTCCTTTCTCTTAATCTTTATGGGGATGTGTAGAAGAAGCTAGAGTAAAGTGGTTCACTTCAATCATTTACAAATGATCTTTTCTTTTTTTTGAATTATCTTTGTTTTCATTTTTTCTCTTTTGATCGCGGAGGAATATTAATATCATATTAACAAATTGTAAATATCACACATCTTTTAACCCTCTCCCTAGCTAGTTGTAACTGTGACATGACTCACCTATGCTTGATAATACTAAAATATTGAACTTGGTTCAATTGTGTTTGTGACTCCATTGTCAATAACATAGGTTCGTGTCATTGTCTAGTTTTCCCATAATTTTGGATTTGAATCAATTTCTTCCACTTCTTGTTAGGAAAAAAAGAAACGATTGACTTTGACTTTCTTGCTTCAAGTTTAGCCTACCACATACTGTTGTCTCTAAACAAGATTCAAAGATGAAGGGTAGTTAGGCTAATCTCTTTATTTTGAAGTTTAGCCATGATCCTCAAGAATTGTTTGCCCACTCGAAGTCCACCCTTCGGAATTTATTATCCTCAAGACTATGATTAAAAAAAATCTTTGTTTTTCTTCTA
The DNA here is from genome assembly GCA_907173295.1 of Fagus sylvatica. Lineage (NCBI taxonomy): Eukaryota > Viridiplantae > Streptophyta > Magnoliopsida > Fagales > Fagaceae > Fagus > Fagus sylvatica. Next base: position 45,680,873 of record OU015762.1, read on the forward strand.
CGGTCCACTTGTAGTGATAATCTTTAATAAACAACAATGAAAAAGATAAAAATGTAGAGAGGTTATCGAGTTCTGATTACGTACCCTCATCATTAATATACAACCAAAAAAACAAAGGTACAGAAGATCCTATACACAATAGGATAATGATTGCATCACACCATTTTATTTCACACCATTGTACACACTCTCTAAATATATGGATATGTTTCCACGTCAAGATAGTATGTGATATGAGCGGTGTACGACAATATTTACCCTTCACAATATGGCTAGTGAGACATCTTTTTTTACATCTTAATTTGTGATTGGTAAACAATAAAATTAACAAGACTTTCACATAGATCTATCGTTACCACCATTTTTATTTTTCACAAACCACAACTTATGCTAGGTCCATATATAGTTTGGATATGTTATTATTGTCAATCCATGTCAAAATTCTAAGTATTTGAGTCTTAGAATCATTCAAGAAAATATCAAGTTAAAGACTCAAGACAAGCTCAGGATTAGAAAATAGTCTGGAATCACGACTGTATGCACACTTGCAGGCGATCGATCATGTAAAGTGAATCACGATTGCATGCATGATTGCTATCGATCAATCACGAGTCGGTGATGTTGTTTCCTATATAAGTCCTAAATCAATTTGATATTGAGGGAATTTCGTGCGAAATTTCTCCAAAGCTCTAAAGACAACCTATGAACCCTTTTCTAGGTTACATCACCTGAGATTATGGTTTGGATGTCTTCTTGTAACACCTACGGTTTTGTACCAATCCAAATACCACAATCATCAATCCAAGGGTATTATATGGGTTAAAGTTGCTGCAGAATTCAACATCAACAAGCATTCGAGGTTGTTGTGGAAACAAAGCTTCACGATGATCTTGAATTTATGGACTTGAGTAGGTTTGTGGGAAAGAAAATTGCACTAGTAAGTTCAATGAGAGTTGAAGCTGCGCTACGTGTTCGTTATAGTAAGTTTTTCTACCTTGGGTAGCAATAGAGTCATAAGTGATTTATTGTAAACAAAAACTTCAATTCTTAGTGGATTTGTTACGTTAAGAGTAAGACATTAAACTTCTACAGAGTTTTTATCCTAATCAGGTTTCTCTGCGTGAACAAATAACCATCTCCTTTACTTTTCTGAACTATTAGTTACTAGTGTTCATTATTTAAATCTGAATTTGCTGCATAAATTAATAATTAATTCAACGAGAATTAAGTAGGTTTAAAATCAATTTAGTTGATTTATAATTTCGTAATAACTTACAACTTCAACTTCATCTTCAATAACTGGTGAACAAAGTTATATTCACACACTTGTTCTTGTACTTACGAGAATTGCAAAATTGTCCCAAGGACAATGGTCATGGACAGTTGGACACTATATTAGGCCATCACTCAAGTTCCTACCCAATGCAGAAGATATTTCACATACTTGGTTTTGACAAATCCACCATCGTCAATTAGATTACATTTTATTCTTATCCTCTTTATGGTTATTAAATTTCAAGATGATTAGAGATCAATAACTGTTTAACCCATAAATGTTTAAATTTGATTTTTATTTTTTTGTTATGCTTAAAAGATGAGTTATTACTTACTACTCAATAATTTTAACGTGCGACTCACATATTTAAGACCCCGTATTAGAGAAATTATTTTTGGACTGTGACTAAAATTTAACTCAATTGATTCAGAAACATGGTAATCTATTTTATTGAAAGAAAGGACCATTAGGACCTAATCTATGAGAAATGCTAAATAATTTTTCCACATAGTGTGAGACATTTTAATGAATGCAGGAGATAATTTTCCACAGTGTTATCTTCTTGGTTAATTTATAGAACCATAAGTACTTCACTTTGTTAATTAGCAAAAAACAAAAGTACTTCACTTTGTTCTGAGGTAATTTTTTTTTTTTTTTTTTGACAAATATCAAGCTTGTTCTGAGGTAATTTGTCTATTAGTAGAATCAAATGTACTATTTGTGGCCTTTTTAACAGTTCTAATTCCCTAATCTGGAAAGATATTCAAAAAAAAAAAGAAAAAAAAAGAAAAAGGAAAATGGAATATAATAAAATATGTCTGCTGCTTTTGACAAAAATTCTCAGCTTCGTGTCCCCTCGGCTCAGTTTTCCCCGCTTCCCACTTCCCACTTCCTCCTACTCACGAAGAGGGGGGGAAATAAAAGTGAGTGTGTCCCTGTCACTTTACACATTTTCCAAGGCCAAAATGCTTTTGCAGTGGGATTAGATGAGAATACTGACAAAAGAGAGAGACCAAGACCAAGACAAAATGGTACCAGATGGGTCACACAACACATGGTGGTGCTTCATCATCCACATAAACCGGATTAATTTTTTTTTTTTTTTTTTTAATTTTTTTAAATTTTATATATATAAATGATAGAAATATTCTAATCTCCTTACGTCATGAATTTTTAAATGTTTCACAACATGGAAAGTAATTTAGACCATTTCCTTTATAAGAATTCGAAATATTATGAAGATAACTTCATTCTTTTAAGTTTTATCAAATGGTTGAGCCACCCCATTGCTTCATAACATCCAATCACTTGAGAGCAAAGTTTTGTATCAGTATTTTTTCATTTGTCACAGAAAATAGAAAGAAAAGGTTTTTAAAAAATCCAGTAAAGCTCAATTAAAAAGTTATTTATACCTGATTATTTTTAAATCTTGCATGTAATTGTATTTTTTTTAGAATATTTTATGAGAACCAAATGAGATTTTAATAGTGAAGTAGATTCTTCAACCTCAGTATGTTTTATGGAATTAGTATATGTTAAGATGATGATAATTCTTTTGTATTTGCAATTCTAGACAATGGAATTCTAAAGGTAATAGGGAACATTTTATTTTTATGTATGTCGAACCATTACAAAATATGTTGGGAAAAATGAAAATGAAAAGGAAAAGGAAAGGTACTTAGCTCATACTCATATACAACCAACTATTTAGCAAAAAAAAATATTTGACCAGCTTTTTTTGGAGGAGAGAAATATAACAAATACGTAAATATTAATATTATGTTGACATATGTTCGGGAATGGACCGATCAGGGTACGATTGTGACCAAACTAGAAATACGATGATAATTCAATGAAGATATTCGATCCTTCTTTTTCGGGGATTTGTGTGATCGACTGAAAACATCATGGGAAATAGGGATTGTTCGATCGTGGCCAAGCAAATCTGATAAATATCTGATTTACATCCTAAAGTGCAAATGTTCGAAATGACTAGCATTAATGGTATGATAAATGTCTGAGAACAGGAGGCAAATTGTTGTATAAGTTTTGATGACTACAGGACAAAAATGAAGGTAATAAAAGTTCAAAATCACTAACTGGAGCATGACACCGCTATGACCTGGAGCTATGAATCTGACATTAAAGCCAAGAACAAAGGGAATTTGAGGAACTATAAATACAACATTAGTTCTGCATTTAAGGGGTTGGTTAATCTATCTTCATTAATTAAGAGAGCATTTATCATCTTTCACCTATATTTCCAAGTGTAATTATTGACTTAATCTTTGGATTCAAGGTCAATCCCCACTGGATTGATCTCAGTCTAACTCTCTTGTTTGTGATATTCAAGAAGCATTTCATTACTCGTTGATTTGGTTGCGTTTGGGTTTGTCATCAAGTTCGGTTAGTGTTTTCTTGTTATCGAAATTCTACCCCCCTACACTTTTATTATTGCTTATTTTTTATGGAACTCTTTTATTATTGTTGTGTTTTTTTTTTTTTAATTAATCCATTGAGTCCAAAAAAAGGCTATAAGTTATAAGCACAAAGATGGTTAGTGTGGGATCCACCCTTATGTGAGTGGTTGTTATATACATTCTGTCACATAAAATCCTTTTTTCATAAGCACGCCATATGATTTTTTTATAGAAAAAAAAAAAAAAATGCATTACATTTATAGTAAGAGTAATACATTATTTTTCTGAACTCGATGACTAATTCAGTGGTTTTTTTGTGTATAACGACATATCACAATGTCAAGTTTTGGATATATAATAATGTAACAATTAACATGTGCAATTCAAGATAATGTATTTTCAAATATATATAATAATATATATTATATATATATATATATATATATATATATATATATATATATATATATATATTATTTTAATTAGAGCTGATATCGACTTTGTAACTTATGAAAATATTGAGAAATTAGTATAATTTTTTCAATAGCCTACTCTCCACGTCAAGTTTTTATTTTCCACTTGCTTGAAACGCAGCCATTTTTTTTTACCTCAAAAAAAGAAAGAAATATGGGATCTACAAGCAATATTATATTGACTAAAAATACATTGCATATGGCATACGCACACCTACATTGCCGTAAGCCTAGAAACCATTGCGTTGGACTTGGACAATATCTGTGTATAAATATAGGAAACTGTTAAAATTATTATCAAATTAATTGCTAGAAGGGTAGAAACTAATATGGTAATGAATGGAAGAACATGAAATTATTTTTGAATTCTTTATTACACTTGCCAAACATGATAGAGAAGGAGGAAAAGAAAAATCCAAATCCAAATGTTGTACACCTTTTAATATCACCAACACTTAACCAAAGAGTATCTTCTCCAACCCTTTTTTTTTTTTTTTTTTTTTAATTTTTTTTATTTTTGGCTTTTGAATATGATACCAAGAATAAGTTAAGGTTTAAATCGGCATGCAATGATGAGATCTGTGTTTATATTATTACAAAACATTGATTATTTTTTTGACTTCTTTTTCAATCATAGAGTTTAACCTACAGAAAGATAATGCAAAACAAAAAATACAATATTTTCTCCGTGAGTGATATATATACATTAATTATACATATTAGTTTTACGAAGCCCTTTCTAGAATCAAGATGTATAAACTAAGCCTCGAAAATCACGTCATCGACTTTTACCGTGTCCAATGACCCAAATCTTATACTACTAACTAATTAATTTTTCTAAATATGAGAATAGTTCAACTGGTCCGATTTTATAGATATGTTCTCTAATCATTATTAGTTTCGAATTCCCTTCTCAAAATCACCTACATAAGGTTATTTTATAAAAAAAATTTCTAAATTACACTTTTAAACCATTTTTAAACTTTGGCATTTCCTATACGGCTACACTTCTAGCGTGTGAGACCCACATGATTTCTCATAAAGCAAAACTTACTTTTATTATTTTAACACGCATTCACACAACCTTTAACCATTTGTTTTCCCCAGTTGATACACACAAGCTTGAAAAATTGGAAATGGCACATTTCAGATTATATCATATAAGAAACACAAATATATATTTACACACAAAAAAAAAAAAAAAAAACCACCTATAAAATTAACAATCCTAATGAATCGAAATTAGCACTGAACACTCAGAAATGAGTAAGAAAAAGCAAATTGTTTTGATATTTAGAAAGGCTGCAAAGTCCTAGTGAGGCCATTGGCATTAGTGAAAAAGCCAACAAATTCGTTCCTGTATGGCAAAAATGACTTCCTCTTATCATTGTCTCCAGCTTCGACCATCACTGCAGTCTTGTTGTTCATCTTCTCGGCCTTCTGGGAGGGTGTTAAAAAGACGAACTTGTCCTTGCCATCACTGTTGCTCCGAAAAAGAAGGTCACGGAATTTCCATCTCTTGGATGAGCCAGTTGAGTTGCTCTTCTTGCATCTATCACTCGGTGAACCCGCATGGGTCCCGCCTGGGGCCCACACGCAGTAAGTGCCAGCTGGGATCCCATCGAGGTCATCGGCTTCGGAGGATGAGCAAGAGTCTCGTTCTTGTTCTTCGATCATAAGCTTTCTTAGAGGAGGACGACGAATATGGGTGGTGTTTGTATTGTCGATGTGGGAATGGTTTGAAAGCAAGGATTGGTCGAAGAGTGGGTAAATGGGTCTGATCTGACCGTTGTAGAAGATCTCGTCAGCTGAGATTAGAGACGTGTTTGGCTCTTTACAAACAAAAGCAAACTCGAAATCATCTTCATTTACATCCTCGTACTCATGCTTCTCGTTGTGGTTGTCTTTGTCTTGTTGTTGTTGTTGTTGTTGTTGAGGTTGTGTAGTAGTAGTGTTTGAGGTTTTTGGTTGGGGTGGTTGGAGAGGTGGTGGGTTTTGTGAATCATAATTGAAGATATTTGATTCTGGGTCAGATTCAAGACGAAACTCCTCCACCACTCTGGCGGCGATTTCTGAAAACTTTTCAGAAGAGTAGCTGTTGAAGCTTGGAGATTGCAAGACCACTGAACCCTCCTGCATTTTGAAGCTAGCTCTGTACGTAATTCAAAAATCCCACTTCTCAAATGCAAATTTCTCTTCTTTCTAGCTAGATAGCTCTGATATTATTTCAGAGAAAGAGGGAGAGAGAGATAGAGACGTTGGTTGAAATGGCCAAAAAGTGTGGAGTTTATAGGTGAGTGGTTGAGAGAGAGAGTGTGTACGGGCTTTGTGATAAAATGAAGGTTTTAATCAGGTAAGGTAGGCGTAGAGTTTGGGAGGGTGTGATGAAAAGTCGGCGCTAGGTTGTTTTAATTAAATTTTGTTCTTTGCTTCTTTTACACGTAAACAAAACTTTGTTTTGTGTTTACATATGACGTGTAAGACTGTGAAGCATTCACACGTGTTTGATAGAGTCTGCATTTCTAGAAAGAAAGAATGCTTTGGTGTCTCAACTTTCAAGTCAAATCTTAACTGACCTATACAGTGTGTTATTAATGCGGGTTTATTGGGATAAAATTTACTTCTAAATCAGATTAACTTAAGGAAAATTATTAGGTATTTTGAGAGTATGTATTTTCTCTTTTCACAAAAGTGGTAGGTTTTATCATGAATTTAATTAGCGGGACTCATAACTTCTGTGAGAGGAAGGAGTACGCATTTAATGTACCCCCGGAGTATAATATAATTACCCTTAACTTAACACTCCGGATCGGCCTCTAAATTAGTTTCTAAATCAGTTTAGTTTAACACTCATAATCAGTTTAGAGGAAGATTCTAGATTAGTTTAGAAGAATATTCATCTCATCCACCATTTGACCATTCATAAAACCATTTATATATATTATTTAAACAAATTATGTGATTGATTAAATGAGTTATATGATTAAAAGTACACGTATATAGTCTTATGAATCATCAAACAGTAAGTTGAAGGAAGATTTCAAATCAGTTTAGAGGAATACTCTAAATTAGTTTGGAGGAATTTTTCTTTAACCTACTACTTGACGATTCATAAAATCATCCACGTGTATTATTTAAACAAGTTATATGACTCATTAAATGAATCATATGACTAAAAGTACATGTGGATAGCCTTAAGATACCACACATTGGGTTGAAAGAAGATTTCAAATTAGTTTAGAGGAAGACTCTAAATCAGTTTGAAGAAATCTTCCTTTGACTCACTATTTGACAAATTCATAAAACCATTTATATGTATTACTTAAACAAATCATATATACGACTCATTAAACGGATTATATGACTAAAAATACATATGGATAGTCTTATAAATAGTCACATAATGGATTGGAAAAAAATTCCTTCAAACTAAATTAAAAGTAAACTCTAATTGTGGTGGTTTCTATTGGCGCTTCTTTGCCATTAATCATCTCACTTTAATCAATGTTGGGTATGCTTCAGTATTAGATTAGACACATTAGACATAATATTTATCATTAATAGCAAAGGAGATAATAAATTGGAATATACTAACCCTAAATTTGCTAGTTTGATTTTTAGGTATATTGAAATTTAGTTTTGATAAAATTAGAATGTTATGCCCAATTGTATAAATCGGAACATTTGATTTAATAATGGGCTTAAATAATTGAATAAAAGCTTAATTTATTTATTATGCATGATAAAACAGTTTATGCGATTTGAGATTTTGTATCCGAGAAGTGAGAATATAAGTTTGGAACGAAAAATACCTCAAATCTAACTCATCTCAATCCATGCACACACATAATCACTGCTTCAATTTATATGTCAATTTGTATTTGGCTTTTATGTTTACTAATTTGGTTTCAAGAACTTTTTAAAATTTTTAATTAATCTCACCCCGTTTGCATATCTTTATCACATAATAGGGATTTATAAATTTCAATATGAAAACCATATACATAGGCTCGTAACTCGCAAGTAGCAATATTCATGAAATACGTTTACAAGAAAAGGTTGCCCCATTCTCAAAATAATAACTACTGCAAATATATTCTGATCTTGATTGACGGGAAATTCTTGATTAAGCAATTCTCTATATACAACATCAAACATCAATACATTGCCCACTACTGGCTATTTTTGCATAATTATTTATGAACTTTTTACGTGGCAAGGATCGTATGGGCGACAAGGACGGTGGCCACCAACTAACGTGGAGGAAGATATAAATGATACATCAGATTCTAAGCACTGCAACTTGACACGTGTGAAGTAGTAGGCCTCAAACTTGTAGACTTGTAGTTGTATTTAGCTGCAGATTCACCATTTATGAATGGGACATAAATGGAAGGATTCGTTCTGTTTGGGCAAGAAATGGAAAGAAATTAGCTCAACCACCTTCAAAATTGTGTATTCTCATGTCATTCTAGTACAACAGCTAACTCATTTAAGCAAGCTTCCAGCCAGCCAATAGCATATACTTAAGTAAGTAGAGTAATTACAGTACTTACAATATGAAATATAATATGTGATATATAAATACGTATCAGACATGCTGATGAACATTAATAATACTATATATATATATATGTTGTTTGAATTGCAATGTGAATAATAGATTATCGAACGATATGTAAACATATGAGTTTAAATTGGGTTTTTATCTTAAAAAAAAAAATTGCTTAGAATTGAGTCCAATAAGTTATTAGACTTGTTTTTAACACAAAATTGTTGGACTACTTGGTTGAGCCTAATGCAAATACATGTCATGAGTTTTTTTTTTTTTTTTTTTTTCTCTCATTCCCTACAAAATTTGGACCACACATTTGACACTTAACTTTCAGTTTTTTTTTTTTTTTTCATGGATATGAAGAAAGTGTCATTGATGAGATGATTTTCCAAGATAATGAAGACGATGGTAATATTGACTTGGACTATAGAAATGAATTTAATTAGACAATATGATGAATATGATGAGGAAAACAAATTATTTTGACTTATATATCATGTATTAACACTTTTATGTTTGATCAATTTGATTTTAGATGTTATAAATATATTTCATTTGATTTATTTAGTTAGTTTTGTTAATATATCATTGCATAAGTGAGATTATATTAGTAATTATTTGCATATGTTCCAAGTTTATAATAAATATACTATTTATATATGTATATCTATAATCTTTAACAAATTTTATGAAAGTGTTTGTGTATATTACAATACATGATACCATACGATACATAATACAAAAATGAAAAAGAAAAATCGATTCAAGATATGATTCACGTTTTGACAACTATGTTTATTACATTATTTACGTACAAAGTGTAGTTAAATTCAAGTTAAAAAAGTTTTGTAATTTAATAACATTATCCAATTATCTAAAAGATTCTTGTAACTAAATAAAATTATCCAATTATCTAATAAAAGAATGCATGTGTTCTAATCCCCTATTCCAATCCACAATCAAATGTCTACGGCTCACTCTTATGCACCTATTAAGCTCTTTTTAGGTACAATGGTAAGATGATAATTACATCATATTTGTTGTTAACAATAATAAAATTTGAGTTAATACTATACCCACAAAAAATATGTGGATATTGTAGTACATAACTCCAACAAAACGATAGTGATATAGATAATATAAAGGCCAAATTACACATTAGACCCTTTATGTTTGGTCAAAATTCAATTGAGTCTTCTAAGTTTTGACCGTTTCAATTCAGTCCTCTAAGTTTCATTTCGTTTCAATTGACAATTTTCCGTTAATTTTTGCTAACACCGTTAGTTTTTAAATTTAAATTAAATTTCTAGAATTATAATTAAACATTAAAAACCAAAACTAAACCCGGTCAAACCAATATCCAACCTGATTAAACAAAACAAAAAAACACTTCACATGAAAACAATTTGATATCCTCAAATTCATTCCAAAATCCCGAATTCCCAAAACCCAAACTTCATTAGATTGAGATTTGCGGATCATGTACATAAAGCCGCTAAGCTTTTTGTGATCGTTGTCACCGATATTTTGCGGAGCAACTGAACAACCTCTTCCTCACCTAGCAACACCTTCTGCCTCGCCTCAGCGTTTGGCGGCAAATTTTCTGGACGAGCTGCTCCACAGCGTACATCGTGGAGGAGTCATTCAAAGTAGAGTGGATATTTGGACATCATGCCAAGAAATGATGACCCACATAATCCTTCCCTGTGTAAAGACTTCCACAATGAAATGGTATATGGTTTTGAGCTCTCATGGCTCCAAGCTAATTGTGATAATTATTGCCGAGGAAAGAGCTATGGTTGCTACCTCAATGACGCGAACCACGTTCATTATTGCTCGTACAGTAATAATGTTGACCATTATTTTACCCTTTTGCACATTTCCTTCTTTTCTGAACTCCTGCATTTCTCCACTGTCACTAGCCATTCATTTATTGAACTTCTATAACACGAAATTTCTTGATGCATACCGCAAATCTCAATCTAATTCTGAAGTTTGGGTTTTGGAATTAGGGATTTCAAAATGAATTTAGGGATATCAGATTGTTTTACTATGATGTTTTTTTTTTTTTTTTTAATAAAAAAAACCGGGTTGGGTTGGGTGTTAGTTTAACCGGTTTAATTTATGGTTTTTAATGATTAAATTAAAAATCCAGAAAATCAAATTTTAAATTAAAAACTAACGGTGTTAGTAAAAATAAACAGAAAATTGTCAATTGAAATGAAATGAAACTTAGAGGACTGAATTGAAACGGTCAAAACTTAGAGGACTTAATTGAACTTTGACCAAACATAAAAGGTGTAATGTGTAATTTGGCCTAATATAAATATCATAAATTAGAAGATAAGTTCCGCTATTAATATATCCAAGTTGGTTGTTCTAGAAGAGTTATAAATTAAAGGGAAATTTGCAGTTGTGGAAGAAATATATTGGAGTCTCCTAGTGGTGATGTTGATAGAAAACTTAGTTTTGGAAGACGGAAGAGATATATCCAGCCTGTACGAGTAAGACAATCTTTTAATTAAAGCATGATTATAATATTATCAATCTAATAAACCAAGCAAACATGATAACCTAGGTTGGACGATGATTTAAATGGGCTAAATGGAATGTACTTTTGAACTTTTGTTGGATGATACTCACCAATAACTACTAGCTACCATTTTTGAGACAAATTTGAAGATCTGTCTGAATGTGATTGGGTATAAAATCAACCACCTCCCCAAGGTCACAATGTGGCGCATTTTTGTTGAATTATGCTTAGGTCATTGTTGCATTGTTATAAGCACAAAATTTAAATATAAATTGTACTTAAAACTTGTGAACAATGATTTAAATTTTAATTAAATAATTATGCTGGAAAGCATGGACGAAGAACCTTTTTGTTTATATAAACACACTGGATTCGTGTAAGTCAAAGCCGCTAGAAGAAAATTGAATAAAATGGACCTGTCATTGGGTTTGTCATATTGCTGTTCATTACAACAAAGTTGTGGCATGATTAGCGCATATATTATGATTGTCATGCATTCCTCGATTGGGTTTCACATTCCTCATGTGTAGTGTAAGTTTTCACTTTCCACATTGCATTAATTATTACTAACTAGTTTAATGTAGGAAAAAATGCTTAGAAGAGATTATTGATTGTTCTTTTCTTCCTTGTGGTTTACATATTGGCAAGCATGGGTAAAAGTAAAACTTAAGACTAGTAAGTTATCCAATTGCAATCAAGAGCGGCGTGAGTAAGCCTGTCAGTAAACTTAATAATTGGAAGTTTTGACAAAGTTTTAGCAATGGACTATAATGGCTTTTGAGAGTGATCTTGTCGAACACATCTCTAATCAATCACCTTATTCCATTGCGTGAAGTTTTATTAGCTTTTATAATATCCTGTCTCTCAAATCTCAACCACATCATACTCCTCAATCAATCCCTTTTGATTTATTTCTACAGGACAGAATCAATTACTCTCATGAGCAATTGGGGGTTTTCAAACACATCCCTTCAAAATGACGCTAATGTAATTTCTAATAAATAAATAAAAGAAAATTTATTATTGGAAAAGTTTATTTTTTAGTGCTCAAAAAATTGTAAACATATATACCAAGGAACGCAACCTGACTTTCTCAAATTTTGTCACATAAACAAGCAAGAATTATAATGACAAAATTACATAGTGACTAATTTAGTATTTTTACAATTTTTATACGATTAAAAGAAAATTTTCAAATTTGAAGAATTAAAATAAAAAATTATCTAAATTTTAGGAATCAAAATATATATATATATATATATTAGTAAAAATAAATGAAAAGAAAAAAGAAGAAGATATCTTTTGTTTGCAGTAATAAAATAAAAAATTAGTATTACTAATGTTATCGAAATATAATCTCTTCTTTTGAAAAGTTAAGGTTCGGATTCAACTCATGCCAAGTGTGATGTGAGCTTATATAGTTACTTTGTTAGACCTCAACGGGGAAAATTATATCATACTCGGAGAGTACATTAAATGCGTAATCCCTCCTTTCACAGAAGTGGTGGGTCCTACCATAAATTTAATTAGCGGGACTCATGACTTTTGTAAGAAGAGAGAATATGTATTTAATGTACTTCCGGAATATAATATAATTACCCCCTCAATGGGTGTGAAATGATAAGAGATTTTAAAAGAAAACGTCACTAGGAAGGCTATTGAAGCAATTATCACTTGGTAACAACAATTCAGTAATAGTTTCATCTTGACCATTCAAACAAATATTGCTTAGCCGTGGGAGTTGGGACAACTTGGTTCTTCATGTACAGTCAAATTTCTAGAAGAATTATTTCCGTTTTAACGAGGAATCCTTATTCCTAGCGATGTACTAGTATTGGCTGTTGAGTAGAACTTTAGAAAGTAAAACTTCACGATTTGACGAAAACTTCTGGATTCGAAGGCCCAAACCAATCCAAGTCCTAGTCATATTGAGCCGTGTTGGGTTTTTTTTATTTTGAAGGCTCGAGAAACATGAAAAATAGTATCTACACAGAATATCCACCTACAATAATAACTGGGGTTTTAACCACACAGAATCCAACTCTTCCATTCATCCTCCCTTTGTCCAATTTATGCATGGGAACATATGCTTTATTTTGATGGGCATGTGCTTAACTGAGAGGTCAGGGCTCCATATCGTTAGAGTTACTTACAAGTTACATGCCAGCATGTGTAAAATCAGTCCATGTAAATTATGTAATGATGTATGCACCATCCCCCTCATATACGTGTAGGGTCTAAAATGTGTATATTCTCAAATGTATTCGTGGCATATATGATATACCCATTATGTAAAAAACAATTTATGGGTAAGTGAGTTATAACTCAAACAATATTTTCTTTAAGTATGTAATAATTATCTTATATATCTGATATATGTATTATCTCGATTTATAATGTGTGAATTTCACATTCATGTGGAATCCATACACTGTGAAAGACCTTTTTTTTCTTTAGTATGGGCCATAAACTAGAGTTTGTGGAATGGAAAAAGTGGTTTGCTTGGGTTAAGTTTCTAAGAGAAGAAAAAAAAGAAAAGAAAAAAAAGTTGGACATGTTTGGGCTGCTTAGGGGTGAGGACTTTTTGTCGTTTTTAGTTGAGGCCAATATCTAGAAGCCCATTGACAGAGCATGGGCTGCCTGCCTCATTGTCTTGCTTATTTATTTATGTATACACGAAACTCTTGACTATGCCTTGATGCAAGTGTCGAGCACCCAAAATTATACACTAATCCATAAACAGCTCGTGAAGATATAAAATTACTAACTTTTGTAGTCAAGTTTTATTACGACATCCTTCTCAATAGACATCATTTTAGTTTATTTATACTTTATAATCCATACAATTGATATCATTTTAATTTTTAACAAATTTATAAGGTAAAAAACTAGAACAAATCCACATTTTAATTTTCAATTTTCAATTGTAGGTCAAAGCTTAAAATTCTCAAAAATCATTAATAATCTGATAGTTAAATTAATTAAAGGAGTTAAATTTCAACAAGTATTAATAACCACACACATAGAGAACATGAAAATTTACATGGTTTGAGAGACAATCCACCTTCATGAAGAGATTTCAAATCCATTATTCTCAATAAGGATTAAAAGGCTCAACCTCTTACTTAATTTCCACTCATGGATATCATTTCAACCCCAAAAGAAATATCAAACTTCTCTTTTTCTAAAAGTCTTTTCTTTATATTTAGCAAAAAAAAAAAAAAAAGTCTTTTCTTTATCAAAAGAAACTTTTTTATTCTAAGAGTAGGGGAGAACCCATAGGTCAAGGTCACCAAACTCTTTATTGTATCTTCTATAACTAAGCCTACACATTCTATTCCTTAGTGGACAAGAAAGACTAATTACTTTTTTATGACAATGGAGACTTTTCCTCAACACAAAAAAGACCCCAAAAAGTAACTAAATCAACTTTCCTTCCACACTTTTTCTAATTACAACTATAGTTGTTTTAAAGTAAATATTCATCTACACCTTACACCATCTAAATGTAGACAATATTGTCCATAAATTTGAACATACTCACAAATTGTAGACAATATAGTCCATATTTTAAGTGGTGTAAAATATCGTGGGAAATAGCATAGCCCCTTTTTTTTAGTCACCCTCCCAAATAAAGTTGATCCAAACATGCACCACATCAGCTTATAGGCTTCCAAATCTGAAAGTTCTAGTCTCACAACAGGTTAACCTGATCAAATTGTTTTTGTTCTTTTTGGTTCATTGCTTCTTATGTAAGGTTGTTATGTAATTCCCTTGGATTCAGAACAACAGCAAACACAATTCTTTAGATTTCCAAAACTCAGGGTTGGAGATGTATTCACTATACCCCTGAGAGGACCCTAAGGTGGTTTTGAAAGAATTTGAACACTCCAATGATAGGTTACCTGCGTAGTCTTTTGAGCCTAAATCCCCACTCAAACGCAATTTAGAACATTTGCACAAACAAACATCATTTTACAGAAGAAAGCTATATTCTCTCGTCAGCTTCACACAAAAGACAATATCAGTGCTCTATAGTCTAATCCTTCATTATGACAACTCTTGTCTAGTTCAAATTTAAAGAGACTTTTTTGAGAAGCATCAAGCATGCATCAGTTTGTCAGGTTAGAGTCAATTCTGCCATTAGAACCGTTACTAATGTGAATTTCAAAGCCAAATGCAAGGAATTTCTTTGATCTCGATGTCAAGTTGTTGCTTTGTCTGAGTCAGAGGTATGAGGTATCTTTTTGAATTTCAAAGCCAATTTTGATTTCTTATTGGACTACTTAATTTCCTTGCATTAATTAGAGCTCTCTATTCACACCAGTTGCGAAAGAAACATGCTGATGTGTGCACAATTGAAAAATGGATCAGCACAGATGCGCTTATACAGAAGAGGCAAAACCAGAAATTCTCTTTCTCTATCAAAAACAGCTGACAGTATCATTTCCCAATTGTACAGCACAGCAACCATGTGATTACAACAGAAAAAAAAGGAGTTCATTAGGTCAAACACTAATAGCTAAGCTAAGATTATAGTATCACTATACATGGAAAAACATGAGCAAATTCCACTTAGACCCCCAAGCATCTGCTGGATCTTGATAGCAATTCACAACTGCCCCTATTGTGTCCTCCAAACAAAATTGATTCGCCTGTACTGCTTGTGCTCTGATTATAAGCCATTGCCATTCTCCCTTCATTTCAAAGCCACCACCTATTTAAAGGCCAGTTGGCAACTTGTGTTGCTGGACAAACAAATTCCGTTAAAAGAGTTTTTCTAATACAATTTTTGTGGATACATAAAGGCAAATAATTGAATGTAAAACCAAAAATAAAGAGTCAAAAGTATAAATATATCAATGATCAGGAAAATAACTCTCTTTTTTTGGGGTCTAAATCAAAGAGAATTTTGATAATTCATGGAATCTTATATAGTAACATCAAGTATAAATACTTAACTGAGGTGAAGGCATCAACTAATAAAGAACAAGATAAAAAGAGGTCATTTCTTGTTACAGAAGTCAGCATAAGCTAGATGACCTCAACTAGGACAAGGAAATAATGGAACATGGCCAAGAGAATAAAGCAGATGATACAATAATCAAGTGGAAAAAGTTTTATCCTCCACCTTCTCTATTCCCCGTTCCCCAATCAGATTCAGATTTTAATTCCCTCAGACAGAATTTCTTGGTGTTCAATTAGAGCGAATTTTCTACAGAACAATGCTTCTAGAAGACTAATTTCAACATAATAAGATTCTATATCCTCCAGACTTAGCCAGCTACCATCAACATTTATAATACAAAGTGAATTCCTTGCAGCTATCAAGTATATTCTTCTAGAAAGACACTACCATAATTCACAATTGGTTCATTACAGATAGTCAGCTGCCATCAGCATTATAACTTTAAGACTTTTCTAGAAAGACATCTATCATAATTCACTTTGGTTCGTTCTAGAGAGTCTGCTACTACCATCAAACATTTATTATACAAAGTGAAGGTATAAAGTAGATTGTTCTAGAAAATTAAAGAGAATGATTTAGATTTTAATCTTTAGTTTAAGTGATTTGAATAAAGTATGAAGCGACAGATTTTTTCTATTAATAAAATATATGGAGGGATTTGAGCTTTTATCATATGTGGATTTGAAATGAAATCATTTCAAAGCCAATAATATTACAGGTGCTTTTGTTTACGCAAAACTCCATAACACAAAATAATATCATGTGATGTTAAATTTATATTACTAATTATTCTTCAAATCTAAACGCAACTAAAATTAAGCATTCAATACTAAGAAAATCCCAGATTTTACACTTTAAAATAATAAAATGGGGTACACCGATTTCATCACAGAAATAGTACCTTGGCTCTGAATGACTTGATAACTGCAATCAACACCCTATCTCCTGCAATTTGCCTCAATCGTTGTATCAATTCATTTCTTGAAATCTTCTTCTCCTGGAGACCAATAGTTTAACAAAATGATGAGAATAGATCAAACCAAGGAATAATGCTAAAAAGAAAATTTGGGTTTGTGTTTGTGTTTGTGGCCCATGATGAATACAGTGCTAAAGTACTTACTTTGTGATCTTCATGATGCTTGCGGATCAATGCAACAGTAGGTGGGGGCAAGAACTTTGAGAGTACAGAAATTAAAACTGGAAATGGCATCCAAGGTGAAGTTGGTAAACTCGGCTGTTTTTGAGTCCTTACAAATCCTACACAATTATACACCACGCATAAACGTAAATTTGCTAAAAAGTAAAAACACACTATGCATCAATGACAACAATATAATCAAAACAAAATTTCTCAATTGCTTACCTGCCAAGGAAGGTGGGGCTCTGAAACTCACAATATACTCAGGCAAAGTATGAGTGTTCATGTGGGTACTCCACACGATAAACTTCCTAGGGGACTGAAGATTGTCCATTCCTGAATCGAACTCTTCGGAACTCGGATGACACTGATCGGAACCAATCTGCACAACCTCTGATTTCCCCAATATTGCTCGAGTCAGCAAAAGATGTCGTAGGCCGTCCTTATCAACAGGCGAATTGCACGCGCTATAATAACACATTCAGACTCATTGGATGCGTGTGTAACTTACTAATAATAATTTAAAAAAAAAACTATATTAAAGATTAGTTTACCTTTCCAAAGGTGAATAATCTGGTGAAAGATAAATGCCAGAGCCATATAATCCATTGTTGTGAGAGATATCAGAATGATCAAAACCATGTGAAACAATCTTTGATATCTCTTCCTTGGAAGAACCAAACCAACCATACTTGATATTGGCATTGCCACCACACCTCTTCTTGATTGCCTCGGCGTAAATCTGAAACGAATTCACCCTCGCTTGCCCTACCACACTCGAAAACACATTCTTATGAATGCCTGCAATGCTTGCTTGCACGCCAACCGAATCGAAACACGACATGAATTTACGATTAATGATGTCGTAAACCCTTTCGCCTTCAACAAGCCTAACCATCCCGTCCTCGAAAAGCCGGAATTGCTCGCAACTGCCACCGGAAACTCCGCTCTCGTTATCGGAAACCGAGGGTTCTTCTTCTTCTTCATCACTAACGCTGCCGTCGGAGAACGAATCTTCTTCTTCCACACTCACATTCTGCTCGTCGTCGGACTCGGATTCTTGCTTAGATGAACTGGACGAGGCTAAATTCTCAAACCCATTTTGAAAACTATGAGTAGTAGGATTTTCAGTGGAAGAAAACCGACATTGATTTTCGTTGCTATATTCCATATCAAAGAAACTGAAACTTTGCAAGAAAGATCCAAAAAAAAAAAAACTAATTGTGATTTTTACAATCTAATAGCAAAGAAAACTGAGCCTAAATCCTAAAGATAATACAGGAACAAGATTAAGAAACGATGCTGTTATTCCATAATAGTTGTACGGATTATACGAACAGAGAACAGAGAAGGAATATAAGGATGCAAAAGCAATGGAGAAGCAAAAGCTAAGAATATGTACCAAAGAAAGTTGGGTAGAGTAAATCTTAAAGAGAATAGAAATTGAAGATTAAGAATTGCATGGAATTGAAAAAGACATAGTATGCAATAATGCGTGTAGCCTCAAAGAACAAATTTCAAGAAATTGGTGTTTACTATAAAAAGGGCAAAGAAAAAGAAGGTAAGACTTAAGATTTAAGAAGGGTTGTAAGTTTGGAAAGATTGATACTTGGTGAAAAAGTATGTAATGAATGAAATATGTGTTTGAATGGTATTTGAATGAGAAATGAAAAACAGAGCGACGGTTATAGAGAGAGAAAGAGAGGGAGTGTAGAAATAACGGAACCGCTTCAGATTATTGTGGTTAATAATAGGGCGGTGTAGTGCGGCGCTAATTGTTTTGGTTTTAAATAGTTCAAGAGAGAGAGAGAGATGGCCAATCGTTTTTGTAATTCTTGGAGAGGGTTCTAGACTATTATAGAATAGACGAGTCTAGGGCCAACAGTTTTCTCATTTTTCTTTTTGAAAGTACTGTCATGTCCTTGATAATTTTTTTTTTGATAATGTCATGTCCTTAAGTCCTTGTTAAAATATTTGTTTTGACTGTAGAGTAATTATT
Organism: Fagus sylvatica; assembly: GCA_907173295.1. NCBI lineage: Eukaryota > Viridiplantae > Streptophyta > Magnoliopsida > Fagales > Fagaceae > Fagus > Fagus sylvatica. Next base: position 45,700,236 of record OU015762.1, read on the forward strand.
AAGTGGGCCCTGTGTTAACGAGAGTCTTTAGTACAATGGTTAAACAGTATTAATACTTCCAATAAAATTTTAATATTAAAATAATATAAAAATAATTTTTAAAAATATTTTAATTTTTTTATTTATTATTTTAATATTAAAAGTTCTTTTGCGTAATTGTTAGAGAGGGCTCTAGACTATTATAGATAGATAGAGAGTCTAGGGCCAATAGTTTTCTCATTTTTCTTTTGGAAAGTACTGTCATGTCCTTGATAATATTTGTTTTGACTGTGGAGTAATAATTAAATGTAGAAGATAGATAGAAGCTTTGTTTTGAGTTTTAATTTGTTCATGGGGTAAAATATCGGGAATGGATAAATATGGGAATTAAAAAAAATTATTAATTATTGTTTGGTTGGTGATGGGATTTTGAATTGAGAGATTTTTGTTTTAAAGGTTTTGATCATGTGGGTGTGACTCACCATATTCATTGAATGGTATCAACAAATTTTCTTAGTTATGGCTACAATTCATGGGGATTTTAAATAAAATCATCTTTGTCGGTGTTTGCCTTTTCTTTTTTGTGGTATTGTCTTCTTTTACAACTCATTTCATTTACTAAAATATATGCCTTATATTACTTCTGTGTGTTTGTTAGGTGTGATTGATCATTGATACTCACCATGATCATGACAAAGTATTTTCATTTATTTTAATATCTAACGACATTCCATCATAAATATATAAAAAATATTAAGAATAAAACACTTTGGAACAAATGATTCATTATAATCAAGGTGGCCCTAGGCAAGGGTGAGGTAGGTGATTGCCTTAGGCCTCACCTTAAAATTAGGCCTCATCCCAAAATTTTTAAGGTCTTTATTAAAAGGTCTCAATATATTTATATATACAAAAATTAAAAAAGTTCATATATTTACAACAAACCTTTAAATTAAGTCTAATAATAATTTATTTCTCTAACCCAAGTATGTATGAGAACAATTTTTTGTATTTATTTGATGTGAAGAAGCTAACTTCACTAAATTATGATAATTTGAAAAAGTATTATGTTAATCTTGAAGGTTTTTTAAAACCTGATAATTTTTTTTGATCTTGATGGTATTAATTTATTTTCAGACTTAAAAGTCTCACAAGAGATTTTACCAAAAGAAAAAAAGACAGCGACAAATATACTTAATTTTATCAAGGAATTGAATTGTTCCAAATGCATCTATTGCATATAGAATATTATTGACTATACTTGTCACAGTCGCATCCGTTGAAAGAAGTTTTTCAAAGTTAAAATTATAAAAATCTTACTTGCCATCAAAGAAAGATTAAATGGATTAGTCATATTATCTATTGAACAAGATTTGTTAGAAAATATTGAATATAAAAGTTTAATTAGTAATTTTGTAGCAAAAACCGTATGTAGAGTAATTTTACAATGATTTTTTTTTTTAAGTTAGAAGACCTCATTTTTTTGCACCGCTCAAGACCTTATAATTCCCAGGGCCGGCCCTGATTATAATGGGTACCATATTCCAAATATACTTATAAATGAACCTTTGAGAATTGATTTTATTATTCATAATCAAAATAAAAAAAAAAAAAAAAAAAAAACATTATCATGAAAGTATTGAATGATTCTACCATCCAAATCTATATTTTGGGTTTGGTTGAATAAACTTATTTTCATTGGTTTATTATGTTGATTTTTGAAACATACTGAACCTTAATTGAAAATAATTTTAAGTGACTAGTGAGTGTTAGTTTTATCAATTGTGTAGAAGAAGATTTTATTATTTTTAAAATATTGAATTTTTTTTAAAATCTAAATATAAGTGTAACAACCTAAGGAAAGCGTTAATCACATCTGCGCTTATACTCAAAAGGACTAGTCAAATTATAATTGGGGTTTCTTGAAATTGTTAATAAAACCAAGTTTGACCCGGTATATGTTCGATGTGGGACTTAGCGCACACACTTATCAGATTTTGGGACATCACAATAAATGTAATGAAAAAAAAAAAAAAAAAAATGGTATATAAATCCGTTCTTCTCGCTTGCGTGACAAGTCAATCACAATACAGTAAATTTGCATGAACACAGCGAATTTGCATGATCAAGCCACAAGGGTTCCATATTTGTGTTAGTTGCACTAAAATAGCATTCTTAATATGGACAAGCAGTTACTAATAATAGTAATGTCGTAAAGCAGATATATTCGTAATTGGACCAAAACATTATCCATCAATAAGGTTCTGGGTACAGTGGGCATTTGGTATGCCTTTTGAGGCATCTCATGTGACTGGAAAGCTGTGCACACGTGATATTGTGTGCGTAAAGGATAAGCATCGATGGTATTCCTATTCCACAAGGATAGGGACGCACTCCTTTTTTCTTCTCTTTGTTTCTGATTCTTCTTTCTTTACTGTTTTTTTAACTTTTTTTTAATTTTTTTAATTTTTTTTAAGATAATCATGGACACTAAAATATATGATAAATACAGGCAGCAAGAATTAGACGGCACTCCTTATCCATACTATCATATAAAATCGAAATTTTTTTAATTTTTGGTTACTATAATATAAAATAATTTTACGCCTTATTATTTTAATATATATATTTTAATTGAATTTAAATTTTATTCTATAATTAAACGTCTCGTTAGAATCTTGACACATTATATTTTCTTTAATAGAAATACGGGTAATAATAGAATACTCCGGGAGTACATTAAATACGTATTCTCTCCTCTCACATAAGTGGTGGGTCCCACTAATAAAATACATGGTGGGACCCACCACTTATATGAAAGGAGAGAGTACGCATTTAATGAACTCTCGGAGTATTCTATAATTTTCCTAGAAATAATATATTATTCCATATATATAAACATAATCATAATAAATGTCTAATTCTATAATATATTTTATATATAAACACAATAATAATAAATGTCTTTTAATAATTATCAATTTTCATATTATTACAAAATATAAAAGATAGAAAAAATCATATTTAGACCAATAATTATTTAGATTCTATTTTAAGTAATTTTTCCGTGCGTCGCAAGGGTTTGCGATTAGTGAATAGAATTGTAGAGAAGACTACTGCTAGTTGAATGGGCTTGAACCATTTCAATTCTGTGTTTGATATTTATATTCCATATATGAGCCGAAATCCATATCATTAATGGGCTGGAAACCTGGAATAGATAACCAATATTGCTGCACACAAGCTCACGGAAAAGAAAATTAAAGTCAAAGATGTCTAGTCTCTATCTCTAGATGTACATCCAGACCCAAAAATACATAAATAAATAAAAGTAATCCAATTAGATATACATATTGTTTTGTGTGACAAGCTCCAACTTCTTCTTTCAATCCCTCCTAAGTGGCATCCACGTAAAAATTTCATTCATATGGGTTTTATATATAAAAGTTTTAAGCCTTAAAATTCCAATCATTCACATCCTCAAAAGCCAAAATAAAAGAGTGGTCCTTCTTAAAATTCCATTGGGAGTTTTTTTCCTCATTGTCTTGGATTGAAATTTTAAGACATACAACTTTTTTAACTTCTATAAAAAAGGAAAAAAAGAAGAAAAAAAAAGAAAAAGTGGAGCATGTCAAAGTTGGAATTTTAAGATATAGAATTTTATATTTTATATTTAAAAAAAAAAAACCTACAGACGCGTGTCAAGAGAATAAAAGTTTTAAGAATAATTGGAAAGGAGAATTACTACTAACTTTTTATTTCATCTCTCCATCATATATACCTCAACAATTGAGTCAAGTACTTCACTTGAAAATATTGGCGTAACAAGACAAGGAAATGTTTAATTAAAGAAATTCAGAATTTTTTTTTAATGAGGTAATATTTAGGAAATTTTGGCTATATAAAAAAAAAATTGACGTGGGTGCATTGACGCTGGGTTATAACTTATAACTTATAATTATAAACCGATTCACATGGTTTTATCACTTCCCTTCACCCAATATCTATTCCGTGTATGTTAAAAAAAATGTCCGAAAAATTCTATTATATAAGCCATCTCACCATAAGACAGTAACAATTTTTTTTTTTTTTTTTTTTTTTTTTGGTGATAATTGATAAAATAAAAATAAAATATCTTTCCATTGCTTTTATATTTACTCTTTTAGAGGACCCATATTTACATTGAATTTTTTTAAAAAAACTTTATTCCGAGGACCTTGGCCATATTTACATTGATATTAGAGCATTCATATTGGGACATGTAAATCACTTTAGCCAAATTGACTATTAATGTTCAAAATTTTACAAAATCCTACGGTTCAGAGTACTGTAGCTTTTTTTAGGGGTATCTTTAGAGATCGATAATGAAATGTAGACATCAAGACTATTCTCTTAATATATAGAGATTAAGATACACATGTTCCTTGATTAATTAAAATTAAGGAAAATTAATTGTTTTTGATTTTAGTGCAATCAAGAAATTCTCCTATATAAACTTTATATATATATATATATATATAAGACAATTCACAATAGAAGAGATGCAACTCCTTGGGGCTTTTGTTGTTAGTCTTCTCTTTTTATTTGCTTCCGCTATCTCATTATATTCTCCTTTATTCTTTCAAATTTTGACATGGTATCAGAGCATGATTTGATTCTTGAGGAAGCCTTCTTTCTTCTATTTGACTATGTTATATCATATCTCGGGTGTTTCAACTATCTTTGAGCTAATTTTGCAATCGATCCCCCCACATGCATGACATTTGTCAATTTTCTTTTGGCTGCAGTTTAACCATCCTTAGGCCAAAGGTGCCTCTTCTTGGTTATTGGTGTAGTCATTCTTTACCGATTACACAGTCGGACAGATCGAGGGTCAATCTACCCAAATCCGGTGAAAATCACCATCTTCCGACATTCATCCATCATTTTAGGCATTTTCTCATGGATTCAACTCAGTGGAGTTCCAACAAAAACTTTCAACATGTTGCACCTTGAGTTAAGGGGTGATGTCAAGAATAATTTAGCACATGTTCATATTCTTAATTGATTAAAATCAAGGAACTTTAATTGTCATTGATTTTAGTCTAATTAAAGGATTCTCCTATTTTAATTTTATTTCCTATACATATCCTACTTATAGTTCAATGTAATGCACAAAAAATAAAAAAAATAAGACAATTCATAATAGGAGAGATGTAATCTCTTAAACTTTTTGCTGTAGATGTAGGCTCTCATAAACGAACCATCTAAAAATCTATCTTCTCTTTTTATTTGCTTCCACTGTCTCATCATATAAATATTCTATTTTGACAGAAAGTGAAAGGCATATATACTAATGTCATATTTTCATGAATTTTACGCATGAACTACAACTAAGACTTTACATCTGTTTAGTACCTAACGTGGTAAATTTACATAATTGGCATTCACTAGAAAGGATAAGAATGTAAAAATGCATATATATTAAATCACCCTAAAGGTATTTTTATTTTTAGAGTCTTAAAGAATCTGTGGGTGAGGTTCAGTGCTGGCGCGCGGATGCCTCAGTGGGTCAGCTGCTGCTAAGTCAAAACTAGGTGGACTCGACTGTTGTTTGCCTTGGAAAGAAAGATAATATACCCATCAACAAGTCTAGAAATTTAGGTACACATCAAATTTCTTTAAAAATTTATCAAATTGCTAATATGTTGTGAATAATAGATAATAAAATAATTTTAATGGTGAGTCTAAATAAAAATTAACAAAAAAAAAAAGAAAAGAAATTTAATTGTTGTGAAAAATGTTGTACATGCAGCATTCCTGTATACCCATGTGCCATCTTTATTGCATCTATAAGTTGACATAAAAATTTTCAGAACTTTTTTCAAACTAAAGCACAAGGGAAGGCAATGCAGTTCGCCTATGAGATAGGCTATAGGTATTACTGTATTAGAGACATGATTTTGGAGGGAAATTCGTTACTAACGATAACGACACTGGAGGACGACTACGCAAACCAATTACCTGCAGCCATGTAATAGCCAGAATATATGTGTGCACAGTGCACTCTAGTTTCAAACATGTAAAGAGACAGGGAAACACTGTAGCCCATGCACTTGCCCAGTTAGCACGTAGAATTAATAGTATGCAAGTCTGGCTGGAACCTGGAAGAACTACCACCAGATATTGTACTCCTGGGTCCTGGCCCATAAGGACCAAGTTTCCTATGAAATCATTCAACTGCTTTTACTCATGAAAAAGAAAAAGACATTAAAAAAAATAAAAATAAAACGAAGTCCAGCCAAAAAAAAAAAAAAAAAAATTAATAACATGCAATCAAGTATTAAAAAAAAAAGAAAAAGAAAAAAGTGTGCTTAGGTTAGTGAAAAATAATTCATGTTTATTAATTCACTCAAATAATTTTTGATTGTATTAATTTTAACAATTTGTATTTTATCACTTTCTAATGGAATGTAATATAATGAAGTTGATTTTCCACATATTATAACACATAATAAATATTATAATGGGTCATAAATTAGTTTTTTTACAAAATATTTCAAAATGCACTGTGCATTGCTTGAGATATTGACTAGTAGTGTTAGTGGTTGATCCATATGAAAATAATATTGTTCCAATTGTAATTAAACACCTTAGAAAATTGTGAAAAAAGAGAATTATGCCTATAACATTAATTGTTCGTTTTGCCCCTATGAGACAGAGATTACATATAATAATTACTATGATTCTTTTAAATAACAATGATAGTTTTCATATTTATTTGGATGCATGCCTCTTCCAAAGTTCCATTCCATCTGATCAAGAATATCTTCTAGTGTATTGCAAATGAAAAGTGAAATTTCATCATAGTGAAGTGGGGAAAGAAAGGAATCTGGTTCATCTCTTCGTTATTGTAAATTTGTAATAATGAATATTTCTTGGTCCCTACGATATAGAATGAGAATCGATGACGTACCCTGCCCCTGCGGAGTCAATGAACTACCTGTTATTCTCATGTCATTATCAGCGGTAGGATCACGTATTATAGCACAAATCAAATTATCAATGATATCATTCCACGCAGCATTTTTCTCTCAAGATATTGATGGTCCATTAAAAGGAAAATAGTGAAGATTGTAGAAATTAGTGATAGAGAAAAGGGAATAAGAAAATAAAGCTTTGGAGTTTGGACTCTTTTCTTGTGTATATAAGCCACAGAACCAAAACAATATAAACTATCATGTTTATAATATTCAAATTTTGATAACTAAAATTTTAACAAAAAAAAAAAAAAAAATTTATCAAAAATTTTGATAACTAAAAAATAAACAAAAAGACATGAGAATTTTTGAAAACATATTAATGCAAAAGATAATTGATAGCTCACACCACCATTTTGTACTACTATATTGTGAGGACCTTGATGTTGCTTATACCCCAATAGGCTTTAATATGCCTTTGGATAAGATTGTAAATGAATCAAGCCGTTTATGAACAGCTCTAACTTGGCTTTGCAAAAAGCCTTATTTATGTTCGTTTATATAACAAGAAGACAAACTCAAGCTCAAATTTAGGCTCAATTGGTAAACGAGTCAAAGCAAAAACATAATAAAGTGTTTGTGAGTATTACATTTGATTTAAATATATAATATTATATATTTATATGTATACATATATAAAAATATATTTACAAAGACTTAATATTGGATTTTGTTATTTTATAAATAAATTCCTAAGATATCAAATTAACAGTTGTAACTTATTGATAATATAAATAATATATTTTGTAGATTTACATATAATTCTTCAAAATACAAAGTTGATAAGTCTAATTTTTATATGTTCATAAACAAAAATCATAATATCTAAGTAACTCAAATCATATAATTACAACTATAACTTATTTATTAATTATTAACGTAGATTTGTGAAGAGAATGAGGTTTAATATCTAAGGAACTCAAATTTACTTCACATGCATGGCATACAAATGAGGTTTAATTCAGGATTTTTTTTTTTTTTTGAATTTGCATATCACATCAATATTTATTATTATTTTAATAAAATTATTAATCATGTCAACATTTTTCATCCATCATTTAATGATAAAGACCAAAATAACCCAAGGATGAAAGGTTAAAGAACAAATTAACACATTTGAAATGTTGAGAACCATTTTGACACAAAATATAAATTGAGGACCAAAATAATAATTAAACCAAATTTTAAACTACACGCTGCTTCAAAATCTGAAGCGAACAAATATTTGGGTAAAGCCCCCTACACAGCTTATCTGTTCCAATGAGTTTAGGTACAATATTTTTCATAATTATTGGCATAGCTATTGTAATTTGTGCATAATAAATTAGTGTTAGTGGTAGACTCAAGCAAAAATGATGTTGCTCTAATCAGAATAGATATTGTCAACCATTGTGAAAAAAGCTGTCCTTGGCATTACTCTATTTATTCAGGTATCTTGTTATACATACACCAATTACAAGCAATACAAGGAATCAAATTATAAAAGAAAAACACCTCAACAATACTCAGCAAAATGAAAAGCCGCCTGTACAAGATTGACTGCCGTTTGGCTGAAGAGGACAGACTTCATCACAACCAAGCTCCCCATCCAGGATACATATGGCACAAACGCTCCGGATCAATAGCATCTTGTATGAGTTGTTGAACCTACAGAGCAAAATTCAGATTAAGTTTACATCATATATACCAAAACATATTAAGATAACAATCTCGTCCTTTACTGATGCAGGCTATTGAGAGAATGGTTTGTGTTTAGAAGGAAAGGTTAGGATGAGAGTTAATTCAAGTAGTTTCTAGGTGATACAATACCTCTGCATATTGAAATCCATCTCTAAAGGAATAGCTCTAAGGCTTTCACAAAATTCAACTATCATTCATTATGAGTTTGAATACAAGGCAGCCGCTTGCTGAATTACAATTGGCTAATGCCTTTTCAAGACTCATGCTATTGGCTAATGCATGTTGCATACCTGGCTTAACAAGTAACTAACTCTAACTACTCAAGCTCAAGTTATTATAACATCTCTACAACTAACTTGGCTGTCCAACTACTTATCAATTGACTAACTTTCAAGGCTGCTTGAGATGCTCCTGCATCATTTACCCAGATTATGGCCACCAAAAAACATAAAAGCAAAAGTTTCCTTGCATGAATAGAGCAGATTGATTCTGCTACTAAATAAACTTCCTAAGATCTCATATTCCGCTTTTGGCTACTAACCAAAATTATAGCCCGAAGAAGTAGAAAATGAAAATGAACGAAGGTTTCTGAAGTTTTGTTTGAAGTCCAGTCAGCTGCTTATAACTCTGCCTTCTAAAAATATTATCCAGGTTCACAAAACTTTAAAAAAGATCTGCATGTTTTTTTTCTCCAAAATATTTGTTTGTGTGTAAACACCCACATTACTGAAACACAGAGAAAACCCCCCTACTCTACAGACCCTAATTACCAATATCTGGCTGAATTCAAGGTCTCCCCCATTCTACCACTAGGCTAAGAAGGCTGAAGTTGTGTAAACATCAAATTACACCAAAAAATACACAAGAGTTAGACCATGATATCAACCTTTTGTTAGGCTATGAAATCAAAATCCAAGAAACTTTTTTGGCTACAAGGCTTGCAGTGTCTTGGTTCAAGAGGCAAACATGAATTTTTATTTGCTGTCAAAAGTCTAAATTGCATTGGATAAGTATTTTACAATTTAACTCAAAATTTCTTCGTCCTCTTATCAATTGTGTTTAGATGCAAACCTAGCTATTAATCATATGAACCATTGAACAATAACACTGCTTTGACAAGCTAATTTCAAACCCAGCACTGTCTATAGATGCAAAACATTCACCTACAAAGGAAACAATGTGAAGTAAAAAATAACTTCTATGCATGATGATAGGGTCATGCTCACTAACATGCCGACTAGTTTACAAGGCCAAACTTATACACTATAAGGTAGAAAAGAAATATATTTGCATATGGGTACATGCATGTTGCAGTAACATTGGAAAATTACCTGCCCACGTACACTTCGCATTTCACCTTCTTCATATCCATCTAGTTTTTGTTTGACACGCATCAATGCACGTGTAGCATCCTTGTTCCCTTCACATTCATCTTGTGAGTCTTCCAAGATTGTCTCCAGATCGTCATCTCTTTCCTATCAAGGAGAAAAAAACTATGTTGCATGACCAATTGTGTATGAACATGCTTGACTATGTTGAGGCAAATTATTCATCGTAATGCAACCAATCCCAAATGAACTTGGAAGACACAACTCTGGCTATTTAAAAAACGGCTGCATAAATAACTAAGGAATTCTCAAAGGTTCATACATGGATCTTTGTTGCAGTTTCATTGCATAGAACTTATTTATTTATTGTTCTGGAGCTCTGGGCCTCTGGCTGTCTAAGATTCATTTTAGTTTTCAATTTATATAGTTCTGTCAAAACCCTCACTTCTTTAAATTTTAGGGCAAATTACATGATTTCACATATAGTTTCGGGATGATTTTAAATAAAACACTAAATATTAAAATGTTTTAATTTAAATCCAAAATTGTTAAATTTCAACTCGCCCCCTCAAAGAGTCAGTTAACTAAAAGTAAAGAAAAAATCAAGTAAATTGCACTAGAGACTTATTTGGGTACTAAAAAACACGTCAAATGAATACCATGTGGTATTTTAGTGAAAATTAAAAACTCACAAAATGATCACATCTTCGTTGAATTGTATTTACCTGTTAAGGATTTTTAAAGTCATTTTGTAAGAATTGTTTGATACCAAATTGCTATATGTGATTCACATGGAATGACTTTTGGTGACTAGATAGATTTTTATTACAGCTTATGTGAATTTTTTACACTTTTTATCCATAATGACTCGTTAAGGGGCCAAATTGAAACGATTTTAAAAGTTCATGATTTTAGTTGAAACTTTAGAAAACTAGTAATTTAATTTGTAATCACCCCCAGGGGGGAATTATGTAATTTACCCTTTTGTTTTATTTTAAGTCACTGATATTCCGTTGTCATAATTTTTATAATCATAGTCTTTCATACACTTCAACAAAATTTTATTTTTCAGAGGCAAATCAGTCCTGGGCCCAATACGTAACATATGATCAGAGAACTTTCTGAATACCTTTTGACGCTGCAAAGCCTTCAGAGGAGATAATGCCCACTTATACAGGGGATCATGGATAAAGACCTGCAGAGAATTCCCATCTGCTATCAAGGATTTAAGAAATTGCAAGTTTATTCATTATTGAAAGAAAGTGGCAACATAGTCATACTTCAACAATAGTCAGCAACGCTTCTTTATTAGTTCGCATAACAGAAAGAGTTTCCTCACAACATCTCTTGAAAACCCCTTCCACTCCAGTGACACCCATGCCATCAATTATGTCTCTTGTGAGCCTGAATGGAACCTGCCAATGTTGGTGTATTATGAGTCAAGACATGAAAAATAAGGAGACCGTATGAACGGTGACCAAGTAAACAAAGGGAAAGGAGAAAAGAAATCATCATAAGGAGTGAGAAAAAAAACCCGCTCTGGTGTCTTAAGCATCAACCCTTGTTCAAAGGCAACACCAAGATCTATGTGAACAACTTCAGCAGTAGCTTGATCAATTAAAATATTCAAGGAATGTCGATCTCCGAGACCAACAATATAACCAACCTGAATATGAAGCAAGTTTGTCGGCATTCCAGAGTTGCAAGATAATATAATAATCACACCACATATGTACAATTTGACTGAATTTGTTAGGAAGAGATCTTTTTTCAGAGAGAGAGTTGAAAGTGGGATTTGGCTTTTTCCACACAGGATAAATTCCGATAATTAGTTAGTTAAGCAACTTGGGGTTCAAGAGCAATAGTGTACTAGAGGGAACCATATCCGTATTGGTTTGGTTATATGATCAGAAATGTTTTGGCAGCCCTAAGTTGGCATAAATTAGCAGGCGCCACCACAAAAAAAGACATGCAACATCAAGATTGTAGGCTGTCTTCAGTCTTCCACATGCTTGTGTTACAAGCACCATGTGTATTAATATAACCACTAAAAAAAAAGGAAAAACGGTTTGACAGACTTCAAGTACAATATAATAATATTAAAAATAAGGCAAATTGTTTTCCTCCATTTAACTATTGGGTCAACTTCAATCCACCCACGGCAAACTTGCCATGTCCCCCGTGCAATGTGCGAATCAATTGGTAATGTCCATTAGATTTAACTTTTTTACAGAATATCCAATTTTCTTGAGATACTCGCCCACACCCAATATATTTTATTGAAATATTAACTTGAAATAACAATTTTACCCTTTAAGTCAGTGAGTTTTTTTTTTTTTGGAGGGGGGGGGGGGGGGGGGGGGGGGAAGTGGACCTAATAGCTAAAGGGGGGAAAATGCAATTTCCCCTTAAAAATAAATTGTCCTATAAGATGAAAGTGCAATGTTGGATTCCATAAAAGATAGAAAATATGATCATCTCAATAAATTATGGACCAAAGTCAATGTCACAGCAAGGGTAGAACACACTGACCATGGAACTGGCAGCCACACTTCGTGCGTAAGCAAGTCTTTTCTCAAACCAGTCAGCCGGTTGTACAAATCTCTCCAAGAAAAAGTAATGCATGACAGGCCTGCATGTGGTGTCACAAAAAGAAGTGGCTAAGTTTTTATTTATATATATATATATATATATATTTTAAAACATCTTTTCTACCCAGAAAAAGGATTACCTGAAGTTCTCACAGACTCCATGAAATGCTTTGCGCTTGTCTTTTTCCTATAGAAAAGTTCAAAGTAATTATACCAATTTGTCAACCTCAAGGTGAACGGAGAAAATACCAATAAGAGCAAAGGATAGAGGAATTTCAATAAGAAGCACTGACACCAGTACAACATGGGACACAATAGGACACGGTGACATGGCATACATTGAAAAATTAGGATACGACACAGCGGGGATACGGTAATTAATTAAAAAAAAATATTATGTATATTTTATGCATGATTTATGTTTATTTTAAGTTTTACAATCTGTTTGTTTTGACGTAAAACATTTTTTGGAAAACACTTCATTTTCCAAAAAAACATTATTTAGAAAATTAACTCATTTTCCAGTGTTTGGCAGCAACCTTGAAAATAAGTTGGAAAAAGTTCACTAGTGTTTGGTACGCACAAGAAAATCACTTTCCAAAACACAGTTTCAAAAAAACATTTTCTAGTGTTTGGTATAACCAACTATTTAATAATCCACAAACAATATAAAAAAATCAATCATGCTTCTCAGAATTCAAAAAATAAAAAAATCAACCATATTTCACATAATTAAAAATAGGGTTTAATTACACTTTGTCCACCTGTGGTTAAGCCTATTTTAACCGTGTCTACCTATGGTTTGGACTTTGTCACTTTACCCACTTGAGGTGGTCTCTGTTACTCGTTACCCACCTCGTGATTTTCCATTAGAAAAACACTTAAAACTCATAAAAAGCAACATAAGACAGATCAAACGAGTTAGAAATGAAATGAATTAGAAAAACACTTCGGACCCTATTCTTGGTTTCTAGGGTTTGGGATTTGGTCTTGTTCTTGAAGATTTTCTTCTCTCGTCTGTGATGTCCTCATCAAGTGCAAAAGACTAAGGAGGCACCACCTAATCTGAAACCATAGAATTTGCAAGCAGACAAACATCTTCAATTATAGCAGCCCCATATCTATCCACAATTGAACCAAAAGGAAAACCAGTGGAATCTCATTTTTGGAAGGGATTTTAATGATTGGGAGGAAGTTGTGGACAAGTTAGTGTGGAACCTGAATAGGAGGGGTAGTTTTGATTCTCGATCTTTCTATCATGTGCTGCATGTTCCATCCGAGGTTTGCTTTCCTTGGAAGAGCATTTGGAGGGTGAAGGCTCCTCCTAGGGTTGTCTTCTTCATATGGTCTGCGGCTTGGGGTAGGATTCTCACTTGTGATAATCTGAAAAAGAGGGGCTTTGTGCTGGCTGGACTGGTGCTGCATGTGCAAAAATGCGGATGAGACAGTGGATCATCTCTTGCTGCATTGCTGGGCTGCTAGGCAGCTTTGGAGTTTTGTCTTCCAGTTTGTAGGGATTGATTGGGTGCTTCCGTCTCAAGTTTCGGAGGTGTTGTTCGGTTGGTGGAATTGGTTTGGGAAGCAGTCTTCGGGTGTTTGGAACTTAATCCCTTCATGCCTTATGTGGACTATTTGGAGGGAGAGAAATAGTCGTACTTTCGAGAACAAGGAGACTCCTTTGGCTAAAATCATAGAGTTATTCTTTGGTTCTTTGTATGATTGGTCTAGGGCTTGGGGTCTTACTTCCTCTCCTTCTGTAGGAGAGTTTTTAGCTTCTTTAGCTTCTGATTTCTCTGAGTTATAATTGTATCCCCGCTTTGAGTGCATGCTTTATGCACACAAGGCTTTTTTGAATAAAATTCTTACTTATCAAAAAAAAAAATATGCATAAAAAAATCATTCTTATTATTTTCTAAAGAAGCGCCATTAAGTTTTCTTTACTTAAACTTCCCATTGGCTGTTATTCTACAAAGTAAAACCATTTTATCATCAATAATGAGTGTTTGCACTTGAAAAAACACTTTAATACCAATGTTAGCCAAATGCTCAATTAACAAATACAACACAATTTTCACAAAGTATACCATATGCTCATCTGATTTTTCAAAAATCAATTTCTCATTTAGCAATTATTGAAATTGCTGACTTTTCAAAAAAGGCCGTTTTCAAATAGCCATACCAAAGGAACACTAAGTCTGTTCTCCCGTGCTCTTTCTTTGAATATTTTATAATAATAAGGGGTATCTTTTAATACTTTAGTAGATTTTATGGATCTTTTCTATTTCAAATTGTAATTCTGGAGACTCTTCCATTTAGAGTCCTCCTCTTATCAATAAAATTCATTATCACTTATAAAAAACAATTGTTATTATCATGAAAAAGTACATAAGCATATGGAACTTACATTTTCCATGTGCCCTCGGCATCTAAGAAATGACCAGTCTCCTATTCCATAGCGACCATGAGCACCTCCATTTCTTGTACTGCAATTTGAAGAACATGATAGTACCATTTAAAGACCTGATACACCAGAGGTAACAATAAGAGATTGTACCAGTTGGAATTTAACTGACCTCCCAATAAGATATTCCCCAAGAGGAAGGGTACCATCAACCCATTCAAGAACACCAGCACTTGGAGTAAAAGGAACCACCTATTTCATGTAAAAGATGCAAATTTCCAAACTTCATGAGAACTATAATTATTTACAATGAACATTAAAGTTATCTGCACATTTGTAAGTCAAAGAGTTAATTCAAAAGAAAGAAGGACAAATATTATCCACCTATCAACAATCAATTGTTTCTACATGGAAATCCAAAGCAAATTTTTTTTTTTTTTTCATGCAAAATTTTATACGGAACTAACTTTTCATTCACCAGAACTTTCAGGTAGGAAGAATCCATCAAATTTAATCTCCACCATCTCTTTTGTTATATTTGAAAGGAGAAGGATACCTTGTATGTACGCACTCCCAATCTTCTTTTCCATGTATCCCGATGGTTCTGTAAAAAGGTGTTAACTAAACCAAAAAATTGTTCCATAACCTGTAAATGATTTAAAGATATACCGTCAGTGTAAATGAGACATAAAACATATATCCTGTGATCCTAATAAATAAGCTATTCCAGCATTCTTAAAAAAACATCAAAAGCATTTCCATGAGGAGAGAGACATCAGACAAGGAAATGTACTGTAAAACTAAGGTGAAACTATTACAGAGGAAATGTTACATTTATCATAAGTATACATAGACCCAATCCCAACGAAAAGCAGCAAGTATGCTGATTTTAAAATGTGCCAAAATTCAAAACATAAGAAGAGGAAAAAGAACTTGGTAGGTGGTTGATGCAGACCAACCAATTCATACTCATTTACATAATGCCAATATCAGCTATAGATGCTAAGAGAGAAAAAAGAAGAAGAAAAAAGAGTGTGTGGTTCAGATTCTTACAGCGTCTTGTCGCAGATCATCATTTCCAGATTTTGCAAGCTGTCGATATCTGCGACCATCAGAACCCTGGCATTCAACCACTTTTGGAGCATTAATACCATTCATTACCCTGCATATCTCACCATATATATTAGATGTTAGCATCACATCAGGTACCGCTATTATAATGAGAAGGAAAAAAAGAGAAAGTAAACTCATATGAAACTGATTTATATAGTTAATACATACGTAACAGAATCTTCTAAACCTTTGAAGTATGGAAAAGAGCCTTCAGGGTACTGACAGCTACGGTCAACTGGAAAGGTAGCTGTCACTACAGGTACCTGAAGAGCCAAAAAACTATTAATGTTTTTTCTACCTTAACTGTAGGATCAAGGAAAGAAAAGTAATGCAAGATCAAACACAATGTTGCATCAATAAGCAAAATAAGAAGCAAAAGACAGGAGGTGGCTTCTAGACATATTTAACACATCATAAAGCATAAGTGTCAATAGAAGCACATAAATCACCCAACAAACTCTTTGACGAATTAGCAGCATAGGCTATTTCAGGTTAACATTTTTATACCAAGTACTAAAAATATGAGCCTTTGAAAGTGCTTTCCTTTTTTCTTTTTCTTTTTCCCCTTTTTTTTGAGGGGGGACTAAAATGAAGTCATTAGGGTCCCATCCAAAATAAGTGTTTTTCACACATGTAAGGTGTGTGATCTTTATTACATACTTTAGGGGGTCAAAATATAACAATTGAAAAAGTTTATGGGACTAAATTCTGATAGGCCAAACTCCAAGGGGGTAAATTGTAATATTCTCTCTTAGGATATTGATGCGTAAATTGTTTACAAAATGTAAAATCTATTAATCTAGACAAAACTTTAACGATTTCATTTTAAATTCAAACTTTAGGGGCTCAAATGTGGCAACTGAAAGTTTGTGGATAAATTGTGATAAGGTCAAACCAAAGGGGGTATTGGGGGTGGGGGGGTGAATGGTCAAAAAGACAGGGATTGTGCATTTCGTTTTTTTTTTTTTTTTTTTGTTCTCAATAAACTTTGAACTCCATTTCATGGCAGTCATCTGAAAATCATGTACAGAGTCTAATGACACTGTTGCTGAGAAATGTATTATAGATATAGGAAAGCCCTTGGCATAAGATACTTGAGAATGAATTGAAAGAGTAGATACTGATATCTCGAAGGGTTGCTTTCTTTGTTGGACGGCGGCTTGGGGCAACATTCTAACTTGTGATAATCTTCGTCGTCGAGGTATTGTCATGGTTGGTTGGTGTTGTTTATGTCGTTGTAGTGGAGAGAATGTGGCGCATTTGCTGCTTCATTGTCAGGTGGCGAGGGAGTTGTGGAACTATGTTCTTCGGCGGTTTGGGGTTGATTCGGTGATTTCGGGATCCGTCTTGGATCAGGTGGCTGGTTGGAGGAATTGGTTTGGCAAGCATTATTCGGATGTTTGGAACCTAGTCCCTGCCTGCGTGATGTGGTCCTTATGGAGGGAGAGAAATAAGCGCACTTTTGAGAATGTAGAGCTGTCAGTTGATAAGCTAATTGAGTCTTGTATGTGCTCTTTATTTGAAAGGTCTAGGGCTTGGGGTTTTACAACCTTGTTGACTGTTGGGGGTTTTCTTGAATCTTTGAGTCAGTCCTTATGATGTAATCTTCTTGGCTGTTTGTGTTCATGCTTTATGCACACATACAGTATTTTTAATAATATTTGTCTTTACTGATCAAAAAAAAAAAAAAGTTCGCAGGAAGCCATGCATGCCCAACCAACCAAACATCTGAACTCTGTCTCCTTTTATCATTTGAGGAAAATTGTAGGTGACCATCTTTTGGCAAGCATCTGTCTAGTGTATATACAAAGCAGGCCAAAGGCATGTATGAGAGAGTAAGCTTGCCTTCCTGTACATGTGGTTGTGAATATAAGTGGAAGGGTTTGCATTGTGTCTTCTTGGTGCTTGTGTCAAAGGTTTGTATTTAATGAAACTACAAAAACTCACCTAGAAACCAGATGGTAGAATTGCTAACATAGCACAGTTAGAGAGAAACAAATAACAGGATCTAGCTGACTAGGTATCTACCAACCTATCTTCTTTTTTGTCTAAAAACTCTACTTCACATTATCATTATCTCTCATCATGCTATATTGGGCTAATAGTCCATCATCATATCAATATAAAATAATAAAACCCGAAAATGCCAAACTATAGATGATAGTATTGTACTTACAAGTTCCAGCTGTCGAAGACTACGTATATCTCTTGGTAGCATCATCCTCTTATTGGTATCCTGTTGAAAAAATTTAGTTAAGGTAGGTGTCAACGAAACAATGACTCAGCTTTCACAGTAAGAAGTAAGAACACAATATTGAGTTTTCAACTAACATAATTTAGAATGACAAAGTAGGAGACAACACATTTCAAACTTAGAATCTATTTGACTAACCTCTTTCCTAATTTCTAGTTCTGCAAGTTTGATATAGATCTCTACCATTTGTTTCATCTATACACAGAAAGAGAGAGAGAATTGCGGTTAGTTAATATAAGACTTCACGTAAGAATGGAATCTTGTGAAGATACATTTATAGCAGTAAAAATTTATGGAAGTTACTTGTCTGATAATAGCTCCATGATATGATGACAACTCTTCTAATAGTTTTTCTGCTGCAATTTTTTTATCCAAATCTACCACAAATGAGCTTCTGCTACTCTGTTTGTCCTTGATACGGTCACCATTTGCCAGAGCTAGAAGCTAGTGTCAACACAGAAAGAGAAGTAAAACAGTGAAAAATATAAAAGGATGCAAAAGGGAACATTTACAATACATCCAGTCAAACATGCAAGAGTGCATATGAAAATATCACTGATAAGGTGAACGTTCATGTTGTCCATTTTACTTACCAGTTGCAATTCCATACAGAATTAATCAAAAAGCAAATAACACGGATGGAAACTGTAAGCCATGCAATATACTTCATGACAGTTAAAAGGAGTTGAGCTTACATACCTGAAAGATTGTGTGGTATGGATGGTCAATGGCCATTTTCTTCACCAGAGAAACCAAAGCAAACTGCATAGTCCAACAATCCTGGTTAAAAACAAACTCCCAACCCTACAAAGTATAAAAATACCGCCTCAGTTCAAACCTGAAAATTACGAGGCCCTGAAGAGTCCTTTGAGCTACCCATTCTTGATGCAATTTGGTACGCTAGAGGTATGAATTTGAACGACTGGACCTATAAACATATTTACAAAAATAACCCAGAAGATAAATTCAAGGACAAAAATACATTTAAGAAGTAACTAACTCTGCTTTTACAATGTACCTCATTAATTGTGCTAAGCATGCTATTTACAACATTTGGTCTAGAAAAGAGAGTGAACCACAGGGAAACTAGTCGAAACACCTGAAACCACATATGTTAGGTCCTCCAAGGAAGTCAAATTCACTTTAATTAAAATTCATGCAAAGTGATTAAGATTCAGTGTCATATATTCTCGTTTTCAAATTTATTCACTTCACCCAAATAGTGCATAACATATTTCAATTTGTTGGAACAGAGGACTTGGATAAATAACCGCATACCACTCTCACATCATATTTGTCACCTATAACCAAACAACGTTGATATCCCTCCAATGCTAGACTGAGAAAATTGTCTCTGTCATCCTGCAAGATTAAATGAAACCAATCAAATAATTTGAATTAGATTTAATTCAAACAAAAGTTTATAGGCTTAAATTCCTCTCTATTCGTTGATTAACAAGCATCCATGTAGTAAAAAGTAAACATAAATCTTCAAAGTATGATTCACTGGAAACTCCATCAAGTGGGTTTGAATACAGAATCAAGTTTGTATATTCATATGCTCAGCAGATTACTGACTGTTCAGGTCACCAAAGGTCCTGTTAAGCAGAACATGTGACATAGACACATTCTCAATACCTGCAATTTTTCAGCCTCTTCCTTATCCATTGCAAGTTGCTTTTGCAATTCTATTATTTTTGCAGTGTAGTCAGTCTTCTCCCCCTAAAATATTGTGTATGAAAATCTTATTACAAAGGCAAAGCAACTTAGCAGGCATTTTATACCATATGGAACCAACAGTACAGAATTCACCAGTAAAGGAAGTGGATTATGCGTTGGAGTTCACCTTTGATGAACATTTAAAACGTTTCATAAGGGCTTCCAACTCTATTTTCTGCGTAATCAACAAAGAGATGAGAATACTAAATATAGTGTAACTTAGGGTTCCAAGGATCTCCTAAATTAGCAGGCATCAGATACCTTGTGCTTCCTTAAGCGCATTGCCGCTTGCCACTCAGTAGAGGTAAGTCTTTCCTCGTAACTCCTAAATAGAGCATCTGCATAATGTGCAAGATGAAAATGAGTTTGGCTTTGTCTTTCAATAGACTTCGTGTTTGTCGTCTTCAGATCCTCAGCAAATGAAACTGCGGGCTTCAAATACTTCTCTAAAATAGTTCTTGAGCTGCATTTTTCACCACAGACACAGCGTGCAAAACAATTTTTAAAAAAAATCAAGAAACTAGCATTTATAAAACACAAAGATGGCACACAAAACAAATTTTTTGAATATATAAATTTAGAGTATAACTTGCTAGCTCGAGTTTCTGCCAGCCACTTCCCAACCAAGCGATATACATCTGAAGCCTCTTCATTTAACTCATAGTTCTGTATGATATATTTTGCAAGGCTGATAGCAATCTCATCCTGACCTTGGGCACGCAAAAGCTTTGCTTCTTCAAGCTGCCATCATACAAGTACTTATAGTAATGCACGTGCCAACTATGTCTCAGCAATACACAGAAAATAGACATGTTTACAATTTGGGTAGAAATCAAATGAATAAGCATGAAGTCTCTACCAAAAACCAAAAATCTTGATAGTTAGTTTTTTCTCCTTT
The DNA here is from genome assembly GCA_907173295.1 of Fagus sylvatica. Lineage (NCBI taxonomy): Eukaryota > Viridiplantae > Streptophyta > Magnoliopsida > Fagales > Fagaceae > Fagus > Fagus sylvatica. Next base: position 45,721,218 of record OU015762.1, read on the forward strand.
TCGACTGAGGACAATGATTAGAAAAATTATTTTCTTTGCACAGGAGAAAAGGGTCTATCCAAAGATTTTCTGTACAAAGGTTAGCAAAGGTTTTGAGGGAGATAATTATGCAGTTCACTAGTTATAGTGGCAAAAACAATATCCATAGACATGACAAAAAAAGATAACTACATATTCATGTCAAATTTTTTTTTTTTGGGTGTGTCAGAAGCATACTGGAAGTGTGGAACTGGAAATGGTGTGAACACTACAACAATCGTCCACTAGATAGTTAGTATCATGCGTATTAAGTATCGTACAATATGTATTGAATCAAACCAAAAAATTATCAAATCATACGTATGTCTCAACCATACTCATGAATCATACAATACATAGATGCGTATCATATGAATCGTATAAATATGTGGGTTTAAATTGTTTCTTTTGTTAAATTTGTGCTTTGACTGGACTTGTTTTTAACACAAAATTATTGGGCTACTTGGTTGAGCCCAATAAAATAACATGTCCAAGAGTTTTTTTTTTTTTTCCTACAAAATTTGGACCACATAGATGACACTTCATTCCACATTTGTAAATTCCTTTTCTATATTGTGAATGTACTATGAATAAAGTATTAAATGAAAATATAATTGTTTTTTTATTCTTGTTAAGAAGAAATATAAAGAAAAAGTTATTGAAATAGAAAGACAAGAAAAGATCGTAAATGTTGGAGATGATGAAGAAGATGTCAATGTAAAAATGATTTTGCAAGATGATGAAAACATTGACTTGGACAATAAAGATAAAGTTGATTAGGCAAGATGATGAATATAATGAGAAAGAAAATATTATTTTAGCTTATAAATCATGTATTATCACTTTTAAGTGTGACCAATTTGAACGAGGATGCTATAAATATATTTTAGTTTGATTTATTTAGTTAACTTTGTTAAATATTATTGCATAAGTGATAATTAGATTAGTTATTAGTTAAATATGTTCCAAATTTATAACAAAAATACCTTTTATAAATGTATATATATAATTTTTCTATAAATTTTATAAAGTGTTTTGACAGCTATATGAAAAGAATATACATTTTTTCCCTTTGTCTCTTGTATATTCTTTTCTTTAATGCAATTGACATACTTATTAAAAAATTATGAAGCTTCAGAATTACTTGTGAATTTTCATTTGAGTCTCCTAGAGACAAAATATTTCAAAAGAAAGGAAATCCAAATCCATCAGAATAATACACTCATGGAAGTATAGTTTACTACATGCCTGTGCAGTAACCCAATAATAAATAAATAAATGCACAACCAATGCTTATACAAGTTCTGAAGAGTTGTAAAGCCAATTTCACCTTCCTATATGCAATTCTATGAAGCAATGCAAAGGAAGAAAACAAGAAAGTGCTCAAAAAAATTCAAGAAACTAGTGAAATCAGATGCAATACGGGGCAGCGTTGATACAAATAAATTAATAATTTCTCTTTAACAGTGTACAATCAAACAAAGAATAAAGTTCCTTAAATAAGAAAAGGTCTTTGGAAACTCTACCCTTCCAAGCCAATACAAGGCTGAGGATTGCTTTGTGGTTTCAAAACATAGGAACTTAAACTCATGCAAAGCTGCAGCTGCTTGAGAAAACCTGGAGCCCTATATACCAAAGAACAAGAAACCAGAAACAGGATTAAGTCATGGTTTCTGTATTTCCCAAAAAAAATAAATAAATAAATAAAATAAAATAAAATTTGATTATACCTTACGAAGTGTGGATGCAGATTGCAAAAGATGTTGCATCTTACTCTCTTTACAACTTAGGATTTGAAGTAAAACTCGCCTGAACGCTATAAATGGTTCCAACAGATTCATATGTAGCTGTGTTCTTTCTAACATAGACTTCCAATCCGTATTCAACCATGACAACTAGTTGACATTCAAAAACTTCAATCAGAAGAACAGAATATCTTTTTTTTTTTTTCCTTCCCGATCTGTTTTCCTCTATATATACATACATATAATAGGGTATGAAATTGGAAAATATGCTTCAAAATTCAATCACAATAGACCTCCCCAATAAATGTACATTATCATGATAATTACACAGCTTCTTCTCTATATGACAATCAGGCTGAAGGGAATAAAAATGACAATTTTCCAAGAAATATGCTAACAAAAGTTTTTCTTCAGCATCCAGGAGCTCCCTACTGTTGTGGTTAAGGCTCCATTTGTTTCGACGTAAAACGTTTTCCGTAAAATGTTTTCATCATTTTCAGACGTTTGTTTCGCTGTAAAACCAAAGTCAACAAAAAATATTTGTTGTTGACCGAAAAAACGCTGAGCAAAATTTGGAAAACGGTTTAAAAATTTTTTTCCGTAAACCATTTTCCAAAATATCGTAGCCTCTCACCCCCCCCCCCTTCTTGCTCTCTCTCTCTTTCTTGCACAGCTCCATCCCCCCCCCCAACCGATCTCGCATAACAGCCCCTCCGGCGCCGATCTCGAACAGCAGTCAGCCCAGAGCTGATCTCGCATAGCAAACAACCCCCCCAAGATCTCTCGCACAAAAAACCCATTGAAGCACGAGCAGATCTGGGTTTCGGTTTTTTTTTTTTTTACCAGATCTGGTGATGGGTTGCTGGTAGGTGTGCCGGTTTTGGGTTGCTGGTGATGGGTAGGTGTGCCGATGTAAGTGATCTGCGGTTTGGGTTTGATTTTTTGGCTTTGTGCAGTGGGAATGAAAGGATCCCCTTGCTTTCTCTCTCTAAAACCCTCGGATTCCCTCCTCAATCACACAATCAAGACACACTTTGAATAATCCAATCCGATAGGATTGATCCCCTTGCATTCATGAACAAAACCTACTAATTCTTATTGAATTCTATCAACTAATGTATCTAATCTCCTAGAGAGAATTCTATGAGTAATCAATGAAGGTATTTGGATAATGAGCAACAATGGAGGAATGGGAGAGATAACCCACACGGTTTGCATGAGTTTTCTCATGCAAGCCTCTCATTGGTTGATCTAGATCAAGCCTCCCATTGGCTAGTCTAGATCAAGGCTCCTATTGGCTATTGCTAGTAACAACCAAGGTACAATCCTTAGAAGCTCTAACAAATAAGTACAAGGGGTTAAAACCTAGGAATGTACTAGACCCCCAATGCACCCAAATAACCACCTAGATACAAGCTTGTATAGCTTGGACCTACTAATCATGAATATAAGCTCACAAATGTCTTAATCAAATGTTTAGCTAATCCAATCCGTGCCTTAGTGGCTAGGGTATACATACCCACGGATGTGGGATGGTTGGGGTCTTAACATTGCCCCTCCCATCTAAAAACCTTGTCCTCAAGGTTGTGATCTTGTTGTGGCCGAATGGAGGATGAGTCTTCAAGTTGCTTCTTCATCAATGGTGATCTTCCGATTAACCAATATCTTGAAGGAACTTGAATGTCCTTGTTGATGCTCTCCTCCTTGGTGTTGCGTCTTTCCTCACACCATTCTACCCTTTCTTCTTTCTCATCACTTATAACATAAGCACCTTCTTCTTCTTGTACTTCCTCAATCAAGTACAATTTCATGGCCTTGCATGTATGCCACATAGTCCAACTCTCATCACAATTGTAGCATAGGCCTTTCCTTCTTCTCTCTAACATTTGCTTGGGAGTGAGCTTTTGCACCATCATTGTAGGTTTTGCACTTATTGGTTTAGGATCAGTAACCTTAGGATCCATTTGGGCAGCCACCTTAGGATTAAGTTGGGCAACAACTTTAGGATCAAATTGGACAGCCACCTTAGGATCAAGTTGGGCAGCAACTTTAGGACCAAATTGGGCAGCAACTTCTTGAGAACTATATTGCTCCCAATTGTCTTTGTTTGCCTCATAACTAGGCCTTGTGCTTCTCTTGACATTAGCTAGGTATTGCTCTTGAATTTTTGCCAATGCATAGGCCTCACCCAAGGTTCTTGGCCCTTGCATCTTGATTGCCAACCTCACTTCATCTTTCAACCCACTCATGAAACAACTTAGTTTATGCATGCTTGACAAATTCTTAATCCTATTGCTAAGTGACTCAAACAGCCCCTTATACTCCTCAATAGAATTAACATGCTTTAGTTTAATCAATAATTCCATAGGATCATCATAGCTAGGAGGCCCAAACCTAAGTTGAATTGCTCTAGCAAAATTATCCCAACAACCTAAATCATGCTCACAACTTTGAAACCATATCAATGCATCATCATCTAAATGATAAGAAGCATGCATTACCTTTGAAGCATCATGGACTTGATAATATTCAAAATACTGAATTGCTCTAAACATCCAAGAAGTAGGATCATCTCCCTTGAATCTTGGAAATTCAAGCTCCATTGCTCTCGGTTCCCTTGCTTGCCTTCCTTGTTGCCTTTGGAATGGATCTTGATTCTTTCCATAAGGATCTCTATCTTGAGGTCCTTGATAGTTCCTTGCTCTTCCCCAATTACCTCTGCCCCCTCCATGATCATACCAAGGTTCTACAACATCACCTTGAGGCCATGGAGCATTCCTTGGTTCCCTAGCTTGACTAGCATGCCTTTGTGGCTGTGCTTGCTGTCCAAATGTATGGAACTGCTGCTGCTTCCTTGGAAACCTTTTCTCATGCCAATATTCTTCACCATACTGCCCACCTTGGCCTTCAAAATATGGTGGAGGCCTTGCATTGCCCAAACCACACAATGATTCTACAATCGGGTTGAGAACTACACCTCCATTGAGCCTTTTTGGCCTTGGTTCAAATGGATCATCATAAGGCATGCTAAATTGTGGCTGATTGGGATTGAAATGTACCTCATGATTTAGAGCTCTCATAGGTATAACATTCCTTGTTTCAGCCCTCCTTGGAAAGTCCAACTTCATTGGCCTCGGGTCCCTTGCTCTTCCTTGGTTCCATGGAGGTCCATCTTGCTCTTGCCAATAAGGATCGCTATGGTGAGCTCCTTGGTACTGCCTTGGCCTTTCCCGAGCTGGTCTCCCTCCTCTTGGATCAAACCAAGCTTCATCTTGGTCATTCAAACCCCATTGGTCCTCTCTCGGGTCACCAAAGTGCATCTCATGCCTTGGAGGGGCTGCATGGGGCTCAAACTGTGCTTGCTACCCCTGCTGCCCTTGCTGCCTTCCTAGCCAAGGTTCCTCATAAGGATCATCACAATGCCCTTGAAATGGAGGCATGAACCTAGTATTGTTCCTCACACTCCTTTCCTCAATCGGGTCACCAAAATCACCCAAAATGGGTCCATTTTGCCCATTTTCAAAAACCTCACCCATTTGCATACCAACCCGTGGCTGATTAGCTTGGACTCTAAAGTCTTGATTCAATTGTCTCATGGGCATAGCCTTCCTCATCTCAGCCCCTAATGGAACCCCTTGAGCTTCTCTAGGAGCTATTGGAATTTGCTCTCCCAAATTAGCTTGAACCCGATTTGGAGTTTGCTCCTCTTGCCTCAGTTGCACAGCTGGTTGCTCCACCACCGGTTGCTTTTGTAACAGCTCCCTCATCATGGCTTGAAGATTGTCAAAGCCAATATCCACCTTAGCCTACAGCCTATCAAACTTTGTATACAATTGCTTAATTGCACCCGAGTTTCCATCAATTTGGGTTCGCAATCTATGCAATCCTTCATCAAGAACTCCCATCGGAACTCCAGCTCTTGTTTCAATCACCATGGCTCGTAATCAGCTCTGATACCAAATGAAAGGATCCCCTTGCTTTCTCTCTCTAAAACCCTCGGATTCCCTCCTCAATCACACAATCAAGACACACTTTGAATAATCCAATCCGATAGGATTGATCCCCTTGCATTCATGAACAAAACCTACTAATTCTTATTGAATTCTATCAACTAATGTATCTAATCTCCTAGAGAGAATTCTATGAGTAATCAATGAAGGTATTTGGATAATGAGCAACAATGGAGGAATGGGAGAGATAACCCACATGGTTTGCATGAGTTTTCTCATGCAAGCCTCTCATTGGTTGATCTAGATCAAGCCTCCCATTGGCTAGTCTAGATCAAGGCTCCTATTGGCTATTGCTAGTAACAACCAAAGTACAACCCTTAGAAGCTCTAACAAATAAGTACAAGGGGTTAAAACCTAGGAATGTACTAGACCCCCAATGCACCCAAATAACCACTTAGATACAAGCTTGTATAGCTTGGACTTACTAATTATGAATATACGCTCACAAATGTCTTAATCAAATGTTTAGCTAATCCAATCCGTGCCTTAGTGGCTAGGGTATACATACCCACGGATGTGGGATGGTTGGGGTCTTAACAGTCTCGTGGGTTGCAAGTGGGTTTTTGGTTAATTCTGGTGGGGGTTTGGTTCACGGTGGGTCAGGGTCGGTTGCGGGGTGGCTCGTGGTGGGTTTGTGGGGTGGCTTGCCGAGGTGGTGGTGGGTTTGTGGGGTGGCTTGCTGAGGTGGTGCAGTGGGTCTCGTGGGTTGCAGGTGGGTTTTTGGTTGATTCCAGTGGGGGTTTGGTTCACGATGGGTTGGGGTCGGTTGCAGGGTGGCTCGTGGTGGGTTTGTGGGTTGGCTTGCCGAGGTGATGGTGGGTTTGTGGGGTGGCTTGCTAAGGTGGTGGTGGGTTTTTTGTCCATTCCGGTGGTGTTGGGGTGTGTTTTATTTTTCATTTTTACGTTGACTCAAACACTGTAAAATATTTTCAGAGCATTTTTCAGAATACAAACAAACACAGGAAAAACAAACATTTTTCTGGAAATCATTTGCATCTGAAAATATTTTACGACAGAAAATATTTTACGTCGAAACAAACAGAGCCTAAGTATAGATCAGGCTCAAATCTTATTCCAGTAAGACCTCAGAGCCATCTGACATGTTACTATTACACTTTAAGAATGGATCTAGGAAGTATATCGCCACAAAATTTAACATTAAAACTTAACTGCAATTGAACAACCAATTAAAGGCAATGCAGTTTCTATTGTTTAGGAATAAAAGACCTATCAAAGGAATCAACATCATCAACAGAATAAAAATACAAAAAGTGAAGAAGAACATGTTTCAAAGAATCAAGAGACAGATGCTTGCATCTCATTTATCATGAAAGCAAGGTTTATAGCAAATTACCTGGACTGTGGTAGGAATTACAGGTTCAGAAAATACTTTCTGCTTCTCTGGAAAGAATTTTATTCTTTCACATGAAGATGTCGTCCAACGTAAATCCCAAGCCATGCCAAGATGATAAAAAATCTGCACAGAGGACATTGACATAGCAGAAATTCGAAACAAACATTATATAAAGAAAAAAAAGTATTTTTTATTTATAATTAGCAAAATGAAAAGAACCAGAAACCTGCACAAGTGATTTAGGTTTTAAAATTTCACAGAATTTCAAACCGTTCAAATACATACCAGACCTTGTGTTGGTATCAACCAAAATCAACATTTATTGAAAGAAAATTTGATAAAACTGTTTAACTAGGTTTTCTAGAAGTTCAGCCACTACCAGGATTGACTAAAATCAATCCTAATAATCCAAAGAGAATTATACCAATGTCAGAAAGAACCACAAGATATAATTTGGACTAGATTCCAAAAAGTGGGTACTAGTGTATGCTTCTAAATTTATGAAGCCATACTAGCTATTGCCCCCCATATGTTAGAAGCATTGTATTACACAGGTATAATAAGTACCTGGAGTTTGATTATTGTTGAGTAGATGTATTCGGTGCTCTCTTCACTTGCACGAGAAACAGACAACACAAGCTCCTAAAACAAATGAAACATAAGTTGATTACGTAAAGTCCAGATGCTAGGTTTAAGGATATGAAAAGTTGATGACTATTACCTGCTTCGAATCTTTCAGTTTTCCATGAAATTCATCAAAATCTCCCTCCTGCAATGCCCTCAAGCAACTAATTTGCAAACAAGTAGAAATGAAAAGATTGAATTAGCTATAATTTGATGAAAATATGCTCTTTTCTTGGTAACCTGTTCAATGCACTGAAATCTGAATATACAATGAAATGTCCTATAAAATATGCAATATCTATGGGTGATGATAAACATTAAAAATCATAATTGTAAGTGTGATGTCAGCATGAGCTTTAAATTTTTTTTTTTTTTTTTTTGATCAGTAAATAGAAACTTTATTAAAAAAAACAGTACACGGGAAGTGTACAAAAGCAAGAAGTACAAATTAAGCGTTACAGGATTCTAAAAAATCCAAAGCAGAAGAGAAAACAAGAACTCCCTCAGCCTTAGACCACTCCATAAGAGTCCTAAGGACCAAACCTTTTAGCTCCAGCATATTCCTCTCAATCCCCTCAAAACATCTAGTGTTTCGCTCATAATTCCCACCAAATACACCAGTGTTTCGCTCCCACCAAATACACCAGAATATACAATGAGGGACCATATCCCAAACCTTCCTAATCCTAGTGTTTCGACACCCACCACCCCAGCAAGATAGAAGGTCTACTATCCCAAAAGGCATAACCCATGGGGTACTTATTAACATTTTTTATGATTTGTAATTAGAAACCTATGGGGTATAAAGTGTGCTTTGTTGCAGCATAGTTCAAATGGTTTCTCAACTTTTGCTATATGTGAAAGGGGAAAATGGTTTCTTTACTAGTATATCAAGAGCATTCATTTTTAATCAAGAAATGTATTATTGCAATGTTTACAATAGGCCAATGTTATAAATACCATATTGGTGGCTGTTTTGATTTGGCCACTAGAAGAAAATGTGTTGATACCGCTGTGTACCAGTGTACCGTTTCAAGATATATATATATATATATATATGTGTGTGTGTGTGTGTGTGTGTGTTACTTATAAATATGTAATTAAACTAAATATACCTTAATTTCATTTGCCTTGTTTTTTTTCTTCTTTTTTTTTTTTTTTTAATTTAAGGCAGAAATTCCTAATCTATCCCTAATCTATTTTTTGCCTTGTTGAATAAGATTATTTTATTTATCAAAACGTTAATTTCATTTATAAATATTATTTTGTTTGGATAATTGAGGATTTGGGCTCTTAAAAGAAGGTGATTTAGAGAACCCAAAAAAAAAAAAAAAACGTAGGCCATGTTTGATTTGGATTAGTGGCTCTACTTTGGCCCAAGACCTTGCTAAAGAACAATATAACAAGTCCATCTCTTGATTCATCTTCCTACGTCCAAACTCCAAAGAAAGTAAAAAGTAAAAAGTAAAATGAAAAATAGTCATAGCTACACGTCGTGGTCTACATCCCACAGATCTAGAGCCTAGACCCTTCCTTCAAGATTCCAAAGGTATACAGTTGTTTTATTTATCAAAAAAAAAAAAAAGATTCTAAAGGTATATTCAATATACCATGAAGGCATAACCAATTCCAACCATCCATTAACCCCCAAATTCACTCACAGATTACTTCATGCCCCACCACCATTGCCGGCATTCACTTCATCTATGGACAGATCCTAAACTTTCAAAACTCAAGTCACTAGAAAAGCTAAGAATCAGATCTCCTGAATATGGCAGCCTCATCGGAGACCGATACAATGTTGAGAGAAAAAGGTTGACAGCAGCGAAGAACAGGGTGTTGAGCAGCGGCTCAGACATCAAGTTGCTGGTGACATCGGTGTTGCTTTGAAACTAATTTCGTGCCAAAACAAACATGTTGGCCAAAAGAGCTGAAACAGACCTAAAATGAACAGTGTTTTCGGAAAGACAGAAGAGGGGTTACTTGTACCAGTTGGGTGGCTGGTTCAAAAAATTTGACCAGTACCAGCGGGTACGGTATGAAATTTAGAACTTTACAATAGACTCCAAGGCCAAACCAAATTACCTGTGCAAATTTTCATTGAAATGATCACTTTTTATGTGTTGACTGGAAGATGGAGAATTAGCTCCCACATCAAGTAAAGAGAAATCCCAGTTTCCCGCACGCCAGGCAGCCTCGTACTACAAACAGTTGACAATGGAAAATTTAGCATCAATTTATCCCAATAACTTACTACAACGAGAAAGATGAGTAACATACATTGTTAATCATACCTTTATAATAAGACAGAAAAATAAACATGTAAGGCAAACCTGCAATTCAGCGAATTCCAGATCATGCTGAAACTGACCCTCCCGAGAAGTTAATCCTTGGCAATATAGGTCCAGCACATGCATACAACCAATTTGCTGCAAAGATCTAATCAGCCCTTTATAAGGTTTCCTGTGTGTCATCTCATCTTCTAATTTGGACACTGATAGATGATTTGTTGGTTGAGTTTGATCCAAGGACAAATATCTGGAACTACCATGCATTTGTAGTGAGGCATCTGACCGTACTTGCAAGTCATAATATTCAAGGGCCTTGCTCCAGTTCCCCTCATGCTCAAAGGTAATGATTTGAGAGATCAACTTTCGAAGTCATTACCAAAAAGCCACAAAAGTACAGAACTGTGAGAATATAATTATTTTGTGAATGTAAATACAAGCTACAAACCAACATAGATATACAGTCAAACTATCGCACACAGACAAAAAGTTACAAACTCAGACTTTTATTTGACCAGTTTAGATTTGGATGAGTACAACAGGAGTGCATGTCTTGGTCCCAGTCAGCTAAGCTTCACCCAGAAGAACTGATGAAAGTTATCATCATTGTCTTCGTCATTACAATTGCTACTAAGTTTGGCAACTTAGTAATGGAAATTAAATCAAAGCATCATATTGAGCATTAGATCCACAAGAAATCAGTTAGATCGGAAGACTTCAATCACACACAATTTTCGTACTGATTCTTTCATAACATTCTCTGGAACTTTCACTATCCCATGAATTTGGTCAAGATAAGAGGACCAAAATCAACCAACTATATATATATACTTTGCTAATTCAACTTGCTAATTGACAAACCAACTAAATGGAGGATCCAAATAGTGGAGAGGTGTCAAACCCATAAGACAATTTCAAATTATCATAAAGCTTTGGCAGGGTGGGAAATAAACCCAACCACATGAAGGGTGGTAGAGTCTGTTACCTGAAAGTACATTTGAAAATCCAACGAATAGAAACAGCAGGTAGAAATTAGCTAGATAAATCAGACTCATATAACAAGAATGCAATCAATACATCAAAGGGGTGGACAATTGGTCAGTCACTAAAAAGAAATATGGAATCACAACCATGTAGACCATTCAGTGAACACCACCCAGACAGAAGTTCAAACTCAAAACAGTTTGATATAAATTTAAGCATCGAGATCAAATTTATTAGTCACTCAAGAGAAAAGCTCTATTTCATTGCTTGAATAGATAGTGGCATTAAACTTGTGAATATACACACATACATACAAAAATAAATAAACAAGAATCTAACTAGGCACAGGATACAAAACGTCTAAGTAGGGGCCAAGAAAATTACTGATTTGCACACTCCAAGTAGTACTACACACAATCAGCACTAGGGCAAAAAAGATACTGATAATGGGTTGAAAGGACATTCTGAAAGGTAAATAATCTATTGACTAACCTTGTGTGACTGGATGATCCCATATAAGCTGTCAGGTTCATTGATTTGAGTGACTGCTGAGACAAGTATTTCAACATGAAGTGGTAACTGGTGATCAAGCAGACCCAAAAAACAAAAAGAAAGGAATTATGAGAATCTTCAAGAATGCAGAGATGACCAACACAGAAATAGGAAGAACAGTTCGAATGTAATTCAAGATCACATGGATCCTTAGTGTCTGTCTATTTCTCTACAACAAATTGGACCATAAACATGATCCTGAATAGCAGGAAAAACAAAAACAAAAACTCTATCCCAAATGGGTATGGCACACAGTATCTCCAAGGGACTTACCATTTCAATATGGGAGAAATCTGGGCTCCCCAGTGTGAGGCTGTTGAGATGCTCTTCACACCAATACTCAACATACATCATAGAAGTAAAATATGAACCGCAGATCTATAAAGTACAAAATCCATGTCACAGAAACTGTCAAATAAATTGTAAAGAAGTAATTGGATTGGGGCAGCAAAATTGAAAACACAAAAATAAGAAGTAAAGAAACTTCAATACTCACAACAGCTGATTTAGCTACAAGAAGATAATCAATGCTAAGCCAATAAACCTGGGAACAAATATAACTTGTCAGAAAAAGAACAATGGATAAAAAAAATTTGTCAAATTTCATTAACTCACTAAATCCAAATTTTCTTTTTGATAAATAACTAAATCCAATTTTTCTTAATGTTACATTACAAATATTACAGCATAATAAAAACATAAATCCATAGTTTGTATGCATGTAGCATAGAAGATAATACCTTGCCCCATAAAGATGTTGACATTGCTACTCCACTTGATGTAGTAACTAAATCTTTAGCCTTTACAGTTGTGGAGCGGGATTTTGAGCTATAACTTGAAGGCTTAGCAGACTGCAGAACAAAGCATTATTTTTTTGGGACGTTAAAAATGTAATGAGGGGCGGGGTAAAACCAATGTAATTAACACTAACTTGGTAGATTATCATAGCTGACCCAAATGGTAGAAGCTGAATTATAATTAGATTTAAAAACTTTGTTAAGGATTTGTGATCACATCCAAGGTTGTTAAAATCAGGATCCTACGTAGGATTGGTAGATCGGATCGTGGATCATAAGATCCTACTTTTAATTTTAAAAATGTAATGAGGGGCGGGGTAAAACCAATGTAATTAACACTAACTTGGTAGATTATCATAGCTGACCCAAATGGTAGAAGCTGAATTATAATTAGATTAAAAACTTTGTTAAGGATTTGTGATCACATCCAAGGTTGTTAAAATCAGGATCCTACGTAGGATTGTAGGATTGGTAGATCGGATCGTGGATCGTAAGATCCTACTTTTAATTTTAAAAATGTAATGAAAAATTAATAATGATTATGTATGTTAAATGATCATTAAAATTATCCATGAAAAAAAGTTAAAATTCAATCTACTATATTTTTATTTTATTTTATATAACTATATCTCTATTAGCTTCCTAGCATACTGCTTGTGTATATGGAAGGTTTGCTCTCTCTTTTTTTCAATTAAAATTTTCATTAAAAAGAATATCTCTATTAACTAAAGAGAAATACTTTAAAAAACAAAATTTATCCAAAAATTAATTAGTAGCCATGTACCAAACTATCATTACATAAGCAAAGGAAAATATTTTAAGTTACATGTTGAAACATCATAAAATGTTCATAACCAAAATTGTTTAAATTAACTTCATGTGTAATAAGAAAAATTGGATTAAAATAATGTAAACGAAAATCTAGAAGGAAAAAAGAACATCAAACAATCAACGGAAAATAACAGTATAACCCAATTTGTGATAAATTATATAGTAATTGTTATAAATGAGGACCTAATGAATTGTTTTGCGGCAAAAACAAATATAGATGGATCTGATTTAGTACTTTTTCAGTCTGGGAAATGTCTAATGAATTATTTTTTGACCAAAACCACCTAAATAATTGAAACCCAATACGCTTAGTCCAAAACTTATTTAGCCCGACACCAAAAGATGCTTGGATTGTAGGATCAGTCAATCCCACCGATCCTGCTTCTCCAACAATCCTCATTCGATTTGGATCGTCTAGACAAAGTAGGATCGTAGGATTGTGCGATCCTACGATCCGGATCACGATTTTGATAACCATGATCACATCAGTAATTTTTTTTGTCTAAAGCATTTTGGTAGGTAACAACGCATTTTGGTATGTAACAACATCAACATATGTGTTAGTTACTTGTTACTTTTTATATTAGCATGTTAATAAGGATATTCTTATAATCATACCATAAACCTAATCTATATGTGCTAAAGTGAAGGGCTGACTGGAGTAGCCTAAACCTCTTTTCAAATCTCTCTCTCTCTCTCTCTTCTCTTCTATCTTTTAACCCTTATATCTCATATTTCACAACTCCACTTGGTATCAGAGCCTACCAATCCAACCCTAGAACGAATTAAAACAATCTGGAGGTGTGCTGATGTCAGCATCCATAGGTAGACGTCATCGCTGACATCAACACCAACATGGTCACCAGATTACGGCGACCAAATGATCTGAGTCACTGGCCTCCCCAGCTATATATATTTAGCACATGCAGCACATAGTCATAAATTAAGTGCGAATTGATGGACAAAGTCTGAGAGGACAATAGTTTATCTATCAACCATTACTGAATTTGAAATTTAACAAACTGAGAAAAACAAAAACTCAAGGGACATCAAATACAAACAACGAAAGAATAGTTTAACAAATTCACCTTAGAACTTTCCCTCTTTGATGGCAGAGAAGATTTTTCCATGACATGACATAATCGGAGTTCATTAAGGGCATTCAAGAAAACTTGAATTGATTTGGTCAACTTATTAGACTCTGTGAATATATGTTCCTGCACCTGCAAGTGAAACAAAGTTCAAAAGCAACTTTGCGTGAGCAACAATGCAAAAGATATAGCAGACTCACACATCAGACTGTTATTACTTTAAGTTTTATTGTAATGATGCACATGGGTAACCAACCAAAACAGCTCAAGAATTCAACCTGCGAGGAGATAGTTTTGTGAAGATCAGCATCCAAATCTTTCCTACCAGCCAGATTGACAATAACACTTGGCAAGAGAAGCTCAGCAACTTCAGCTTTCAGCAACACAATTTCTTGGCATAATCTGTAAACAAAATGTGAACCTAATTAACCAAAATATAAGGCAACCATAATGAATACCAGTTAACACAACTTGATTTAGGAACTCTCAGGATATCTCTAGGAAGAATAAATACAATACCTTAGAATCACATCATTGCAAAAGCCAATTAGTGTGTACACAAGTGGACAAATCCACATCTCAAATGTTTTACCTCGTGTCACCCATACAGTAGAATTCTCCAATGAAATTGCTTCAGCTGATCATATAAATGCATATCAATGGACTATAGAAGAAAAACCCAATAACAACAAAAGAGATGTTTATACTCCAGAGGATAAACTGAAATATACTAGGAAACAAAAGCAGAATATAAATTATACCAAATTGAAGACATAAGTTTGCCTGGTTCCAGTTTTGATTAGGATGATTGTTGAGAAATACGGAGTCATGTACGGACGGTTCCAATAAAAAAAGATGGCAGAATTATGATAATAAGAAGGGCCTGCAAAGCTGGGTTCCTTTGGACTATGTGACGCATAAATATCTAAATAGAATAATTTTCATTCTTACTCATATAATATCCATTCCAAATAGATAATCCTGAACATAACTTGTCAATTAATAAATATAAATCTCCTTAAATCCTTTTTACCTCATTGTCACCAGAGACATGGTTATTCAACCATTTGTCATGTAATTTTCAAGGCTAGTACTATTTATGAAGGACTCCACATATATAGTACATATGAATGTGTGTATATTTTGATAGGGAAATACAAGTAATGCAAGTTTAAAACCAACAATTCAAGCCCAGAATAAAGGATCGAAGAAAAAGATAATATCACTTTCTGTTGTCTCAATAAATAGACCACAAAATTAAATTAGAGTAGAAAGAAGATGGACAAAACAGACTGCAAACAGAGAAGAAAACTTCAAATAAGTTTCTTAGGGGTAGATGGCGTAACAGAGGTTCACCAGAAAATATAAATCACATGGTTCACAAGCTATTGAAAATAAACAATTAAGAATCACCTGAAGAAAGAATCACTCATCCACCTATCTTAAGAGAAGTAAAAAATGTGGATTATTATAAGTGATTCAAGGCTGACAACAAGCAACCATGTATTTACACATTAAAAATATATATTAAAATACCAAAAACACTTCAATAAGGGAAAAGCATCAAACTAATACATTCACATGCAAAATATCACATCAGAAATACAAATAAGCTTCAAAATATAGCACCACGTACCTTTGAACTTCCTTTCCAGATCCAAAAGGAACTTTTCCACTAGCTCGATGTTAATACCCTTGGAGTGAACCTGCAAGCCAAATAAATATACATGAATTTTCAGCACAAAATGTTGAAAGTGAAAGTTAATTTGCACACAAGGTTCCAACATGGTTGACTCATCATCTTTTGGTCTTCCTTTGTATTCAAAATTATTTTCACAAACATCTTATACAAATTTGAATCCAAACCTACATGCTGCATCGAATTCTTAACCACTAAAAGTCCCTCCCTAAAAATAACTTTGAATTATCGTTAATGTGGAAAATTCAATTTGAATCAATGATGAACATAGTGATGCTGAGGAAGCTGATACTGATACCCTAAAAATAACATTTGAATCCTCTAAGCCAAAACAAGAACCTTTTACCACATTGCCAAAAAGATTTTATAGCATTTTATAACTTGAAAAAATAATATTAAAAAAAAAAGGTATAATAAAAAAAGAATACTTGCCTCAATAAGAGACCTCTCATAAGAATCAAATGACATTAAAGCTCTTTGACCACTTTCAGTTGAAAGTATTCCCTGGTTTAGGAGGAGAAACAAATCATAAACACATAAATACACAACAAAAACACTCTTGCAAAGTAAACACCTTTATGTGATGCTTCGTTAGTAACTAAATAAGATCATTACCAAGAAAGGCACACAAGCAGAGTTAGTTTCTCACAAAACATTTGAACACACAGGTCCTAAAAAAAGATTTCCCACATATACATTCAACTGCTGTGAGCCTCAAGAAAGTCTAGAAAATAATAAAAATAACATGCCAGTTACCACAAACTCAATGAAATAATACAACTTACTACAATAGCACCAAACACAAGTTAAGAACTATGCAGCAGTTGATCACTTTGTCAAATTCTTATATCTTTATATAAAGCATGTAGGTAATCATTTCAAGTAAAGAGAACCCAACTTTTTTTAAATTATTATATTCTAATCTTTCTCATAACCATTCTAAATTTTTTAACAAAAATAATATAACTGAAAATCACATCATGACTCAATTGAGTCCTAAATGCATATCCTTAACAAAAATTTCATCATATTTTTAAAAATAATTCATCTCCTATGCCTTATTCCTGTCATCATAAGCTTCCAATACTTTCCATGAATCTCCAAGTCCTTGCTTTTCATTTCCCTCAATCCAAATCTCTCATCAACATTGGAACACTCTCATCTAAAGTTTTCCAATGATTTTTTCTGTTAACAATTTTCATTTAAACAATCTGTTAGCTTTTACAATGTTACTGATCAAAAAAGAAAGTGAATGATGAATTAAAATTCCATTGGTCTATATTTACAGTGATTTACAATTACATTTCCTCTCCGTCGTCATGTTTTCTTGTAGCAATTCAACATACTCTAGTCTAAATGGCTAACATTTTGACTCTGTATCCAAGAGTAATAACCATATTTTTATCCTTTCCACTGCCATCATCATTTTTCTTAAACCAACCAATATCTACGACTAATTAAGATCAGACACCAAGAGACATAAAAATATATTAACCATTAAGGTGCAGGCTAACTTTCCAGAGATCCCACGTTCACATGGGATTGGGTGTTCCATTAAGGATCAAGTTACACCCAGTAGAACACTTATTTATTTTTACATCCAAAATGAGTTCCTGTGCAAAACACATACCACCAAACCCTCCATTCAATCTTATATCCTTCCCATCCTGTCTTGCTACAAGTATCAAGACAACAGAAAACAAAGAACTGTCTCATTTTAAATATTTTGAAACTACATTTCATTCTGATTTAAATAACAAAAAACATGATTTTGGGGGTCAAATAGCTAATGAAGATATTATTTTATCACCTACCCACAAGCTGTCCAAATAATAAGTTAACAAAGGCCAGGTATCAAGCACATTGAAAGGGGAAAAAAACAACCATAGCACATACATAGGGTCCCACAAGCTTCATCAAAAGGCAAAGCTATATGGACACGTCTATGCACTCACCCGAAGAGCTTGTGATGTCATATCAAGTATTTTAACAGAATCATCCATCAGGTACTTCTTCAGAACTTTCAAAATAGCAATCAAAAGTTCTTCAGATATGCCAGTAACCATGTGAAAGTTGATTTCTGTAGCAGTGTCGTGATTAATAGGTTGGCAAACATGAATGTGACTAGAGTCTCCAGGCAAATGGAAAACAACACAATGTGGGTCCCCAATACCAACCTGCAGTCACAATCAACAAAGATTATGTTGCAGGCCCAACTACACAAACCTGTAATAATAAATATGAAGTGAAATATCTACTAATGATACCCTAGAAATGAAATCAGACACCAATGCTCTAACACTATCCGCATCATCCGAGCCACACATACGGACAAGTGTCCAGACTGCATGCACTATCTCATGGTCACCATGCCAATATCTATCTGTCAGAAGATCTTCTGAATTCTTTCTGCTCTGACAAGTGTCACCCATGAGTAACTTCTTGTGCAGTGCTTGGAGACTGCAAGAATATACCAAGTGTATAAAGCATCTCAGCACTCACTTAAAAGCCATGTAAGATCACAAATTTTCAATTAACAGAAGTATAATATTGCAATTAAACCACTAAATAATAAAAAATTTAAAAGCATACCACATTAATAGTTGATACTGTAAAATTCTATTATTCTTTTTTTGACCATTTAAAGCAACATCATTCTATAACCTCAGATTTGATGTACTTCATAAGTACTGACAAGAATGGAAAATAGGAAAATCACCTCCACAAAAGTAACCTCGGTGGAAGATAGGAAGATCTCTTTATGAACTGAAAATGGGACCAGTACAAGGGAAAAAAGTGAATCATGATGAGAACAATATCTAATTACTTGAACAGCAATGTAAACCTTTTAAAGCTGAAAACATTCTACCTTTAATAAGTGGTCTCTTGGAGAGTAGGCCCGGCATAATTCCTGATGAAACTTTCGTATTCCATCAAAGATACCAATTTCAGGGAATGGTTCCAATTCCTGCCATAAAGGAATCTATTGTCAATCCATGGACAATATTTCCACCAAAACGAGTTTGAGGCTTAATTATAAATGAAATGAATCTACTTCCAAAAAACCTACTCTGATGTAATCATAAAGAGCTGGATCAGAATTCACAGTTAGCTGGAGTAGCAAAGATAAAACTTGAGACAATCTAGTGCCAGAATGTTCCCCGTTAGCTTCAGATGGAATGCAACAAGCCACCAACTTTGACACCAAAAACTGCAACAACACACAATCAGAGAAGAGCAGAAAATGTTGACTGAGAAAAGGGCAAAATACTTAAAATTTTATGATTAATAAATGAATATACCTGAAGTTGTTCACCCAGCACACTGATCATTTCCTTGGATGGGTTACTTTTAAAAGTCCTCAGCAATACAGAAATGATACCACAGCATTGATCTTGTAAAGCATGAGAACCAATGAATTGTCCAATCAAGTTGAAAAGATAACTGCGTAAATTCAACATTAGACAATCTCAATGAGAAGTCATATTGCAATGCGACATAAGTCAACAAAATTAGCATTGTATAACGTGAAAACTAATGAATAGCCCAAATTTCCAAAAACAATACTGTAATAACTCACAGCATTAAGGGAAAATATAATATCCATCAATAAAAATAAATAAATAAAAAAAGAGTGAAGCACTCCCAGACCTAGAAAACCAAAGAAAATAAAGCCAACCACCAAATAAACACCACAAAGTACATTAAGAATGTGCAGCAAAAGATCACCCTCTTGATCTATTCTAATTAGAAGTGCTAATTGGAAACTTCTCAGTAAATCACACTCATAACTAAAACATAAGGCTTCTCAATGTCAACTCACTTAGAAGTGCTTGAAACAGCAGCTCTGTGCCCGAGAATATTTATAAGCACCTCGATTCCAGCCAACCGATGACATTTATGCCTATGATGAACAGCTGCTGCTATTTTATAATGCATTTCTACAATAAACTGCATGATGAAAATAGTAGTTTCATTTCACAAAATGCAAGGAAACACTAAGAAATGAAGAAGAGATCTGGAATTTGAAAGAGAATTTTCAGAAAACCCAGAAACAGGAAAACATATTAGATGAAAGTGCAACATCACCATGAAAACTCTATCCGGGCGAAAAATGTTAATCTTGTCGACAACACCAGCAGTTACAGGATTGTCCTCCCTGCAAGAGTCCAGTAAGAACAAATATGAACATAGAAGCTGCAAAAGGAACACAGATAAATCAAAGAGTGCCGAGTGGAAATGCACATTTCCAAGAAACCATCAACAACTGTTCGAATCCCAAGCGTAATGGTATCCCTGGAAAATAAAGGGACCGGAGGATCTGATGCACAAGAGGCAAGAGACAGAATGTGGCTGACAATAGATACCTACAAATACAAAGAAGCCAGACAGCATATTATAACCAAAGACTCTTCAAAGAAGTTCACTTAGTCCTGACAAACAAGAACTATGAATTAGTCTAACTTGTAATCAGCTATAATATAGATCAGGAAAAATGAGTGTTTGCATAATGAAACTCTCATGGAGAGATGGAAATGGAAATTAGTGGTGCTATAGCATTCGGCTGGATGGCGAAGAACTATCCATTGTTGATTCCCTAAACTAGCTCATGGGCCCAACTCAGTTTAAGAAGTCCTTTTGATGCAATAAGTGTCCATGGAAGTCAGCTGATACATAGTATTTATTGTTTTGACTATTTATGTATGTATGGGATTTTTAATTAAGGTTTTAATGTAGGGCCAGGTTTTAATCAATGGTAGGGCTGAAGTTTGTTTTTCTTTAGGGTTTTCCTTATCATTATAAAAGAAGGGTCAAAATGCATAGTTGGTCTCTAAAGTTTACCACATCGAGCGCTTTTGGTCCCTAAAGTTTGAAATGAGCGCTTTTAGTCACAAAAGTTAACAAAATGAGGGATATTGATCTCTCCATCCAATTCCGTTAGTTTGTTTGCCTACGTGATTAACGGAGCGATGATGTGGCATATTTTAAAAGATGTGGTAGTTTATTTTTATCTAAAAAATCAAATCCCTTTCTTTACCAAATCAGTCATGAATATGCTTGTTTCTCAATAGCAAAAAGAGAGATGGCCCAAACAACAGCATAGGGAAATTGAGAGGCAAAGAATGCAATGGCTATGGCTATGCTTTACATGTCCTTAGATCCTTTCTCCCACTTGAATTTATCAAGGTGAAGAACTTGTATTTACTTGTTCTTTTTCTTTATACTGTTTTCTTGTTCTTTTTCTTCGTACTTGCTTATAATCCCTATTCCCTTCCTTCCTTTATAGGATTTCACATAATTACTTAGCCAAAAATTCCTTCTAACATACCAGTAAATCAGATTATGGTTGATTGGTTTTGCATATGCAAGAGGAGTGGCAAGAACCCAGATCATTTCCTACTCCACTGTTCTTTTGCCAGGGAGTTATGCGAGTTTTTCCTTGGGATGTTCAGAGTTCGGTGGGTGATGCCCAAGTCTGTGCTTTGTTGATTCAAGGTTGGAGAAGGAAGCCAAACTCCTTCAGACACAGAGCTTGGAATTTAGTCCCACCGTGTTTGATGTGGACTTTGTGGACGGAAAGGAATCGAAGGATTTTTAAGGGGCAGAAATCAAATTAAGTCAATGTTCAGCTCATTTTTTCTTGGCATTTAGTTGATAAAGGGTAACCAAATGGTTTTGTAGATTTCATATCCTCTTTAATTATTTTAGAGCTCTTTGGTTGTTATGAGTAAGACACCCAGTATACTCATCGAACCAAAGATCTGATGTATTGCTGACTTACATTTTTCAATAAAATTTACTCATTACCGATCAAAACAAAAATTAGAGAGATTATTATTAGAAAAGCTATGAATTATATGAGGTGTTTTAAATTAGATTAATAATTTTATGCAAGTCATAGATCTTAAACTTTCCGAATCATCATAAGAGAGAGAGAGAGATGAAAAGCAAGAGCAAACCATATGTTTCTTTATGAGTTTGTCTCGTTCATTCTCAGATATTTCAGCAAGATGCAAAATTGAACTCTGAAGCACAACTGCTCCCTTTTCCCAACCAGATTTCTTACTGCAATGTTGTGCCATACAAATAGCAAAGATTGGGACAAAGTGATTTTTAACCAGAACTGCCAACGGTTGACAAGCAACCTGGTATCAAAAAACCATCAGATAAAATGACAAATTCAAAATGAAATATATTTAAAAGAACCGCACACAAGAACAATCTACAAGCAATATTAGTTTCATGTTCAGAAGGAAAATATACAGAACATCAGTTATGTATTTAACAATGACATTCTAGAAACTTGAGTATTCAACAAAGAAACTTGATATCAAGCTGAAATTAGAGGTTTCCATCCCCTTGTTATAAAAATGAGAGATATTAGAATATACCTTAGCAACCCAACTTAGGTTGGAGCTATCTCCCTGCAGAACCAGAGCTGGAAGAAGCCAATGGCAACAATACTGTATGAAATAACTAGGTTCGGCATCTGAAACAAAAAGTTGACGTATCTACATTGAACAGGTGCAATGTGGTCAGATAGAACATTAAGGGATGCCATACCCAAACCACGAAAAAAAAAATATATATATATATATATTAGAAGAATATAAAACTTTAATTAGTCAACAATAGATTGGTAACTTGGAAATTTCAATATAGGTTGGAGTTGAGCTACCAGTATTGCATGCACATATATGGCACTACAAAAGCAACTAAATATCCATAGCATCAATTTTGTTTGCAACATTAATTTAATAAAATAACATTGGTGGCCAAATAAAATGGTAATTTAGGTTAACACCATTTATAGACAAATAAAGTCTACAAATGCATTTCCTTATTGAGTTTGTGAATCATTGTTACATAAAACAGATTAAAAATATTGAATTTTGATACTTTTTCAGAACTTTTGAAATAGTTCATGTCAAAAAGCACCAACTGCAATTGAACCACCAAAATAAGTCAAATATATTACAACACACTATATCAGAAAGAAACCAAAGAATTCAGATAGTAAATTCTCCACAACTCCAAATATTTGCCAATTTAAATGCTGACTTTATTTGCTCCCTCTTTCTAATGGTTTTCATTTGGTGTGTGTTAAAATTACATAAGGCTTTATTGCAGGGCGGTGGTAGGGTCAGAATGCGACATGTTAAAATGCAATACCATAAACAGGAGATGGACTTGGCACATCAAAGGGATAAAGCACAAGACATAGTTCCACTGAACCAGGCATAAAAACCAATGGTTTAGGATAAACTTAAACCAATGAAAATTATCATTGCTTAATCATTTTTTCAAACAGAAGATCATACACATTCGTTAGCTTGAAAAATAGAGGCATCCACTACATGACTTGAAGACTTAACCTGTAAAGAAATTGGTTCCTGGCAAAATCTGGCAACATAGTATAAAAATGCATTCTCAAAGCTAAATATTCAAGCTTCCTGTGAAGCAAATATATCAATTCTTTGAATTTTCTCCATGCCTTTAGCAACAGGAAAAAAATTGCTTAAGGCGTTGAATTATGCTACCCTGCATCATTTGCAGTTCAATGAAAGGACAGCTTTTTGAAACACTAGATAACCAAGGTCACCCTACTTTGTATTGGAGAATGTCATGTAAAAATAATGCAAGAAGGTGCATCACAGTTTTATTTATAGCTTATAAATTGAAAACAATTTAATATTTCTTTCTAAGGGAGTAGCTACATTAAACATGGACACATATCAGCCCCTAGTAATTTCATGAGCATAGTGTATATGTCTGCTCCTTTTCCAACATGTTAGGCTGTATGTTAGAAAAGTGTCAATCCCAGATGTTCTTCCCTTTGTATGGTTTTAAGAAGACAACAAGGAGAAGTCCTAAGAGTACAAACTAAATAATTTTAAACTAAAAATAAATAAAATCACAAAGCTAAGTCCATGAAGCTGACCAAAATTCATATTTAATTTTTCCTATTTATTGCAAAGACTTAAAATTCCGTCTCCATATCTCTACAAACTTTGTCCTGAACCAAATCGAGGTGCAACCTATGGCAAAAATGATAGCAGTTTCCCTACCTATGTTGGAGAAATATATAATTTAACAATTGTTGAGGGTTGGTCACACACACTATGACAAAATGAGCACATTACCTCCACAAGTGCAACTAAGCTTACACCACAAGCAACCCAGCAAAAGAGAATTGATCCCATGAGTTCCTCTAAATACTGCCAAAGAAAAAAGGAAATTCAAGTATATCAGAGTACTTCAACTTTCAGGTAATTTAAGTCCATCAAGATGAATGTTCTCACAGATCCTTTAAAAATTAAATAGTTCAACAAGTTTCATGAAATTTTAGATACTACCACAAGAAGAAAATTGTATTCATCACCTTCAGCATAGATGTGTACTTAAGCTGTCTGGATAGATTATGAAGTACAGCATAGACCAATTCCCTAAAAAATATTTAAAAAAAGGCATCAGATAATAAGAAACAAACCATGACTAATTGATAATGCAAACCAATAAAACAGGATGGAATGTTATACCTCTGACAAGGATCAATAGCAGCAACTGCACACATCATAAATACAGCCTGGATGAGACATCAAGAACCACGAAATAAATAAAATGAGAGATCTCTTTTAAAATATGCATGCATTTGTAATTCAATAGTCTAGATTGAAGCAAGTTTTAAACATTCTGGGTATTTTATACCCTCCAATAGATATGATGAAACTTATATCTAATTCTTGTTCTCTAAGGGGTCCAAATCAATCAACTCCTAAATGTTTTCTTCTTTGCCTCAACATCAAGATGAGAGATGCCACCAAACAAAGATTTTGTGTATGAAGGCAAAAGCTCCTTGAAAATTCAGGTTATGTCAGATGCTTTTTTGAGATTAACCACTTTACCAATGGTAAATTGGGTAACAACAATGAATTAGCCTTGGTCAGCAATTCATGCCCATCTATCATGAGAAATTATTAGCTATCCATCCACTTTGACTGCACTGAATCCTAGGCGGAAAACTAGCAACCTTCATTATTGACGGTTTCACGAAACAGGAAGCTAGGCTTTACAAGAATTGACATCTTCACCACCATTGCATATTCATTTTTTTAATTGGTAAATTCAGATATATAGTGAATATTTGCATGTTCATTTTCTAATTACTGTGCCTTTGGTTTTCCTTTTCAATGGACTCTTTGTCCTTTGCCTCACATACCTGATATGTTTAAAAGAAAAAGGGAAGTGGAAAAAGGAAAATAATGCTCTAATAAAAAAATAAAAATGAAATGGTATTACAGATACCTCCAACTCTACTTTCTCACTATAAAAAGCAATGTGCATTAGAGTAATAATAACAGTCTCCATCGTGGGTTGAGGCTGAGGACCAGCAGCTAGGACCTCCCTTGCTGAAACAAGTTTTTCTACTGAGGAAACCACCAATGTAACACCAAAGTTGGAACTAGAAGAGAATATTAATACATGTTAGTACTGATAATCACTTTTTGGTAATCTAAATATCAAACTCTATCACCAAAATAACATTCATATTCATAGAAGATTCTACTAAAAGTAATATATAAGGTTGCAACCACATGACAATAAATATTGTCCATAAATATTCTATTTAATTTTGTGACTTTTCTTATGGTTCAACACTTCAACTCTCTAGTGATGCAGGTAGCAAAAGGTCTTTGTTTTATTATACTTGTATTTTCTTTTAGTAATCAAGGGTTTTTTCAAACTTTAAGATTTTCCAGAACGGGCTAGTAGTTTCAAAAACCATTAGGTCATTTTACTTTGGGTTTAATTATTTTATTGGCCTTTTTTCATCTGTGGCTTTTAATAGTTCTTTAATTCAGGCACCAATGAGCTTTGACCCAAACGGCACTTCCTCTTTCCACATGAGTGGATGAAGGTTTAGGTCATGGGTTCAACACCTAATGTATGCGTGTGTAACTTACCAATCAAAAAATAGTTCTTCAAGAGCCCATCTTTTATTAGGATAAGGAATACTATTCGCCTATAGATTATTATGCATTGCTTTCAACTGAATGAAGAACAAGTTCGTATATAATTTTGCAGCTGTTATGCTCTTGAGGTTTGTTTGATACAATCCTTCTCTAATGAACAATTTGGCTGATGGACCTTTTCGTTTTTTCTTTTGTATGTACTAAAATAGTTCTTTTTTAAAAAAATTATACCTTACTTATCAAACAAAAAACAAAAAGATGCAAGTCAAGGACACTAGGTGTAATGCTTGGGAAAACTGGGTGCAATGTCACTTATAAAAATAAATATAAAAGCTAGGTTCAATGTCTAGATTTATCTTTTTTCTTCTTTTCTCTTTAATTTCCAGCAACCAGAAATCTTGCAACCAGATCATGATTTCACACATTTAAAACCCTAAAAAGAATATGATAAAAACCCTAGTACAACCCACAAACCAGAACCAGATCTGATTTTCTTCCTTCTCTCACCTTTTTTGACTTTTGAGCTCCAAAATATACCCAACTTGTTACTCCATAATTGAATCTTAATCAACCTACTTTTCCAGCCCTATCCACAGGAAATCCCTAACCCAACAACTCTAATTCCCTCAAATACCTGCTGCAAAATTAAATCCTCCATCCTTTATTCCTATTTCCGGCTCCTTGAAACCATTCAGAATTTAATTTTTCCAAGTGCAATTAGAACCATAAGCCAACTACGTCTTTCTTCAGCATAAATATTTTTTTAAACCAATTGGTCTTGAATGCATAAGTTTGCCACTTAATATTAAAACTAGTGTTAGAATAATGGTTAAATGATTAAATTCACCCTCTCCTAATAGCTTAAACTTTTGAAACAATCGGTAATTTATCATGGTACCAAAGTAGGTGATCCTGAGTTCGAAACACGTTTCTACTCTATCTCCCATTTAAAAGTTAAAAATCCCATGTCTTGGATCCCACATATTAAGGGGAATCTGGGCCTACATGTGAGGGGGAGTGTTAAAATAATAGTTAAATGATAAAATTTATACTCTTCTAACAGCTTAAGCTTTTGAACAATCAGAATTTATCAATTAAAATTCCACAAAATGAACATTGCCTTATTCAAAGAGAAATTCTTAGGAAAATGGTGAAAGTAATAGTTGAATATGACTACTAAATATTTTTATTTGACAATTAAAATCAATAGCTTCCAACAGTAACCTGGTTTACTAATGGCTTTTCTAATCTGGAGAAACATCCTGAAAATCTTAAATACCATTAATGATTTCAACCAAAAGGGGAAAAATAAGTGAAGTTGGTAGTCATGGTTCAATCTAGCACATGGAAATATAAAAGAGGCACAAAATCTATGCAGCAATTCACGAAATGGGTACATGCATGCATTGAATCAAAGCAAATAAATGGGCACCAAACAGAAATCACAGCTAATGATGATTAGAGATTACAACAATAGCTAATGTACTTTGGTGATAATCATAATGTACATTTTTGCTCATACTAAGAGACGAACAGAGAGTTGATATCAGGAATGAGATAAGGTGAAAATCTGAATTGACTTGAGTTTATGGATTATGGAAATCTAAGGACATCTTACAGAAGACAATTTCAATTCACTGAGACGTCAGAATTTTGCTAACATTCCTTGAGACAGATATATTGCTTCTCCCAATAAATAAATAAAATAAAACTCCACTTGCCAGAGAAGTCAATAACAAATATTTACCACTAAGCTGGAGAAAATCAGGAGAAACCAAGATGGGCACATTAAAGCAAGTCACATCATGCTAATAAAGCCCATCTCACCCCCCCCCCCCCCCCCCCAAAAAAAAAAAAAAATGTCAACATCAATATGGTAAATTTTGTGGTGGAACGCACCAAATATCCTGGAATAGCTCTTTATGACCATCCCACGTTTGGAAAAGCACACCAATCCGTCTAGCAAGGAAGAATCTAACCCGATAATCAGGATCTCGAAGCAGCATAAGCAACCCTTCAATCATTGCCTGTAAACAGATACACCACAGCAAATATATAACAAAGAACTGAGAGAAATAACAAAAATCAATTCATGCAATTAGAGAGAGAGAGTGTCAAAATGGCCGCAGATATCCTGAACACCAAAATTACAACCAAATATAAGATGACCATGTTCTAAAAATCTCCAAAGCAAGAGTTAAGGAAGGTGTCAAATTACATGTATCCAACCTGGTAGCCCAAATACTTCCATAATTGTCCAATAATAAAACTTCTCTAACACTCATTAGTTACATGTTAAAGCAAACACCATTATAAAAATGAACCCTGCTCACACTTGTACATACCTCAGACTGTATCCTTGCAACTTAAGACAGATTCATAAATATTATTCCTACTCATGATGTGAGATAAATTTCTCCTCCTTTACTCTTGCCTCCTAAATTCTTAAGTACAGGTAATATCTCCCCTTGTAATGAAAAAAGTTAAAAAAAAAAAAATGCATGTGTGGTTACTTATTGTGAAATCTTGGAATTGTAAGTTTTAGATGAATTGATGCAATGTTCACATTTGCAGCAGGCCTGTGTCTCGTACCCATGTCTGTATTTGATATTTGTCATCTAAGAAAGGAACATCAATAATTGTGTCAAAAGATTATCACCTGACCAATCTGTGGACAAAGTAAAACAAAATCGCATATGCAATCAATCAGCTTAACACGACCAAACCAGTCTAGAAGATCTAAGTCAGCAACTCTATTCACCAGATCTCCAAGATGTGTCATTCTCTGCAAAGCAAATCAAAAAGTTTCTCAAATGAAATTTAGATGAACTCCATAATTACAATCACACAACAAAGGCAACCCAACAACATTTCATCATGATAAGTCAAAATATGAACAAATTCAAATATCTCATTTAAAAACATTTTCTCCTCTCCTAGCATATTTATTTAATACCTATACACCATTACTCAACTCAACTCCGCCTTAATCCCAACAACTTGGGGTCAGCTAAATGGATATTATCAGCTACACAATTAAAGTATTAAAATCAATTACCATAGTTTTATGTTCTCAGATTATAACACAAAAAATCTGGGGAACAAATTTTAATTGGTAAGTTACACACACGCAGCGGGTTTTGAACACACAACCTCAGCCTCCACCCACACTTGTGAGAGGAAGAAGTACATTTGAGCTAGGGCTCATTGGCAACAAGAAAGATTTGAAATACCTGTTCAGAATCCTTCTCCCCCAAAGATGGGCCAGCATACTTATCCTTTCTATCAGTGACCAGGGATAATAAAGAAGCTAGCAACCCATGCATGGAAGCAAGTATATTAACACAGTTGAGCTTAAGACTCACTTGCATTTTAATCATGTCATTAAATAAATTCACCTGCAAAATAAGGAAAATGATCAAAAACAATACAGCACATTATTATTTATATCTGTCATAGATTGTTAGATGATTTTTTTGTTCATGCAAACAGTGTCAAGTTATTTTCTTACCAAGTCTGAAATTTTTGCAGAAGAGGCCCAATAAGGATGTTGACAGAGATTATATAAGATCTTTTCACACACCTGAATTAAAAAATAATATAAATAAAGTAAAAAGTAGAACCTTTAATCAATCGATAAATTTTTAATAAATTTATAAATGTGGAATTTACCTTCTGATCAGATTCTTTTCCCATGAGTTCAAATAGGATATCCCATGTAACAATAGGTAAAACTGAGAAAAAACTTGAAAGGACTGATATCATGCTGAACTTCCACTTCTCTGAAGAAAAGGATATGCCAGTGGCAGTCTTCCCACCAACAGTTAAAATATCCACATCTCTGGAATCTTCGTTCACATCCAACTCCATATCCATAATCCTACTTTTATTACTATCAGATGGGCAAGAATGTTGTACAGAATTATCAGATGCAGATAAGTCCTGCAAGATCATCTCAGAATGGAGGTTCCTTACACATTCAGAATATTCTTCATATAGATTCACCAGTGCATGTAAAAGCCTTTCCACGGAATGCATAACCGAACCATAAAGGAGATCATCCAGATCGTTTTGATCTCTCCATTTCATGAAAATTGGACAGCAAACAAAACTTCGTAAGGATGCAACAAGAGAGTTTGTTCCACCAAAAATAGAGTCAGAGCCTAAGCAACTGAGAGATTGGAAATCAGTGTAATTTCCTTGAACAGCACTAAGAGCATGATCTAGAAACTCTAACAAGCACTTGCCCATTTTGGAGAGAAATGGTGAAACTTCTTCACTTTTCCTGAATAATAAAACAAATAACAGCATTGAAGAAATACAAAGGGCCAACATCAGATGTCAATGGTCGCAAAATATCAAAGTACAATATCATAATGCGGATAGTCTTCAACAGCACAGCTGTACAAACGTAACATAAACTAATAAAAGCAAAGGAATTGCTAAAATCAGTCTGTCCAATACACATGGAATATAATCACAGTTCAAAGACAACATGTCTGTTAGAATAATAGTTGAATGATCAAATCCACCATTCCTAATAGAGTAAACTTTTGGGACTAGCAGTAGTTTATCATGGTAACAAAGCAAGTTGTCCTAAGTTTGAACCATGTCTCCACTCTACCTTTTTTTTTTTGATTGACACCATAGCATTTGCTTTGACTATTCCTGGAGGTGCACAAACCCTCGGAAAGGAGTTTCCCGCAAGTGCACCTCCGGTAATTCAGAAGTTTCCACGTATTGAGCCCCACTTTTTGAGGAGCAATGTTAGAATAATGGTTAAATGATTAAATTCACAATTTCCTAACAACTTAAACTTTTGGGACTAATGGTAGTTTATCAATGTCAACAACCACAAAGCGTACAATGAACCCTGGATGCAGGACAAAACACAACCATGAAAGACTGCTGCTGCGTTTTGCACATATCAAATTACTAATAGTAATTAAGCCTGCATGTATGCCTGATCCAGCACCACCATGCAAGGCCTTCTTATTGCATTTAAGCACCCATTTCACCGCATATAGTACTTCAGTACTTAATAGAACAGGAAGCATAAAACTTAAACAGAAATTTTAACTCACTAACAAAACAGGGAAGATAAAGACTAAGTTTCTGGTACAATAAGACTCAGAAAGAGATAAGAAAAGAACACAAACCTTGTCAAATATGAACCATATATGAAGTTTGAAAATAGCGCACATCTAAAGAATATATCTGAAATAGGCCTCTTTTTTATTTCCTCGTCCACAAGAGATCCAAGAATACAAGTCTCCATTTCCTGCAGCAGCTGATCTCTCAACTGCCGGGGAAGCCGTACACCCTGATGGTGTTGAAATGGTGAAACCTGAAAAAAATCAAATTTATCCAAAACTTGTCAGATAAAATCCAAACAGATGTGGTGATTCTCAACACAATATTTCAGCACCTCAACACCAGAGTCCTGGTCAATTTTCGTGAGAACTTCGACAGAGCGCTCAAACAGTTCATGCAGACTATCATGCTCAAAGTCTTCTGTCTACAAGCACAATCAAATTTTGATTTTTTGAGAAACCCAACAAGAAGGTATGAGATCCAAAGTTGGAAGGAAATCAAAACAAATCGACAGATACCTTAACCTGGTCTAGTGTGGCCTCAGTATCATCTACAAAAGAGTACGACAGAGGAAACCCATGGTAGCATTGCCTAAAAGGAGCACAACCAGCACAAAGAGCATATACTGCTGC
Source organism: Fagus sylvatica (assembly GCA_907173295.1). Taxonomy (NCBI): domain Eukaryota; kingdom Viridiplantae; phylum Streptophyta; class Magnoliopsida; order Fagales; family Fagaceae; genus Fagus; species Fagus sylvatica. Next base: position 45,752,911 of record OU015762.1, read on the forward strand.
AGGCAAGAATAATACCACCCGCTCATTTAATATAGAAGGCTCCTACAAAATAAAATACCAGTTACTAATACATAATACCACAACATTCAAAAACAAATCAAACATAAGATCCCTACCAACATAATTTATCAATGATTCAAGTGTGCAAGCTTCAAAAGTGAAGAATACACATCGAACAGAAGAAAGGAAATATAAAGCATCTTATACAATATCTTCAACTAATAGCAAAATGAAATACCTAAGGTCCATATGCAAATTTAAAATGTAATTCCATCACACAAGTTCCAAAAGAAGAACATGTCAATCTCAGGCTCTTTGAAGGATAGATAATATTTAAGGTTTCATAGAGTTGAGGGTTCGGTTAAATAATTTAGGCACAACCCTACAATTTTCTTAGGGGTCTATACACATTTCTTACCGTAGTAAAAGAAAAATCCTGCCCCATTGTTTTCTGGGAGTTATAATGGACAAAGCACTTGACCACATCAAGATGGCAGGTGTGATGGTCAAGGTGAGCACAGGCCAGCAATGCAAGTAGATCTACTAGTCAACTCCTCAAACAACACTAATATTTCATGCTCTTTTAAGTTTCAGGGATGAGAAACTGATCAATCAACTAAAAAATGATTGCCTATATCACCAAAAAACAGACCAAGGAAAATTGAGCTGACCAAGAAAAATTTAGAGTCACGGACATCCAGTAAAGGGAAACTATAAAGCACAATGGGTGAAAGTAAGTTTACCACCTAAAGGTCAAGTCAACAATCCATTATGCAAATTTCTTCGACACAAGACTCTTTTAGACAATTGACCTGAAGAATACTAACCCAGAAGGATTATTTCCGCTTGGTAACTAAAATATTTGAAGCTCCAGTCTTTAAGATCACATTCACAAGTAATATAACAGATTTCAGCATCAACATTGACATCTATGCTTTAATAAATTAGAAACAATGAAAAGCAAATGAGAACAAATAGAAAACTCTAAAGAGTATGTCATATCCATAAGAATATAAAGCAAGCAGACCTTCCAGTTTGTATGGCCCAAAACTGCTCTCAAAAGACTTTTCCTGAGATTTAAAATGTCGTGAATGTCACCCTGCACAAAGAGTAAAGTATATATGTACAAGTTCACATGTTGGTACTCACCCCATAACTGAAACTCATTACATAGAAAAAACCCCCATATAAGCATTAAAGTAAATTGCATTCTCAATTCCTTGAAGGACGATCTGATGAGTGGCCAAGCCAAGAATACATCCTGACTTGTACAAAACTCAATCAAACACAACCTCACATTAAACTTAAATGTTCGACAACTCCACCCCCAGCTTCACTAAGTTGACAAGTAACTTGTGTTTTGTTATTCTTGGGAAGTGTGTAGGGTAAAAATTAAAATACCCTAACACAAGACATACTATTTATATAAGATGTGTCTAATACATTATAACTAATTTTTCCATAGCATTTATATTACTCATAACACTTGTAAGGGTTTCTTGAGAGCAGTGGCCAGAGACGAACTATCAATGCTGGTGGAAGCCGGAGATGGAGGCAATCAAGGAAGACATGGAGAAGAACTATCACTAACAGAGGAAAGAGAGGAATAATATGAAGTAAACTCAAGAAAGATGACATCAGCACTAACAAAGTGACGACGAAGTAGAGAAATAACACCTATATCCCTTCTGAGTACCCAAGAAAAATACACTAAAGAGATCGAAAATGAAGTTTATCACCCCTAGACCTAAAATGTGAACATTACAAACACACCCAAAAATCTTTGGAGGTAAATGGAACAACAGTGTGCTATCAGTCAGCACAGCTAAAGGAATTTGACCACTAAAAATAATGGAACACACACGGTTGATAATATAACAAGCTGTCAACATTGCATCACTCCAATATGATTTTGGAACATTCATGGAATAAAAGCACACGAAGTGTCTCACTTACGTTTTTCCACACCATTTTGTTGTGGAGTATAAGTAGAAGAAGACTGATGAAGTATACCAGATCATCAAGAAAGTGAGACAAAGAAGTATAAAAATATTCACGAGCATTATCGAAAACACGAAGTTGAAGCATCAAATTAAGTCTTTATTTCCATATAAAAGGAAAATAAAAATTGAGTACAACTATCATCTCCCCCTCGTAAAAGCACCAACGATAATTACAAAATACCTAATCCCAAATATGATGAGACTTTTATTGGACACCAAATATCTGAATGAACTAAGCGAAACGGACTACTAACACGACTCTCACACCTAGACACGAAGGGCTAACATGCTTCACATTGTAAGGACTCAACTTGACGACATGAAGGAACCAAATCCTTTAAAATCTAAAGAGAAGGATGACCGAGACGACAATGATGCTGAAGAGGAGAAGTAGATGACTCACGTGCTATTGACTGGGAAGAGTCACAAGCATCAAGATAGTAAAGTCTGCCAGACTCATGCCTGCCCCTAATCTTCCTCCTAGTCAAGAGATCCTAAAAGATACAATACAAAGGATTTGGTCACTAGCAATGTGGAATTTCGTAGTTCACGAAGATGGGTGGTGTTTGGTGGTACTAGTTCTAACACAATGTTATTCTTGAGAAGTATACAACAACAACCAAGCCTTAGTCCCAAAATATTGGGGTCGGCTATGGATCCTCACTAGATTAATTAGGGTCGACCACTTGTATTCCTTTCCACCATTCTATTCTATTTGACGTCATACTCTATTTTACTTCCTTAATTGACATGTCCTATTTGGTCTTCACACTATCTTTTTTGGCTCTCTCAACTTGAATTAACTTACTCTTTTATTCTTGGGAAATCTGTAGGGTAAAAATTTTATAAGTAAAATTTTTTATTGGAAATGGAAAAGGAAGAGATACATGAGAAAATGTATACAGACCCTAATCAAAAAAAATAATACAGAACTACAATAGGTCAAATTACAAAGAAAAAAAATCAATAAAGAAATGGGAGGAGAGCCTCCTAGAGTACGCATCCAATCAAACAAGCACCGCAGAATATGCTCTTTGATCATAAAGCTTGGGCGCTCTATTCCCTCAAAAACCAGCTTGTTTCTTTCATACCATAAATTCCAAAAGACACAAAGAGGCAAAGCACGCCACACCTTTGTTAATTTATGCAGCTGAAACCTGCCTTGCCAACACTCCAATATGTCAGACACAAATTTACCCAACACTCATTAGGTGTTTGAAGAAAACCCCATCCATGGGCGATGTATCGGCCTCCTCAATTTGTTCCAACAACCAATTGAAGACCTCCTAGCCCAACCAAATCTTACCCATCACATGCCAAAATTTGCGTTCCATAATGCACCAGGGATGGGCTCTACCGCCATCCATAGCGAGTGAGAAGGATTTATTGTCAATCTTGAAGAGACTCTGAGATGAGGGTTATTGGTTAACGGGTGGCTTAGGTATCTGGGTTAGTGTTTTTGGGGTTTCTTGTTTCTGGGTGTGGGAGTGGGTCGGTAACTTTGTGGTTTTGTGGTGCTAGGTATGGGTCTGGAATGATAGTTTTGTGGCTTCTTGTAGTTGAGGGTGTGTCCATGTTTGTGGTGGGATTTGGTGACTCGCAGGTAGTGGTGTGTGGTGGCAAAAGAGGAGACCGGTGTTGGTTTGGAGGGGGGGGGGAATGGGATGTGAGTGGGGTACCATCCCACAGTGGATGGGGGAAAGGCTTGTATATATTAATTATATGACGTTTCTAATACATTATGACTAAATTTCTCCTAGCATATATACTACTCAACATGTTTAATTCAGCTCAGGCTAGCAAGACCAATGACTGATACTTTTGACTGTTTATTTGTTTCTCCTAGCAAAATATTTGGGAGTTAACGCAAAGATAACGAGTCTCTCTCCTTTTGTTTAGATGTGTAGAAGATAAAGCAGAGGAAAGGATAAGGGCTATCTTTGGAGCCTATCACTCTTTCTTTCTGGTCTAGCTGTATGTAAGGATCATTTTTGTATAGCTACTCAAGTATTAGCCTAGGGCTTTAATCATGGTAAATGGCCTTGTCCCAAGTGCATGTGCATGGCTTGGCTTGTAACTAACTGTTTGATAAGTCCTCTTGAATTAAGCACATGGCTTAATTGAGCAGCACATGGCTCAGTAACTGCCTGGCCTTGCTGGTAGCTATGAAGCACGGGTACGTTTTCGGGTACGGGTAAGGTACGGCGGTACTTCAATTCCTAAAAAACTAGGGTACGGGTACGGCGAGGTATTTTTTTATTATATATTTTTATATATTATTATACATATATTTTTAAATATATATGAACTTAAAAACAAATGTTGATAATAAGATACATCCATTGTCACAAAAAAGATAAATAAATAGACATAAAGAAAGGTTTGTAGGTATTTTCTCTGCATTGTTAAAGTGACCTATATAATATAACTCACTTGTAAAATGATATGCATTGTATAATTACATCTCTATATATTAAAAGAGTAATGTGTCCACTTTTTAAATGGTTCAAAATGGGATTATATGCATTGTATATCTACATCCATTGTGATTATTAATAAAATGTGATTATTAAACACAAAAGAAATAGTTCCCAAAAAATAATAATGATATGATCTGGTTTGTACAATTTCACTTATGCGTCACTTGTTTAGCAGAACGAAACTTGGGGAAGAGAGGAATGTGGGGTATATGATTATGAATGTTGTGCCGTTTCCAAAAGCAAACGGTATGTCGTTTCACAACATTGTTATGGGTAAGCCCAAACCCAGCCCAAAGTCCAAAACATAAAATGTACAAAGCTGGACTCTGGCTGAAGCTAGAGTTGGGCTGGATTGGCCCCCACGACGACGTCGCTTCGGGGAATGATTCATTGATTCTAGTACTTGGGAGCAAAAGTACTACACTTGTTATTGTTGGTGATTGATTTTAGCTAAAGCAGAGAAAGAAAAAAAAAACCAGAGAGGAGAATCGGAAATGAGAGATGGAAGACGAGCTCAACGGCGTCGGAAATGAGATATGGAAGACGAGCTCAACGGTGTCGGAAATGAGAGATGGGAGACGAGCTCAACGGCGTCGGAAATGAGAGATGGGAGACGAGCTCAACGGAGTCGTTCCGTGCTCCTCCCTCGCCGTTGATTCCATCCTCCGTGTCGGAACGGTAACAAACGAAAAACTCAATCTTTCACAATTACCAAACACCCGTTTTGGCTCAGTTTTATCCCGCCCCGTACCTGACCCGTACCAAACCCGTACCGGGAATTTTTTTTTTTTGGCCAAAAAGGGGTACGCCGGGGGTACGCATGCAGCGGTACCCCGGCAGTATCCGTACCCACGAGGTACCCAGTACGGGTACGGCAGGGTTTTTGCCGTACCGGTGCTTCCTAGGCTGGTAGTTAGTTAGAAGGATGTTAGAGCCATTCTTGGCCTAACCAGATAAGAGCAGCCTTATATAAATAAGGCAGCTAGCCTTGTAATCAGTCATTGATGAATAAAGATAACTTTTTAGTTCCTTTTCTCCCTTATCTCTTCTCTTTCTCAAGGGGGCCTAGCTCCCTCAAAGTAGCTATTATCCCTAAACACAATTAAGTTCCTGACACTGTATTTGTTGAAACACAATTTTTTTTTTTTTATAGATAACAAAGATTTTATTAAGAAAAGATCAAAGAACTTCCTCTAAGGGCATAAAGTATGCACTTAGAAGAAGAGAATACAAAGGACGAAAGAAAGACAACTAAGCAAAGCTCAAAGAAGCAACAAAATCAGCAAGGGACACAGCTGAAGTAAATCCCCAAACCCGGGCCCAATCGAAAAGGGTCCCAAAAAATAATTCTGTGAGTTTGGTCTTGGAATGATCCTTATCTTCAAAAATACGACAATTTCGCTCTCTCCAAACAATCCACATTAAACATAAAGGCACCAAGTTCCAAACCAAGGAGTTATGTTTACCAAAACAATTATACCAACCATATAGAAGGTTAGTAATATTGTCAGGAAACACCCAGATGACCCCAAAAGAGCGCAAAGCAATATTCCATAAATCCGAAGCAAGACTACAATGAATCATAAGATGACATTCCAACCTGTCCAAATTCACTCGATTTTGGGCAGAAAGGATAGGAAGCAAAAATGGTCAGGCTCCTCCTTCCAAATACCTCCCTTTCCTTCCTCATAAATCTACAAGAGGCAAACACTATCATCTATATTCCTCCTCGTTCCTCTTATTTCTGCCCAAAACCCCCCTCCCATACAAAATGCTTTTGATATTCATCTAATGTATAAAGACAAAATATCCATCTCAATAAAAAATAAGATAAAAGCCAGATAATAGGCAAGAAAAATCCAAGAGATGGCACTTAAGCCACTTACTTGAGATCCTTTCCTTGAAAAGTAACAAGAAATGAAGTACAAAACAGACCTGAATAAAATTATAAACAGAATTAGAGAAGAAAAAAATCAAGTATCTGATTACTTCAAGTTCCATAAGAAAAAACACACACACACACACACAAAAAAAAAAAAAAAAAAAGCAGGAGGGGAGGGGAGAAAAAAGTATCATGTATTAACTTGGACACTTTCACCACACCACTCTGGCTCTTTTAAAGTGTTACATATGCTTAAAACTCTTTCCCAATTTAGATGACAAACTGTGACTTTTAGGTTTTCCATGACAGTAAGGGGGATGCTAATTGCTAAACATGGTTATATATCCATTGCAACTATATACAGTAACATCTGCAATCATGCATTTATGTTTTCCCATTAATATCTATAGTGGAACTTTGTCATCAATGAAGAATAACACTTGCCAGTAATTCACGTGTGTGAAGGAAAGAGTTTTGAACCATTAGACTTTTGGGTTTTCCATGACTTTTAAGGGGGATGCTAAACATGGTTATATATTCATAGCAACTATATACACTAACATCTGCAATCATGCATTTATGTTTTCTCATTAATATCTATATTGGAACTTTGCCAAATCAATGAAGTACAATACTTGCCAGTAATTCATGTGTGAATGAAAGAGTTTTGAACTATTCAATATTCAAAGACAGTTTGGTTTTAACAATGACCGACAATCAGATGCAAAGTTGAGAAACTTATCAATCCAGGAGTAAATTGCCAACTAGTTCTGTCATCTGCCCTCCCCAGGGAAGGCGCAGAATTTTCACTCTATTCCCTAGGCAAAATTTCCCCAAGAGATAAGTTTTCAAGAAAATACGAAAGGCTACAACTCAGAAAAAATTTCATAATGTTAACAAAGGTCCAATACAATAATTCTAGAATGTAACCACCAAAATCAAAAGGCTTCAACAGGTTTGATTAGTTAAGTGTTGATGCAGCAGTGCAATTGTATAAGCTGTAAAGCCATCCTGGGTGGAAATTTCACCCCTCCGCCTTTGAAATGAGCACATCATGCTATCAAATTCCATCTTGCACAAGACTAAAGCATTTTACGGTGGCTACCAATTAATGGAAAGTCAAAAATTTACTAGTGTTTACATGCACATATTTACCTATCAAAAAAGTGTTTTATCACGTAAATAAAACAGCCAACTAACAATTGACAAAACATTCAAATGTCCTGAGTAAATTGATTTGTTTCCACTGACATGTAATCAAAGTAAGATGCACTTACACTGATGGCATTCTTTTAAATAACCCAAGATCCCATACATCTTGAGGTATGACATATGTGTTTATTAAATCCTGGAAGAAGAATGAGTGACAATAAAAACACTTTTAGAATAAAAATATGTACATAGATGTAAAGGGACAATTATAGAAGGCATCGACTAATTGCAAAGACTATGCAAAGAGAGCGCGAGAACACCGTCTAAGAGGATACACATTCTTGCACTCACATATGAAATTATGTTTCCAAGGAGCACCAAAGCAGCATCTACCTGCTTGGAAATAAGGAAAATTTAAGTGGCAGCTTGAACAAATAATTAGAAGAAACTTGCAGGCTATGTTATTAAATTTCCCAACAATTAGAGAAAGGTTGTCTATCATCATAACTATAATTCAGTAAGGCATACAAAAGTTTTTTAACAAAAAAAGTCAAACTAAGTGAAAGATGATTCCATAAACAAAACTTACAACTGCAGTTACAGAGCTGAATATTGGTAACCCATGCATGAGACAACTCCATATTACTTGCCAACTACAGTCGAACTGCAAAAATTTCTCAAAAAAATGAGTCAGTTTTAGTTTTCAGTAAGAGGATAACAAAATTAATTAGAGCAATACAGAAGACATATATGTTGTATGTGCAACCGAAGTGGAGAGTCTATTGACCATTTGTTACTTCATTGTTCCTATGCTCGTGATCTATGGTCACTAGTGTTTTGTTTGTTTGGGTTAACTTGGGTTATACGTAAAAGTGTCTTGGCATTGTTGGAGTGTTGGAAAGGGGGTTTTGGCAGGCATCGCAGTGCTGATATTTGAAGCACAATAAATTTATATGTAATGTGGATTATTTGGAATTAAAATTGTTCTGTGCCATGTATGATTGGGTGGCTGACATAAGTAGTCATTCTTTTTCTAATATGCCAGAATTTGCGGATTTGTGTACTATTAGATGATTTTTATAGCAACCCTTGTACACTTCCTGTGTACATGGGTTGAGATGTCTCTCTTATTTTTTGAATAAAATTTTTCAGTTACTTATCAAAAAAAAACTACAGAAGAGATATATGTTCATTAATAGCATTTATAATTTGTTGTGATCAGTAAATTTTTATTGCAAAAAAAAAAAGAGGAACTCAACTACGCAGAAGTGCACAGGAGGATCCATTCAAGAAATTTATATAACTTTACAATTCCCTAAGAACATAAAAAGAGAGACCTCGCCCAAAGGAAAATTCAGGTAAATATTGCTGAGTATTCCAAATATAAGACAATATAGTATAAAAATGAACTCCCAGATATTATGTAGGGACTAAAGGATTTCCAAATATAACATCAGGGTATTTCTCTCCATTTTGGCTTTTTTTATAGGTAATAAAATTATTTATTGCATCAAAAAAAAGGCGAAAGTCCAAGTACACATTAGGAATGCTCAGTAACAATGGATTAAACAATATAAAAAAATCAATCAAATCAAGAATATTTGTAAAAGAAAACAAGCCTGTCACAGCCATCCATTCCATTAAAATACGGAACACCATCCATTTCAGGCCCATTTCTCTCCATTTTGGCTTTTAAGTTAGGGGGAATGATAGTGATTTAATTTACTCTTCTTCTTTTTTTTATAAGAAATAAGTTTTATAGGCATAGGATTCAGTGTTTATTAGTGACTTTAAGCTTTAGCAGATGAAAGGTATTTCTCCTTTGAGATGGATGGCAGATCATTGATAATTGACGACTATTGTGTAGTTTGTGGCAGCCACAGTAGTCCCCTCGCCCCCCTCCCCTCCAAATATGCTCTCTTTCTCTTCCTTTCATGTTTCTTCTTATCCTTTCTTTCTTATTCTTTTTTTTCTTTTAATTTGGTAAACAACTCACAGACCCCATGAGGCTTGAACCCATGATCTTACCCAACGTCCCATTCTTGTGGGGGCTAGAAGTGCCATTAGTTCCAAAGGCAATTGGGTTTCCTTCTTATTCTTCTTCAACCGTTCCTAATTGCTGCAATTATTCACTGCTTAACTATTCAAAATTGTGACAAACCCCACAAATAAATGAACCTACAGGCCAACCTTAATTTCTTTTCCTGATTCTTCAGGCTGACACTTTCCTACCAACCCTAATCCACAGTACTTAAAAACCCTAACCAATTTAATAATAATAATAATAACTAAAAGACTCTTGGGAGTATGTATAAGGTGTTGGCTAAGGTTCTGGCTAATCGTTTTAGGGTGGTCTTGGATAACCTTATTTCGGATTCTCAAAATGCCTTAGTGGCTAAGAGTCGCATTCCTGGTGTTATTTATAAGCTGGACATTGAGAAGGCTTATGATCATGTGAATTGGGATTGCTTGCTCTAGCTTCTAGACAGGATGGGTTTTGGGAGTAAGTGGCAGGGATGGATTAGATCTTGTATTTCTTCGGTTCAGTTATTTGTTCTCATCAATGGTTCTCCCCTCTGGTTTCTTTAGTAACTCAAGAGGATTGACAAGGTGATGTAGGCTCTTGGGTAGAAGGGTTTGTGTTTAGGAATGGGGTTGGAGTGTGAGTTAATTTGAGTAGTAACTAGGCAGCAGAAAGCCTCTGCATAGAGAAGTCCATCTCTAAAAGAAATAGCACACTAGGCTAAGTAATTCTCATTCACAAAATATCAAATCTAAAACTACATTTACAAAGGCAAGGCCATGCATTAAATAGCATGCCTTGGGTACAATCTGATTGGCTGCTAGATGCATCCCTATGATTGGTTATCCTATGCTAAAAGCCCATTGGCTAAACTATTAACAACCCCTAACAAACTAACCAACTCAGCCAAGCCTTCCTATTGGTTGTACATGGCCTAAATGTAATTGGTTACAAGAAAAGACTAAGTACTAGGTTGTTAAGCTTTTGAGACAACAAGTACAAGGTTGTCTCAAAACTAAGTACAAGCCTAAAACAGAAATGAAAATACTAGCTTAGATGCTCCTGCATCACAAGGGGACCCCCTTTCTCCATGTTTATTTCCTGTGGTAATAGAGGTACTTAGTAGAATGTTAAAGAAGGTGGAGGAAGGTATTATTCAGGGATTCAGTGTTGGTAAAGCCACAGCTGAAGTCTTACACATCTTTCATCTTCTTTTGGCTGATGACACTATTCTCTTATGTGACGTTGATCCTGAGTAGCTGTTGCATATACGGATGGTCTTGACTTGTTTTAAGGCAGTCACAGGACTTCAAGTGAATATGGAAAAGAGTGAGACGATCCCGGTTGGTGAGGGGGGGCATATGTCGAGTTTCGCTGACATTCTTTGTTGTCGTGTTGGTTCGCTGCTGTTGACGTATCTTGGTATGCCTTCGGGGACCTCCTACAAAGCTTTGTTGGTGTGGAATCCCATCCTTGAAAAAATAAAGAAAAGGTTGTCAGATTGGAAGAGGTTGTATTTGTCGATAGGGGATAGGTTAACGTAACTTAAGAGTACACTTTCAAGTCTTCTGACATACTTCCTCTCTCTCTTTACCGTCCCCCGAAGTGTGGCTCAACGGATAGAGGGATTGCAAAGAAACTTTCTTTGGGGGGGGGGAGGGGGGGAGATGGGTGATGAATTCAAACATCACCTGGTGGGTTGGGGTAAGATTTGCACCCCTAAACAGATGGGAGGTTTAGGGGTGCGAAATTTGGTTCCCTTCAATCAGACTTTGTTGGGTAAATGGCTTTGGCATTTTGAAATTGAGGTAAATAAGGTTTGGTGTCGTGTTTTGGTGGCAAAATATGGCATGGAACATGGTGGGTGGAGGTCAAAGAATATCTGAGGAGCTCATGGTTGTGGTCTTTGGAAAGGTATTAAGTTGGGTTAGGCGGCCTTTTCCCAATGACTTTGTGGCTGGATTGGGAGATCGAATTAGGTTTTAGCAAGATACGTGGTGTAGGGATCTTCCTCTTCGAGACCAGTTCCCTGTTCTCTATGCATGTTGTACTCATCGTGATTCTACCATTGAGTCTCTTCTAGTGAGGTCAAGTTCTAAGGGGATACGAGATTGGAATATCTCATTTGTCCATGCTTTCAATGACTGAGAGATCGAGATGGTCGCATCATTTTTTTCAATTGATTGGCTCTCACATTCCCTCGTGTATGGGGCCAAATAGGAAGCGTTGGAAGCTTCGCAATAAGGCATTTGATTCTAGATCTCTTTATTATGCTTTGAAAGGGGCGAATAGGGTGCAGTTTCCCTGGAAAGAGTATTTTGGGGCTAAGGCACCTCAACGAGTTTCCTTCTTTGTATGGACAGTAGCCTGGGGCAAGATTCTCAAATGTGTAATTTAATGCAACAAGGGTATTCAATGGCTGATTGGTGTTGCATGTGTCGTTGTAGTGGGGAGACAGTAGATCATCTCTTATTGCATTGCAATGTCGCATATGAGTTATGGAGCTTCATGTTTCATTTCTTTGGGATTCAGTGGGTGATGGCAAGGAGGGTTGTGAACCTTTTATTTGGGTGGAGGAACTGGTTTGGGAAGCACGACTCCGGTGTCTAGAACCTAGTCCCTTTGTGTTTAATGAGGACTATTTGGACTAAATGCAATAGTCGGACCTTCGAGGATAAGCCTAGATCAATGGATAAACTGAAGGGTGCTCTCTTTAATTCATTGTTTGATTGGGCTAGGGTTTGGGGTTTAACAACTACTACTCTAGTCACTAATTTTGTAGGCTCTTTATGCTTTCCCTTTTCTTACTCATCTGAGGTGAAATCTTTCTCTCCTCAATGTGCATTCTTTGTGCACACAGAGTAGTTTTTCTTTTCTAATAAAATTTTATCTTACCTATCAAAAAATAATAATAATAACTAAAAGTGCAGAAATCTGTGACTTCAGGTGCTGTCCGTTAAAAGATACATTCAAGAAAGAGGCTGGAGGAAAGAAAAAAAATACCTCACTCAAAGTAGAAGATGACATAGATGACATCTCCCCCTTTGAATCTGGAAGCAGCAGTACAAAAGAGAGTTCCTGCAAACTCCTTTAATTGCAAGTAAATATGCATATGAGCTCAAAGGGAAGAAGTAAAGGGAAAGCCAATATTACGTGTGCTATGTCAAACCAACAATAAACACTAATGCAGACATATGAACATTACAATGGGGGTGAACTCCTAACACTATCTGATATTGAAACCAACAAGCACGCAGTCCTCAGTATTACAGACATGTGCTAAAGACGCACGCACAAAAATTTAAATAAAAAGTAGTTTATGGTTACACTAAATTAGAGTGTGTACCGTAGAGTCCACAGCAAACCATCATAAGCATGCCCCATGTTTGCATCATTCAAAATTCTGCAATATATACCCATTGTCAAAATTCTGCAAAATATACCCATTGTCGGTCCAATAAAATAACAGAACTAAAATAACCTCAAATACTTTTTCATGATAACAAGTATAGCTATGGGGCATGGGAATAGATTTGTAATTGTGTTACACTAAATCCAGTATGTCAAAGAACAAAATAAAAAAATAAAAAATCCTAACCAATATATTTTCATGCATCAATTATGTAAACAAGCATGCACCGATGCAGTTGCACACATAGATATTTTTTTTTTTTGATAAGTAGTTGCACACATAGATACTCACAAGCTTTTATCAGAACTGTGCATGCATGGGCACGTGCCACTCAATTAATTGAATAATACATAGATATGCGCACTTTCTTACCAAAGCAGAGCATGATCAAACTAGAGTAGATTTTCATCCATTATAGATCATGAAATTTAAAAGTTGTGTATGAGTTTATAAATACAAATCAAGTACATATACAAAGAAAACTGAAGAATATGTATAAATCTCAAAATTTGTTTCTCTGTTCTTATTTCAACTCTATATGCAGTATTTTTTTCCACTGGCAATAACACTAAACCTGTGAAGAGAGAGAAACATAAAAGAGACAATAAATCTAATAAAAACTGGACCAGAGTACAATCAACCCTATCTATAATATGCATAAAATTACCTTTCAAATTTTGAACATATACCCTTGAACCAGTAGACCAAAAGATCCTTACTAATGCGGTTGTTGTAGTTGTGAGTGAGATAACAGAATGCAGCATTCCTGTAATACAGCCCTTTCACATTAATATAATACAATATGAAAAAGTGTATAAAAAGAGAAAAATGTCAATGAGGACATACATCTACACAATAAACCAATAAATGCATGTAGACCCACAACCCAGCCTTAGTCCCAAAAAATTAAAGGGTCAGCTAAATGCACGCAAAACCATATAAAAAAATGTCCCAAAGAACTTTGTCAATGATACAAGCATATGCCATTGGGCATTTGGCCCAGTGGTGCACTCCCCATACCTCACCCAGTTGGACGTGGATTTGATCTCCTCCCCCCTCATATATACAGTGTGTGTGTGTGTATTTAGAGTATGATTTATGCCTTGGATAAAAAATAAAGTGATACAAGCATATCATCAAATAAGAATAAAACTAAGAAACATATAATTATACATTTTAAAACTCCAATTACATCAATGAAGCTTAGTTCATGTCAATCATCCACAACCAGCCCAGCATAAATATCACAATATGTCACATTAATTAATAGAAACTAATTTTCAACATCAAAGATACTTGCAAAATTTACAACTTAGGATTAGGATCATTCTACAATACCAACACATTTTGTGGGTATGGTACCAACTCAATTATTACTATCAAATCTGATATAGTTACCATCATATATGATGTTGGTACTATCTAATTTTTCATATATATTAAATTTCAATAAATAAATAAAAATTTAGGATACCAAGCAATGTGATTGAAGGTACCATCATATGTGAGGTAATTACTATCATGTATGACATTAGTACCATCAAATGCATTTTATCTATTAGAGGTACCATATCCACACAAAAAAGTGTGGGTATCATAGAATTATCCCAATTTTACATAGCTATCAAGAATCCATGTTTTTAATAACCTGGGTATTTTAAACTTATGGGGGATTTCTTCATCATAGATTTTTTTTTCTTTGATAAGTACTGAAATTTTGGCAGCTAAAGCTTAAAGCCATAGACATTTTTCTGTCATAGTACTGAAAAAGCTTTAGATGATATACATAGACATTTTTCTCAAGTATATCATCTAAAGTTAAAGAAAAATTTCTCAGTCATAGTTATAGTCACATAGATTCATTTCACAATACATCTGATGAAGTAAAAGCTGAAGATTGCTTGACATACCTATAAAACAAATGTTGATACAGACATCTTGCTTTATTCACAAAGAAAATTAACAATGAAGCTTCTAATACAAAAATGTTTGTATCAGATTGAAAGTAAAATTCCTTGTTCTTCAAGCTATCAGAAAATTTCTATACATTTTGTTGTTGAAGAACTTTTGGTAGATTCCTTGCTCTTATTGTTCTTTTTCAAGAGAGCTTTGGAATATGATTCTGGCCCTGTTTGGGGTTCAGTGGGTAATGCCCTGTACTGTTTTGGATCTTTTGGCCTGCTGGCAAGGTTCTTTTGGGAAGCATAGGCATGTGGAGCTTTGGAGGTGCATACCTCATTGCTTGATGTGGTGTATTTGGAGGGAAAGGAATATGCGCAGCTTTGAGGGGGTTGAGCAAACTCTGTTAAGTCTGAAAAACAATTTCCTAAAAACTTTGTTTGAATGGGCTGGTGTCTCGGGTTGTTTGCCTTGTGAGAGTTTTTTAGATTTTCTTGACCTTTGTTCTCTTAGGGTGTAATTGGGAATGTACTCCTTGTATAGTCCCCTTGTAAATATTTGCCTCTTTTTAATAAATTTCTTATTACTTATCAAAAAAAAAAAATTTGTGTACAATCCCAGTGTACATGGATTGCTTCTTTTTTATTAATAAAATATTTACTTATCAAAAAAAAAAAAACTTCTTCTTCTTGTTTCTTCTTTGTAGTAATCTTTAGATCTTATAAATGTACCTCTTTTTAACAATTTACATATACTTAAGGGCTGGGATGGGATGGGGAAAGAAAAACTACTATAGTAGGTGGTTGGGATGCCATAGAATCCAGCAAATAAGGAACAATATTCAGTAATAAATTTTACACATTTTCATCTAAAATTGGAGCAAACATATTCCCATTAAAAAATATATATGTTTTAATTTCATTCTTTCAAATTTAAATTCCCTCCAAAATAAGTTTTCAAATTTGGGATTTATTCCAACCAAAAACTAGTTTTAAATTTGGCCTTTTCACGCAATCTTCCATTTGATTATGCTATTTTGTTTTGTATAATGGTAGTAATAATATCTACATGTAGTAAAGAGTTAAAAACCATAATAACTCTACAAATCCATGATAACAGCATGGAGATGGGACATGGGCATGCACAAATAGATGTGGATTTGTAACTTTGTTACACTGAATCCAGGAAGTCAGAGAACAAGAAAATCCAATCCAATTTATTGTCAAGCATCAATTGTCTAAACAAGCATGCATGGATGCTCAATTTAATGCATAGATACTCAAAAGTTTTGTCAGAATTGTGCATGGAAACATGCAACTCAATTACAACTCAATTAACTGATATACATAAACATTTTTCTTTATGAATAAATGGAGTATATTGGGGATTTGATTGATACATAGACATTAGTATAAATTTAAGCACAAATATTTCTTCAAATTCAAAAAAGTACATCTCCACTTTATTCATAAGACTACAATTTTATGGGAACAACTTTCTTCAAACATTCCTCATGTGTAGATCTTCCTCTAAGGCAACAGACATTCTTATTCAAAGCCAACCCTTATAAAGCATTTTAATCTCCTGATCATGACAAACTTTCCTTCTCCAAAACAATGACCAAAATGAAAGCTGAGACACATTGATATTCACCTAAAATAAAAAGAAATTACCTGATAGTTTAATCCATCCTTTATTTTTTTTACTGGTAAAAGGCACACGCACCTAGTGGGTCTTGAATCCACGACCTCACCCTCCAACCCATTATTATGGGAAAGGAAGTGCCAGTTAAGCTATAGCTCATTGGCTTAATCCATCTTCTATTATTTTAATTCAACATGTCTCCAATACCAAATTTTATAGGAATAAAATTTCCATTTCTATCCAATAATTATTCCATCTAGCACGTCATGACATCCAATAAAGTAATGCATGCATCATTATCATATTAATCGCTAGTTATTCATAGTAATATGAATCACATTGGATGATGAATAGAACTCATCTATCGGCAGACAATAGGTCAAAATAAATATTGAAAAACATAAAACTTCATAACAATCAGACTTAAAACTTACCATAGCCATTTTCCTTTCATGAGAGCCTCTTTTAGATAGGTAGAAGCATGCTCCCTCTTAAGGCGCTTTTGAGTTGATGGTGCTTTGGCTGTGCCAACACACGCCTGAGGAGTGAAATTATTTTTTTGGATAGGTAATAAGACTGTTTTAATCAAAGAAGAAAGCTCTTATTGTGCATAAAGCATGCACAATAAGATAATTTAAGGAATTACAGATTGAGACAAGTTGGGATTTAAGCTATGTTTGGAAGTTTGGAGGGAGATGAGGGTAGATGGTAAGGAAGGGAAGGAGAGTAGAGGGGAGGGGAATGATTACCCCTTCCCCCTGTTTGGATGTTTTAAAATTTGAGTAGGGGGGAGGAGAATAAATATCCCTCCCCTTTGTTTGGAAGTTGTAAGGGGAGGAGAGGAGAGGAGGGTGGTCATATAAATTGACAATTATGACCCATATTTTGATAATTTTAAGGAAATAGATATAAGTTGACATCATAAGGACATAATTGACAATTTACATTAATATAAGTGGAACCACTCACCTCCACTCCCCCTCCAAATGACTCCAATTTGGAGAAATTAAAAATGGAGGGTTTGGAGGGGTATCTTACCCCTCCTAATACCCTCAAATCCTACCCCTCCCACTTAAAAAAAAAAACTCCCAAACAAGGTTCATTAAACCTCCCCCATCCCCTTCCCTCTACTCCCCCCTCATTCCCCTCCATCCAAACATAGCATTAAAGACAAAGAAGAAAGAAAGTGCACAACAGTAGTGCTAGTAGTAAAACCCCATGCACGGGACCACTCAAATAATAAGGAACTAAAACACTCCATAAGCTGATCCTCTGTTTTCTCCATGTCCTCGAAAGTGCGATGGTTGTGTTCCCACCATACTGTCCACAACAGGCAGGGTGGGACTAAGTTCCATGCAAATTCCACCAACCATCCAAAAGGTCTAATAACCTATTGGGGAAAACCCACTAAATCCCAAAAGAACGAAGAGCAAAATTCCATAACATACCAGCCATCGTACAGTGAATAAGCAAGAGATTCACAGATTCCCCATTGGCCAGCAACCAGCACTTCTCTCCCACCACAAAAAATAAAGGAAAATAATAATAATAATAATCTGTGCATTTGGGATAGCTTATTTTTTATAACTAATAAAAATTTATTAAAGAAGAAAAATCAGTACACAAGACGTATACTCAAAGAAAAAGCATCAAGAGAAAGAACAAACTATCAACAAAATCTAACAAGGAATAAAAAGAAGAATGTGATATTTTCTGGGCTTATTTAGCTTAAAAAATAAGTTATGTAAAAGTACAGCTATACCTAGAAAAAAGTGAGGTTTTAAAATGCTATACCTTGTTAAAGACCAATGGGCCTAACTCACTCCCAATGCCGGAAACTTGTTGGAACTAAATGGGGGCCAACCCAACAACCCAGGGGCAAACCTTGCTCTAATACCAAAACATAAAAAGACAAATGGGCCTAAATCCACTCCAGAGAGCCCCTTTGAAAGTGGAGGATTGCTCATGACTTATAAAGTGTATAACCCAGGGGCACCCCGACAATATGGGACTCAACAACACGCCCCCCAACGCTGGAAACTCTCAGGAATTACACCGGGCAACCCAACAACCCAGCAGGCGGCAGCACACCTGGGTCTGATGCCAAAAAGAAAGACAAATGGCCCTAACTCCACTTAAAAGAGCCCCTTGGGGAGTAACTAGATCCAAACAAGCACAATAACTCGTAACTCTTCTCGGGTTGTCTGATTTTCCAAAGCATCCAAAAAAAAAGATATTAACGAGTTGAGAGTTTTCTATTTAAAAAAAAAAAAAAAACATGGTTGGTAAATTGTTTGAAATGTAACCAACGAAAGTTAGCAAAAATTCTACATGGCCAATAAGGGCACTTTACCAAAAAAAAAAATCTAATCCCCAACTAAATTAGCCAACACAGAAGTATAGCAACGATCCTTGAAGTCACTTTATGAAACCTTCAGATTAACAAGAAACTCTCTGATAAAGATACATCCGATTGGATCACACAGCATCAATTGCTAACAGAATACAAGTGTGAGATACAGGTGTGGAATAACTACCCGATAAAATACAAGAGCTGCAAGTTCCACCAAACCACATTGTGAACTATTTAAAGTCCCAAATTTATCATCTTTAGTTGCTTCATTCCTGAACAACAAAGAATTCATACATAATCATC
Organism: Fagus sylvatica; assembly: GCA_907173295.1. Classification (NCBI taxonomy): domain Eukaryota; kingdom Viridiplantae; phylum Streptophyta; class Magnoliopsida; order Fagales; family Fagaceae; genus Fagus; species Fagus sylvatica. The sequence goes on from OU015762.1 coordinate 45,772,062, forward strand.
AATCAGATCAATACCAAAAAACTCCAGAAATAATAAGTAAGAAAAAAGGTGGGAATAGAAAAGAATAAGAACACTCACCAAGGCACACCAGTGCTGGATATATTGCTTTGATCTAGATCCTTACAAATTACGTCCAAAAGTTGATCCACCAAAGAACCCGCATCAGCACCACCTCTCGTTAAATTTAGTTGTAACCTTGCATAGAGAATAAGTGCATCCTGCAAAAGAAAATATGGGCATTAAAATTTACACACGCACACAGATATATATATATATGTTTGCACTTTGAAACATTCACATGTAGAATATAAAATGGCTAGACCATATTTTTGGTCCTTGAAATAGAGGGTAGCCTCCAATTTGCTCCAAATATTTTAAAACTTCCGATTTCCTTCTTGAAATTTTTAATTTTGAGTGATGCAAGCCTTCTGTCCATTAAACAAACGATACCATCACAATAATTAATGGGGTGGCTTGTCAGCCATTTCTATAACAGCATCGTCATTAATATGAATGGAAGTAACATTGCCCAAATTTTTCCCATATCAAAATTTTCAAGGACAAAATTAGAAATTTTTAAAATCTAGGGACTTAGAACCAATCCTAAATTTCAATGACCAAAAAATATACTTTAGCCATAAAAATAGATAAATTACTACAAATACTATATGATAAAGAAACCTTCAGTGCTCGATCATGGGTTGTCAGCCAAAAACGGAACACAAATTGCTGAACAGCATTATGGATTTCCAGGGACTGACAGCCCAGATTTGGCCCATCCTTTAACAAGAACGTATTAACACACTCAATAAGCTTGCGTGAAATCTTTCCCTCATCCCTGAAACGTAAAAGCAATGAAAAAAAGCATGTACACAACCAAGCACTTCATTTCAATTTCGGGTGTTTTTTTTTCCCAGGGGGAGGAGGGGAGAGAGTAGGGTGAATTCATGACTAACCTTATGTAAGAGAAAATCCCAACAAACCCCTTAATAATATCTTCCCTAAAATTATCAGGGAAATCTCCAGGAGGATTTTCCAAAAGTGAATGGAGAGTAAGGATGCATCGAAAGACCTCTTCTTTGGGATTATATTGACCATCATTCTTCCCACCCAAACTTGTCTCCACTTTCTCCATGTAAAGAAGCACCAAGTCTTGCCAAAATGGAATAAGAAAAATGAGAGAAGATTGTTTAATGACTGTATTATTTAACAATTAGAAGGAGACATGTGCCTCAAGATAATTTAAAAGAAAAACTCACTGCAATATACACGCCTTCTCATGTGAAAACGATAATCTCTAACAGCCAAAAGATGCCGGAGAATAACCCCATATTCGGACTGAAAGCTTGGAACATTGCTTAAGACATCCCATATGTGATTAGAAAGTGATTTAACCGCAGATAACAAAGGCAACATTTTGCCTGAAATGATGATAGAACCCAAACAAAATCTCTTAGTGTCAATTCCAAGAAAAATTATATCTATTAATGCATACAAATAACTTCATAAATAACAACCAAGTCAGGATGATACAACATAGAATTCTTTATTTAAACAATCCCTCCATTCTTTGCAAAGAAAAGTGGCAAAGGAACAGAAAGATATTATGAACAATATGACTTAAATTTTGATTTACATACAAGAAAACCAGCATAAACTGAGTTACATTCAAATTAGAAGTCCTACACACTGCTCTCAAAGCAAGAAAACAGAGAATCAGTTAACAAAATACTGACAGCTGTCTATTAGACTTCATTTGTTTGATTAAAATGCTTCATACTAATAAAAAAATTCGCCAACGTAAAATAATTGTAATGTAGAATAGACCTTCTCTAATGAGAAGCTGAATGGTTTCCTAATAAAAACTTATATCAAAATATAAGTCAATTTAGTACCCACTAGAAATGAAGTTTCAGCATGCAACTGTAAAAAAAATTAGGCAGACATCTGCATTCCTGTAAATTACCTGACACATCCATTCAATAATAATATCAACCCTATAAACAACTATATCATTCAATCACTACCTGAAATTTTAGCATCTTCAGCTCGTTGAACAACAATTCGAAGAGTCTTTGCATATATCAATTTCGGCAATCGTCGCTTGCTCGAGGATATTTCCAATGACGCACATTGAATTAGCAAATTAACAAAAAAAGGCCATGTTTCGGCTGCAGAACCAATACAAAACCATTCACTTTAGCTTTCAACAATTCTTTGCACAATGTCCATAAAAATAAGTGCAATTCTGATTAAAAGTCAAGCTTACAATGAGGGATTTCATCAGGTCTTAGCTTTGCAGTGTTCTGACCAAGAAATTTACAAAAGGTAACGGATCTTTCTCCTTCTAACCATGTATTCAACAACTTTATCCCTTCCTACACACGTACATCGAACTCAAAACACGAATTAAACAAAAATAAACATAGAGTAGCATTCATCTGGTTGCCGATAATCTAGAGTAAACAATGAGAGTAACGGAAATTCACTTTGATAGCCAAGAAAAACATAGAAAATAAACCAAAATTTGTATCACGATGTGACCAATTCACTGAACTGAACCCCGTACAACTTATTCGCATAATTGAGCTTCTTCTTTTTTTGGTTTTTGGATGCAATCAAGATGAAACATGCCTACATTAAATCTCTGTTTGGTTCCCCAGAAAATACAGGAAAATCAAACAAAATGAGATTCTCAAGCCTTATACAACAATTAGAGTTTTCGTATAGCAGAGTTATTCACTGTTACCATTTCAGTATTAGAACCGATCAAAAATAAAGGTACACTACACTGCTTGGTTGCCGAGAAAATTCAGGGAAAAACTAAGATAATCAAATTCACCGAACTTCAAATTTCACAATCACATACTAATCAAATAAGCATTATATCATATTAACTTAGTCTTAGTTCAGTCAACATTTTTCCTTTTCGTTTTTTTTTTTTTTTTTACTATTTAGGAATTAAAAAATCATTTCATTTCCTTTCCATCGGCAACGAAAACGGAGTAGGCGAAGAGAAGAATCGAGGAAAGAAAGAGGAGTTACTTCGCGAGTTTTGGCTTTATCGGATGAGAGCTTCGAGACGATATCTTGGACATCTCTCGAAGAGACCATCGCCGGTACTTCAGAGCTCCGATAGCGGTAGTTATTGAATTGCAGCAGAGTGAGAGATGAGGAGGAGTTAGGGTTTCTTCGCGCTGTGTTTGGGGAGCGAGAAATGGCGGAAAATGAAAGGGAGGGTTTGGGGATTTTCTTTAGAGAAGTGAGAGTGTGACTGAGTGTGAGTGTGAGTGTGAAGGGTTTTTCGTTAATAAGCCAAAGCGTGTTTTGTGGGGATTCAAACTTCAAAAGGAAATTTGGGAGAGATGATGGGAGAATTACAATGATGCCCCCCAGGGATTCTTGGAATTCCAAGAGCTCCCTCTTTGGTTTAATATGGGTCGGATCCAAGAGGCCTGCGAGCCAAACTTGTTTGTATTTGTACTTCGTAGTCATACCTGGGCTTCCATATGAATGGGATTTGAAGATGCATACTTTTTTTTTTCCTTTTTTCTTTTTAGGCGCGTAGATCGAAATTTTTAAAGTAGGTTTACTCTATGTGTGTGTGTGTGAGAGCGTTCGAACTCACGTCCTCAAAAAAGAATGGTCGATCAAGTGAGAGGATTAAAATGTGGATATTAATTAAAGAAGAAACTCGTTATACAGTTTCGACTTAATGGCCCAATAAGGTTCAAATTCTATTTTTATAATTAGTTAAAAATTTCATTAATGATAATCAAATATTGAGTACATTATCTACTAAAAGAGCATTAAAAACAAAAAGGTAATACTTCTAACCAAACAAAAGTGCTAGAAAAAATTAATGCAAGTGTAGGAAGCAAAAATTTGAAAGCCAATTACAAATTGACATGTCAAATTTAGTGACAAGTCCTAAATTTACATATGTCACTAAATTAATTAAATTAAATATCAAAGAGCAAATTAAATGGTAGCATGTGTCATCAAATCGGCAAATTAAAAATTGCCATGTGTCACTTGGACCTACAAAATCAAGATAAGTGCTTCTTCCAATCATATTGGGGCACTTGTAATTGATAATTATCTCCAATAAAATAAATAAAGATGGAGATAAATATCAACGAGTCCTAGAAAGACTCTTAGATTTTTGGCCAGTCAAAATTGACCATATGTCTTCTAAAGTATTAGTTTCAAAAGGACTATTCCTCAAAAAGATTAATTTCAAGTGAACTCTTCTTCATGGGACCACTATAAATAGAGGCACCGTCTAGCTCATTCTACATCAATTCTCCAAGCATTAAAGCTCTGACAAAATTGCTTCAAAAGTCTTTGAAGAACATTTTGTGGCAATTTGTAATTGGCTTTCAAATTTTTGCTTCCTACCGCAAGAGCTGTAATTTAGGCAACACAACTCAATTTCTTATATTGGAAACCTCATAAAGTTCTCATTTCTGACAAAATTGTAATAAAATCTTCACATCACGAATAAAATGACCAGATGGTGAGAGGTGGACATTGGAACAATGCAACTCTCTAATAAACTTTAGATGATCACATTCCACAACAATACTACATAAGCCAGCTTCCAAACATAATTGAATAACTTCAAATTTAGCCCAAAGATAGGCCTTTAGGTGATTATTCTTCTTCCAACCATTACATACGCTCGAGAACTTCTGACAACAATACCAAGGCCAATGCTATCCTTAGGGAGCCTTTGTCGAGGAGTTTATATAACATATAGGGACACCACTTTTACCCAAAAGCTTAAACCTATGAGTTTGGGCCTAGTTATTTTATATTAATTCATGTACCTGTTAATTACATTGAAACTCAATGGCGAGGCTTGAGATAACTAACAGTGCATTAGGTGCCAATAACTATGTGTTATTGGCTATATAATGGTTGCAAATCCTTTTATAATGAGCAAATAAGTATAAAGTAAAAGTAAGATGAACACAAGGATTTTGACGTGGAAACCCTCTATTTTGGGAAGTGAGAAAACCACAAGCTCAAGCTAGTCGAGTATTCCACTATGTTTACAAGAGAGAAAATAATAGAGAAAGCCTTAAACTCTTAGAAGTGTGGGCTACGTATGGAGGAAGAGCTTGATAGGAAAGCTTCTCTCTCCATCTGGTAAAAAGATCTCTCCCTTTGGTCTTCATTCTTCACCTTTTATAGCCAAGATGGAGGAGACAATGTGACAAGGTGTTGCATTCCTATTGGAGGAGGACAATGGTGAGAAGAGCAAAAAATAGTACCCATGCCAATGGTGCTTAAGGTGCATTTTGTGCCCATTAGCTAGTTGGTATTTTATTCTCTTCAGTTGGCTAGAATTTAGCTATAATGTGGCCAAAATCTGCTGTTGTAATGGCATTTTTTATACTAAGGGAGGCCATTCACGTGGCTATTGGAATTATCCAAGAGCATCACCACAAGAGTTAAAAGAGTACATGATCAAAGTTTACATGCCTTTGTCTAATGGATAAATGCCTTCTTCAATGTCCAATGGTTAATAGTAGCATGCCTTTGAATAAGGCCAATATACGTATATCACTCAAATTTAGATATATGCAAGCCTTTAAGGGTTTCACCAAATGCTAATAGTACTCTTTTTAGTTGTTTCTTCTAGACGTAGCATGAGCATATTGCCTCGACATTGGCCTACTTTACTCCTTGGAATAATAGAAATGCCTTCAAATATCATACAACTATAATTGCTTCTTCTTTTAGGACAAGTGTACAGTTAGGATATCGTAGTTAAGTAGACTCATTAAGATGATCTCGACATTAGGGAGTTATCCCCTGTACAATTTCTCAACATTTTCACTCTCTCCATGTGAGATTTCCATTTATACATATATACCCAACAATCTCCCCCTCACATATTAGTTATTGTCTCTCTCTGGGTTTCAAGACCTTTTTCCTGGGCCATAAATAAGTCCTACTAGCTCCCCCACTTGCCTATGGGCTTCTTCTTTTTTTTTTTTCTTTTTTTTTTTCTTTCTTTTTCTCTTGTGCATTACCCATGGGCCTCTTGTACGTCATCCATGAACATGTATCATCCTAGCACTCTTGTTAATAGGAACCCCATACGTCTATTATCTATGAGAACCTTGCGCTGTGTCATTCTTCTTTAAACTAACACCTATTAGCTGAACTAACACCCATTAGCAACTCTCTTTGTTAGGCCTTTTTCCAAGATCGATGTGTGGACTTATTGGGCTTTGCTTTGTGCGATATACATTTGTGTGGGCTCCAAGTATACGCACCCCATCCCTCCTCTAATTGCAAAAGGGATTCGTCCCCTTTCCATCTGCGAAATGATTCTTCATAACTTTGCCATCTTGCCGCACACCATTATGGGCTCTTATACCATTTGTTGGGAAGATAATACCATGTGAAAGCAATTATTAAGGAGTTAATATATGCGTAACAAAGCAATGGATTGCTGATAATCAGATAACAATTTCAAACTAGACTCATAGATATGATTGGGATGCTAATAATTTCCAGGAAAAATTATTCAGTTCACCAGGTAAACTATGTCATCTGTTCACCATCCCAATAATTAAATGACATGTGTTATAATTAACCAAGTTAGAGCTTAGTCAGCTTTTAACAATTAACCATAATTTTTTAACACCAACTAGGGTGAACAATTAAAAAACAATTATCATGTTTACTCAACCCAGCAACCAGCCTCCACGTTCGCCGGTGGAACAACAACGATGTCAATCTCTCCATGCAAAAACTCCGGCGACCAAACCCATTGTCAACAGCCAGTGCCATCAAGACCAAAACTCACAGAAATTTCTGAAACTGTAGATCTGATTGTGAAACACAAAACCCAAGGCATGTCTATTTCTTTAAGACAACCTTAGGTGCTACCTCTTTGGAAACTGTCTCCGTGCAATAGAATTTAATTAGAGATAGCAGATTGAAATTATGAAGGTGTGAAGCTAAACAAGGACTAAGGACATATCTTTGTTATGATCACACTGGTTGTTGGCAGTCACCAGTGTTCTTCACAAGGAGAGATTCCACCGGCGAATGTGGAGGCTAGTTGCTGGGTTGTGCAAATAAGATAAACTGAAAATATGATAACTGTTTTTTAATTGTTAACCCTGGTTGGTGTTAAAAAAATTGTGGTTAGTTGTTAAAAGATGACTAAACTCTTACTTGGTTAATTATAACACATGTCATTTAATTATTAGGATGGTGGACAGATGACGTGGTTTACCTGATGGACTGAATAATTTCTCTAATTTCAAATGTGTCTTCTTTGGTTATAGTTCAAATCATCATGGATATCGTTGTCTTGATATTGATTCTAATAAGGTGTACATCTCCCGTCATGTGGTATTTGATGAACTTTCTTTTCCATTTCGGGATAAAGCCATGTCCACAACGATGTTTGGAGACAATGCTTCTCTCCCTGTTACATTGCTAGCACCGATTATCCCTACACATTATCCTTATACACCATTAAATCCTACTCCCACTGACCCCCCTCACTCCTCAAACTCATACATCGTTAGACCCTACTCCCCCTGACCCACCCATCCCTTTACCCTCCTCTACCCCTAAAATCAACCAACCTGATGCACCTCACAATGATCTCACAGAAACCACATAACCTTCTCAATCAACCCACCACATGACCACTTGAACCAGAACTGGGACAACCTGACCTAAGGACTTTAGTGATTGTCATCTTTTCTACTCTACCAAACATCCTCTTAAAGCCTTTCATACCCTCAACATCTCTTCTGAACCAACTTGTTATACCCAGGCTATTCGACATTCCAATTGGCGGATTGCAATGGGAGAAGAGTTTGATGCACATCAATTAAATGGCACTTGGTCACTTACTCCTCGTCCTCCAAATAAGAATGTGATTCGAAATAAATGGGTGTACAAACTTAAGCAAAAATCTGATGGTTCTATTGATCGTTACAAGGCAAGGTTGGTTGCCAAAGGTTTTGAGCAAAAAGATGGCATTGATTATACTGAAACTTTCAGCCCAATGGTTAAACCCACTACCATTTGTGTTGTGCTCACACTTGCTGGTCACTTTGGTTGGCCCATTCAACAGTTGGATGTTTCTAATGCCTTTCTTCATGGTTCTCTTGCTAAAGAGGTATTCATGGAGCAACCTCAAGGTTTCATTGATGCTAATCACCCTGATTATGTGTGCCGCCTTCACAAAACAATATATGGTCTTAAGCAAGCACCACGAGCTTGGTTTACTCGGCTATGTGAGTACCTTCAAGCACTTGGTTTTGTGGAATCACAAGTTGATTATTCTTTGTTTATTTTCCATTCTCAAAATATTCATCTTTTTGTGCTCATCTATGTTGATGACATAATTATCACGGGTACACATGGTGATGTCATATTCACTACTTTCCATGAAGGACGAATTTGCCATGAAGGGCCTTAGTCCTTTTCACTACTTTCTTGGAGTCCAGGAATTTCGAGATCACAATGGCCTTTATCTTACCCAAACAAAATATATCTTTGATATCCTTCATCGGAGAAAGATGCTTGGTGTTAAATCATATTCAGCTCCTACAGTTTCAGGTTCTAAAATGTCTCAGTTTGATGGAGATCCCCTCTCAGATGGCACTGAATACAAACAGATTGTGGGTACCCTCCAATATTGTACTCTTACAAGGCCTGACATTGCATTTTCAGTCAATCAACTTTGTCAATTTATGCATTCCCCAACCTCTGCCCATTGGATAGCAGCGAAACGTATTCTTAGCTATCTTAAAGGAACTATTGATCATGGATTATTTCTTCCCACGGGTTCTTTACAGTTATCTGCCTACTGTGATTCTGATTGGCCAAGTGGACTAGATGATTGTCGCTCCAGCGGTGTTTATGGTATTTATATTGGCTCTTCTCTTGTTTCTTGGGCTGCAAAGAAACAAACCACAGTCTCTCGCTCCAGCACGGAGGCGGAGTATTGTTCCATTGCAAATGCTACTGTTGAATTATATTGGATTCGCATGCTCTTTAAGGATCTTCATGTTCCTATTCTATCTCCACCTATACTATATATGGTGTGATAATATTAGTGCCATCACTCTTGCTTCCAACCCCGTCTGTCATGCTCAGATGAAGCACATTGAGATCGATTACCACTTCGTTCATGAAAAGGTTGTGCGTAATGGTATTTCTATCAAATACATCTCCACTGTTGATCAAGTGGCAGATATTTTTACAAAAGGCCTGACTTCTGCTCGGTTTTTGCTGTTACGAGACAAGCTCATGGTTCGTACACTACCCATTCACTTGCGGGGGGCTGTTAAGGATAAAACACCAGAACAAACACATGATGCTAAAATTAAGGGATTAAATCAAATCCCAATATTGTAGCAGTTGACCAATCAAATCCCATGGATTGAGCCGCAAGACTTTTGGGATTTGATTTACTCATTACTTTCATTCCTTGTATATTTCTTCCCATTTGTATTATAAATAGATATTCCTGTAACACAATACTCATCAGATAAAATATTCAATAATATACGTAGAGCTCAATTTCCACAGTTCTGCTCTTTACTTAGAGTAATGCTAGAGACACAACCAATTTTACAACCAAACATTTACAAACTTATGTGGCATCCTAGGTGGAAGGTACCACATCAGCAATTAAAACACCATAATAACATGTCAGCATTAATATTTAACACTAATAAAATAATTAAAATTTTAAAATTAGCTAAATCTAAAACTTGCCCCACCAGAAAACTTCACCACCGGTGCCACAGCCCCACCCACATCCCCTTCGCCCACCATCGTCCCACCCAAATTTCATGCACCATTTTATCTTTGGTTCTTTATCAAGCACCTGGGCACTTCTTGGCGATGAAATCATGAAACCCTTCCTCATATTCAAAGCTCTCAGATTCAATCTTTTTAATTTATTTTCTTTTATGTTTATTTCTCTGCCACCAAACAACACTCACAAGTCATAATAACATCTCTGTGTGGCTGCGTCATAGCACTTTCTGTGCAAATTGGGGATCTTAGAAGACTTGGACTATTTGGATGTTATACTGGTATATGAATTATTAAATGACTTGAATTTGGGTTTTTGTTGTTGTTAATGTTTTATTGTTTAAAGTGGTTTTAAATCCTAAAGAAATCTTAATCTTAAATTTTACAAGTGCCTGGTATTCGAAAAATATATATAAGAGACATGAGATCCAGTAAAGGAGGTCACCGAAATTACAAGTGCTTGACTATGTGTACAGTTTTATTAAAATCATTCTCTAAATGTTTTAGAGCCTTTATGAGCGTATGGAACAGAGGCCATCGAATATATGACTATTGTTTTCCTTCTTCTTCGTCTTCTTCTTTGCTCACCCATGAGAAAATGCTCATGGATATTGAACAGATCTTGATATTTCGTTATTTTGTTTTTCTAGTAAAAAATAAAGAGAATAAATTTGTGTGGGTGGGCACTAGCGGTGAGGATGGGCTTGGAAGCAGGGGTTCAGATGGTGGGACAACGATGGTGGGTGGTGCCGGCGGTGAAGTTTCCTGGTAGGGATGGGTATCAGTGCTTTTAAAATTTTAATGATTTTATTAGGGTTCAATTTTAATGTTGACATGTTATTATGGTACTTTAATTGCTGATGTGGTACCCTCCATCTAGGATGCCACATCAATTTGTAAAGGTTTGGTTGTAAAATTGGTTGTATCCCTAGTATTACTCTTTTACTTATTTTACACCATTAAATTTCGCTGATACCAGACATTCCAAGTTATTATGGCAAAATCGATCGGCCAGTCCTTAGTATCAAGATAAGCTTCAAACTTTTTACAACACGGACTGACTAGATAATGTGGTGTAGTTTTAATTAAGCACAATATATTTCTGTGGCAATCAAGAGAAGTTTAATTGAAACTTTACTTGATTGCGATGCATTCTGGCTTGCACGTTATTTTCTTGAACCATGTTACAATGAAAAACATCATTTAATCCGTGATTAATCCATATCCTCTGTTTAAACGTGCAACACCATGATCCAAATATATTAATTACTAAGTAATGTGATATAGTCTTATTTTTAAAACTAAGTTAAGAAAGCAAAATAATCAAGCATTTATTTATTTTTTTTAATTTGGTAGCCAAATTGGACTTGATAAAAGCATGTTAAGGCCGAGCTAGAATGTACCAATCCGCCAAGCATGTGCATCACATGTTCCACTAAGAGCCAAATCCAAGGGTTCCCTCACGTATATTAGAGGGCAGAACATTGTTCGACCATGTCAATTTGTAGTCAAATATCAGGCTGGCTACATGCATGGACCTGTCTTGGAGATATACAAGTTGTCATCAAACTTCTATTTGGTGCATGTGAAAATTACCAATGGACGCCTTCGGGAAGCTGTAGGTCAGATTATTTTCCTGGTTAACGTGTGATGCCTTTTCTCTCGTCCTCTAACTAAGGTCAAATGTAGTTAATCGGATAAGTAGATCATCCATTTGGCTTATGATAAAGGCAGGTTAATTTTGCTTTTGGTTCATGTAGTCATGTAGAATGTAGTTGTTAAAGTTCAATGAGCCTAACTCAATCTCAAAAGACGCCTTATGAGATGAGGATTGCCTATTGTCTTATAAACCCATTATCCACTCCAACTATTTCCAATGTAGGATAATAATATCCAACACCCCCCCTTAAACTCAAGCAAGAAGGTGTAAGCTTGAGTAACTATTTTTAATGTGGAATAATAAATATCCAACACCCTTCCTCAAACTCAAGCAAGGAGGTGGAAGCTTGAGTTTGGAAATGTAAAGAATACTACACAATTGGGGGACTAGTTGGAGTGGGTAACCTTGCTCTGATACCATGTTAAAGTCCAATGGGCCTAACTCAATCTCAAAAGACGCCTTATGAGATGAAGATTTCCCATTGTCTTATAAACCCATTATCCACTCCAACTATTTTCAATGTGGGATAATAATATCCAACAGTAGTGTTTATATAGGGATAGCTAGCTAGCATGATAATGGACTAGTGCTTTCCCCGTGGAAATCAATATACTAGGTTTTATCATTTATGACTGAACTGAACGTGTTTACAAAATCTTTGTAACAAGATCATCTTCACAGAGACAGTCCATTTTAGATTTTATGGTTAAAAATTAATTTCTTGAATTTAATAGTGTGTACAAATGGTCATGTTATTTAAATTTTGGGGAAATTGCACTTTCCCCCTTTTAACTATTGCGTCCATCTCAATTCTTCCTTTTATCTATAAAACTGAGCAATATCCCTCTCTATGTATTGAAAATATGCAAATAGCCCCCATTGTCTAATTTTATGTTAAATTCCAACAAAATTAATTAAATGTTTTTATGTATTTTGTCAATTTCTAGTCATAATTTTCAAAACCTATCATTATATATTAATATGCTATAAAAATATTCCATTATTTTGACTTGGATTTAACATAAAATTAAATGGTTGGGGGCGATTTGCATATTTTCAATACATAAGGGGGGACATCTCTCGATTTTATAGATAAATGGGAGAATTGAGATGACCCAATAGTTAAAGAGGGAAAAGTGCAATTTGCCCATTAATCTTAACAAACTGCATAATTGAATGTAGAAAGAATCTAAATATATGGTGCTAGGAATAATATGAAGGCAACAAAGCTAGATCGAAAGGGCTTTACTTCTGCATGCCTTAACTTTCCTTCAAATATTTTGTCCTAAAATCTCTCTTATCCGATCTATTTTGTCAGCCTAACAGTGTATTTGGATTGAAGGCCTAGTGGGGGGAAGGGGATTGGGGTGTTTAATTAATTTTGTTTGCATATTTTTAAAAGGGAGGGGGAAATTGTGGTCTGGAAATTGGTAGAATTTTGAGGAGGTTCCACTTATATTATAATTGTTTTTTTTTTTTTAATCATCAATTTTGTCCTTATAAGATCAATTATTTATTTATGAAATTGAACAAAATAATAGAATAATTGTTGATTCGTATCGATGTTTTATCATGTCCTCTCATTTTCATTATAATTTAAATTTTTAAAATATCTAAACAAATAGACGAATATTTCTTCCCCTTCCCTTAAATTCAAACAAGGGGAAAGAAAAATCATTCCCCTCCCCTCTCCTTTTCTTCCCCCTTATGTCATCTACTATTTTTCCCTCCAAACTTCTAAACACACCGTAAAAAGAAATTGTTAAACACTAACTAAAAACATAACAAATAGCATACCTTCTAGAAACATCAAATCTTAGGAAAGACTTGAGTATACTCTCTCTCTCTCCACAATGAGCATGTATATTGCATTCTAGGCATGTTTAATTTGATCCTTACGTCTCATGTTCTTTACAGGTTAAATGTAACCATTAATAAGAGGGTTTGAATATTCTCTCCATTCAAAATGAATACATTTTATAGTTATGATTAAATGTTATAAATTTAAAGTTGTGTATGTATCATATCCACGTCATTTAAAGGGAACATGTAAACTATTAGATATAAGAAATAAATTATTAACAATGAAATAGACTATCTTAATCTCACTTGAAATAGAAATTATCATATTATACAAATGCAAAAGGTGTATTTGGTGCCGCCAATAACTTTATAGCTCAACTGACACTTGCTAGTGTCTCTAACGAAGATATCAAGGGATTCAAATCCTTTCACCCCCAATTATCTAATTATAAAAAATAAAAATAAATAATGTAAACTGTGTCACATTATTTAAAAATTTAAGGGCAAATTGCACTTTTCCCCCTTTAACTATTGGGTCATCTCAATTCTCTCATTTATCTATAAAATCGAGAGATGTCCCCCCTTATGTATTGAAAATATGCAAATCGCCCCCAACCATTTAATTTTATGTTAAATCCAAGTCAAAATAATAGAATATTTTTATAGTATATTAATATATAATGATAGGTTTTGAAAATTATGACTAGAAATTGACAAAATACATAAAAACATTTAATTAATTTTGTTGGAATTTAACATAAAATTAGACAATGGGGGCTATTTGCATATTTTCAATACATAGAGAGGGACATTGCTCAGTTTTATAGATAAAAGGAAGAATTGAGATGGACGCAATAGTTAAAAGGGGGAAAGTGCAATTTCCCCAATATTAATATATATACCTGTCCAACAATATGTTATAGTCCTTCAAGTCATTCGTGTTGATTATGCAAAGATCAATATATTATATATGCACCTTGATACTTCATTGTGATTATCAATCAACATATATAAAAGTCAACTTTGATTAACCAATCCAACAAGGCTTATTGCGTTGTTGTTGTTGTTGATGATGTTGCTGTTAATATTATTATAAGTTAAGAAGCAAAATTACGTAGGTGTATGTATATTACGCTGTTGAAGTATGAAGTCTAGTCCAGCTATTAGATAAATAAAACCAATTAGTGGAAAATTTCTCCGAAGTTCAATTGCGGACAAATAGAGTAACCAACCCATTCCTTACGTTCAAACCAAAAAAAAAAACGTTTTGGCACTGGACTCATTGGATATACATTTTAGTCAAGCTACAGCCCGCGACCAAAAGGACAATGACTCAAAATTTGGAAGGAAATTAAGATGATGCCAAGGGACACAAGCTAAGGGATGGTCGGCTTCATCAGGTTAGACTGGGACCCAAAAGATTTGGATGTATAGCAAAATAACAGAAACACCAATCATTCTAAGCAAGAGAACAAAGAATAGAAAAGCAACAAACAATAATAGGCTTAAAATATGTGGGGGCTAAGATCCTGTCCACCGACCCCGATAGATTCGTCTATTAGAATTTTGAGACGTAGAATATTTGTAACTTACATGCTATAGAACCCTGCGCCGCAGTCACCGTTATAAGTGTCGCGCATGCGCATAAGAGTTGGGGTCCTCTTAGACGTGGCAGCTGTTCACATATGGTTATTCTGAACAAAATTGTAGACACCGAAAAAGAGTGACAAAGAAATTTTGAGCTAAACGTATCAATGGGACTCACTGTCACACACAATCTTTCACATGCACGGGACAGGATTTTAGGTCAGACAACTTAGATATATAATCTACGTGTCCATCCTCAAATTCACACTAAGCCCTATAGACTTTAGCGTGATTATTAGCATTGTGCCAATCTGTTATGCGAAACTAATTAAAGGAGCCGTTGGATCCAGATCAGATAGTTCCATATCATTATTCTAACCTTTTCAAGCAATGATATTGGTCCCAAAAGGGAACAATAAAATCAATTTGTGGTTCATTAAGTGCATCATTGCCATACATGTGGATGGTGGCCTAAAGCATCGGGATCAAAGAGGCTTCATGGTGGGACCAATTCGTTGGCCTAGACTAATCACATTGACTGCACCAATTACGAGACCTGTTGGCTTTGACCATCATCATGACAAAGAGCACACCAGAATCTGATGATCAGAGAAGCCGAGATGCTTATTTTGAAACCGTTGATTCTGTCTCGATCTAAAGGTCACAGGCCTAACAATTTAAAATTCAAACTGACACAAATTGTTGCAATGTATTATTCAATGGTGTGGATCATCACCTTTTCTTTGCTTTTCTAGCCAGCCCAATGGTTTCGACCTATTGCAATGGTCTATTTTGAGTTCACCTTTGGTATAACAATGTAGTTGTATCGTTATCCTGATTTCCTTGCTCTTTTATTAGTGTATATGTGTAATGACCTTCTATTCTTGAAAAAAATAAAATAAAAGCATAAAGGATTTTATAGTTTAAAGAAAAGAAAAAAAAAAAAAAAAGCTTTTGAATTGACGTATTAATCGGCCTTTCCAAAACTTTCATTTGAGTTAGGAAAAACAATAAAGGAGAAAAAGAAAAGTAAAAGCAAAATGTACATAAAAATATATCATAGATTATGTTTTTAGGGTGCTTGAAGTAGCTTGAAACTCAAGATTTTCCTAATCTGTTATTAATTTAATCAAAGAGAATTTACTTCGAAAGCGATCCTGTTTCACGAGGATCGGCATTTGTTAAATATACAACACCAGGTATTGCATGGCATGCATGTGCCATGCCATGCTTTGGAAATGGTGTCAAAATAGTGAACTTGTAATGCGCCCCCTCCCCACTTCCCTTTTTGCCATAATATTGAGGTAGAAATCATGCTAAAACATCCCATATAAATTGTTGCATTAGTGTTTGCACTTAGTTTTGTCAATATGTTTTTTTTTTTTTAAGTGAAACCTAGTATAATGTCTTTTAGGTAGATTATATTCAAACACATGATTGAATTGAATTGAATTTTTTTTTTTTTAAAAGATAACATTATTATAGCTTAACTAAGTTTTATCCTTTTTTATTTTTCCACAACCTTAGTTTGGTGATTTGCATGGTTCTTCTTGTAGTTTAAAACATTTTAAGCAAGATTGTAAGAATGATACCTTTTCAACTTTTACACAATACAAAAAATAATAATAATAATAATAGTAAATGATTTATTATGTTATTGATATGACAAAAAATCATATTCAACGTTAATTAAATTTTTTTTAATAAGAAATTTAATCATACGATCATGATCTTGTTGTAGGTCCTGTAACTGCACGTCCATTATTGATAATCTTCTTGTGAGATGGATTAAGAAACTAATACCCAATGCAACCCCATTAACAGGTCTAGGAAACATAGCAGACGTTTGTGTTTTGGTAGCCCCCCCACAATATTGTAGGTGGTCCTTCATGCAGCATCAAACATCTTATGATTGACATGATTGTTAATATTTGTAACTAGGAAGAGAAAAAACAATAAAATCGAATGCAGAATCACTCCTTACAAAAAGGAACCAGTTAGGACTTAGGTGTACGGTGTAACGTGGGGCACTGGCTCACTTTATTCACCTGACAGTGTGTACTTTGGGGCCTGTTGACTGGAGTGTGTTCTTCACGCTATCTCCTTCATGTTCTTCTGAGCGCTTAAAGCGTCCTCGTGCACCATCATGTCATTTTTTTATGAGACCTTCGAATCTTCATTTTAAGATCATAGAAACAACCCGCCTAACCGGGAACAGAACTTTCGTTTGAACTTTGTATATGCGATACGTTTTGATTAAAATCTCACAAAAGAATTTGAAAATTTTATTCTCAAAGGTGATCAATTTGCTTTGTGTGTTTTGTATGGGTGTATGTGTGTTAACAGTTAACTGTTAACTCATTAACCATGATTTAATGAGCAAATTTCCCTATCCTAGCTATTTTCTTTTTCCATATATATTATAACAATTGAGCATTTTCTACCATTTCAATATCCAAATTAAGAGAAACTATGTACCTTGGGGAAGTTTGATTTGATTACAAAGTTAAAATCTTCAGTTAGATTGAAATCCAAGTTCTTAGTTCTATATACAACCATATGCTGATATGCATTAACCCTAAGAAATATCACCTAAATTGAGAGTATTTGAAACTGAAATGTTAAATGATCATTTAAAATGGTTGGAAATACAATGTATTAATTGTAATTTCCAAGTCGAAAAATGTCACATTCCAAATTTTGTTTTTACCCGAAACCATAGATATAGCATTTTCCATCTAAAAATAAAGGATAAATTTAACGCATGTAGATGTGGAGCCAATATAAACATATTATATGCTTGGACAAGATTATTTTTATTGCCTTATTTTACTTAAAAACAAGTTAGACAAATATAGATTAATCTAAAAAAATGAGTTTTATATGACTAAACTAAAATAAAATAAACCAAATAATAAACTAAACGAATTACTATACAAGTAGTATGAAAAATAATAAGTTTTGAAACATTTCAACAACATCAATGATATGATCAATGATTTAAGATTGCTAAGTGTTCGATCTATACTATACGGTATGGTGAACGTGACGATAATTAATGTCAATAATAAGAAGTATGTCATTTGATGTAACATTAATGCTTCTTATCCAAACCTCTCACGAGATCAAAATAGTCCCATTAGTTTATACCATTGTGAAAAAATTATGATATCAATTACAAATGGAACAGTTAGCCTCTATATCTACACAGGCACGCAGCAATGCATGGAGTAAGCACATAGTGGCTAAGAGTAATGACGGGGCACGTGAGACAGCGTGTGTCATGTGTGGGTGGGTAGAAATAGAATCTATCCTTTGCTTGCAGGAAGAGGGAGTGAGTGGGTCCAGTAAATTTGGGCCCGCAAGTGGAGTGTTCTTTCGGTATGCCTTAATGCATAGTGCTGCTGCTCTCTCTTTCTTTATCGGGGTCCCAAATATTCTCTCTCTCTCTCACCCACCCACTGTCACGTCAGACACGACTTATGTGACGACCACGCCGATATCTCTGACGTATACCTCTATCACCATCAACGGTTCTCGTTTTCCCCAACCTTACCCACATCATGGATTCGAATGACATCATAGCCGTCCATTTTGTTTTTGTCAGTATTGGGTTTAGTCAAGCTGAGGTAATGCGTGGGGTCAGTGTTTGTGCAGTGGACAGACAATGTGGGGTCCTCTCTGTGTTGCCACCGACGCTGTATACACGTAGCCGTAGAGTAGAGGTGCTCTCCCCTACACTACTTTTTCTTCCTTCTTATTCACAGCCCCAACCCCAACTCTCAAACACACACCCCCCACTCTCACTTCTCTGATCACTCCCAGATTCTCTCTTACTTCACAATATCCTTCTCCTTCTCCAACACACTCATACATAGAAGTGAAAGAGTGCTACATATGGAGTGTTTCTAAAACAATTGACTAGGGGTTGAAAGTGATCAAGGAGCTGTGTTTTTGGCACTTGTTTTATTTTTTGGCTGTTGGGTTTTGTTAATGGGTCTTACTTCTTTGCAAGTTTGCATGGATTCATCTGATTGGCTACAGGTATATATTTGCAAGTTTATATCCATTATGCATGGCTGCTCATCATCATAATTAAATTAATATGTAATTATTATATATCATTGCTACTCAAAACAAACAAATTCAATTCAATTCAATTTTAAGCCTGAAGGCGCATTAATTAAGTTTTCTCCTAAGCTGGATAAAAGTAATCTTCTATTGCAATAGTACTGCCGGTTAGGTTGTCATACTCATACTCATACTATGAAGCAGCAGATTTGGAGAGAAAATCGAGTTATTTTTTAAAGTAGGTCATTCAGAATAGTAATGCATCCTTATCAGTTGCAATTCCAGGAACTAAAGTTGAAGTACTTTAACACTTTAACTCCATATGTCATGCTTTCTAATTCTAGTTCTGTCATGCAGTACTACATTAGAGATACAAACAAACAATTAATTTGATGAAATTTGTTAAAAGCTGCTAATAAAAATTTTCCAGTCACTCCTCGGCTTAGGTGTAGTAGTAGTAGTACCTACAATATCTGACATTCTGATTGACATCTAAAACGACAAAGAATGTCTAGAACTTGAATTATTATCTGACAGAATTCCATTATTAATTATATATTTCCATCACTTATATAATATATCTCCTTTGGATATGTCAGGGCACGATCAACGATGAATCTGGAATGGATTCTTCTTCACCATCTGGGGACATGCTCACATGCTCAAGGCCCTTGATAGAGAGGCGGCTGAGGCCACCACATGACCAAGCCCTCAAGTGTCCAAGGTGTGACTCAACGCACACCAAGTTTTGCTACTACAACAACTACAGCCTCTCTCAACCAAGGTACTTTTGCAAGACTTGTAGAAGGTATTGGACCAAAGGAGGTACCCTGAGGAACATTCCTGTGGGTGGGGGGTGTAGAAAGAACAAGAAAGTTTCTTCTAAAAAACCCAACGATAATAATCAACCTGCAAACCCAAATCACCTTGGTTCATCATCATCTCACAACCCTACTGATCTTCAGCTTTCATTTCCAGATCAGGTGCAATTTTCACACCTTAGTAATATACTTGGCACGCACGGTACACTTGGCAACCCTAATTATAATGGTATGCTTGAGAACCCTAGGCCTATTGATTTCATGGAGAGTAAGTTGGAAGCTATAGTTGGAAATTCTAGGAACTATGATTTCATGGGGAATGGTGACATGGGTATGGTTGGTGGGCTTAATGATCATCTTGGTGGTCATGGTTTGGCACCAAATTTTCATGGTATTTGCTCTCCATTTGGGATGTCCATTGATGGGAATAGTGGAACTTTCATGGACACATGCCAGAGGTTAATGTTACCATATGATCATCATGCAAATGATCATCATCAGGACCACAATGCAATGGATGTGAAGCCAAATACTAAGCTCTTGTCCCTTGATTGGCAAGACCAAGGTTGTTCTGATGCTGGAAAGGACTCTTTTGCTTATATCAACGGTCTAGGATCCTGGACTGGCATGATGAATGGTTATGGATCATCCACGACTAATCCGTTAGTCTAAACTAATTAATCTGAGTACCTATCCACACAGTCAAAGGTCTATCATCATGGGTTGGTGTGATTAATAACTTAATCATTCGCATTTAATCTAAGATTGTCCAACTATCTGTATCTATATACCTTTGATGGAAAGGTTGTTTTTTTGTGTTTCTTCCTATGAAGGTGGTCTTACAATCTCTATTGAGGTCAGTGTGAATGGGAAGCATGATAGTCCAAAAACGACTGCCTTACTATTGGTTTTGTAATTTTATATTTTTCTAATCTCTTCGTTCTAATTTGTTGTCTTGTGTGTAAGACATTCAAAGCTCTAGGATTTTGTTGTAATCTCGAGGAAGATATCGTAGTGCTTTTTCAGTTTAAAAAAATCAATGCCTAATAGTACTAGTGTTTAGTCTATCTTTATATATATGCTGCTGTCTTTGTGTTTAGTGAGTGATCAATTCATTATTCGCAAAAGCATTCCAACTACTACCTACGTGGTTAGGAGTACTGTTTGAGACATGAAAGGAGAGCAAAGCAAAGTTTTCAGGAAAAGCAAACATTCTCTTTGTGTTGCGTGTCATTACATGTGACTCCAATATTATACTTTGATAGATTAATTATTAATTAAAGGTTTTTTTATCTTCCTTTTCTAAACAATTATTGGTTGAAGATGATGATAGCATTTGACAGGCCAAGTCAGACTTAGATATAATTATGCGTTGTTTGTATAGGAATATAAAACAAAGATTGGGTAATATAATTGGCAACTCAATAGTGACACGGGGAAAGTATGATTTGAAAAAATAAAGTCTGTGCTTAAGGCTTCACGATTTTAAAAGTGTAGATGGTTCGGAAATCATAAGATAGCTAGTGTGCATTGGTGTGCTCGCCACTGACATTTATGTTCTTCTTCTTGTTCTTCAATCAAATAGAGAAAGAAAAAAGAAAAAAGAAAAAAAAGAGTTCTTTAGTTATACTTTAGTTACCCCAATTAAATTCAACCATTTGTTTACATTGACTAATAAAACGCATGGTTGGAATTAATTGTTTTTTACATAAAAAAAAATAAAAATTGTTCTTATGAAAATATAACATTGTTGATGTTGCATTGATTAATATAGACCTAAGAAATTATACCTAAAATTTGCCCACTAGAGAAATACAATAATTATTGTGAGGGGTGTTTTTGTCGTAGTGCCACGTGGCATGCCGAGGGCGATCACAACGTGGACTTGAGATGAAGGGTAGTCGAACCCAAAATTCAACCAAGGGCCCAAAATCTGACCCAAGGGCTAATGGGACACTTTCCAAATAATATTTGAGAGCCAAGATAATAAAGCCCCAAATAAAATGTGAACAAGGACAAGAAAATTTAACAAAATGACATTATCAAATGAGGAGTCCAAGGAACAGTTATTGGGCTGAGCCTCTCACTGTCCCTCAGCTGGATCAGACTTGAAACAGAATGATTTTAATAGAAAATCACTAAAGTATGTTCTTTCCATTCTTCTGTCGACATTTGCTGCAAGACCTCTGATAAATAATAAGCTTATTGAGGCTGAAAAGAGGGTTGACTTGGTGGGAGAGAGTCAGCTCCGATGAGACATGCATAAAGGTAAGAGAAATGTGTGTTTAGGCCTTTTATGGAGCTAAATCAGTGGTGGAAAACCATTGTGATCCTTATAAGGCATTTCAGGATTTCTGCCCAAACATCTGCCAGAAGAGTTTTCTGGGGAGTAAAGGAAGGTTAAGTGATGAATCATAATCTTTTTAGATGGGATTGTATTTCTGGGTTTTGATTGGTATTTCTAAGTTGGGAATGACCTCAAAACACCTATTTCCCGAGGTCCTCCCTCGAAGAATCCCAGAAGTGGACTAGTTAGTTCTTAGAGAAAACCTTTTCTCTTGTGTTGGTTTAATTGTGGTAATTTCTTGAGTTGTTGGAAGTGTTTTTTGATGATGCATTAAGAATGCAATCAGTCCTATTTATAGGAATGATTAGGGTGGCTTAATCTCATGGGAAAACCGAGATTATGGTTTCCCTTAAGCCTATTGACTTTCAAAATTAACCCATCCATGACATGTTTTGTCAAGGAGAGTATTGCATAAGTAAAATGATTATGGTCATTCCCTAATGTCAGGGTAAGACTTTATTTTCCTCTGAAATGGCTTTGTCAGAGGCACTCATTGCTTAGTTGGTGGGTTCTTTGTGCAAGGTCAGGTCTATGCATGTTTCATGTGACTTTGGTTTCCATAAACTCATCATTGTGCCTCCCAGTAGACCTAATGACAGTAGTTCAATGGCTACCAAAATCTCGGAAGTCACTCCCCTCCACCAAACCATACTCCTCAAGTCAGATCAACATAAGGAGAGTAGCTTCCTCACGGGTCTGGGCCGTGGGAGCTGCTCCCTAAGTCCTTTTGGGACCGGAATGGATATGGGTTATGGATTTTTTATCACATTCCTCCATTTCCCACTCATCTTAGTTGCTGCCAGTAGTCTTTGAACTGTTATGCATAAGCCTGCTGCGTGAACAGTACCAGAAGTCATGATTTCTGGTGGTATGGAGAGCTGAAATGAGCTGGAGGTGCTGGAGTAGTTTGAAAATGATGAACCAGTTGCTCTTGTCACGTTGGAGAAGATGGCATGCTGTTGTTCTTCTCTTTTTTAGTAAGATCAGACATGGTGTGGGCTCCACCAGCAGCAGATATGCAGCCTATTTCTTGTCAGCCTCAGTCTCTGACTTCATGGGGCCCACGGATTGGCTGTTTTCAACTATTCAAGTGCTGGGCTGGTTGGTATTTGGGCTCCAGCTGTTTTTCTCAATCAACCTAATGGTGTTTAGACCCAATAATTATATTATAAGCATACTTTGGGCTGTGGGTTCTATGTGAGTTTCTTTTGGGCTTGTGAACAGTGTCGAGACACACTTGTAATGGGCCCAGATAGTTTATTAAGTGCTGTATAGGGTATTTTAGTGGATTGGACTGTATATTTCGGGTTGTGGGCTTTTAGAATAGTGTCAAAGCACTTTTAAAAATAATAGGCCCAAGTAATTTATTGGAAATTGTTTAGGGTATTTCAATGGGTTGGGCTTATTGGGCTGATTAATCAAATAATCAATTAAGCCCAAATATTTTATTGGGAGCCCAATCAAATGTTTGATTAAAAAATGGGCATGTAAAATTATTAACATAGTATCATATGATATACTAGGATGTTTCAAAAATAATAAGAAAAAAAATAGACCACATCCATTTACGTTTTTTGTATTGCAAATAATCTACCAATTATCACATAGTTTACACACTTGTTAGAATGAGTATAGGCAAAAATCATTTTTTTTCCTTCTTATAATTGAGTGTTTTCATTTTGGTTCTTGATTTTTCACCAACTTTATTGAATTAGATGGTGTGGATAACATATTGCTAACGTGGCCCACTTAAAATTGACGTGGTTATAGGAATTAATAATTGCCATGTCACATTGGTTCTCCTCATAAAGAAGAACAACCAATGTTAGTTCAAGTATAATCCCCCATTCCCTAACAATTAAATTATAAATAAAAAATTTGTCATGTCAGTTCTCACCCATTTATTTTATCCTCAATTAAAAACCCGACCAAAATAAAAACCCTAATCTTCAAATCAAACCCTTCCCAATTTTAAGATCATAGCCATTATAGCCAAATCGAAAACCAAGATCCTCAAATTCCTTTTTTTCTCTGAGAATTTTATCTCTCTCAACATGAAATACTTATTATTGATAGCATCTAGCTCAAGTGGGACATTCACACATATGGGCAGGGGCGGAGGGAGAGGGGAGTTAGGGGGAGCCCCAGGCTTTTACAATTTTACTCCTCCCCCTTGTATTTTTTAATATAAAAATATCAATTTGGCTTTGAAATTTAATTAATGTCCCCCTTAGATTTTTGTTTTTTGTTTTTTTTTTTAAAGAATTGTATTACATTTGTGTAAATGATTGGTACATCATTTTTTTTTCCTTATATTACTCGTATACTATATGTAGCTTATTAGATCAAAGTATATTTTTTTAAAAAATAAATTAGTTTATATAAATGATTAATGCATTATTATTTCCGTTAATACTCTTATGCCATACATAACTCATTAAATTAAAACATATTTAAAATACATGTTCCTATAAATAAATAAGTAAATCTCTTTAATAGATGTTTTCTTTATTTTCTATTTTTTTTAAAGACAAATTACGAATTTCGTTGAGAATCAACAATTTACCGATCCCCAAAATATTGGGACGAAGTCTTGGTTATTGTTGGTATGGAGAATTAACAATATAAATATGACAGGTTATTTTTTGGATTAAAATTTTATATATATATATATATTAAATTTATATATATATATATTTATCTTGGCTCCCCCTAGAAAAAATTTCTGCCTCCGCCACTGTATGTAGGGACACGCGTTATTAAATGGACGAGAAGTTGAGTTGGTTACAATACTTTTGATACGTCATGTCCTGAAGTTAACTTGGTCTACACGTCAACTTTAAGTGTTTCATGTTATTAATATGCTATCTATGTCATCTAATTTCATAAGTGAGATGAAGACAATGATAAAAATGAAACAACAGAAAAATTAAGGACCAAAACGAAAAGATTCCATATTTATGGGGACAAAAAAAATATTTTATTTTATTTTTGACTAAAACTTAATTAGCCGCAAAATTTTATACCATTCTATTACAAAAATCAGCATTGTTGGGCTAAGCCAATGCTCTAATCGAGCTTGAGTAAACAAACTTGGCCCCAATTTCAATTAGGCCTCTCTTTGCTCAATATTGGGCCGTCTCAAAAGTTGTCCAATCCAATCCATTGTCCACATATGTGAGATCCTATTTGCGTGAGTATTATTTATGTGTGTGTATTTAGGCTCCGTTTGTTTCGTTGAAAAATATTTTACAATGTAAAATGTTTTCAAATGTAAATGATTTCAAGGAAAATGATTGTTTTTTAGTATTTGTTTGCATTCTAGGAAAATGCTCCGACAAATATTTTACGCTGTGTGTTTGGAGCAACGTGAAACAAAAAAATAAAAAAACCTACACCTAAAACCACCGGAATCGACCAAAAATGGGAACCACCACCGCGAGCCACCCAACAACCCACCGGAAGCCACCTCGCAACCCAGCGCAAGTCAAACCCCCACCAAAATCGACCCAAAACCCACCCCGAAACCCACTGAGACCCACTGCAAAAAACCAAAAATCAAGCTCAAAATCAACCAAACCCCATCAACTTCAAACCACCGGCAACATCTAAACCCATCACTGGCAACACCATAACCCAAAACCGGCAACAATTAAACCCAACGGGTAGATCTGGTAAATCTTGAAAAAACCAAAAAACCCAGCTCGTGCGATCGTGCTCGTTCTCCTCGCCTCACCGCCCGTGCACCCGCGTCTCGCAGCTCCTCGCCTTGCCTCTCTCTAATCGTCGTGTTTCGTCGGCAATTAGAGCTTGTGCTCGTGCTTCAATGAGGTTTTCTGTGCGAGAGATCTCAGGGGGGGGGGTTGTTTGTTGTGCGAGACAGGGAGAGAGACAATGGGGGTGCCGTGTGAGAAGGACGAAGCCCAGAGGGTTGCCGTTGCCGTGCTTTCGTGTGAGAGAGACGAAGGGGGCGGGGGTTGTGCGAGAGAGAGCAGGAGTGGGGGAGGGGTTGAGGCTTTGCTTTATGGAAAATGGTTTACGAAAAAAACGGAGGTAAACCATTTTCCAAATTTTAACAAAGAATTTTTTGGTCAACGGAAATCATTTTCAGTTTGACCATCATTTTATAGTGAAACAAACACCTGAAAATCTGAAAACATTTTCCGAAAAATATTTTACAGCGAAACAAACAGAGCCTTATATTTTCCCAACCACCAAATGAACACTCTTCTCTTATTTTCCCCTCTTCTCTTAAACTTCCAATGGTTTTGTGGGCTTAGTGTATCTTATCCGTCTCACACTTCTTAACACTTTACTCTTTAGTGCTTAATTTTTATTTATTTATTTAAGGCTTTGTTAAGTTATATATATATTTCACTAATTCATGTTCCATCGTTTTAGAATGATTTTCATTTGAGTTTGCTTTGCATGTCTCTTGTTAAGATTATTGGAGTTTTGATACTATGTTCAGTATAAAGCAAAGAGAGAAGAAGAAAAATAGATTAGGGTTTAGAGAAAGAGAGAGAGAACACAAAGGGTTATGTGGTTCAGCCTTACGTCCTACGTCCACAGTGGTAAATCCCTAGAGGCTATATCTTGAATATATTGATGAGTACTGTTAGAATATGTATATACCGCTGTTATTATACTAGTCTAGGGTTTCCTAGGGTTTACTATGTATTTACTATACCGTACCCTAGTCTAGGCCTATATATATTCTCATACCTGTACATGCTTATTCAGAATACTCAATACACAGTTTATTCTCTCTGTCTCTCTGTGCTTCCCTCTCTAAAGTTAACATGGTATCAGAGCCAAATTAATTTTGGCACAGTAATTCTCAAACCACTCGTAGCTATTTTCTTTAGACAATTTCTTGTTTTCTCTAGGCTGTGCCTTTCTTCTTCCATTGTTGCCACCAGAGGCCTCCGATCATTTTGTGCCGCCTACCGCTTTGATCGTCAGAGCTCGTACTACTAACCCTAGAAATTTCACAATCAGAATCATATCGACGCGCCGCCACGCGCTCTGTTTGTCTCTGGCAAAGCCGCACTTTCTGCTCTCCGTCGCTGCCATTTGGCTGCTCCATTTGCCTTGCTCCACCCATCACTTGATTTGTTTGGAAGAGACGAATCTCCAGTAAAAATATCGCCGCCAGAAAGCATCACATGCACCCTCACGCGCTGGTGAAGTTTCCGACGACATTTTGTTTCAAGATCCACACGCCTCCTCATTGAAACCCAACCCACGACCCGTACCGTGACCTGCAACCCAATCCGTGATCCTCCAAAGCTACTTGTTGACGTCAGCCCAAAAAAAAAAAAAGTAAAAGAAAGAAAAACTTACCCATCATTTGTTTTATCTAATTTGTCTTTTTCAGGTATTTTCCGATGGATAAAAGCGAACTTCCTAAGACTATTACCACTATTCTCTATGAGCACAACTACGTTCTGTGGTCCCAAGACATGAGCAGCTTCCTCAAAGGCCATCGTTTATGGCGTTATGTCACAGGTGAAATCCAAGCTCCTGTTCATTCTAAGGATGAAGACGACACGAAGTTCGCTGATCGTCTTGAAGACTGGGATTGCAAGAATCACCAAATCATCACTTAGTTTCACCACTCTATTGTATCTTCCTTTCATCAACAATTTGGTCGCTATAAAAATGCTAAGGATGTTTGGGATCTTCTGAGTCGTCATTATACCACTGTTGGCCTCTCTCACGAGTATCAACTTTGGGGTTTTCTTATCAATATGAAGCAAGCACCTCGACAACCGATCAATGAGTTCCTTTCTGGTATGTAGTCTATTCGAGATCAGTTGGAGTAGTCTAACCATATTGTCAAGGATCCTGCAGATGCAACAATCTTAGTTACTAAACGAGATCAGTTTCATCTTATCCAGTTCCTGATGGCCTTGACATCTGAGTTTGAACTAGTCCGTGCTACTTTGCTTCAGCAAGTCCCTCTCCCTACTCTGGAATTTGCTATGAGTCAGCTTCTCTCTCATGAAACCCGTCTTCGCACTCTTCAACCCCATCACCTTGATGCGGTCCTTGCTATTGCTGCACGTCCTTCAAGCTCTTCCTCATCTAGGAATGGTCCGAAATACTGCAAGAACTGTCATAAGCAGAGACATCTTTTGTCTAAATGCCCGACCATCTAATGTCGGTATTGTCACAAGATTGGTCATATTGTCTACAACTGCCCTACCAAGCCTCCCAAGCCAGGTCAATCAGGCATTCTTCCAAGGCCTGTTAATCACTCTGTTGCTGCTGTTGCTAAAGACTCACCCTCTGATCCCTCTCTCTTATCTGTCCCGGTTAGTGAGTTAGGACCATTGGTCTTTACCATGATCAAACAATTTATGTCCTCCTCTGATAAGGTTTCCTCTGCTGTCTCAGGTAACACTTGGTATTTTGATTCTGCCTATTGTAATCATATGTCTCTCGATTCTCAGTTATTTTCTTTTGTTATTCCTACTACTCATGCTCCTCTTATTCAAACTGCTAATGGCTCGCACATTGCTGCCAATCATACCGGTTCTGTTTCCACCCTTACACTGTCTCTATCTAACACATATCTTATTCCCAACCTCACTTTTAATCTCATCTCTGTTGGTCAATTATGTGAACTTGGTTTTGACTTGTGGTTTGGTTCTTCTAGTTGTCATGTGCAGGATCCTCGGACGAATCAAGTTTTTGAGACAGGCCGTAGAGTGGGACGAATGTTCAAGCTCACTTCACTTCACTTACCTTCCACACCGACACTCCCTTCGTCTCATGTTGCTCATACTGCTTCTGTTTTTCCTTTGAGTCTTTGGCATGTACGTTTAGGTCATGTGTTAGTTTAAAAGCTTTGCTCTTTAATTTCTAGTGGTTTCTTGGGTCAAGTCAAACATGATTCAATTGACTGTGTATCCTGTCAGTTGGCCAAACAACCAGCTTTATCTTTTAATAATACTGACTTTTTTTCTCATACTTCTTTTGACTTGATTCACTCTGATATTTGGGGACTTAGCCCCACTGCTACTATAGGTGGATTTAAATACTTTTGTCATATTTGTTAATGATTTTTCTTGATATACATGAATCTACCTTATGCACAATCGCTTTGAATTAGCTCAAATCTATCGCACCTTTGCTCAAATAATCTCCACACAGTTTTCAAAAACCATTAAAATCTTCCACACTGATAATGCCATGGAATATAGAGACTCTCAATTCCTTGATTTCATTCACATACAAGGCACCATTATTCAGCATTCCTGTGCAAGAACATCTTAGCAAAATGGTAGGGTTGAACGCAAACACCGCCACATACTTGATTCTGCTAGGGCTTTCCTCATTTCTGCTTCATGTCCTGAACGTTTTTTAGGGGAAGCCTGATGTCGCTCAATAATAAGCGGTACCATATAGTACGTGTAAGGGGTTATCGATCCTCAGAGAGTTGTGTTTTTAAAAGACAATGTAATTCAATATGCAAGAAAGGTAAGATAAATTTGGTTTATTGAAATTTTGTAAGTAATTTATGTAAAAAGGCACTAGGGTTTTGGGGTGTTTCTCTATACCAATATGATTCCTTGTAATCCCGGTTAAAAACCTTGTTCAAATAACAATTTACAAGTTGATTATTTTCCTTTTAAAAAGCTCTTGACATGGTTGAACTAATAAAACTCAGGAACACTATATTACGGAGAAAATAAAGTGGCGAAGAAAATAAAGTGGATAGAGTAATAATTAGAAAGACTTTTCAATTTATAAATCACAATACCTAATTAAAACCATGCAATATTCCCCCTTAATCATAAGAAAAACATGATTGAACTTATAGAAAGTATGGAATAAAACATACATCAATTAGGAATCAATAAATTAACAATCAACTGTAATTTAGCATTAAAAATAAAATGGACTATAAGTATTCATACCGTTATGCAAAAAATATGGCCCCTAGCCTTAGTAAGAGGCTTAGCCAATCATGGCTAAGAAAAAAAGAAAACTAGAGAAAATAATTTCTAGAGAGAAAACTAGAAAAATAATAAAATAATCAAAATTGCCCCTAGGCGGCTGCTACTCCCAAGTTGCTATCCACGCTTCTTTCATTTATGGCTCCAATGGAAAAATAATCTAGTGCATCTCGGGAGAAACATGCAATGCAATCTACGGCAAGGAGAAATTCACTTAAGGCTCTAAATGATCCTGTGTAATGCGGGTAAGTGTTGAGGATGTGCAATCTATAGCCAAAGTAAGGCTCCCACGTGACCTTCATTAAAGCTCCTTTGAATAATGATCTTGTGTGATGCGGTAAGAAAGGAAAGTGTGAGCTTGTGGGTTTGGTGGTCATGTGGGCTTGTGGGCTTTGTTTTTCTTTTTCTTTTCAAACATTAATTTGCACCTCTTTTCTTCTCTTTTGCTCCTTCCAGCTTGTAATATCTAACTTTAATCTGATCTAGCTTGTGCCTACAATCAAACATAGCTTAAATTAACATATAAGGGATTAAATTAATACATTTAAATGCATAAGTCATGTAATTTAATGAATTGAACAACAAACATTCATTTAAGTGTAATTAGACATAAAATGCAACACAACCCCAATAGAATTTCTCTAAAATGCATGTAAATAAGTCATATTTCATGACTTATCACACCCCCAACCTGAATTTTGCTAGTCCCTAGCAAACTAAAAACAATGAAAACAACAAAACACAAATGAAAACAAACTAACAAAGCCATTT
Source organism: Fagus sylvatica (assembly GCA_907173295.1). Taxonomy (NCBI): domain Eukaryota; kingdom Viridiplantae; phylum Streptophyta; class Magnoliopsida; order Fagales; family Fagaceae; genus Fagus; species Fagus sylvatica. The sequence goes on from OU015762.1 coordinate 45,802,899, forward strand.
TCGCTGGCACTCTCGATTGCATTTAGTATATGCAATAAGTCTTTAAACCCCTAGGTGTCCCTAGTGGACGAGTTATAGTCTCGTGAGGGTTTACCAGAAGTGATATCCACAAACGCTATCAAATGCTCAGTCTTGATTCACAGTAAACACATACAACATCATGCTATCAAATGAGAATAAAGTGTCACACAAACAATGGTTTTCAATCATTAGCAAGCTTAAACAAGTCAACCTCAATTTCAAATCTTTAGAAATTCTAACTAGGCCACAATCACTTGAAATTAAGCATTAAAAGCTACACAAGTTCCTTGATGTGTGAAGTGAACTAACTTAGAATCATGGAGACTTCAATATCTTTCCAATATAATCATGAAGGACAATGGAATTCTCATTAGAATAATCAACCAAGGCATAGAGAAGTGAGGACTTTTTAACTTTTTTTTTTTTTTTTTTTTTTTTTTTTTTTTTATGTGAGGACTGTGCAATGCCTAACTTCATTAAGCTTTCTAATTGACCCATGTATCAAGTGTTAGACCAATGACTCCCTGAACCAGTTGGCTCAAGGGGCACTAGGTGTAGAGACACCCCTAAGAGTTTACTTACTCGAGTAAAAAAGGCTACGAAGCTAGACTAGTCACTCATATCTCAACCATGTGAATTGTTTACCTCTTTTGACATAGGCTCTCATGGTTAGCTATTTCAAATTTTTTTTTTTCTTTTTCTTCTTTATGCCAAGGCTAATCAACTAACAAGTCAACCACTTTTAATTTAGTAACAATTGGATGCATATCTCATTTCCCACAGATTACATGTTAGTGTGCTAGTGCTTAGTTTAAGGTGTACAAGTGTAACACTTAATACTTAAAAACAAGCAATAGATGGCCATGTTCAAATATCTCAATCAAATAATCATGTGTTCATATGCTTAAGCTCACTAATGACTTCAAACCAAAATTCAAAGTTCAACAAGATTTTCAAAGATAACAAAGATGCATGTGAATATAGAATAAATCAAAGACATCATTGCAAACCAAACAATTTTTTTTTTTTCTCAATTTTTGATTTTTTTTTTTTTTAATAAAACAAATGGTTTCTAAACTACTCAACAAGAAGCAACACAAAGTTCATCACACAATCAAACAAACAATCAATACTCCCCCCAACTTAAAGTTGACATTGTCCTCAATGTTCAAACAAATGTATGTGAGAATCAAAGACAAGTCTTGAAATGAAAGAACAAGGGAAAAGGAAAGAAAGCACCTGATATGATGATGAACTCCTCAAGCTATTTCCTGCAAAATGGTTAGATATTCAAAACAAAACAAAAGAAAACTAATATATACAACAGACGTGAAATTTCAAAAAGGATCTAACTAGCATCCCCATAAGTAGGGAGCTCAAGAGACATGGTCTCTTCTGCTGGAACAACTTCTCCTAGGTATGGCCTCAGTCTTTGGCTATTCACTTTCAAAATTCTACCATCCCTAGGATCCTCAATCACTACAGCCCCATAGTCAAACACTTCTTTAACAATGTAGGGGTCATCCATCTTGTCCTTAACTTCCCAGAAAATGTGTGGAGTTTTAAATCATAAAAAATGACAGTTTGGTTTGGTTCAAAAGTTTTCCTCACAATTTTTTTTATCATGAAAGAGCTTCATCCTCTCTTTATAATGGCGAGTGCTTATGTAAGCCTTGTTTCTCAGTTCTTCAAGCTCACTCATTTGGAACTTCCTCAATTCACCAGCCTCCTTGAGGTCAAAATTAAAAGCCTTAATGGCCCAATAAGCTCTATATTTCATCTCTATAGGTAAATGACAAGATTTCCCATACACAAGGCGATAGGGAGACATTCCTAGAGGTCCTTTATAAGCTATCCGGTAAGCCCATAATGCATCTGTTAGTCTCAAAGACCAATTTTTACGGTTAGGGCTAACCGTCTTTTCCAAAATTTGTTTTATCTCCCTATTGGCAAGTTCAACTTGCCTACAAGTTTGGGGATGATAGGAGGTGGACAACCAGTATACCACTCCATACTTTTTCACAAGGATCTCGAAAGGTCGGTTGCAAAAGTGCTTCCCATTGTCACTAATGACTGCCTTGGGCATACCAATTTTTACGGTTAGGGCTAACCGTCTTTTCCAAAATTTTGTTTTATCTCCCTATTGGCAAGTTCAACTTGCTTACAAGTTTGGGGATGATTGGAGGTGGACAACCAGGATACCACTCCATACTTTGTCACAAGGATCTCGAAAGGTCGGTTGCAAAAGTGCTTCCCATTGTCACTAATGACTGCCTTGGGCATCCCAAAACGAGAGAAAATGTATTCTCTCAAGAATTTCAGCACAACCTTATGATCATTTACCTTACATGCAATGGCCTCAACTCATTTAGAGACATAATCTACTGCCAAGAGGATATATAGATTGCCAAAAGATTGGGGAAAAGGTCTCATGAAAGTGATTCCCCAACAATAAAAAACTTCTATCTCAAGGATAGGGGATATCGGCATCATGTTCCTACGTGTAACTCTCCCCAATTTTTGACATTCTAAAAACCTTTTACAGAAGCTATGAGTGTCCTTAAACATAGTAGGCCAATAAAATCCACACTACAAAATTTTTGCAGTGGTTTTCTTCACAGAAAAATGGCCACCACAAGCTTCTGTATGGAAGAATCTAATGACACTAAGGGTCTCATTATCTGGGATACATTTCCTCAAGATTTGATCAGGGCAGTATTTAAACAAATAAGGATCATCCCAATAAAAATTTCTTACCTCAACAAAGAATTTGCGCCTATCCTGCACTGTCCAAGTCTCAGGAATGAAACCCTTGACAAGGTAGTTCACTATGTGTGCATACCATGGAAGCTTTGTAACAGCAAAAAGTTGCTCATCTGGAAAAGAATCTCGAATGGGGATCTCTTCTTTTATCTCTTCAAATGTGAGCTTGGATAGATGATCTGCCACCACGTTCTCCACTCCTTTCTTGTCTTTGATCTGAAGATTGAATTCCTGCAAAAGCAAAATCCAACGTATTAAACGTGTCTTAGCATCCTTCTTGGAAAGAAGGATACCTAAGGGCAGCATAATCTGTAAAAACAACAATAGAAGTACCCATCAAATAAGAACGGAATTTATCCAAGGCAAATACTACAGCTAATAACTCTTTCTCTGTGGTAGTGTAATTCATTTGAGCACTATTAAGAGTTCGACTAGCATAGTATATAACATGAGGCTTTTTGTCTTTTCTTTGGCCTAGGACAGCCCCCACAGCATAATCACTAGCATCACACATGATCTCAAATGGGAGAGACCAATCTGGGGCTTGCATGATAGGGGCAGATGTAAGCAACTGAACTAGCTTTTTGAAAGCTACCTCACATGACTCTGTTCACTCAAAGGTGGACTCCTTGAGTAGTAGATTACAAAGGAGTCTAGATATGGACACTAAAGTCCTTTATAAATCTCCTATAGAAACCAGCATGCCCTAAAAAGGATCTGACATCTCTCACTGTCTTAGGGGTAGGTAGATTAAGGATTAAGTCAACTTTGGCTTTATCTACCTCTATGCCTTTAGAGGACACTACATGTCCTAGCACAATTCCAGAAGTGACCATGAAATGGCACTTCTCCCAATTAAGCACTAAGCCTTTTTCAACACACCTGGCTAAAACCAATTTCAAATTATTAAGACAATCATCAAAAGAATCACCAAAGACAGACAAATCATCCATGAACACCTCCATAAAATTTTCAACCATATCACTAAAGATACTCACCATACATCTCTGGAAGGTGGCAGGTGCATTACACAACCCAAATGGCATTCTTCGGAATGCAAAGGTACCAAATGGGCAAGTAAAGGTGGTCTTTCCTTAGTCTTCTAATACAATCTCTATCTGGTAATAGCCTGAGTATCCATCTAGAAAACAATAGTACTCATGACCAACTACCCTCTCCAATATTTGATCAATGAAGGGTAGGGGCGAGTGGTCTTTCCTAGTTGCACAATTAAGCTTCCTATAGTCTATGCACATTCTCCAACCTGTAACTAAATGGGTTGGAATCAACTCATCATTTGCATTCTTAACTACAGTAATGCCTGACTTCTTAGGAACAACCTGAGTTGGGCTAACCCACCTACTATCAGAGATGGGGTATATGATACCCGCATCTAGTAGGTTAATCACCTCATTCTTCACTACATCTTTCATAGTTGGGTTAAGCCTACGTTGAGGTTCTCTAGAAGTCTTACAATCATCCTCTAGGTATATCTTGTGTGTGCAAATCAATGGGCTTATGCCCTTGATGTCAGCTATGGTCCAACCTAAGGCTAGTTTGTGGTCTCTCAAAACACATAACAACTTACCTTCCTGTTCTTCATTCAATGCAGCAGAAATTACTACAGGAAAGGTCTCACTTGGGCCTAAATAGGCATATTTAAAACTATTTGGAAGTGGTTTGAGTTCTAGTTGTGGGATCTCTTCACTTGAAGGCATTGGCTTCTTCTCAGTTTCTGGAAGTTCCTCAAAGCGAGGTCTCCATGGTTCATTGACTGCCATCACTTGCTCCTCCTCCAAAACCTGTGAAGAATCCAATAAAGAACAAATTTCAGTTAATTTAGCATCATGTTCAATATCATATGAATTAACTGAATTAGTAAGAAGAGTTTCTAAGGGATCTGAAAAACAATTTCGGTTGAACTCTTCTTGCACCACTATATCAATAAGGTTCACATAGTGGCACTCATCATCTTCTAGTTGTTGTCGCATCACATTGAATATGTTGAGCTCGGCAATCATGGATCCAAATATGATCTTTATTCTTCCATTCCTACAATTAATTAAAGCATTAGTTGTGACAAGGAAAGGTCTACCCAGAATGATAGGAATACCGTTATTTGGATGCAATGTAGGTTCAGTGTCTAGAATGATGAAATCCACAGGATAGTAGAAATTCTCTATCTTGATAAGCACATCCTCAACCATCCCTTTAGGTGTCCTTACTGAACGGTCAGCTAGCTGCAAGGTCATTGAAGTGGGCTTCAAATCACCAAGTCCCATTTGTTGATAGACAGTGAATGGGAGTAGGTTAATGCTAGCTCCAAGGTCGAGCAAAGCACGCTCAACCAAGTACTCACCAATGGTACAAGATATTGTGGGGCATCCTGGATCTTTGTACTTGGGTGGTACCTTATGTTGGATGATGGCACTCACTTGTTCAGTAAAAAATGCAGTCTTCTTCAAGTGATGCTTCCTCTTTACAGTGCACAGGTCCTTGATTACTTTAGCATAGGCAAGCATCTGCTTTATGATGTGCAATAAGGGCAAGTTAACCTTGACTTGATGTAGATGCTCCAAGATCTCAGCTTTCACATCTAAATTCTTAGGTAGTCTCAAGGCTTGTGGGAAAGGAGTGGGAATTGGACACTGTTCAGCTTCCTTGACTTTAGGTGTCCCACTCTCATCCATTTCAACTTGGGTTTCCTTAGATTTCTCTTTGGCCTTAGGAATACCCTTCTCAACTTCTTCACCAATTGCCTTACCACTTCTCAAAATGGTAACAGCCTTGCACTCTTCATGATTATCCTTAGAAAATATCTTCACACTCTGATTATTCGGATTGGGTTGAGTTTGTGAAGGGAGTTTTCCTTTCTCGGTTGCACTCAAGGCATTGGTGAGTTTGGCCAAATGGTTCTTGGTCTCTCTAACCTCTTCATCCATCCTAGTGAACATAGTCTCGAACCTCTGATTTTGTTCACTTTGCTTCTGCATGAAAGTTCCAAGAACATCTTCCAAGGGAGGTCTAGATGATGATGATGAAGGTACAAAATTGTTCCTTAGAGGTGGAGGATTCAGCACATTGTCACTCTTATAACTCAAATATGGATGATTTCTCATATTTGGGTTATAATTGTTCGAATATGAGGTATTATTTTGCCGGTATTGGTTAAATGCACACACCTGTTCTTCCGGCACATTTAGGAATTGAGGTAGAGACTTACAGTCACTTGTGGTGTGGTCTAGCTCTTGGCAAATCCGGCATGCCTCCATAGGTTCCTCTCTGTAAACAGCATTGACTCCCCTACTTCCCTTCAGCTTCAGTGCCTCTATCTCCTTTGTCAACAAACTGATCTTGGCACTCAGATTATCTTCTTCCCTTAACTTGAAAATACTATCACTAGATGTAGTAGCACCACTTCTGTTCCGGTCTGTGGAGTCTAAGGGACTTGGTTCATTCCAGGTGTTGGAATTCTCAGCTATTTCATCAAAGTAGTCCATAGCATCTTTAGGCTCTTTTTGTAGAAATTCACCTCCACATGCAATTTGAACAAACTGACGATCTCTAGGTTGGAGTCCCTCATAGAAGTAACTTACCAACCTCCAGGTGTCATATCCATGTGTTAGGCAGAAGTTGTATGTATCCTTGAATCTTTCCCATGTCATGAATAGAGTCTTATCGTGTCCCTAGACGAAATTAGAAATCTTCCTCTTTACTTGTTGGACCTTGTGGGGAGGGAAATTTTTTTTGTAAAATTCTTGGGTCATCTCCCCCCAACTTCCTATGGACCTAGGCTTCACTGTGTACAACCAACCCTTAGCTTTATCCTTGAGTGAGAATGGGAAGAATCTCAACTTGGCTGTCTCAGTCACGTTCTGTGCATAGAAACTGCCAAATACTTCTTCAAATGCTCTTACATGTACATAGGGGTTCTCATTCTCCAATCCCCTGAAATCTGGAAGTATGGCCATTAGCCCTTGTTTGATCTCCATGAAGTGTATTTGGAGGAAACATAATGCATAACGGAATAGAACTCTGAGTAGGGTGCTGATAAGTCATGAAATATGACCTATTTACCTATGTTTTAGAGAGAATTTAATGGGATTATTATGCGTGATACTTTGAATTACGCATAAGTTATACAATTCTTTAATTTCATTGCATCGCATGAAATTTACCATTTATGTGAGTTATATTGATCCCATAGAGTGTTAACTTAGTTTATTATATTTGTAGGTCTTAATGAAGCAAAAGAAGGTCAGCCCAATTCAATTGGAGTCCAAATAGAACAAGGAATCAAAGAAAAATCGCAGTCCAATTCGTACTAGGATTCCAGCTTGCATATGTCTTCGTATTTGGGCCGTAACTTTCAACTCAAATATCGGATTGATGCGATTCAAGTTGGGCTGGAAAGATAATTCAAAGGGCTACAATTTTGTGTCTAATGATAATTTCCTAATTCGGACTTATAAGGGGCCAAACGTGGCAGTCAAGTAAAGCCTAAAAATTTGGGATTTTAAACCTACGAAAATTCTAGTTTTATTAGGATTTCTAGACCTATTTAAAGGTTCATTAGATCAAATTTAAGAGCACTCTTCTCTCTTCTCTCTTAGTCTCTCTCAGTCTCTTTTTGCCTCTCTCCCCCAATGTTTTCTTTAGATTTTTGTTTAGTATTTTTCATGGAAGGCTAAAACCTTAGCTTAGACTAAGGGGGATTCCCCTTTGTAAAATACTATTTATTCTTTTAATGCCATGAATGTGTTTCAATGTTTATAATTTCTTCTATTGATTGTTCATACCTATTATATTATTTTTTACTTGAAACTTTTAGGGTTTGAACCGTTTCATAAGTTCAGTCAGGCTTTTCTTATAGTTATGTAAGAACCCTAGATTTATCAAATACAAAACCTTAATTGCATTAGATATTATTGTTTGCTGCGTTATTGCTTGAGAGTATATCGTCCTTATGATTTTTCTAGTGTAGTTATTGATTTCATGCTTTAATCAATGGACAATCTTTAGAAAAATTTATATTAGAATTATTTATAAAGTTTTTATTGCAAATCTTCCGATTGATGGTTTGAGATGAGAAACCATCAATTGAGTTATGACATGGTAAAATTGAATTTATAGTATTCTTATAAAGTGGATGAACCTAAAGTCTAAGCATTTTTACTCATTGCATTTTTCTTAATTTTAATTATTAGTTTTCTACAAACCTTAAAATATTATTTTCTTTATTTTTACCCTTTTAAAAGTGTCTCTTGAATTCCAATCTCCTTGTGGTTCAAATAAACTTCCAAAGAGTGTTTCAAAATTTTCTAATCTACCTTTGCTGTTTCTAACCCAAACGCTCATGCACAGTAAAACAAAATAGGTCAAAGCAACAAAATAAACAAATAAAAGAAAAACAAAATGAAAAGAGAATGGAACGAAATTACCAATAGAGTGATCCATCGGTAACCTTGTCCCACGAAATTGTCTCTTGAATAAGCCGAAACTCCCTGGCAACGGTGCCAAAAAATTGATGTCGCTCAATAATAAGCGATACCTTATAGTACGTGTAAGGGGTTGTCAATCCTCAAGGAGTTGTGTTTCCAAAAGACAATGTAATTCAAGATCCAAGAAAGATAAGATAAATTTGGTTTATGGAAATTTTGTAAGTAATTTATGTAAAAAGGAACTAGGGTTTCGGGGTGTTTCTCTATACCAATATGATTCCTTGTAATTCCGATTAAAAACCTTGTTCTAATAATAGTTTGCAAGTTGATTATTTTCCTTTTAATTAAAAAGCTCTTGACATGGTTGAACTAATAAAACTCAGGAACACTATATTACCGAAGAAAATAAAGTGGCTAGAGTAATAATTAGAAAGACTTTTCAATTTATAAATCACAATACCTAATTAAAACCATGCAATATTCCTCCTTAATCATAAGAAAAACATGATTGAACTTATAGAAAGTATGGAATAAAACATACATCAATTAGGAATCAATAAATTAACAATCAACTGTAATTTAGCATTAAAAATAAAAGGGACTACAAGTATTCATACCGTTATGCAGAAAACATGGCTCCTAGCCCTAGCAAGAGGCTTAGCCAATCATAGCTAAGAAAAAAAGAAAACTAGAGAAAATAATTTCTAGAGAGAAAACTAGAAAAATAATAAAATAATCAAAATTGCCCCTAGGCGGCCAAGTTGCTATCCACCCTTTTTTCATTTAAGGCTCCAACGAAAAAATAATCTAGTATATCACGGGAGAAACATGCAATGCAATCCACGGCAAGGAGAAATTCACTTAAGGCTCTAAATGATCCTGTGTAATGCGGGTCAGTGTTGAAGATGTGCAATCCATAGTCAAAGTAAGGCTTCCACGTGAACTTCATTAAAGCTCTTTTGAATAATGATCTTGTGTGATGCGGTAGGAAAGGAAAGTGTGAGCTTGTGGGTTTGGTGGCCATGTGGGCTTGTGGGCTTTGTTTTTCTTTTTCTTTTCAAACATTAATTTGCACCTCTTTTCTTCTCTTTTGCTCCTTCCAGTTTGTGATATCTAACTCCAATCTAATCTAGCTTGTGCCTACAATCAAACATAGCTCAAATTAACATATAAGGGATTAAATTAATACATTTAAATGCATAAGTCATGTAATTCAATAAATTGAACAACAAACATTCATTTAAGTGTAATTAGACATTTAAGTGTAATTAGATATGAAATGCAACACAAGCCCAATAGAATCTCTCTAAAATGCATGTAAATAAGTCATATTTCATGACTTATCAAAACTGCCCTCACTGCAGTCTACACCATTAACCGTCTTCCTTCCTTAGCTCTCCAAAATGTGACTCCTTTTGAACGTCTCTATGGTACTCCAGCTTCATATTCTTCTCTTTGCGTCTTTGGTTGTGCATGTTTTGTTTTACTTCAGCCACACGAACATTCTAAATTAGAACCTAAATCTCGTCTATGTTGTTTTCTTGGGTATGAGATTGAACACAAAGGTTCTAGTTGTTGGGACCCTATCTCTCAACGTCTTCGCATTTCTCGTCATGTTATTTTCTAGGAACATACCACGTTTAATTCCCTTTCCAAGTTTAAAACTTGTTCCACCCCTTCCTTTTTTACTAATCCATCACTGCCTTTGTTTCCTCACGCTACCTCTCCAGACCCTTCTGCACTTCTTCCTATATCTCCTGTTGACTCTCCGACATCGCCCCAAGAACCTGCACCGCCCGTGGATCCTGTCACTGATCAGACTCCTCTCCTCCCCCTTCGTCGCTCTGACCGGGTAAGAGCACCTCCTGCTCATTTGCGTGATTATTCTTGTTTTTCAGCTGTACTTTCCCTTCATGAGCCTCACACCTATCGTGAGGCATGTACTAATCCTCTTTGGCAGCAAGCAATGACAGAGGAACTTCAGGCTTTGGAGAAGACACACACTTGGGATTTGGTTGATTTGCCTCGTGGTAAATCTGTCATTGGTTGCAAATGGGTCTACAAGATCAAGACCAAATCTGATGGCACTATTGAACGGTATAAGGCTCGTCTTGTCGCCAAGGGATATGCTCAGGAATATGGGATTGACTATGAGGAGATTTTTGCCCCTGTTGCTCGTATTACCTCTGTTTGCAATCATCTTACTATTGCTACAGTTCATCAGTGGTCTCTTTTTCATATGGATGTTAAGAATGTCTTTTTAAATGGTGATCTCACTGAAGAAGTCTATATGCAGGTACCTCCTTCTTCGTCATGCTCTTTATGGTCTTAAGCAAGCTCCTCAAGCCTGGTTTGCCAAGTTTAGCAATACTTTGCATCAGTTTGGCTTTTCCTCCAGTCCTTATGATACAACATTGTTTATCCACTGATCTGATCAGGGTATGATTCTTCTTCGATTATATGTTGATGACATAATCATTACTGGGGATGATCACTTTGGCATTTCTGATTTCAAGAAATTTCTCCACCAACAATTTGAGATGAAGGATCTTGGTCATCTGGGTTACTTTCTAGGCCTTAAGGTCTCTTCGGATTCCACTGGCTATTATCTCTCTCAGGCCAAGTATGCCTCTGACTTGTTATCTCGTGCTGGCCTAACTGACACTAAAGTGGTTTCTACACCACTTGAGATGAATGCTCGCCTTACTCCCTTGGATGACACACCTTTAAGTGATGCCACTCTCTATCGTCAGCTTGTTGGCAGCTTAGTCTATCTCACTGTAACCCGCCCTGATATTGCTCATGCTGTCCATTTGGTGAGTTAATTCTTGGCTGCTCCCCACTCTACACACTATGCTGCAGTGCTTCACATTCTCCACTACATCAAGGGTACAATGTTTCATGGTCTTCACTTCTCTGCTCACTCCACCCTTGATCTTTGTGCTTACTCTGATGCTGATTGGGTCGGGGATCCTACTAACTGCCGCTCTACTACTGGCTTTTGTTTCTTTTTAGGAGACTCTCTTATTTTCTGGCGCAGTAAGAAACAACATATTGTGTCTCGCTCTAGCACTGAGACAAAGTACCGTGCTCTAACTGATACTACCTCTGAACTTCTCACTCTTCGCTAGTTGTTCGAAGATATGGGTCTTACACATTCTTCACCGACTGTCATACGTTATGACAATCGTAGTGCTATTCAGATTACGCATAATGATGTTTTCCATGAGCGCACCAAAGCATATTGAGATTGATTGTCATCTTGTGCGTCATCATCTGTCTGCTGGCATTTTCGTCTTCGTCTTCTTCCAGTTAGCTCATCTGATCAGACTGTTGATATCTTTACTAAGACCTTTCCTCCTGGTCGTTTTCGTGATCTTGTTTCCAAACTCAAGATGGCTTCAGTCAGACCACCTTGTTTCCTAGTTTGTATTTACTATACCGTACCCTAGGGCCTATATATATTCTCTTACTTGATGTTAGTACTCAATACACAGTTTATTCTCTCTGTCTCTTTGTGCTCCCCTCTCTAAATAACAAGTACAATATTTTGATATGTGTTTGTTGGTGTGTTTATATACATAGAGGCTTATTTATTATACTACTCCTTATATTTTCTAGACAATACATAGGTCTATTTATAAACTTCCCCCCTCCAAGGTGTAGAGGAAGAAAATTTGATTTACTATGTATTTACTAAACGGCATACCTAATGTGAGTAGAGAGAGAGAGAGAGAGAGAAGACCCTGGAAACCGAGTCTAGGCTGATTTGACTATACACGGATATATTCTCATATTTGACAGCCACATTTGTCGAGCAAAGTGCAAATTACATGCGATTGTGCACAAGAGACAAAGAGAGAAGAGAAGCGCTACGTTAGCCACAGTTGTTGAGCAAAGATCAAACTTACTCAATACACATATGGTAGTTTATGGGCGAGCAAACTCTCATTTGTGTTCTGTCGTTGATAATGAGGAAGCTAACGTGAGAGAAAGAAAGTGTGCTCCGAAGGTTGAAATGAGTGTTTGTAATACTTGGGAGCTCTAAACAAACGGACCCCAAAATTGTTAAAGCAAAAAATTAATTTTTTTTTTCTTGGTCAAGTCAACTACAACTGTACCCCTTGCAGTCAAAATCAACGATGATATGGTGGTGTGTTTGTTGGACACATGGCGAAGTGAGCGGTGGCACGTTATTGAGGCAGTGTAGCGCGTACATAGCTCCTATCTAGTTGATTTTATCGGTGTTGGATAGATTGTTCGACAATTTATACTAGATAGCACTCGGAGAGCTTCAACAGAGACTGGCGACACGAGAACTCCGTGGAGATTATTGCCAAAAATCAAACGGCGCGTGGAAGGTTTAGCTGGAGACACTGTGTGTGGAGGAGACGTTGTTGAGTGTCAATACATAGAAAGTCTATTTATAAACTAACATCCCCCATGTATTAGTTTATATTCATGATTAGTAAGGTCCAAGCAAACTCTTGATGGTTAATTAAGGTGTAGAGGAACGAAAATTTGAGTTTGGAACAATCGGCCAATGAAGGTAGATTTGAGAGGAGAGCTATGTGAGAGACATGAGATAATTGCAAACCTTGTATCTCTCCCACTCCTCCACGCCCATTTATCCAAATAACTCCATTGTTACTCAGAATTCTCCTAGGAGATTATAGAATTATGATAGTCAATGTTTTCTTCATAAATCCAAGGGGATAATGTGAGAAGTGTGTCTTAGAGAGAGAGAGATTGTGTGATTTTTGAGAGAGAGAGAGAGAGAGCAAGGGGATCCTTTCATTTGGTATCAGAGCTGATTACGACCATGGTGATTAACAAGAGTGGTTCCAATCGGAGTTCTTGATGAAGGATTGCAAAGTGCAAACAAATTGATGGGCACTCGGGTACAATTGAGCACACAAGTTTGAGGCTTGAGCAGGTGGAATTGGCTGATCTTCAAGCCATTGAGGGACGTACAAAAGACCGGTTGGAGCAACCAGTTGCAACACAAGAGGAGCAAACTCCAAAAGTGATTGGGAGAGCAAATTCCAAACTCTAGAGAAGCTCAGGGGTTATAGGGGCTGTGAGGCTAGCCACAATTGAATATAGATTAGAGTCCAAGCTAATCAGCCACGGGTTGGAGCAATGGGTGAGGTTTTTGAAAATGCAAAAGCAATTTTGGGTGATTTTGGTGACGATTGAGGAAAGAAGGAATGTGAGGAACAATGCTAGGTTCATGACATCGATTGTGCACAAGAGAGAGAGAGAGAGAAGAGAAGCGCTGACGTGGTAGCCACAGTTGTTGAGCAAAGCGATCAAACTTACATTGGAAGAGCGTGGCAGTGATTCAAGTGCACACATATGGTAGTTGTTGAACATGGGCGAGCAACTTCTTACATTTAGATAACATTGATATGGTTTCAAAGTTGTGGCATGATAGGTTGTGATAATTTTTAGAGCAATTCAACTTAGGTGGCCTCCACTAGACTATGGAATTATTGTAAACTAAAGATGTTATTCTATGAGGTATAAGGGGCTGTTTGTCACTTACAATAGGATTAGGAATTTGTCAAGATGCATAAACTAAAGCATGAGTGGGTTGAAAGATGAAGTGAGGTTGGCAATCGTGCAAGGGCCAAGCTTGGGTGAGGCCTATGCAGGCTAAAATTCAAGAGCAATACCTAGCTAATCAAGAGAAGCACAAGTGTTTGACAATTGGGAGCAACAAGTTCTCAACAAGTTGCTGCCCTTGGGCCCAAAGCTAAAGTTCTGAATGTGATAAAGGTGGCTAAACAAACGGACTAAGGTAGCCCAAGTAATAAAATTGTTGCAAAGAAGGAATCTACGCACTTGAAAAAATCTAGAATTGAGAGTGGGGAGGTACCCAATGGTTGAAATTGGGATTTTTGGGACTTCAAGAACCTTATTGTTCATGTGAAGGAAGGCAAGTGTGGCTGCAAGTGAAGGAAAAACCCAACTACAAGGTCAACTCAAGGGGAAGGTCAACCCCTTGCAAGAAGAGATTGGGTCAAAATCAACGATGACGATCAAAGCTGAGACATGGTGGTAGGGCATTAGTATGACGTGGTGCATGTGATTTTGGTTGGTTGATTTACAAAGATGCACTTCATTCCCCTCTCTCATCCTTATACGGTTTCAGGGTGGCTTTCATTCTTGCAACATATGCGAATGGTTTGATCTTCCATTGTGATGAGCGGCCTTCACATCATTGTTTTGGGAAGGCTTAGAACAAGTAGTTGTGTAGTTCCTCTTATCACCCTCAATTTGATGAGCTGAGGTAGTTGAGGCATTACAGCTATGACAAGCCAAGAGTAGCGCGGAATATTGGTGCAACTACCACACTTCTACCAAACTATCACCAGCATGTTACTTACCTCAAAGTGCCTGGGCTCCTATCTAGTTGAGTTGTGGGGCTTTTGGAGCACAATTTGGTGGCTGCCCAAGCTAGGATGAAGCAACAAGTGTAGAGCCGAGATGGATAGATTGTTCGATGATCTTTTTGATCCAATGGTATGCTGGATGTATACATCCAGTTTTCCATTGTCTTTCCTCAACTAAGTTGGGGGACTATCACTCCTATATCAAGGCTCGGAGACGCTTCAACAGAGACTTGGCGACACGAGAAGCGTGTGAGGCGCGTGGAGATTATTGCCAAAAATTCAAACGGCGCTTTGATGGTTAATTAAGTGTGGAAGGTCCTTAATTGTTAGAGATTCTAATTGACCTTGGTTGTTGCTTGATTCTGAGAAGAGACAGCTCGGCCAATGAGAGGAGTGTGTGGATCTGGAGGAGACCTCGGCCAATACGTTGTTGTTATCTCTCCCACTCCTAGTGTCCATTTATCCAAATCTATGACTTGAACTAGGAGATTATAGAATTAGAAATTCAGAGAGAATGAATCCTTGATTGTGTGAGTAGGTAGTAGAGAGAGAAAGCAAGGGTATCCTTTCAGCAAGATAGTTTATGACAACGGAGAAATGCCAAAACCTGTAGCAACGAAGAGATGCCGAAAATTGTCTAGTGAAGATCACAAGGAGGTGGCTCTAATACTATGTTGAGTATAAAGCGAAGAGAGAAGAAGAAAAGAGATTAGAGTTTAGAGAAAGAGAGAAAGAACACAAAGGGTTATGTGGTTAGTTCAGCCTTACTACCTACGTTTACGGTGATAAAGCCCTAAAGGCTACATCTTGAATATTTTGATGAGTACAATATTTGATATGTGTTGGTTGGTGTGTTTATTGTGTATACATAGAAGTCCTATTTATACTAGCACTAGGAGACTAGATCCATATATTTTAGCAATGTGGGACAATATATAGGAAAGTGTATTTTTACACTAACATATCTAATACTCTAACCTTTATATACTAACTATGAATCGATGCGGGAATGGTGTGCTTTTTATTGCATTTTAACTTTTAAGTTTCTTTTACAATTTTATGATGGAATCAAGAATTAGTAGCTAACTCTTTGTTTGGTTACTGATATTGGCGGAAAGTGGAAACTGAAAGGAAACAATGTATTGGGTATTGGAAAAACCTAACCTTGGTCTTGTTAGTTATTCATTTCTTGGATTGGATTTTTTATCTCTAATATGTTTATGGGTTTATCTTGTTGTGAATGAGTCACTGTAGAACAATTGAAGTAAATAGATAAATAATGGATTCCTGAAGGTTAAGCCATCATCAAGTGGACATGTTGATTATTAGCTTTGCATATTCGTTTTATTTAAGTTGTATTGTTGGGTTTACAAATATTGTTCTGTAAAAGCAAAGTAACATGGTTGGCAATGTATTTCTAAACATAGGAATCGTTATATTATATCTAGTTGCAGTTATGCAAATTGAGATAAGTTTCTTCTTGAAATTGAGATATATTGTTTCAGAGAAAAATATTCTTGTGGTTTATTTCTTTGTCGGATTTTTTAAGTAGTTTTTACTATTTTTTATTCAGTTATTTGTCCCCATTTGGATTATCAAATTGTTACCACGATCTTTAGTCTTTATATGCATTGAACTCCAATAGACTGGTATTTGGTGTCCCACTTCTTTCCCAATACATATTCGTAGACTGTCCATCTCTCTCAGCATCAGATATCATTTGGTATCTGTGCGTGCTTATTGGTTCACAAGGCTCGTCTACTCATTAGTGAAGATAACTAGTTAAGATTTGCAAATTAAGCAAGTAGCTGTTTTGTACTACCTAAGGAAGCACACAATTGCCACTTGGCTCCATTCTCTATACAGGTTCTTTGGAAATTCTTGTTGTTTTGTATTGAGACATTTGGCAATCTCCGGCCTAAATGCCTATTAGAAATGAAAAAGGACATTTGTGATACCATAAAGTACTTCACAATGTTTCGATATTGCATCTGTGTTAATGATCTTATCTCATTTAAAAATTCCTTCTTGTTGTTCTCTATAAGACATTTGAGAGGATTGTTAGGCCCTTCTATCATTTAATTATGTCTGGACCCAGATGTATTTTTCTACTTGTTTTACTTTGGAGTTTGGAGCCAAATAATATGATTGCATTGTGGCTAGCAGATTATTCAATTGAAACCTCATTAGCCTTCAAATTGGAGCATGTTGGGAAATTTTTTTCTTCCAAACCGGGTTTGAGCAATCCCAGTGGTTCATAAGACATCTGCGTGCGTGCATGTGTATGTGGGGCAAAGTTTTCTTCCAAATTGGATTGAAAGAATCTTCTTCAACCCATTGCGTATTGGTTTATAAGATATGTGTATCTAAACAATTCACATGACAATGCTCATTTGAGTCACCATGCAGTGGGTCAGAGAAACTTTTCTCTAGTATGGAGGAAAATTATGTCCTTTCACATAAACTCGTGTAAGAGAGAGCTAGAAGTGGAGACCTCTTATTGTCTAACGATGATGTATGCTGCAGGGCTGCTTGTCTTGTAATATGTCTGTTTGTATCGCTTTGTTTTGATATATATATATATATATATATATATATAAAGAAAGAATAAAGTACCTCTTTTACTCTTGTTGATTGATTTCTTTTACTTTGTTGAGTTTGTAAAATGGTGGACTTGATGGTCATCGCCCTTGTAATTTATTTGTTTTTTGTTGTTTTTGTAAATTGGTGGACTTGATGATCACTGCAATGTAGCTTATGCAATGTAGTCGTTAATAAGTGAGTATGATATTCTGGCTTGGGTGTTTATGGTTTTCATTGACTATCTATTGTGACAGAGGAGTCATTCTTCCATATGATGAAACATTAGCCATTGTAGCATCTATTGTTTAATACCCACATATTTTGATTGCCTTTCCAAGAAATGGGAAGACAAGACATGCTTTCCCTATCAAGGCTGAGGAGAAGGCAGAGAAAACAGCATTTGATGTGAAATTGGAGAAGTTTGATGAAGCTGCAAAATCAAGGCGATCAAAGAAGTAAGAGCTTTTACTAATCTGGGATTGAAAGAGGCTTAAGAACTGGTTGAGAAGGTTTCGTTTTGGTTAAACAAGGGGTCACTAAGGAGTACGGAGGCAAATGCCATAATAGAGAAAATAAAGGCTGCTGGAGGAGTTACAATTATGGAATAAAATTCCCAGGTTGCTTGATTCTGCTCTAACTGGTTTTACGATTTGCAGTGTTTCCATTATTCAAATATATGAATTTTGTAATGTGGATGGATAGTCATCACAAGAGATACTGAAGAACAATTAGAGTTGAACTTATTATGTTAGGCTTGATTTGAATTGAATTTTCAGTTGATATTGCAAGATCAGTAGTTACTTATGTTGATCATTGTTACATGTTTCATTCATGTGGAAATGACTTCTGATTAGACTATCTTTCAAATGATATTGCCTGACTGAACCATTGTTTGTTTTGTTGGATTTACACACAAAAATGCACCACCAACACTAGGTCTGTTTTACAGCTACACAACTAAAAAAAATGCAGTCTTTTGATAGTCTCAGATTTATGGAGATGTTCAGCATGTATACCACAACATTCAAAGTGCTTCATTATGCTTATCTGCATTGTTCTTGTTTTCAAGGAAATCAGTTTGTGTCAGCGTCTCAGGATGTGATGATGCACGTACATGGTTACTTGTTATTGGATAGTTCTTACACATAGATGTAGTTTTGGTTATAAAGGCATGTATCACATTTGAAATTGAACTCTGAACAACAAATAGATAAATAAAACATAGGGAAAAATATATCTTTGGGTTGGCAATCATAAAAAGGTTCATCAAGTCCTTCCAAAAGTTTAATGCCAAGTAACACCTAAATGCTTTGAGGTCTCGACCAGTGCTTCTGGCACAAATGTAGCCTGTATGTCACAACTTACAAGGTAACAAAACCTCACGGCCTTGTCACTTTTAAGATTCAAATTGTGCTAAGTTGCTTCATATTATTGTCAAAATGGTTACTATCCTTGAGATTATATGCTTAAGTTAAGAGCAAAAATACCAACCGAGAAAGGATTCCCATGTGTCAAGTATTTCTTGTCTTTTGTCATCAATTTGACTTTGTCATCTGTTGAGAGTTGAGACTAGATAAGCTCACGACTTTGAAATCAAGTTGAACCTCGGCTCAAAGGCACAAGGTAATTTGAGGCAATCCATCGTCCTCTTCTTATACATACATGCATACAAGATGGGCTAAAGGTGGAGATGAAAGGTGTAGACAGTCATATCCATGTTCGGCTGAACTGGAATTCTGGAAATGGTGGATAAGGGTTGTCTGGTTGAGAGGGGTTGGCAGTCGGCACTCCTATCCTAGAATTGGATAGAGAATAGTTGGGATATTCCACTAGAGGAGGCAGAGAGTGACATCAAAAGTAGGATTATCAAACAGATAGCATCATATCATCGCTATTGAGAATTGACCCATCGAATCAACCACCTTTAGCAGGAAATAAAGATCCCTTCCACTCACCATTATAGAAATACAGAATATTTGTGTTGATCAGTAAATGTATATGTCCAATGCTACAGAAAATTCATTTCTTCTCGCATGCATAAACTACAAAGTAGTATTTGCAGAAATTTTACACTTCTTTGCCTGTTCTGTAACCAATACTGGTTCCTACTAAAGATCTGATAGATGGGCATGAGGCTTCTCCTTTGTGAGTTAAACCGGTAAAAGAATTCCTCATAGTGGCAGAAAATTACTCGGCAAGGTTTTTAATCAGCTGGTTCAACAAGGTTTGCTGGCTATAGGTTTTTTCTTTCAAGCAGGAATTCACATAATTAGGCAATGGATTATCAAGCATGTCAAGCCAATATTATATGATTAACACATGGATTCCCAACAACAGAATATTAAAATCATTCAAGAAGGTAAGAAGAAAACAAACTAGTCAAAATGCACGTGGCTCCCTAGATATGAGCCATGACTTGTACCCCCTCGATTGCAATAAATCAAATAGGTTCACAACTCTAACATCCACATTCAGAGAGTACGACAGCAAATGTCAATTTAGGGATGAAAAGGACCCCAACTAGTCTACCAATAGCTTTGCTACATTAATGAACAATCTAAGATAGAGTACCTCGAATCCTACAGTTCCATTAAGTTGATGAAGAACCAGCCATGGAGGTCACCTTCTTTAGAAGGCCTTTAATTTCGGCCTCCAGTTTGGCTCTAGTCTCTGGAGATAGATTATCTCCTGACTTCTCCAGCATTGATGTCATCATCTGAAGATTTTGCCTTATAAAGTCAAGTGGAGGCGCCTCACTAGGGTTAGGCATTGACCCTGATGCCTTTCCAGGGGTCATCTGTCCTTCCTTTGGTGGAGAGCCAAGAGTTGTGAGCAAAGTCCCATCTGGTCCCAAAACTCTGGAGCTGGCTGAAAGATGATGGAGTCGATAATTGACAAGGGCTGCACCAAAAGGGTTATTCATCTCTAGACTCCGAGAAGCTTCCTCAGCATCAGCACTTTTCATAAAAACCAACTGGACACTACCAGAATCTTTCGACCACTGTGTTTCTGATTCTTTCAAGGGCCCAAACCTGCAAAATGTTGTGACCACGTCTTCTTTTGAAGGCATGGAGTCTCCTGGGGCAAATGTCAACAGAAGAGCAGTCCCCAGAGCTTCTCCGTTAGTATCAACTTGACCATAATTTACATTAAAATCTGGTTTCCCAGCAGTCAATTTACTTCTCTGATGCTCTGAAGTGGCTTCTCCTTTTCTCTGCCTCTTCTTCTTCCGCTCAGGTTTGATTTGAGATAAATGCCCGTTAGTCTCCGGAGCTTCCTTTCCGAAGGAGATATATTCAGCACTTATTCCATTTAAATCTGGTATGCCCACAGTGAGTATATTCTCAGATGTTGCTTTATCCTTCCTCTTTCTCCCTCTCTTCCTAGGTTTACCTTCGGCTGAGAGGAGGCCAATCTCTTGTGGATCTTTAACCAAGAAGCCAGGTTTAGCAATATTTCCAACAACATTCTGTAGGCCAGCAGCAACTTCAGAGTTCAGACATACTGATGTCGCTTCTTCCTTCCCTTCCTTATCATTTTTCTGACTAATACCTTCAAGAGAATGTGGGCTCACTACCCCCAGATCTATGACCAATGAACCAGTCGTAGTAATGCCTCCATTCAGCTGTTGTACACCAGAAGTAGTTTGAATCTCTGAGTGCCCTGAAGCAGCTTCTTTCCTCTTTCTCTTTTTCGGCTCAGGTTTGCCTGCAGAAGCAACATGGCCCACAACCTGTTGATCTTCAACAAATGATGAAGGTGTGGCATTGTTCCCATTCAAATCCGGTATACCAGCCACTTGTTTTGTTTGCAGACCCGTTGGACTTGCTCCATTCTTTAGCTGTGTTTGCTTAGGTTTGCCATTGGGCATGAGATGGTAATCTTTCAAAAATGAGCTACTTTTAGTAATGTTTATATTCACATCTGATAGGCCCGAAAGTGGTTTAGTCTTCAATCGCCCCGAGTTTGCTTTTCCTTTTTTCTTTCCCATCTTCCCCTCAGGTTTAGCATCGGATGAAGGCTGCCTGATCTCTATTGAATCTTTTCCTGTATGCGTATCAGGGCTTCTAATAACATCCATTACACCAGAGACATTGCTTCCAACTACATTCGGTATGCTAGAGGTAAGTTCAGCCCCTGAATGCTGCAAGGTTGCCCGCTTCTCCCTTTTCTTTGAACCAGATTTATTCGCAGGGGAAGGATGCTTATTCTCCGGTAGATTATTTCTCAACAAGCTGGGTTCAGCAGTTATAGTCTCATTTTGACCAGCCATATTCTTACAGTTCAACTCATAAATAGATTCATCGTGATACACCGAAATTCTATATCTGGAAAAGAACCACTCAATTGAATCAAAATTTTCGTTCTCATTTGGATATAGGCAATCCACAGCTGTAAAACGGAGTTCAGAGAGCAACTGAGCTGAAGATTCGTTTATTAACTCTGAATTACCATTTTTATTGCTCCCACTTATGAATTTCTTGTGCCATTTTCTCCAGAAACTCTTGCTGCTACATTTAGCAATTGCAGGGGACTCAGTAAACTGGCTAGAACTGATATTTGCATCCTCCCCTTCAGGAACTTTTGGAGCCTTAGGGTCTTCTGTTTCAGCTGGCACGCCTTTTTGCCCCCAGTTTATGTATGGGTAAGATAAGTACCTGCTCTTTTTCCGTTCTCTTGACTCAAAGCCCTTCTCAGTTTTTGCCTCGCTCCCACCTTCAACTTCAGAATCCTTCTCCCTCTTTCTCTTCATGGATTTTGATGCCATTTCACTTGAGACAGGAACTTTATCAGCAGCATTGCTTTTGCAGTTCTTTAGTACTACATCCATTGCCCCGCTCAATACCTGGGCTAGATCTTCATTCTTCTCTTGTGGTAAAACTTGATGCCTTGATACCTTTGATTGCTTCCGCAACCTAGTTAATGGCGTGCTTTGCAAGTTCTCTTCAGCTGTCTCTGTAATTTGGTCTTCTATCTGAATATCAGATTTTCTTTTAGCCATTAAAATGTCATCATCATTGTCTTCAACACTTGTTTCTCGGAGTTGATGCATTGGCAATTGTAAATGCCCTATGGAACTGTAGAATGCTGATAACCGATTTTGTGCAACAGCAAACTCAATCATTCCAGGCATGCAACCAACCATCGCAAGTGTTTTGAGTTGCACAAGAAAGTTTGCAGGTTGAAACTGAGTGACTGAAAATTCACCAACTTCACCAGATACTGGATCAGGTCCAGTAACTCCTTCCTTGGATTGAGCATAACGAGCTGATGACTGACTTTGTTTCAAAGCACAAGAACAAGTCATCTCCAACTTCACATGCCTACCAAACTCTTGCGCAGCCTTCTCCACAGCTCCAAGGAAGCTTCTAGACTTGTTTTGCAGCAACATATTTTCAAAGTTCTTTTGGAAAGGCTTCAATTGAGATGGGCTGCACCAAGCAACATGGCTGTTCCCAAAATATCCAACAAGTACACAGTCCCTCTGCTCAACCTTTGCAATATACTCCGGTGCATCCAAAGGATCATAAATCTTTCCCGCCCACCATGTCTTACTTTTGGTTTTAACCCACACAACTTCACCCACAGAAAAATTATATCCTTGATTATCATTTCCCTTCTCCTCCTCATCCTCAGCTTCTTTTGACTTCTCTCCACTAGCCGTCAATCCACAACATTTTTCTTCATCAAGGTTATCTTGAACAAGTCCACCTGGAGGACCACAAATATCCACAAAAAGCGATATACCATCTCCCAAAACGTCAATCTTCCTAGGTGAATGAGCCCCATCTAATCCTGACCCACTGTCTTCTTTCATCAACTCTTCTTGCACAACCTTCTCAACTCCCACATCCTCACTCCCATTACTCACCAAACCCACAAACGCCTCATCCAATTCTGAGTCCATGGAACCCTTTTGTGCCTCATTATCCCTATCAACCTCACCATCTACCAAACAACCATTCTCAATACCAACACCATTCATTCCAACCTCTTCAATACTGACCATATTTTCCACACCCACAGCCACATTTTCACCTTCAACACCACCATTCATGCCACCCTCTTCAATACTGACCCTTGTTTCCACACCCACAACCACATTTTCACCTTCAACACCACCCTCTTCAATACTAACCATTGTTTCCACACCCACAACCACATTTTCATCTTCAACACCACCATGCATACCACCCTCTTCAATACTGACCGTTGATTCCACACCCACAACCACATTTTCACCTTCAACATCACCATCTCTTTCCTCAACCTCAACCACTGGATTCACCACTTCCACATTATCAACCCCAACCCCAACCCCAACACCAACCCCTTTGCCATTTTCTTCAACTGAAATCTCCAGAATGGGCTCTAACCCAGTAAAGTTCTCACTCAAATCAAACAACCCAGCAGACCCAGAAGCTTCTTCTAGGTTTTTATCTCCTGGGTCTTGAGCTTCTAGGGTTTCTGGGGTTTTTGGGTTATCCATATACAAAGAATGTTCCAAGTCTTCCTTTGCTTTTTTCCCAATATGTCAAACTCACAACCACTTTACACTGATCAAAAACAGAAAACAAACACAAAAATGAAATCTTTGTCACTATATAGCTTCTACACTATTCATAGAAAGATTCCAATCAAACCAAACACACACAAAAAAGGGAAAAACAGCAATTTTTTTTTTAGCCAAAAAATAATATTTCAGTGACAAGTACAAAAAAAAAAATTAAAAAAAAAAAAAAAAAAAGGTACCTGAGGAACATAGAACTTAGCATTACATTAGTGGTTGATCCAACTCGGCCCAGTTGAAGAAGCAGGTTGATTTTTTCTAGAGAGAGAGGATTATGATGGGAGAGTTGAAAGAGGAAGAAAAATAAAATGTTGTGGGCTCTG
The DNA here is from genome assembly GCA_907173295.1 of Fagus sylvatica. Lineage (NCBI taxonomy): Eukaryota > Viridiplantae > Streptophyta > Magnoliopsida > Fagales > Fagaceae > Fagus > Fagus sylvatica. Next base: position 45,826,999 of record OU015762.1, read on the forward strand.
AGACGCTGAGACAGCACTATTTTAGGCACAGCAATTTACTCCTGAAGGAGAGAGTGAGAGTGAGTGAAAGTGAGAGAGAGAGATCCTCTTTTTATGTGACTGTCCCGGTAAACTTAGAGCTGTCCGTATTTAATGAGCTTTTTCTGTTGTGCCTTCCAAATATACAAAACTAATCTTGTTGTGTTCCTTTCTCACACAAATTGTGTTCTTGTTCTTGATAAATGCACACCATCAGATCTAGGTTTTTTTTTTTTTTTTTTTAAATACAATTTTATTCTTATCCAATTTATCTAAACCAAAATCGAGTTTAAAAACCCAAAGACCCTTATGTGACGATAATAGATTTTAACAAATACTAAAAACCAATTAGTATTTTAGTATGATGATAAAAAGTAATATTCATGTAACCAACATCATATGTTCAAATCCTATCTTATAAAAAAAATAATAATAATAATATAATATAATAATTTTAATTTTAATATATAATTGTTATTTACAATTTTACATATAAGTTAGCCTAAATTCCTTATTTGCAAAATACTTTACCAACTGTAATGGAAACCATAAAAAAACATAATTAATTACATGGAAGATATCAATGACAATTACAATTATAGCCGATAAAAGTATTAGTAGCCCACATACAACATAATGTGAGAGACTAATAGGCTCAACCCAAACAGTCCACACACGTTTTCTTTAATCGTTACTCTGTGGGCATTGGAATAACTTGCACCATATTTGAATAAAGTATTGAAATCATTTTTATTAATATGAGGAAAGGACAAAATTTCCTTCAAAGCTTATGTTTATTTATACACTTTTAAAGTCATTTAGTAATATTAAGAAAGGACAATCTATCCGTTTTTTTTTTTTTTACAATGAATTCGACCATCAAAATAGAATAATTATCAATTGATTTTACTCTTTTGGTAAAGATTCCATTTTGTTTCTTTCTTTCCGTTTCGATAAAATTTATCTATTGATTTACTCTATAAATAACACACTTTTGCCAATTGAGGTCTAAAATAGTAAAATGCCTAAAGTCATGTTCCACTCAAATCTTAATATATATATATATATATATATATATTTATGACTGAATGTGTTCGGGCTAGTTTGCGCGTACCTCAACTAATCCCAAAAAAACACGTAACACCCTACTAACCACGTATACCACAATAATCGTAAGGCTCTACTGTAGGTAAGTGGCCTTGAGGGGATTCAAACTAATGACCAATGAGAAACACACTCAAATCATAATAATTGTTATCATCAAATGTGATGTAGTAATCATCATATGTATGTTATTACTATCCAATATAATATTGGTACTAACTACTATCTAATGTTTTTATATATTAAATATTAAAAAAATGGTACTAAACAATGTGATAATAAATACCATTATATATGATGTTGGTATTATCAAATATAGCATTTTACAAACTAGAAAAGTACCATACCCAATATATATATATATATATATATATATATATATCAATATTGTAGAATAACTCAATAACCCCATGTCTTGCCAATACAAATAAGAAAGGAGAAAATTCGTTTTCATTGAAATGCCAACTAGTGTAATAGACCGCCTCCATCAATTATCATGGACATGAATGGAAAACTATATGGGTGAAGCGGCATGGCCACTCCGAAAGGTTAGGTAGAGAAGCACACTTTTCATTGAAAAATTCACACCTTCATTCATATGATGGTATGTTACTTTGGCCCACCACCACACAAAAACAAAAGGGGTGTGAGGGTACAGATTTTTCAATAAGAAAATGGGAGTCGCTATTTCCATACCACTTTTCTATATTGGTTTAGAAATATCAAAAAGTGGTATGGAAATATCATTTACCTAAAAACATTTGTGATTCTAAAACTATTCAAATCAAACCTTGTGCATGACTTCTCTCTGTTTCTCTCTTAAGTAAAATGTACTAAGATTTAGACAAAAAAAAAATAAAAGAGAGTAAAATACTAAAATGTACTACTTCAATATTGTATGGATCACGATGATGACTTTCACAATGTTTTTGGTTCCTCATTTTTGTAAAATAATTTTGGTTGTAGGAGAAAAGTGGAACCGGAAAGGGCTACTGCCGTTTTTCTTTTTAGCCTCATCTTTATTTAAACAAATTGTATACAAAAATACAAATAAATACATTTCTTATAAAGATGGTATCTTATTAGAATTTTTGAAATAACTCTACCATAGAATTCTTAAAATTTTATCTATGTATTTAAATGAATGTATTAGATTTCAAGTAATCTAACTATAAAAAAAAATTATTAACAATAGTATCTATTTAAATTATTAATAAGAAGATAAACTCTAATCCACTTATTTCAAAATGAATGGATAAGATTTTAAGATCTCTGATTGAGTTAAATCAAATCATGTTTTCTTTACTTTTTGAAATAGATTAATCCAAATTGTTCAATGACCCTTTCTTTCCTATATCCCCCCAGGCCCCCCACCAAAAAAAAAAAACTTGGATTGGGCCAAGTGAAAAAGATGGTAATATGGCTATTGGCTATAGGGAGTTGGGTGGGCTTTAAAGGAGAAACCCCAAACCTTTCTTCAGTGGGCCTCTTTGTTGGCAAAACATAATATAATATAGAGAGATTCATAAATTGTACATCTATACAACAAGGGTTTAAGATTAATCAAAGGTATCAAAGCTGATCATCCCTCTTCAATTCCTGGGCAAAGGCCACTCCAGGAAGTACTGGACTCTTAAATAATTCATCCGAAAGAAGCTCACTAAAGAACATGGCATATGTACATTTGTAATGTCATCATTGCTATTTCCATGGTTAAATTGCACATTGTTGGTAAATGTGAAAGTGACATGATCAAAATAAAGCTACTACCATCTAAACAATAATGGATAGCACTCAAAACATATTTGGGACAACAAATAAATGTTCAAAGCAAAATGAAAACAATTCTAAGTAATGTGACTCTGGATGTGATATCAACATTCAATATGGTACGGTTCACCAAATCATGTTTTTAATGCAATTCTGTCCCCCTATTTGACTTTGTGAATAGAAGAAGCTTTCAACTGGCTGGTTCATATCTACAAACACAATCATATATGTTTCCTTTAATCAATTTCTCTGCCAACCTCTGATTCTTCACCATTGCAAGCTGCAAGACAAGTTTTTCATGTCAAAGGAAAACTTAAAACCCCACTGTCCTCCTAACACCGCTTACAAGTTTTCTAGCATGCATGCAGTTTGAAAGCAAGGAGTTCATTTTGATGAAAATATGTCAGGAACATAGACAAACAATTTCACCCCTCTTTTCACATTCCAAATGAGACACAAGAACATAGAGTCTCACCTTCAAGGCATCACATTTAAACTGCGCATTGAAGTTGGTGTGTAAAGCTCTACCCATGCCTTCTAAAATAATCTGCACAGCACAAATTCTAATTATAGTGTGTCTTTCTCTTTCTTTCTTTCTATTTTCTTGATTTTATATTTGCAACAATTTGTTCTCAACAGAAAAGGAACATTAAAAAATAAAATAAAAGAGAAAAAGCTTGACATGGATTTCCATAAACAGAACAAGCATCATACCAAATCAGCATCTTTTGCAGCAGCAGCTAGCTCAGAGCTGACCTGTCTTAAGTCAATGCATGGACTCCCACATCCATTCTCAACAACCATCAGTGGAACCGAAGATGAGTTTTCTTTAGAGCCATCTAAGGTGTCAATCATTGCATCCACAAGTAAGCCTCCTGCTTCAGCAGCTCTGCGAAGAATGTCACAATGCTGTGGACAAGAAGAATCAGTTCCCTTCTTTTGATTAATTATGTGACATCAAGAATACTTTTTTTCAGTGAATGATGGGACCATGAATACCAAATAAATAAAATGAGGGAGTAACTCAGATAACATGTCCAGTTTCCAAAGATTTCCAACTACCCATAATCCATTGAAAGATAGAAACAAGGTGGCTTAATGATATTAAGGACAATGATATAATTATTTAAACAGGACACCTCAATAAATGTCTGAGATCAAGTGTATAGAAGTATTCATGCATATGGACAAACCTTGGCAGCCTCAGCTACAATGTCAGGAACCTCCATTGCAGTTACATCATTTAGAGCAGGGAGTGAGTTTGCAACCAACACAACCTGCAAAAAGAATCCAATTGCTCGTTTATTAGAAGTTGGCAGAAGAAAATAATCCAGCATGAAAACACCCATCACTTTGATTGTTCTCTCAAGCATTCGCATGCAGGAGAATCATAATCTCCTGAAAACAACAAAAAGATCACTAAACTAGTATTATTTGGGTATGGTGGGACAAGATCATGAAGTATTACTTCAACATTGACATTGGTGGGCAACGAATATATGTTATCACTGTATTTTTTCAACGGGATATGTAGTTAGAGTACAAGACCTAAAATGCCTCTTCCCAGCAGAGATTATAATGATTGGTAACAGCATCCTCATTGTTAACCAACAAAAACAAGACAAACTGGGTAAGAAACCCAACTATCATGGCTGATAGACTGATCTAAAATTTTATTAGCATTAGAAATAAGTAAACTTACTTCAGTTCCACGTCGGAGGAGTTCTCTGGCAAGGGGAAGCATCCCTAGAACAATGTCAGCACCTGAGTTGTCCACAAAGAGTAAAGCTCTCCGATGAGGGGGAGGCTTCTTGTCTCCAGACCCTAACATCCTCTCCTTAAAGACATCAAAATCATCCACCTATATCATGTAACAAGAGATTTCTGTTAAAAAAATTCTACCTAGCACTAAGCTTGGATAAATAAATATAGGAAATCAAATATGCTGAATGTGGGATATTTTTGGCTCCACTTACTCGCCAAGGTCTTTGCATCTTATTGCGACTCATTCTGTAAATTTCAATAATTGTTCCTTTATGATAGAGATCCACACAGGCACGGGATCCCCAGTCAAAAATGTTTGCAGCAAGAACACCTTCAATTAGAGTTAGAAGTCTTGTTTCCTGCAAATCAAAGAGTGATTTCAAATGATCAGAACAATGGTTAAAAGGGTGCTAGGTACAGTCACCTTGGTGTGCTGGTCCTGCTGGAAGGAAATGGATGATCATGTGAGGACCACATGAACCAATCCAGGCATCGGCCCCAGTGTGGTTTTACTTTAGTTTTGTTAGAGTTACTTGTTATTAGCATGTTATTTTAAATTTGCATAAGATTATTCTTGTAACCATGCCATAAATTCTAATATAAATATGTGCAAAGGTGAAGGACTGATTAACGTAACCCTGGACCCTTTTTCAAATATCTCTCTCTTTAATCTTCTTTTCTCTCCTTTAACCCTAATACCTCATATTTTACAACTCAACTAGTTTTAACAACATAGAAAGGTTTTCCATAATTCAAAGAAATTTTTGTTGCAATGACAAGTGAAATATCCTGCATAAACTTTAAGTAAGATCAAAATTACATTATGCAATAACATTCCTATTTAACTGTTTAACTTCTCAGTTGATCAAGGAGAGGCACAAAGCAGCAAAATTATAAATACGCCTACCTCACTCATGCTATCTAGCTCCATGAACAGGTCAGGTAAAACAGCAAGTGATGCCTCATTCTCCCTGTTACATTAAAAAAAAAAAAAAGATGAAACAAAATAAGTAAAAGAGGTGTCAATAGACTGTGTGTGTGTGTGCGCGCGTGTGAGTGAAAGAAAGAAAGAGAGCATTGTGTATGTATAGTGTCCCCTCAGCCTTTTGTGTTTCATTAATATTTTATTAGTTTAGTTTTTATTCTAACATTGACATCTAACGATAAAGTGCTTGATAGATAATTGATGAAGGGAGAATATAGAACCTACCATAACATATCCACATTGACCTTCTATAGTTAAATCTATATTAAGAAACTTACAAATTATCCACGACTAAATATTTTTTTTTGATAAGTAATGAGACCTTTTATTAAAGAGAAGAAACTCTTACTAGGTGCATAAAGTATGCACCTAGCAGGAGGAAATTACACAGGACCTGAAGTAGAGTTGCAAGAGAAACATAAAGATAATACAAAGTCAGCAAGGGACTTAAGGGGAGTAAGACCCCCAGCCCGAGCCCAATCAAATAATAACCCAAAGAAAAGCTCAACAAGTTTCGAGGTTGAGTGCTCTATGTCGTCGAAAATGCGGAGATTACGCTCACGCCAAACCATCCAAAACAAACATAGCGGCACCAAGTTCCAAATCTCTGACTCATGTTTACCAAAGCAGTTATACCACCCGTAGAGAAGGTCCTTAATACTATTTGGAAGCACCCAACAAACCCCAAAAGACCGCAACACAGCAGACCACAAATCCGAAGCCATACTACAATGTAACAAGAGGTGGACCCCTGTTTCCCACCCATTCCTACACATGCAGCACCAACCAGCCAGGGAATAACCTCGTTTCATCAGATTGTCACATGTGAGGATCTTCCCCCATGCTGCTGTCCACACAAAGAAGGCCACCCTTCAAGGAGCTTTCACCCTCCAAATTGCTTTCCAAGGAAAATGAATAGCAGACTTACCAATAAGAGTCTGGTAGAAAGATTTAGCTTCAAACCTGCCGTGCTTACTAAGAGTACACTTCATAACATCAGCACCATCGTTGTTCGGGATTTTGGAATGAATGAGATTAAAGAAACTCAAAACCTCCTCCATCTCCCAATCATTAAAATCCCGAATGAAAGAAAAATTCCAAACACGGCAGTCTCCCTCACCCGATCTGGATAACAAGGAAGCTAAAGAAGCTGACTTATCGGAAGAGCAAGAAAACATCACCGGAAACAAGGCTTTCAAGGGAATCATACCACACCAAGAGTCATGCCAAAAAAGAATCCGATCGCCTAGACCAGGGACCAGTTCAATATGCTTAAAGAAGAGATCCCGATCCACCATAATCCCCTTCCAAAGCCCACAACCATGAGAACCCCTAGGCAGTAAAGAAGACCAGCCACCTGCCTCCAACCCATATTTGGCAGCAATGACCCGTCTCCACAAGTGATTTTCTTCCCTACCAAACCTCCACATCCACTTCCCCAAGAGAACTCTGTTAGTCACCGCCACTCTCCTTATCCCCAAACCTCCATTAGCAATAGGACGACAAACAGTGTTCCATCCGACCAAATGGTGTTTGAAACCTTCACCCAAGCCTCCCCACAAAAAATTACGTTGAAGCTTTTCAATCCTTTCCGCCACATGCTTGGGAATAGTAAATAAGGATAAATAATAGGTCGGGAGACTAGAGAGCGTACTCTTCAAGAGAGTCAAGCGACCTCCCTTGGATAGGTACAACTTCTTCCACCCACCCAGCTTCCGTTCAATGTTCTCTAGAATAGGATTCCATACTGAAGAGGCTTTAAAAGAAGCACCCAGGGGCATACCAAGATAAGACATAGGTAAACTACCCACCCTGCAGCAAAGGAGCTCAGCCAATTGATCCACATTGCTCACCTCCCCAACTGGAACAAGCTCACTTTTTCCCATATTCACACCTAGACCAGTCACGGCCTCAAAACCGGCTAGAACCATACGAAGATGAAGTATCTGATCGCAATCAGCATCACAAAACACTATAGTATCGTCAGCAAAAAGGAGATGAGAAATGGAGAGACAGCTTATCGTCCCTGTACCAGCCTTGAAACCCCGAATAAGTCTAGCCTCTTCTGTTCTTCGCAACAATTGGCTTAAAACCTCCATAATCAACAAAAAGAGTAAGGGGGATATGGGATCCCCTTGGCGAAGACCTCTAGTACTCCCAAAAAAACCGGAAGGCGAGCCATTGATCATAATAGAAAAACGGACAGTCGAGATACAAGTGCGGATCCAAGTTCTCCATTTAAAACCAAAACCCATACATTCCAAAAGGAACAACAAGCAATCCCAATTAACATGGTCGTAGGCCTTTTCAATGTCAAGTTTGCACACTACACCCGGAATATGACTCCGCAAATGACTATCCAAGCATTCGTTTGCAATCAAGACAGAATCCGGGGTCTGCCTACCCCCCACAAAGGCATTTTGAGATTCGGATACCAAACCATCCAACACCCGTTTAAGCCGATTTGCCAAAACCTTTGACAAGATTTTATAAACACTCCCTACAAGGCTGATAGGGCGAAAATCCCGAATATTCTTTGCATTGCTTTTCTTGGGGATAAGAGCAACAAAAGTAGCATTTAGGGAATGTGCAAAACTTCCGTGCTCATAAACCTCCTCGAAAAAGCCCAACACATCACACTCAACCACACTCCAACATTTCTGAAAGAAAGCCATATTGAAGCCGTCAGGGCCAGAAGATTTATCCCCCTGAAGATCCTTAACAACCTAGATAATCTCCTCTTTCTCAAAACGGCTATCCAACACAACCCGGTCAGAAGCTTCAATCACAAAGAAAGGCAGGTCAGCAACAAAAGGTCTCCAATTCTCTTTTTCCGTATAAAGAGATTCATAAAATTGAACCACCTTATCTCTAATCTCAGAATCTGTATGGTAAGTAGTCCCCTCCACCTCTATTTTCTCCATATAATTGTGCCGACGGTTAGAGTTTGCAATTTTATGGAAAAACTTCGTATTATTGTCACCCTCCTTGAGCCATTGGACCCGAGATTTCTGCCGCCAAGAAGTCTCATCCAAATGAGCTAAATTCTCCAATTCCAGGATGTGAGTCCCACAAAAATCTAACTCAGAAGAAGAGAGACTCCCTGAACACTCCTTCGAATTCAGCACGCCCAATTCACCAAGAAGTTGTTTCTGCTTAAACCCCACATTACTAAACTCATGGTGATTCCACTGCTTAAGATCTTCCTTTAAAGCTTTCAACTTACAGGCCAAAACCAAACTAGGGGGACCAGTAAAGGAATAAGAGGACCACCAGCTCTGAATTCTTTCCACAAAGCCTTCAGTCGACAACCACATATTTTCAAATCTAAAAGGAGATTTACCTCGCAGCATACTTCCCACCTCCAACAAGATAGGGTAATGATCCGATAATGGCCTAGGCAACAACTTTTGAACCGCATCCGGATAGCAGTCCTCCCAGTCACCAGAAATCAGAAACCGATCAATCCGCGACATAGACGGATTTCCCGAACCACTACTCCAAGTGTATTGCCCCCCACCGAAAGGTAAATCTACTAGATGAGACTCTTCAATGAAATCTGAGAAGTCCATCATATGAGACGTCAGCCTGGTACATCCCCTTCTTTCACTCGGAAAACGAACCACATTAAAATCGTCAAAGACACACCAAGGAAGCCCCCATTTCTGACGAACACTCCTCAGCTCATCCCAAAGACCATGACGTAACCCATCATTATTGGGACCGTATAGGCCTGTCCCCACCCATTCCAAACCATCAGCAACACACTTCCAAAAGACAAGAAACAGAAAATTGACAAACAGCAGAATCCAGCCGCTCTAGAACCCTTCGATCCCAGAGCAATAACACCCCACCCGCTGTATCAATCGCTGGAAGAATCTCCCAGTCAACAAAGGAGTTACCCCATAAGCTTCGAACCAGCGGAAGATCAATCTTATCTAATTTAGTTTCCTGTAAACATACAGCATCACACTTCCAATTACGTAACCAGTACTTTACCAACTCACGCTTCTGCGGGCTATTTAGACCTCGCACATTCCAAGATATTAGGCGTAGCTTCATAAGAAAAAATCAAACCCAAAACACCCAAACCAAAAAAATAATACCAGCACATACCTCAACAGGCAAACTGACGGCTGTCGTAGTTGACAGATGAAATCAATCTATGAAGCTCACGTTTACCTTTGAGACTAGGGGCTTGGTTACGTCGTGGAGCTGAAGTAGCCTTCTTTACAAAGCAATCAGCTTCAATGCGTTGTAGTAAAGCCAAGCATTCATGTTCATGACTCTCAATTGGGAACTCCACCAATTTGCAAAAGCCTTTGTGTCGGCTTTTCACCCACTGAGACGGTTTAGGGACAAGCTTCTCCAAGATAGTCAAGACCCCTGAGGGTACAACCATTGCTATAGGTGCACACAAAAGAGGAGAAACGGGCTCTTCATCACCTACCTCCGTACCCACCTTAGGCATAGAAACCCACCCTTCCTCATTTTCTGAATCGGCATTACTAGGCAAAGAATCCAACCTTTCATCTTCCTGTAATTCGACCGTCCAATTTGAGGGCTCACCTTGCTCAAACTCAGAATTAGAGAACTCAGTGGTCTCGACTACAACCATCTCCCCCAAATTGTGAGCCGGTTCCGCCAAATCCACCCATACCTCGCTAATTGGAGAAATCGGAGCCGGAGTCCCGTCAACCACCCTTCTCGGAGACGCCGTTGGAGAAATCGGAGCCGGAGTCCCGTCAACCTCCCTTCTCGGAGACGCCGTGGCTCCGAGGCCGTGTCGCTCACATCGGAGCAGCTAGATGGGTCTACGCTGGGACAGCCGTTGACTTGGGGCTCTAAGGAAGTGAGAACAGAACTCCCGTGAGTTCTAGACTCATCCACATTTGAAGCCCATTTCTTCAATCCTTGGGCCTTGAATCTAAGGCCCACCCACTCAGCGGCCCGTCTACCCCCCTCCACTTTAGTGATGCGCAGCGTTTTGTTAAGTGGGTTCCATGTAAATTTGGTCTTCTGGGTCGGGCGTAGGGCAGCTGGATCCAAATGGACATGGGCCAACTTATTCAAATTTATTAGGGGATTAACATGTACAGCTGGTTGAGAAACAATCGCGGGAAGATCACAGGAATCTCGCGTTTTCCCAACCGGTTCCTGCTTACCGTTACGAAGATGGCCCGTCGCCCTCTTTGCCGGCGCCGCTATGCTCAGAAAAAAAGAGCATATTTCCCGTTCAAACCGGGCCCAACCTTTGCCCCTATAACCTTCCGGTACTCGCAAGCCGCCACGCTGAGCCCCTCCATGATATTCGGCAACCTCCACAAAACGCCCATGATGATTCTGCAGGCAGCTGACTTCCAATATACCATACCCAGTTCAATAGAATCTGAAAAAGCCTTTCAAATCAGTGGACTGACGTAGAGAATTCCACTCCGCCAGCAACCACTGAAGCCCATCGTGACCCAACCAAAGTGAGCCAAAAAATTTCCCTCATCTTTCCTTTATATGGTAAGGTGCCGTACGGCCACCATCAAAGGCTAAGGTGAAATTTTTGGCACCCACTTGGAAAACAGCCTCCTTAGAGGCTTTTCCACTACTGGATTTCGACTTGCCCCTCGCTGCCAACGCCCCTTTCCTGGGAGGTGGGAATATTGTGGGGATTTGTGATATGGTTTTCTGTGAGGCAGTGATTTCTGGGGTTTTAAGGTATGGTATATGAGGTTGATATGGGATTTGTTGAGTGGAGAAAAGGTGTGGCCAGGCTAAGGTGGTTTGGGGCTGTGGTGGCACGGTTCCAAAGCATGGGAATGGGTTTGGGAAGGTTGAAAGGGAAGAAAATGTAGCAGAGGGAGGGGGAGGAGGAAGGTTAGAGTAGTATGTGGGGGGAGGAGGAGGGAGGGTGGGGAGGGGCGTCATGGAGAGAGTCTTCACTCTGGATAGAAATGATCAGGCCCCAATTCTCCACGACTAAATATTGTTGTTAAAAATAACATCATATTAAAAAAAGCCCGGATATACGGATAAAGAAACTGCATCATGCTGTATGCTATACTGCCAAACAATTTAAGAAAAGCATTCTGTGTGCATCATGCATGTATTTCCTCTTCGCTAGTACACATGCAATTCTTTGATTGATTGGGCTAGGGTGTGGGGTTTTACTCAGTCAACTTTAGTTACTGAGTTTGTAGACAGCTTACGTTTTCCCTCTTCTAGTTGATCTTTGTTGTATATCTTCTCCCCATTGTGCATCCTTTGTGCACATAGGGGTTTTCTTGCTAATAAAATTTCATTTTACCTATCAAAAAAAAAAAAACTATCTGCATATAGTGCACAAATACAACATACGTTTCATATGTGGAAGTAAACATTCATTACACATTTACTACTTGAAATATTTCAAATTGGGAATCATAAAATCCTTTACTGCTTGATTAAGAAGATGCAGTTACCTCTGTTTTATACTTCTGTAGGCATCAACAAAATGGAACTCCCTCAAGCACTCTTCCCTCAGTTCCAATAGGTTGGCCAAGCCTAATTTTCCATATGCTGTGGGCTCCTCCATCAACCTATTCAGCCAGTTGGAAGTGGTAGACGGTTTGTTTAAGTAAAAACTTCATTTATCTTTGAAATTTCAGAACAGACATTGTAACAGTAATAATTATACACGGAGTTTTTCAAAAGGAATTGATGATTAATAACAACTTCATGATCTTTTTATGTTAAGTTGTCCAAACCCAAATAATCTATTATTATGTTCTCACTTTCATTCAATGGCTCAGTTGATCCAAACCTATTAATGCAAAAAAGCACGAAGACAATTTTATTTTAATTTAGTTTTATTTATTTTTAGAAGTCAATTGTATTTTTGGCGGTCCAGTACATGATGGTGAGATTGGAAGAACCTACTTTTGGTGGTCCTCAAGACCTACAGATCTTCACCAATTGGTTACATGCAATGGATCATCCAATTATCAATTGATTCCAAATCAACTGAGGTAGGTTTTCTTTCAATTCTACCCAATCAGTTATGGCAAGTTTGTTCCTTCTAAGGTGGAAGTTGTCAATATTGTAACAGGGGTTTCTTCTTCTCGAGGTTCATTAAAGAAAATGTTAAAATATAAAATCTCTAGCTTCAATAATTATAAGCGATCAATGGAGGTGTGAGATGTCTTGTGCTGAGCCTGCTTTGTATTCATATTAAATAATAAAATAAATGTCGAGAAGGAAAAAGAGCCATTCTCTCAAATGTAAGCTGAGGGAAGCAGGTAGGAAGTGCAAGTAGCCTTTGGTTAATCAAACATGCTGTGATAGGGTCTGACATTAGAAATCTTCTTATAATAAGTTACCTAAGCTGGTGACCCTAACTACAAAAATTATTTTCCTTTATGTGGCAATTTTTCACATCAATTTTACATTATTTGAAAAGAACAAGAACTTAAGCAACAATTACAGTAGGAAGCTATCTAAATGGGAGTATACTTTGTCAACCCCCAAACAAAGAACCTTTTTTTTTTTTCCCCGAAATAGTAAAACTAAGCAGTGAATATATGAGTTATAATTCATGAAACCGTAAAACTACCTTGCCAGGTGTGCAGAAAATGCACGAGCAAAAGCATCACCCCTTCTTTTAGCATCCTCAGTTCCGCCTTCACTTGCTACTGCCTACCACATTTCACATTAAAATATCACAATCATAATGTGATAGTAAAACCATTCAACTTATACTCTTTCTTTTTTTTCTTTTTTGCTCTAACCATCCACTTCTACTTAAACCAAATAATCAAGGAAATTACTAACAAAGCACACAAGGTACTCCCAACAATATAAACATGGTAGCACAGCATTACCATAACCAAATAAATCCAGGGTGCACATAACACCATAGATTAAGAAGGATTTTCTCCTCTTTATTTCTTTCAGAAAATTTGGTGGCCCAAATGTGGAGCATAACACATCTTATGGCCACTTGCACATAACAAACAGCAGATTAAGGAAAATAGTTGGTGTGCAATGTAACCAGAACTTAGAGATATTTCACTTTTTTGTCACTTGTTGCATGGCCAGATTGTGTGTGTGTGTGTGTGTGAGAGAGAGAGGGAGAGAGAGAGAGAGAGAAAGAGAGATTTTGGGGGTTTCATGATGATATATATTTTTACCTTATCAACAAGGTCGGGCAAGTGCTCTGACAGCACAGTAAACCAATACCTACATCAAGATTAACATATAAAATAAGCTAAAGAGGCATTAGATTCATATTTTTGCAAGTAATGATTGGGATGTTAACCATTATTATCACTTATTCTGTTAAAAAAAAAAAGTCAGGGATCCCAGATAAGTAGCATGTTTACTGTCTGTACTCACTCTAACTCACTGTGATCCGCGAGATCAATAGTGTTAGGCTCATACCTGCAGAAGAACTAATCCAATATTAGAAATCAAACTGTTTAAAAGTAAACTTATCTAACTAGAGTAGTATACAACATACGTTTTTGGGTCTGCCAATTGTGGAAACACCTCTAAGAGTGGGCACCAGATGAAGAACACCAACATTTAGAGCACTTGCATCAGAACGCAGAGTACCTCCTTTGGATAAAGGAACTTCAAAACCTCCAAGTCCAGTAGTTCCAGCCGGAGCCATTGGTACAGGGGCAGTAATCTCAGTTCCCTTCTGCACAAACTTCTCCATCCATGAAATCTGCATTTGAACCCACGTAAACTGTTCGTGAGAATTTGTAGGAATAAAAAGAAATTTAACCAAAATATTTCCGAAAATTCTCGACCTAGAGGGGCTGAGCTTAGGAGCAAAAGCTCAAAATTAGTTAAAAATTAGAACATGGGTATTTCAACCAGCCACAGCCATATTGGGAGCAAATCTTAGAAAATGGCTTGGACAACGCATGTGAATGTACAACTTCTCAAAAAAAAGAAAAAAAAACATATGTGAGTGCACATACTTCACCGGTGATTTGGGCTAAGTAAATGAGGTTAGTGAAATAGCTCTAGGCTAAACAATTCATCAATTCAATTCTGATTTCAACAACAAGCAGACAGATTTGTATACCTTGGCTTTCTGATTGCTCATTGGCTAAGCTAATTCAAGAACTAATCTTATTGGATGATACAAGCTGCAAGCCTATTGGGTGCTGGACAAACAGCAAGCTAACTCTAACTAACTGATCACAAGTTGTTACAACTAGTCTATAACTAACTTGGCTTAACAAACACTACTTATCACATGAACGCTTATCAAATGACTACTTATGAACTAACTGAATCACAAGATTACAAAGTTGCTAGGGATGCTCCTGCATCATCTGGTTATCTACTGCATTAACAAATATGTTACATGCTAATTAAAATGGCATATATTGAAGGACCTAATGTTTGTTATAGAAGAATAATCTTTTTTAAGCTCAACATGAATCCAACAAAAACAGAAAAATATTTACATAGCAAGGCTATGCTCACCAATGTGGAGTACCAACATAAACTCAGATATAAGATGAATAAAGTTCAGATTAATCTTACAATCACCTGAGAAAGGGGGGAAAATTCAACATATATACCCCATGATGACCCTAATTATATACCAAATGGTTTTGATGGATCAATCCACAAGACTAACATCAATTCATATACTGGATCATTTTGCACGATGAAGTTGTAAAACAGATTAGTTAGCCACAAGGATGACTTAAAGGTCAACCCATATTTCTCTCCTTTTGCCAATTTTGCAATTGTATTCTTCAACTTTAAAGGTTCTCTAGGTCACTAATCAATTGATTCCAAATTTTCAGCCTTTAAAAGCTATCCAACTGGAGGCGAATAAATTCAACCCTGATTGAATATGATTCCAGATAAAAACAACAGAGAAATGTGACCCAGAGAATCATAATAAAAAAAGTTACTTTTGCCAACTTTTCTTCTTTCTAGGAGAATCTGGTGCTGCAATTAGTAGGACCTTCTTAATGGTAAATATGTTAACAGCCAAACTCAAACCTAACTCATTTGCTATCAAGTTGGGTTTTCAGTATGCAGAATACCCATTTCAGCTACTTTAATTTCAAGTGGGCTGGCAGTCCAAGTTAGATTTTGCCAACTCTTACTAAACTTGCCTTCTCATTCAAATCCCCAAGTGGTGGGCCATGGATCTTTCCTCCTGTGTATGGTGCGCCCATCGGGAACCTTTCAACTAACTGATGGACCATCAAGTCATCAAGACCATGCTTTTCATAGCTCATGAATGCACCTAAAGCTCCCAAAAACCCTTCATGTCGCAAGAACATTGCTTGTGCATCTCCTTTTGACCTAAACAATTATATTTTAAAACCTCAAGACAAATTAGTAAGAATTAATGAACAAAAAACATTAGATATGAAACTGACCAAGACAAAAGTGAACAAACAACTTGGACAAGGAGGCATTTTTATGTACAAAAAGAGTAAATAAAAATAACCGGTTTCAGCCTTAGTTATATTTTAAAATTTTTTGAAGGTCAACATAAAATCCTAGTGTGAACCTCAATAAAGTAATACTTACCAGAACTGAACTGCAAACGAGATAGTGTCCATTGTGTAAGCATGACCCCTTATAAAAAATCCTCCAAAAAATATTCGCTTTAGCCCAAATCGTAGTGCATTCAAGTAAGATATCTACACAGGAAAAGAGTCAAATCAGATCTATCAACAGCGAGCATACATATACCAGCTATTTGATTGGTTAACTAAGAGGATACCAGAACTATCTTAAGGAACACAGATTAAGAGGACCTTATCATAAAAAACACTTATTGTAAGATATGAAAACAGGATACTTAGAAACCATTATCCCAATGAACATCAAAAAGCTTGCCCTCAGAAGTCATGAATCAAAGATTAACTGCAGTAGGTTCACCAAATATGCCTTTTATTTTCCCTAATTGAGAATTGCGAGTAAGTTGTAAAGAAAGTCACATGCAACCAAAAAGCTAATAAAATTTGTTCAACGGAAAAGTCACACCTGTGAATCACCGCTTGGGCAGAGGACACTTGCCATTGCACCAAGGTCTTTGATATTATACATAAGTGTGAAACATATGATCAAAATGAAGTATATGGTTTAATCAGAATATATCCAAAAGACAGACCAAAAAGCACAAGAATAATAAATTATCCTTGTTCGTGTCTTTTGATATGTAAACAAAAAATTGTTTGTGAAGTACAACACCTTAAGAATAGTGTTGTTTAAAAGATCAATGGTCCATGTCATTTCCTTCAAGATTGAGTGGTTAATTTTAACTTTTCATACATTTTTTAGGAAAAATAATAAAATAAATAAATAAATAAATGTGCATATCGGTGCTCTGTGCTTCTTCAAAAAGCGCACCAAAGGGGCATTTCATTAAACGAGCTTCAATTCGGCCAAGTGAAGCGCATAGACCTTGGAACTTTGAGCTTTGAGCGTGCTTTTAACAACACTGCTAACATGACAGAATGAGATGGCATAACAATTTTTATAACCCATATGCTCTGGATGAGGTACATTGCAATTGCATTATGGAATTTTTCCAGGAAACTTGCATGATAAAATCCTGTAATTGAATGACTCACCTGGCCAATATTATAAGAAATCATTCGTAAGAGAGAAAGGGATATATCTTCAGGTCTGTAGTCCTCAAGCTCCTTGTTTTCTGAAATAGCCTTGCCAAAACTAGAAGCAATAGTTGATGCAGAGAGACCAATCTATAAAGATTTAAGATTGGGGGATACTTAGTTACTAATGGATTATTAAAAATTAAAATTAAAATAACTCATGCTAATATAATCTATAAATAAAGAACGGACTAATTCAAAGCACTAAGGATTTTTTATGGTGTGTGCAGTTTACATATCCCAATAACAGAAGGAATGAAGATCAAGATTAACATATACCTTAGAGTAATCCATACCGCCATAAATATCTCCAACAAGCATGTCTATGGTCCTATTATCTCCCATTTGACTCAACTCCAGCAACTCATCAAAACTGAAAATGAAATTAAGTAATGCAAGACCTTCAACAAAAAATTAAGACAGAGATGGAGACATAAAGACATGACAAAATTGAAAAGAAATCACAATGACCTCTTGCACTTTGTTAGCAGCCTTCCCAAGCCCCAATAAGTACCACCACCAACATTTGTCCCACTAACCCGCTGAAATTTCCCCTCCCCATCAACCTACCACAATTCAAATCAAAATCACAGTTCATAATTTAGAAAGTCATTACCATTCTTTAGCTTAGTAGTTATCAGTTAATAAACTGAAGAGGAAAAGAAAAAGACAATGGTACCTTGATCATACTAACACCAGATCCAATATTAACAAGAAGATAAGGAAACAAGTCATTTTGGTCAATCTGCACAAATTGTTTCTGACCCTCCATGTGTGTGAAAGCTTCATGGCGAATGGCCTACTAAAAATCATGGTAAAATATATAATTAACTATTTAGAGAAGTACATGAGTAATGGAGGAAAAGAACAACAAATAATGCACCTTTTGGTAAGTATATATTCTCCCAACATGCATCATCATTGTTATTATTTATATATCGGCTACAATGGGATTAAGATATAACCACTAACAGGTAATCTTGTGCACAAAAGTAACTTTTTTGCTAAGGATAAAAAATATTTATTGATGTTCATTTTCATGCCAACAATGTGAATCATGTAATACCATTTTGATCTCTCAGAAGCTAGATCTTCAATCAAAATAAGATAATTTTATTCCATCTTTCAATTCAATTGGCATGACATAATTTACTGAGGCAACCTGTTTGATAAATTTGTTTGCATGTGCTTGCACACATAAGTTGTTATAGGATAAGTGAGCATCCTCAGCTATTTTCCATAGCTGTTGTGCGACATTGATGTAGGCAATCCATATAAAAGAAAGGGATAGAATCAGGGTCCAACTCTTAACTAAGAAGAACCCCCTCCCCCCACCCCACCCCCAAAAAAAATATATATATATCCAGGCTGGTAAGTATTATGACCATAAAAAAACATATGCCTAGAACTACTAAATTTAATTTCTCACAAATTATATGTCTAAAAAATTCCAATAA
Organism: Fagus sylvatica; assembly: GCA_907173295.1. Classification (NCBI taxonomy): domain Eukaryota; kingdom Viridiplantae; phylum Streptophyta; class Magnoliopsida; order Fagales; family Fagaceae; genus Fagus; species Fagus sylvatica. Next base: position 45,845,730 of record OU015762.1, read on the forward strand.
GAAGGAGCTCAGATGAGAATTTAACAATAAGTATACTTTGGTTTTCTTGTTGTAGATTGTGAAAGAAATTAGAATCGAACCACAAATCCAAAACTAATCCCAAATTCACAGTTTTCAATCATGATACCAGAAGTATTGGGTTAGTAAGGAGAAAAAGTTTTTGACTTACATATGCATTACTATTTATTATCAATTAAATGTTTTTCCTAAAAAAAAATGCACAAAATCCACTTGGTGCGTGTGTAACTTACCAATAAAATAATACAAAATACACAACCAACATGCACATTCTAAGTGATACATAAGAAAGAAATAGAATTTTCCACCTTAAGCAAAAAATTTGCTCCTGCCACAAGACAATTCATCTCGTCTTCTTTGTCCAGACCAACCCCAAGCCTTTCCTTGAAGAGATCAGCAAACTTGTATGCCCCACCACCTGTGGCCTTCACACCAAAAAAAAAACACTTGTTGACAAAGTATGTGTGAAAGTAAGACTAATAAGAATCCACTAAAGTAAAAATCAGATCGCCTATGCCTTCATTGAACAGTTTTCCCACTTTGAAACTGGTCACTGCTGTACAATCACAATCATGATTGAAGAAGCAAGCACTTACAAGTGCCAATTAAGGAAATATTTGAAAATCTTGGGAGGATTTCTAAAATGAAGAATTCATAGAATAGGTACCTTGACGACAATTGGAATGAAGAGGAGGGAAAGGAAATAAGACTGATTCATAGTTAGGCCAAAGGAATGGGTTGTCAACTAGAGGAGGGCCTTAAAATAAGCCAGGAAGCGTATTACAAGCAAAATGGGCTTTATAAAGTGTGAATGCACAACCAATTAATGAAATGATATCGCAATCTTTAATGGGTACAATTTTTCGAATGTATTTGTTTGTAAATACAAGGAAAAGTAGCTAAATCTTGACCAAATAAATCCAGGTCTGGAAGCAAATCAGTCCCAGATGTCACTGTATGTATTAGTAACTCTAGAATCTAATTAGTGTATGATTTATACTCATTCCATATAATAATTTCTCAAATTTCAAAAGCACAACCTTAAGGTGGTTTACTCCATAAGGCAGTACAAAAGGCAACCAAGCTTTTGAGATGCTGAAAGCACTCATGAACACAAGTTTACCTTGATAACAGCATTGTCATTGGCCAGGAGCTCAGAATGCCAACGTGAATCCATTCCTATCCGTAAGGGAATACCAGATTATTCCCAAAAAGGAGGAAAAAATAATGAAAATGAATGTAAGCAACTTAAATGTAGTCACATAAACGTAGAAATCAAAAAATATAATTATACAAGCTGGTGCGATCTACTATGTTTAGCAGTAAATAAGAATAATAATAATAATTTCAAAAGCAAGATGAAGAGGAAGAATGCAGAGCAATACCACCATGGTGAAGCTGCTTGGAAGAAATGAAGTCTAAGCACTCGTTAATCTTGCTTGTCTCAAACTTCACAAAATGAAGCCTCCCACCAAGAATAGGGTAGCTTCTCCTACTACCATTGGAAATCCCTAATCTCTCCTTCAAGGTCTTCTTCCTCTTATCATTAATTGATCGGTCCTCATGTCTTGAAAAGTAGACTAACTTGATGAGTGATCCTGCCAATAAATCACAGAAGAATCTTAAATTCCAGTCAATCTTCAAGAGACAGCCAACACAAACTTGTGTATTTCTCAAGAGAATAGTCGTAAGTTGTGATAGAAGGGGACCAGTTATTTACAATTGAAACAATTATAGCTAACACTTCTACAGTTTCATTCAAGAAGATAAAAGGCAAATTAACAAGTATTTATTAACAAATTCCCCTGCTGCAGAGAGAGTAGGATATGCTACATGTACTTTCTTGTGGCCACGCATATATGGTAAAAAAGACTAACATCACTTTTGAATCAAACCACAAAATTTCCTGCAAATATAGTAAAATTGATCAAATTGGAGTTATGTTCATTGGCATTACCTCTACATCATGTTGTCCATCTAAATTCAAAATCACAATCATTAACTCGATGATAGTAATCCAGCCATGGTGGCACTCAAGAAACATGTGTCCCTTACTCCCTTCCCACAAAGGCAATGAAAAGTGAGATAAATATATTCTCACTATAAAGAAAACCCAGTTATGAGAAATCAAGAAATAGAATAGCAGTGTAGTGTCCCAAAAAACCATTCATAGGAAGAAAAAAATGCATAACTACAATCCAAAACACACCAACAAACATATAAAAAGCAAAATAAACAACAACCCAAAGAGAGAGAGAGAGAGAGAGAAATAAAACCCCCCAAACAAAAGGCCATGTAATCATAACAGAATTATTTTAAACATAACAATAAATTGGGTGAAAAAATAAAATCAAAGGTGAAATCTTTATACCTCCAATGTCAATAGCCAGATGGGATATATCATCAGACTGATTAGGCAAAAGAATTATGGGATCTTTCTCCTCAAAATTCCCTTCAATTGCAGCCTTACTGAGGTCAAGCTGAGGCCTTGAACCTGACCTGTGAATAGAATTGCCTCCTGGGGGGGCCATATCTCTCTCACCTTGACCACCCTCCTCTCTTATCACTTGGTCAATTACCTTTGTATCTTCCTCCTTACCCTTTATACTGTTAATTCCAAGAACTTTGTCCTCCGTTAGACCAGCCATTAATCCCAAAATTCCAGACCCAGCTACTACCAAAGCCTAACCCACCACCCAACTGTTTGGTCACAATCCTACTCGCTCACTTTGACCCTATTCTTTTGTCAAAAAACAACACCCATCATCATTTTTTTTGTCAAAGCAAAAAGAGTTACAAACAAGAAATCATATTTTTAATATTATTATTATATCAAATAAACCAGGATAAGTGATTGGATATATCAAGCTATTCAAAATTAATAAATATCCAAATTCATTTCAATTGGAAATGCTACAAATTCTTTTTAAATTATAAATATAATTAAGACCCAGATTAAAAAAAATGAAAACGTTATTGAAATTTAATGCATTTAGAGCAACTATGGACCAGCCAAGAAGACAGCTTTAGATTAAAAAATAAAAATATTGTAGGAGTATATTATGAAATTTAAAATGAATTAATAAAAAGAAAGATAACCCAGAAAAGAAAATAATATAAAAAAGAAAAATTGAAAACGACTAGGTGAACTGATTTTGAAACTAACAAGCAACAACAAAAGAAACGGTGTTAAAAGTTTGGACCTTTGAGTTTAAATGGGTGAAGCTGTCTTTTGCTGCTGACAAATGAGAACACACGCATGGTCAAAAAACATTGTCTTTCTTCGTGTTGCTATGCTATTCAGTGTTTGGTGGGATTGTGATCAGTTTGGTCTGTTTTTTCGTACTCGCATGGGAAGCGCGTCAAGGATTACGCACCCATTCCTGGATTTTTCTTCGCTCATTGCTGACTGACTAGTGGACTATATTATTTGGATATTAAAGTGAGAATGGAAAATTACTGACTATATTTTGATTGGTAGATAGACTTGGCAAACAGGTCAGGTCAATCGGGTTCGGGTTCGACTCATGTGGGTTCAGATAAAAAAACGGATCGTTTTAAATGGGTTACACAACCTATGACCCTTACCCGATCTTTTAAGAGTTGGTTCAAAACCAGATTGACCCGTATTTTTACACATGAAAAAATACACATATATAAAAAATGAAAATAAACTTAATCTTATAGTCCAAAATTATCATTTAGTTTTCTTTGTCTTCCTTTTAATACAAATAAGAAAACACATAAACAAAAACATTCATAAATAAAAGAATATGAGAAAAACAATACTAGATGTCATAGACCATATCAAATTATCAACCTCCTTAGATGTAAGTTTTTTTTTTTTTGCTAATTAAACCTCCTTAGATGTACTTTGTCGCTTGAAAATTATGAAATTAAATTAAATTACCTATCAAGATGACAATATATATAAAGTTTCAAGAATAAAACATAATATGTTAGGTAAAAAAACACACTAAATAAATTAATATGAATTGGACCTCAATCTACTCAAAGTTGATAGTAGTTCTAGTAGTAAAAATATTTATACTTGAAAATTACACCTCAAGTTGATGAGTAATTTTATTAATATTTTCATTTACAATACAAAGTTTTAATATAACTTTAGTATACAATGTAAATAGGTCAATAAATATTTAAAAGTTAATATATATGGCTATTCTATTAATGGATTATATATTATCCTCAAATCCATTTAATTAACTTTAAGTGCAAATCAAAATTTCTACACTTTTTGGTAAAAGACAAGATTGATACTAAGAATTTTACCTCAAATGCTAAAAGTTGATTCAGAAGTAAACAAAGTTATAATAATACTCAAAAGAGCGTGTGTGCCATTAAATAAAACTAAGAAAATAGATTGCAATTCTCTTTCTACCAAGAGAGAACATCCAATTTTGTGTGTTGCTTTGGTTAAGTCTAGGCTATTTTAAATACAAATTTAATTTAAGAATTGTTTTTTTAATTGGCATTATGTAAACTTTTATAATAGTCAAATTCCAAATCATTCAAAAAAAAAAACTCTCATAATACTTTAATTCCTAACATAATAATATAGACTCCAAAGAAAAAAAAAAAAAAAAAAATTGAAAAACGGGTTGACCCATGTGACCCGTGGGTGACCCAACCCAACACATCATTTTATGGGTCAAGTACAGGTTGACACCATCTTTGTTCCAAGTCGAAAAACCTCTACTCATACCCATATTTATCCTTCGAGTTCGGGTCGGGAAATGGGCCCAGGTCAGATTTTGCTTGGTCTATTGGTAGATCATAGATGGATTAGGTTGGAAAAAGACTAGATATTCTCATATAAAAACTCATTTTTAACTTTGTTTCTTTCAATTAAATTCTCCAAAGGTCCTAAACCTTTTTATTTTTATTTTTTTTTCTTTTAAATATTGTGAAATCTTGTATCTTATCCCCCCAAAAAAATCCCTCCCTCTTTTAGAGGGGGACATCTTGCATTAAGCCCACAAAAGTCTTCAAAATATATAGTCCTAAACCTTTTTTTTTTTTGGTTTCTTTCAATCAAATTCCACAAAAAAAACTATTTTCCTATATAGTTATCAAGGGCCAAACTTGCTAAAAAATTCATTTTTTTTTTAAGTTTTTAGGCCAAACATGACCCTTATGATGTTTATTTGAAATATGGACTCATTCAAAATCGTCTTTGTGAAAAACACTTTTGAACGTGAAAATCGTCTTTCGGAAAGACACTTTCTGATCAAATCTTTCGTTTTTAATTTTCTGACATGGCCATTTTTGCCACCTGAATTTTATTAAAAATCTTCTTTAGAAAAGACGATTTCTAAAAAAAAAATTATATTTCTCAAAATCATCTTTCTAAAGACAACATCTGATTTCAGATTGTGCACTTTTAAAAACGTGAAAGTCGTCTTTTATAAAGACAACTTTCATAAAAATTTTATTTGAAATTTTAAAATAACACGTGAACAAACTTGTCTTTAGTCTCTCTCTCACTCTCTATCTCCTTAGTTTCGTCTCTCTCGCGCTCACTCCATCTTAAACCGCGTCTCTCTCTGGCTCACTCTCCATCGCTCACTCTCCATCTCAGACCGCGTCTCTCTCGCTCACTCTCCATCTCAGACCGCGTCTCTCTCACTCACTCTCCATCTCAGGCCACTCCATCGCTCCATCTCAGACCGCTCCCCAAACCTCACGCTACTCCACCACCACCTCGCGGTGCACTCTGTCTCGCACATTTCCCTCACCGGAACTCGGTAACCGACGACCTCTCCTTGTCACTGTCACCGGTAAATTCCAAAACCCTAACCCCATTATTGCTGGTACCGATTTAGGGTTTATAATTTTTATTTTGGGTCTTTTTAATTCAGTTGTGACTAAAGTTAGGGTTTTTCTTTATCTTTTTATTTTGGGTCTTTTTAATTGAACAGGAAAAAAAAAAAGATTTATAAGAAAATGCAGAATTGAGGTGTTTTGGATTTTTCTTTTATTCATCATGTTTTCATTTTTTTGTTTTCTTTCGTTTTTGTTTTCCAATTTTTTGTTCTTCTAAAGATTCAATAAAGTGTTAATTTTAAGGTCCAATTCAATTTCAAGGCAAACCCTAGAAACCCCAATTTGTGACAAGGGGTTAGGGTTTTTCTTTGTTTTTATAATATTTTGTCTCTTTTTATAATGTTTTGGATTATTTGGGATTAGCTGGGTCATGTCGTGGTCTGTTCTGGTCATGCTGGAATGTTGGCAGGGTAACTTTGGGAGGCATTGTGTGATGTATATATATATATATCTAAAATTAAAGTCAGTACCTTATGTCTCGGTTTTTCAATTAAATTTAGGTAGATGAAATGTAAAGTAGGGTGACTGAAGAGGATATGTTACTAGCCATACTTTTTTCCTTTCTAAAAGATTTAGATCAGGTGTAGTTTTGAAAGAACCATAATCATAATGTAGTGCAGTCCATATAAGCAATCTGGTGCATTCCACTACATTGGACACTAATAACTCTAGCCCTAGTAAGCTGACCTTATCCATGATGACTTGAAGACAGCTTTATGTGGGAAGTGCCTTTTTTTTTCTTTTTTTTTTTCAAGCAAAAAAGAGATATTTGTAGTTCCTTATGTATTGCTGAAAGATATTTTTGAATGTTAGTTCTCTTGTCTAAGGCTTTTTAGTGATTGGCTTGAAGTTTCTTTATATTGAGTCTTAAAGATAAGGTTTATTAAAACTTATTGAAGTCCATATAGATTACATTGGGAAATCACCTATAAGTCTTTTCTGCTTCAAACTCTAGGCAATAAAAGGTAATGGAGTGGTAATGATGATCCAATTCTTCCTCAATTTCTTAAAATTGATCTTCTTTTTTAACCGAATAACTGTCGACTTGGCATCCTGTCCTTGGTACTGAAGTCCTTCATTACCATAAGTTATCTTTCCATTGTAGTGAACATAGAAGATAATTGGAGCCATGGAAAACCCTATTAAATCAATTATAATAACACATATTCAATTTATATCCAAATAATGTATTCTAAAAAAAGTATAAAGTAAGTAAGACATTAGGAAAAAATATATTTTGGATCTTAACAAATTTTGTAGCATTCAAAAAAAAATATTACCTCTCAAAAGGACATTAAAAGGACCTCTACTAAGTTAAATTGGACACTAATTTGAAACACCAAACTAAGAATATATGCAGAAATTTCTTAATTTCGTGGAAGACTTTGCTTTTAGTATGCTATAATAAGTATTATTGATTAGTCTAAGAATAGAAAAATCAAGTGGGTACTAAAAATTTCTATTCCAAAAATAATAATAACAACAATACAAAATCACTTTATTCTAGACAAAAGACAAAGTATAGAATAGATACTTGTCGGTATATTATTATTAACTTTCTTGACTAGTTATCTACAACTACAATAATATAATAGACCCAAATAAAAAAGACAAAGAACATGCTTAGGATAAAAAAAAAAATTACACAATAGAAGACAAATGAGTGAACATAAATTTACCTTTGTGTTGTGGAGATGAAAACAAATGAGAAGACCCTTGTGAGTGTTAAGAGTAAAATCCTGGAAGAGACCCATGGGAAAGGAGGAAAAAGTTCACAAAAGACGAACACAATATTTTTGTTTTAGAGTACATTATGTCCGTATAAGCATATATGTAGTTGTTTAAGAGAAAACCGTCTTTTAGAAAGACGATTTTTGAAGAATTTAGTAAAAATAAATGTCCCATCTAGATCTGCACGTACTTCCAAAATAATTTTTTTTTACTAGAAATCGTCTTTTCTAAAGACAACTTTCACACTAAAAGTTCGTTTTTACAAAAAACGACTTTGACGTATTTTTTCAAATTTAAGAAAATTTTGGTCAAAAGTCGTCTATTGTAAAGACAACTTTGGTTTGATTTAAAAAAAAAAATAACTAAAAGTCGTCTTTACAAAAGACAACTTTGACAAATTTGATCAAAAGTCGTCTTTTGTAAAGACAACTTTCAGGTTTGATTTTTAAAAAAATTAACCAAAAGTCGTCTTTACAAAAGACAACTTTGACAAATTTGATCAAAAGTCGTCTTTTGTAAAGACAACTTTCAGGTTTGATTTTAAAAAAATTAACCAAAAGTCGTCTTTACAAAAGACAACTTTGACAAATTTGGTCAAAAGTTGTCTTTTGTAAAGACACTTTTAAGTCTGATTTTAAAAAAATTTATAAAAGTTGTCTTTACAAAAGACGACTTTCGACTAAGGCTCCGTTTGTTTCAACGTAAAACATTCTTCATCGTAAAATGTTTGCAAATGCAAATGATTTACAAGAAAACATTTGTTTTTTCTGTGTTTGTTTGCATTTTGGAAAATAGTCTGAAAAATATTTTACAGTGTTTGGAGTATAGTATAGTGAAAATAAAAAAAAATTAGAAACCGCAATCCCACCACCGCAAACCACCGGAAATCCACCACAAACCACCATAAACAACCCACAAACCCACCATCACAGCAAAACCCACTCCATCAAAACCAAGAACAAACCAAAAACAAACAAATCAAAACCCACAAATCAAACAAACAAATCAAAGAACAAACCCACACCGGTTCTCATCGAATCCGGATCTGGTGCCGGCTTCGATCGCAGACCGGTTCTCGAGACCCATCACCGGCAACAATCAAACCCATGGCAGACCGGTGCTCGTGTTCCTCGCCTCACCGGGCCACGCAACGCCTCGCCAAGCTTCGCCGTGCCTCGTCGCTTCGTCCTTCGTCAGAGATTCGAGCTCGTGCTCGCGGTTCTCTCGGCCCCACCGCCATCCAAAGTCGCGATCTCAACACAATCCCCGGTGAAATCTCGACCGCGATCTCGACCGTCTCCATCTCCATCATCGGGTCCAAAGCCGCGATCTCAACACACGGAGCCTATTGAATAGGACGATCGGACCGACCTCGTCACGCCTCGTCGGGTCTAGATTTGGGGCGGCAGAGAGAGAGAGCTGAGATCGGATCTGGGGCGGCTGAGAAAGAGAGCTGAGAAGGAGAGCAGAGAAAGAGAGAGCGCGTCGCGTGTTTTAGGAAAATGGTTTACGGAAAATTTTTCCGTAAACCGTTTTCCTAATTTTACATAGCGTTTTTCAAGTCAACAGAAGACATTTTTCGGTTAACTTCGGTTTTACAGCACCCCAAACGTCCGAAAATGCTGAAAACGTTTTACGGAAAACGTTTTACTTCCAAACAAACTGAGCCTAAATTTGTCAAAGTTGTCTTTTATAAAGACGACTTTTGGTTAATTTTTTTAAAATCAAACCTGAAAGTAGTTGTTACAAAAGACGACTTTCACGTTTTTAAAAAAACAATTTTAGAAATATTTGGTAAGAAATTGTCTTTAGAAAAGACAATTTTGAGAAATATAAAAATTTTGTTAGAAATCGTCTTTTCTAAAGACGATTTTTAATAAAATCTGGGTGGCAAAAATGGTCACGTTAGAAAATTAAAAACGAAAAATTTGGTCATAAAATATCTTTCCAAAAGACGATTTTCACAGACGATTTTGAATGAGTCCATATTTCAAATAAACATCACAAGAGTCATGTTTGACCCAAAAACTTAAAAAAATGTATTTTTTTAGCAAGTTTGGCCAGTTTTCAAGAGTGTTTTTTTTAGCAAAATAGTATTAAAAAAGATATTATTAAGCAAAAAAATTCTAATTTTGTTTATTAAAAAAGGAACTTCAAAAGAATTTTCAAATTTCGGCACTTTCCGAATCATACAAATTCAAAGTCTAAACTTAGCTGGGATTTTTTCAACACTCAAGGACTATTTCCTGTTTCAGAAAAGAAGTTACAAAATGCTCTGTAACAGGCTTTCACTGCATTCTTTAAAAACCGAAATGATCACTTTTAGATAATTTTTGAGAACCAATCCAATAGTTGCTTCTCAATGCCATCCCAACTTGCTTTTTATTCGGAAAAATTGGATCCTGCCATAAGAGCTTTAGGTTTTAATCTCATACAATAAAATATATAAAAACACATATGATGTGTTAGAACCTAGAAGGCATCCATAAGTGGCCACGCAATATATGCCTATAACAAAATCAAACCTTCTTCATATCGCCTAGGAAAAAGGAAGGGAAAAAAAGAACAAACTTTTTAATATCAAATTTACTCAAAGGGAACAACTTTAATCCAAGAGGTGTTTCTGGAGCCGTTCTTACATTTCATTATTACATTAACTACTAGACAATCAGTATGTAGACATATATTCCCAGAACTTTTCGTCATCAATTTACACTAATATCATCAGGCATCAGTGCCCTTCTCCACCAACATGATCAGGCATCAGTGCCCTCTCCACAAACATCATCAGGCATCAGTGCCCTTCTCCACAAACATCATCAAGCATCAGCGGCCTTCTCTGCAGGTACTGCTGTTGCACTACCATTTGATTTGGCACGTTTAGCTTCATAATCTTTAACGGCAGCCTTGATAGCATCCTCAGCAAGCATGCTGCAGTGCAACTTTACTGGTGGGAGAGAAAGATATTTTGCAATTTCCCTGAGGACATTCAAGAACGCACAATTAGTTAAGCATAAAACTCTGGAAAAGAAAAAACATTAAGTGGTTCTTGAGATTGCAATCATGTGTGGTCACTTGGTTTGAAATAGCATACATACTCAAACCATATTTGGAGTAGCAGGAAAGATACATTGCAACCTTAAAATAAAACAGGAACTGGGATCATTCTATGTCTTGCTTGTACCTTCCACCATCTGATTTTAAATTTCTTTCTACAGAAGTTACAGAATTTAAGATTTTTAACTACTCCAAATATACTTGCATACAGACCATCATACGGAATCCAGACTCCTGCTGACCTTCAATCCCAACTAAATTTCTGTTTATGTTAACTTCAAATTCTACTAAATACAGTAATTCTATAACATAATGTTTCTCAATTCTTAGATAATACATATCGAATGCCTGACACAACACCAATGTTCATATATCCAACAACACACACAAAGTGGGGGAAGGGGGGGGGGGGGGGGGGGGGGGTCCAAAATGATTAACTATATAAGTTTTACGAGCACACACACAAAGCTGAAAATACCACACAAGATGATCACACAATAATAATTACAGTGGCATAGTAAGGAAAAAATGAAACAGTGAAATTCACGGTCTCAAATTGAATTCAGAGACATAGGGCAGAACTCACGTGTTTTTGATGGTCACGACCTCCTCCAATTGCTTCCCCTTAACCCATTCAGAAGCTGAAAAATGTCACAGAGAGCAATTAGCACAATCCCTTGCAATAACAAAGACCACAAGGCCAGGATAGATGGACAATAAGCACTAAAGCAGAAAACAAACTGCAACTTTTAACAACTGGTCAAATCAGCTAAAGCTGTAAAAAATTATTAATAGCAATTTATAATTCAAGGACAAGCTTCAGAGACATGTGACTGACCCTAACTAGTTCATTGAGAATCCATAGCCAACCCCAAAATTTTTGATACTAAGGCTTGGTTGTTGTGGTCGTAAACAAACTCAAGATATTTCATTTTTTTTTTTTGATAAGTAAGAGATATTATTGAAAAAGAACTTTAAGTGCATAAAGCATGCGCGAGTTACAAAATCAAATCAGCGTTATCAAAAGCTAAAGAAACTAAAAATTCTCCTACAGAAGGGGAAGAAGTAAAAGCCCAAACCCGAGACCAGTCATACAAAACCCCAAAAAAATCTCCGAAAGTTTATCCATAGTAGTTTCCTTGTCCTCAAAAGTACAGTTATTTCGCTCTCGCCAAATGGTCCACATCAGGCAAGAAGGAATCAAATTCCACACACCTGAAGACTTCTTCCCAAACCAATTCCACCAGCCAAATAAGAGATTCAAAACTCGATTCGGCAACACCCAATCTATCCACCCACAGAACGGAACACCAAACTCAAGATATTTCATGATAAATTTTAAGTGGGAATGAGGGATTCAAACCTGAACGTCTCCATTGGAAACACCAGGAAATGTCATTTGAGCAAATCTTCATATATTTTCTATAGCTACTTATCCTAAAATGGAAGTACGGAATTATTTAAGGGTGTGCCCTTGATGAGGCAGTTATATAGAATAGTAAAGTTTTTAGCATTCTACTTGGTTTGGCCAGCTGAAATAAGCTCAGACCCAACGGTAAACATAGACGAGTATTAAAACAGGTATGCCGAGAGTACGACAAATGGAAACCAAATGTTTCGCACCCACAAGTCCTGTGATGCTATGTTCATTTACAACAAACATAAACAATTTGTTCATGCAACACTCAAAGTGAATGTCCAAAGAAACTTTAACATACGACTATGAATCAAGTTTAAGAACACAAAAACACTTCCTAACCTAGGAGGATACAGAACAACTATGTCCCAATCAATTTTGTATAATTGTATGTTTCTCAATCAAATGTGTAGATAAATTAATTCATGTATAAAGCCAAGAAAATAAGAAATTTTAATTGTTTCCCAATAAATTTCAGAACTTTAAACAAAATCAATAAAATAAATATAACCCCCAACTCTCAAGCATAAATACCAAAAACAAAAACCCTAAACTTTTTATTGATTTTCTGAGCAACCAAACAATGAGAATAACGGGAAAATGAAAAGAAGCAGCACGAACCTACAGAGGAGGAAGCAATAGCGGAGCCACAACCGAAGGTCTTGAAGCGAGCATCGACGATCTTGCCGGTCTTCTCGTCGACCTTGATTTGGAGCTTCATGACGTCGCCACAGGCGGGTGCACCGACGAGGCCGGTGCCCACCGTGGGATCATTCTTGTCCAAGGATCCGACGTTGCGGGGCTTGTCGTAGTGCTCAATCACCCTCTCGTGATAGAGACGTGGCAGGACCTGGACGGGCCGCGACGCCGCTTCCTGTGAGGCTAGCCCTAGGACCTTCTTCGATGCGAACCTCAACATTTTCTTTTTTTTCTTGTGTTTTTGGTTTTGGTTCGTGGAGTTTCAGATTGGGGTTTGGAATTTTGTGCAAAGAAATAGGACTTTTTCTAGGGGTTTGCGGCGGTACGTTTATGGATGAAGTTGATGATGACACGTGGAGGGAGAAGATGGCTTTGGAACTTTTAAGTGTTAAAAGATCTTGATATTTCCACATTATTGGATTAGCTCGAATCTTCTTCTCTCCGGATTTATATCCTGCAGTTTTTCTAATGCTATCAACAAATCATTTCCATTTCACTTGAAATTGGGAGTTCACTTCGTCATTACCAAATAGTATATAAACTATTATCTTATTTAAAATTTAAAATTATATAATTTTATATTTATAATATTTAGTATGAATTATAAAATGGATTAATTTCAAATATAAATAAACTTATTATGCTCGATCAACTTTTATTCTAATTTTATAAAATTGATTTTTTTTTCTTCTTTTTAGTTTCTTACTGTTATAAATTATAATTTTCTCTAATTTGGTTGTCATTTTCAGAGAGCAAAAAAGATAAAAGACTCCAAAACCCTTGTTTTCAGATTGGATTGTAGATTGCAACTCTTTGTATGAAGTCAGAATTGCTAGTAATCATCGGTAAGTCATACAACATTGAATTCGTTCCCAAAACTTGTACACACAGCCTATTACTACTAAGTTAGAGTACGTTAGGGGTAGAGGGAATTTTCGGTGGAACAGTGAATTGCGTAGAGATCAGAAATAACACCAATGGTAAAAACATTTTGTTGGGTGTTGCTGGCTCAAAAGGTGGAAAATGGGCAAAGAAGGTATAAGAGACAAGTGCATAGTAGTGTGTGACTTTGTCAAATTATTTGATGTAATTAACTAATTACAAATTATAATGACAATGCTACAAAATGATTATCTTGAATAGTTTTGCTAGTATTCGACAATTGTGACCATTAAGTTTAATTTGTTATGCACTTATATCATTATATGCATGGAGTCTAATAATTTCATCTTTCTAAAGGTGCATGCGCACACACTACTAGCCTGAGGCTCCACTAGTTAGGTATCATGTGATTACCTTTTAGATTAAAGATTCAAGCAAAGTTATGAATTCTGTTATGTTAAGGATATATTGTTGAAAAAATGGGTCAGGATAGCAAATGCCATAAGGGTACACAGTTAAGGAATATATATAATATATATATATATATATATATATATATATATATTTGTATAATTCATTGCTTGTTTAAAAAAAAAAAACCATTGGTTTGCATGACAAATTTATTTAAATTATGTGTGTTTCTTTTGATATTTGTACACGGTTTGACTTTATTTTTATTTTATTTTTTAAAGTGTATACAAATATCACTTAATAGAGTATTAAATACATCTTAACTTGTGTCCTTAAAAGTTAGAATATTTCTGAAGGAAATGTCAAAATCATGGCCAAACCCAATGATTATAGTTAGCATCTCCTTAATTCCAAAGGAGATATCAAAATTGACATGTCATTTGGCACATGGAGTGCCAAAATTCAAATTTGACATATGAAGTATAAAAATGTCAATCTTATAATTTTAAATTTAGCATGTTGGTTGGAGTACTTAATTTTAGAGATTTCATATTGAACCTTTAATTTGTCATGGCAATCATCAATTTTTTTATTTATTTGGGTGACAGACTCCAAATTGTCATATCCTTTGGAGATGCTATTAGAACACCTGTTAACAAAATATCTATGCATTGGCCATCAATGACCCATAAGCTTTATTTTATTTTTTTGTGTGTGTGTGTGTGTGTACAGTGTAAGCAGCTATTATTGTTCATCAAAAAATCAAAAAAAAAAAACTGTAATTATTAGGAATGGGTGATAAACTTCCTTTCATGCTCCGAGATTTTTTATTTTTATTGGTTTGCTGATAGTTGATTTTCTATTTTATTGAAGTCATATGACATGATGAATCTAAAAATAGCGCGATGGCTGGACCTTAGTGACAATGGACAGCCCAACGATCCATCCTTGCTGTTCCAGGCCCCCTATGTTTCGCAGTTTATTTGTAGAAGCCTTTCGATAAGTTGTGTTTTAACCCCGGCCCATAGAAAAAGGACGTCTAGAATGGTATGTTTTCTGAAGGCTGGATAGGCCCTGAGTTGAAAATAAGCCCAAAGCATATCTTGAGCATGGGCTGCATGAATCAGTGTCATTTACCATCTATCCAAAGTCTCTTGTATTTCTTCTAGTACAATTCCACCTGCACTTCCGTTCTCTATTGACCCTAACTTTTCACACTTCTCTCCACTCAGTCAAAGATTTTCATCATACCTCAATCAAAATCCACTATATTAACAATATGAAATAAGATTATAAAAAAAAGAAAAGAAATAAAACCACTTTCACACAAGCTAACATACTTTTAAAAACGACACACAAGTTTTACAAATGCAAGCATAATCAAAACCTTGCACAAACACAAATTCTAATACACCTAATATAAAACACTCAATACTTACCGATAAACTTGACACTCTCCAAAGTCCGAAATTCAAGACAAATGAGCATCTTTCAATTCCAAAAGAATTAGCAAACCACTTGTTAGAAAGTGTCTCAAATTCCTAGTTTGAATTGGTTTAGGTTTTCTTGAAGTAGAAGGAAATGAATCACTTGAAATGAAAAAAAAAGCCTTTTCCTTGGTGTAGAAAGAAAGTTATTTATTGAAAATTTAATTGAATATTCTGTCTTTCAAGGATATAATTGGAGTCTTATAAATAGGTAATGTTGTAGAGGATTTGTTGGCTTTGGTCCAAGGTTCCTCCCACATGGAAAGAGGGGAAGACTCGTAGAAGAACAGTAGTGAGTTTCTTCAAAGAGTCAAATCACAACATTGCTCTACTTAAAAAAAAAAAAACTGCTCTTTGAAAATAGTAACTCATGCTTGTCTAAGAGTCATTTCTTATCCCCAATAGGAGGAACTCTTGGGTCAAAGCCATTAAACACTTTCAATACATATTCATTTGTGGATAAAAAATATCTCAATACATATTCATTTGTGGATAAAAAATATCAACTTACGTCTTTTACAAGAAATAGATCTTTATGTCCTACACTAAATGAAGGTTTTAGAAAGAAGTAGAATTTGGGCTTAATACAAGAACTAGAATTTGTCGATAGAAGAATAGGAATGGAGGATTCATGAAATTCCATTATTAATTTTTCTACATTGGCATGCTTTTTCAACTTCATCTACCTCATTAATTTCTTCAAATAATGCATTGAATGATAATGCATAAAAGTGTGCATCCACTCAACCCCTAACTACCTTTTTCGGCGAGTCGATATACTAATGCCTTCTATTGACATTTTCAAAGAGAACAAATTAAACAAGGAACAATGATAAGTTGATGACATTCTTTCTTGCTGTGTGATTGTAAGCAGTTGATGGATATCTCTCTCTTCCCTTCATTGTAAAAATTGCTTTAAATCTCTTTTATAGTGGAACGTTAGATATGGATATATATATATATACCTGAAAGTGAAAAAAGTAGTATCTCAATTTGATATTTTAGACAGGTGAATGAGATCTGTTGGCCATGAAAAAGGTAAATTAATAAACTATCACGCCCCCTCTAGGTTCCTAAAATATTCTTCTTCTTGTCGTTATACAAACATTGGATTATTCATGTTGCATGAAGGTCTACTGCCCTTTCCTTTGATTGCCCCAGCAACAATTTAATAATGCTATCAACATGTAACAACAGCCACAACCCTTTCATGTCTTTCACCAATCTTCTATTTGCTGATAGATTGGCACTTTTCTCTTTACAATTTGTTGGGATTCTCAATATGTACTCATGAAGAATATGTATGCTTTTGTTGCACTACAATTTGATTGTCTCAAAATGAGCCAAAGGACAAACATAATGTGGACTAGAAAATAGCAATAACAATTAACATCATCAGTCTTATATTATTATTGGGGCATTATTGGAAAAAAAGCAGCTGATATATCATATATATATATATGTCACTTCTTGAAGTTTATAAAGTACATTAGCAAGCAATTGACTTGCTAGTGAAGTTCATACAAATAATTGTTTTGCTTTCACATTGGTCCTTATATATTAAGCTTTCATGGATGTTAGTTTTGTGTAAAAAAGAGATGCTTTAATTAAAAGCTAATACAGTGAGTCAGTGACAATATATTAGGTTCTGATTTAGACTTTAGTAGCCTAAATCATATTGGTGAACCACTCCCTCAAAAGAAAGAAATAATTCAACACTTTTATTAAAGAAAAATTTATAAGCATATTCATAGAATATGATCCTCTTTATAGAGTAAACTGCACGGATAAATTTTATTTCATAGATTTATCAGTTTACAAAAGGCTATATATTTAAAGTTTTTATTGACGTGATACTAGATATATTTTTAGATTTTCAATATTTAATCTAAATAATAGAATTGTTAAATTTTAATTGAAACTGATCATTTTCCAATCATATATATATAGTGCGAGAGAGATATATAATGAAAGTTGAAGAAATAAACCGTTCAATCATTCCCTAGATCCTGCATATTCAATCACCATATGAAAGAGATTTTTCCTAGATCAGAATCACATTAAAATATTTTAATAATTAATTAACGGCTCTGTTTTATTTTTCATTATTTACTCATGACTAAAGGGTATTTTTATATTATCCTTGAGCAAGGATGTAGCTTTCAAACAGACCAGATGGGTTCCACGAAGATTATGCGAAACCTAACCATTGACCTAACTCCTTCACAATAACAATGCAACCTTTTTAAAAGGAGTCTCCCTCATAATTTGTTAGTTGTATGAGTTTCAGTCTATTGCAATTTGCAACTTCGTATAATTAAG
Source organism: Fagus sylvatica (assembly GCA_907173295.1). Classification (NCBI taxonomy): domain Eukaryota; kingdom Viridiplantae; phylum Streptophyta; class Magnoliopsida; order Fagales; family Fagaceae; genus Fagus; species Fagus sylvatica. Next base: position 45,863,598 of record OU015762.1, read on the forward strand.
GTGATGAGGGGACCTTCCCCAACAACTATGTACTACCTAATAAAAGATGTTGCAAAATGGACTATTTTTTGTAAGAGTGAGGAAAAGATTCTCATTTCCTCCATCTCGGATTTCTGCTTAGGGGGTGGGGGGCCTCATTAGGAGTTTGCTCTAATTAATTATCCTCGTTTGTAGTTTTTTTTAATGATAAATTTATTCAACAAAAATAATAAAAGATTTTCCAATTCCATTTTTCTTTCACAATTTATTTTTAAATGTTACAATTCTCTCGTTTTTAATTGACATCCATTTATTTATTTTAAACAAAGTGGTACACGTCATAATGAATTATTGTTATTATTGAAAAATGTATCCTTTTTTTTCGTTGCTTTGGTCTATCATTTTCTTTAATTTTTTTTGTTTACAATACTTTACACATTTTCTAGTGTGCTTTCTGTTATACACATATTTTTAATAATTGGAAATGAAAGTTAGAGAGTAACGCTAGAATAAAAAACATTAGGCATTTTACAAATTTTTAAAAGAAATCAAAACACATATGAAATTTAGGTTAAATTATTGTTTCGTTTTTATACATGAATTTCGTTCCTGATTTTTTTTTTTTTTAAATGACGAAATTTATGTGTAAAAATAATTTCAAAGTTAGGGATAAAAAACGAACTTCATGCAAAATTTAGGAACGAAAACAATAATTTAGCTTAGAATTTATTGAAATGTTGTAGATAATATTGTCAAATTATTTATGCTTACACATTGATTTAATTTTCAGATATATTGTCAACTTTTTTATGCTTAGATATTGATTTATTTTCTCAATTTACTCTTACCTAACCAAAGTATCTGTTTAAATTTCTTATTTTTGGATTATTTATTTAAGTTATTATGTTGATGAATATATATTAATTACTTTTTGTTAATATATTTTAATTGAAACCAGGCAAGAAATAGTAAATTACTATTGTATTGTGTGCGACAATTAAATTTTTGTTAATTAACATTTTCTAAACCAATTCTATTTTCAACTTTGTTTTTTGTCTTTTTGATCTTGTTCCAAATTAGAATTCTGGCACCATCACTATATCTTATGTGTATGCAACTATGCATTTGCGAAAACTAATCGAGTTATATATTGTTGATGCACACTTCCTCTGATTTATTTTTTTAATTAATCACATATTCACATTAAGCAGATAAGTGGCCAGGGCCAATGGTTACTCGCTCTTGGGCCCAACAATGGGCTTGCTGATCAAATCAGAGTCTAACATTACAGCTTGAATCAAGAAGGAAAAAAAAAAAAAATCAAGGTTAGCATGTTCTCACCGTTAAAAAAGATATTATTAAAACTATGCCTAAGATCATCCTCGACCAATTGAAGATGATATTTGGGCATTTCTGCCCCATCTAATCAACGTCAATTATTAATTTATTGTTAGTATTTGTTAAGATGCATTACTCCTTATCCTATCAACTTCATTAAGTTGCGTGTGTCCCTCTTATAACTTATTTTGGGGGGCCACGACTAGGAGTCTACCTAATTTATCGAAACGAAATTATCTTAAGTCTTAATCACTTGCCCCATCTCATAACCTTGAATGCTTTTTATCGTGTAGCTCAAAATATGGTTGCAAAAGACGATATTGTCTTTACTCTTAAAAAAGTGTCCTATTTATCTAAAATTTTACTGGTGGAAAGCAGTTGCATATAAATAATAAGTTTAAGGACATGACCATTTTTATAACTTTTTTT
>OU015762.1:45865443-45909567 GCA_907173295.1 Fagus sylvatica
AAACTAATACCCAATGCAACCCCATTAATAGGTCTAGGAAACATAGCAGACGTTTGTGTTTTGGTAGCCCCCCCACAATATTGTAGGTGGTCCTTCATGCAGCATCAAACATCTTATGATTGACATGATTGTTAATATTTGTAACTAGGAAGAGAAAAAACAATAAAATCGAATGCAGAATCACTCCTTACAAAAAGGAACCAGTTAGGACTTAGGTGTACGGTGTAACGTGGGGCACTGGCTCACTTTATTCACCTGACAGTGTGTACTTTGGGGCCTGTTGACTGGAGTGTGTTCTTCACGCTATCTCCTTCATGTTCTTCTGAGCGCTTAAAGCGTCCTCGTGCACCATCATGTCATTTTTTTATGAGACCTTCGAATCTTCATTTTAAGATCATAGAAACAACCCGCCTAACCGGGAACAGAACTTTCGTTTGAACTTTGTATATGCGATACGTTTTGATTAAAATCTCACAAAAGAATTTGAAAATTTTATTCTCAAAGGTGATCAATTTGCTTTGTGTGTTTTGTATGGGTGTATGTGTGTTAACAGTTAACTGTTAACTCATTAACCATGATTTAATGAGCAAATTTCCCTATCCTAGCTATTTTCTTTTTCCATATATATTATAACAATTGAGCATTTTCTACCATTTCAATATCCAAATTAAGAGAAACTATGTACCTTGGGGAAGTTTGATTTGATTACAAAGTTAAAATCTTCAGTTAGATTGAAATCCAAGTTCTTAGTTCTATATACAACCATATGCTGATATGCATTAACCCTAAGAAATATCACCTAAATTGAGAGTATTTGAAACTGAAATGTTAAATGATCATTTAAAATGGTTGGAAATACAATGTATTAATTGTAATTTCCAAGTCGAAAAATGTCACATTCCAAATTTTGTTTTTACCCGAAACCATAGATATAGCATTTTCCATCTAAAAATAAAGGATAAATTTAACGCATGTAGATGTGGAGCCAATATAAACATATTATATGCTTGGACAAGATTATTTTTATTGCCTTATTTTACTTAAAAACAAGTTAGACAAATATAGATTAATCTAAAAAAATGAGTTTTATATGACTAAACTAAAATAAAATAAACCAAATAATAAACTAAACGAATTACTATACAAGTAGTATGAAAAATAATAAGTTTTGAAACATTTCAACAACATCAATGATATGATCAATGATTTAAGATTGCTAAGTGTTCGATCTATACTATACGGTATGGATGAACGTGACGATAATTAATGTCAATAATAAGAAGTATGTCATTTGATGTAACATTAATGCTACTTATCCAAAACTCTCACGAGATCAAAATAGTCCCATTAGTTTATACCATTGTGAAAAAATTATGATATCAATTACAAATGGAACAGCTAGCCTCTATATCTACACAGGCACACAGCAATGCATGGAGTAAGCACATAGTGGCTAAGTAAGAGTAATGACGGGGCACGTGAGACAGCGTGTGTCATGTGTGGGTAGGTAGAAATAGAATCTATCCTTTGCTTGCAGGAAGAGGGAGTGAGTGGGTCCAGTAAATTTGGGCCCGCAAGTGGAGTGTTCTTTCGGTATGCCTTAATGCATAGTGCTGCTGCTCTCTCTTTCTTTATCGGGGTCCCAAATATTCTCTCTCTCTCTCATCCACTGTCACGTCAGACACGACTTATGTGACGACCACGCCGATATCTCTGACGTATACCTCTATCACCATCAACGGTTCTCGTTTTCCCCAACCTTACCCACATCATGGATTCGAATGACATCATAGCCGTCCATTTTGTTTTTGTCAGTATTGGGTTTAGTCAAGCTGAGGTAATGCGTGGGGTCAGTGTTTGTGCAGTGGACAGACAATGTGGGGTCCTCTCTGTGTTGCCACCGACGCTGTATACACGTAGCCGTAGAGTAGAGGTGCTCTCCCCTACACTACTTTTTCTTCCTTCTTATTCACAGCCCCAACCCCAACTCTCAAACACACACCCCCCACTCTCACTTCTCTGATCACTCCCAGATTCTCTCTTACTTCACAATATCCTTCTCCTTCTCCAACACACTCATACATAGAAGTGAAAGAGTGCTACATATGGAGTGTTTCTAAAACAATTGACTAGGGGTTGAAAGTGATCAAGGAGCTGTGTTTTTGGCACTTGTTTTATTTTTTGGCTGTTGGGTTTTGTTAATGGGTCTTACTTCTTTGCAAGTTTGCATGGATTCATCTGATTGGCTACAGGTATATATTTGCAAGTTTATATCCATTATGCATGGCTGCTCATCATCATAATTAAATTAATATGTAATTATTATATATCATTGCTACTCATAACAACAAATTCAATTCAATTTTAAGCCTGAAGGCGCATTAATTAAGTTTTCTCCTAAGCTGGATAAAAGTAATCTTCTATTGCAATAGTACTGCCGGTTAGGTTGTCATACTCATACTCATACTATGAAGCAGCAGATTTGGAGAGAAAATCGAGTTATTTTTTAAAGTAGGTCATTCAGAATAGTAATGCATCCTTATCAGTTGCAATTCCAGGAACTAAAGTTGAAGTACTTTAACACTTTAACTCCATATGTCATGCTTTCTAATTCTAGTTCTGTCATGCAGTACTACATTAGAGATACAAACAAACAATTAATTTGATGAAATTTGTTAAAAGCTGCTAATAAAAATTTTCCAGTCACTCCTCGGCTTAGGTGTAGTAGTAGTAGTACCTACAATATCTGACATTCTGATTGACATCTAAAACGACAAAGAATGTCTAGAACTTGAATTATTATCTGACAGAATTCCATTATTAATTATATATTTCCATCACTTATATAATATATCTCCTTTGGATATGTCAGGGCACGATCAACGATGAATCTGGAATGGATTCTTCTTCACCATCTGGGGACATGCTCACATGCTCAAGGCCCTTGATAGAGAGGCGGCTGAGGCCACCACATGACCAAGCCCTCAAGTGTCCAAGGTGTGACTCAACGCACACCAAGTTTTGCTACTACAACAACTACAGCCTCTCTCAACCAAGGTACTTTTGCAAGACTTGTAGAAGGTATTGGACCAAAGGAGGTACCCTGAGGAACATTCCTGTGGGTGGGGGGTGTAGAAAGAACAAGAAAGTTTCTTCTAAAAAACCCAACGATAATAATCAACCTGCAAACCCAAATCACCTTGGTTCATCATCATCTCACAACCCTACTGATCTTCAGCTTTCATTTCCAGATCAGGTGCAATTTTCACACCTTAGTAATATACTTGGCACGCACGGTACACTTGGCAACCCTAATTATAATGGTATGCTTGAGAACCCTAGGCCTATTGATTTCATGGAGAGTAAGTTGGAAGCTATAGTTGGAAATTCTAGGAACTATGATTTCATGGGGAATGGTGACATGGGTATGGTTGGTGGGCTTAATGATCATCTTGGTGGTCATGGTTTGGCACCAAATTTTCATGGTATTTGCTCTCCATTTGGGATGTCCATTGATGGGAATAGTGGAACTTTCATGGACACATGCCAGAGGTTAATGTTACCATATGATCATCATGCAAATGATCATCATCAGGACCACAATGCAATGGATGTGAAGCCAAATACTAAGCTCTTGTCCCTTGATTGGCAAGACCAAGGTTGTTCTGATGCTGGAAAGGACTCTTTTGCTTATATCAACGGTCTAGGATCCTGGACTGGCATGATGAATGGTTATGGATCATCCACGACTAATCCGTTAGTCTAAACTAATTAATCTGAGTACCTATCCACACAGTCAAAGGTCTATCATCATGGGTTGGTGTGATTAATAACTTAATCATTCGCATTTAATCTAAGATTGTCCAACTATCTGTATCTATATACCTTTGATGGAAAGGTTGTTTTTTTGTGTTTCTTCCTATGAAGGTGGTCTTACAATCTCTATTGAGGTCAGTGTGAATGGGAAGCATGATAGTCCAAAAACGACTGCCTTACTATTGGTTTTGTAATTTTATATTTTTCTAATCTCTTCGTTCTAATTTGTTGTCTTGTGTGTAAGACATTCAAAGCTCTAGGATTTTGTTGTAATCTCGAGGAAGATATCGTAGTGCTTTTTCAGTTTAAAAAAATCAATGCCTAATAGTACTAGTGTTTAGTCTATCTTTATATATATGCTGCTGTCTTTGTGTTTAGTGAGTGATCAATTCATTATTCGCAAAAGCATTCCAACTACTACCTACGTGGTTAGGAGTACTGTTTGAGACATGAAAGGAGAGCAAAGCAAAGTTTTCAGGAAAAGCAAACATTCTCTTTGTGTTGCGTGTCATTACATGTGACTCCAATATTATACTTTGATAGATTAATTATTAATTAAAGGTTTTTTTATCTTCCTTTTCTAAACAATTATTGGTTGAAGATGATGATAGCATTTGACAGGCCAATCAGACTTAGATATAATTATGCGTTGTTTGTATAGGAATATAAAACAAAGATTGGGTAATATAATTGGCAACTCAATAGTGACACGGGGAAAGTATGATTTGAAAAAATAAAGTCTGTGCTTAAGGCTTCACGATTTTAAAAGTGTAGATGGTTCGGAAATCATAAGATAGCTAGTGTGCATTGGTGTGCTCGCCACTGACATTTATGTTCTTCTTCTTGTTCTTCAATCAAATAGAGAAAGAAAAAAGAAAAAAGAAAAAAAAGAGTTCTTTAGTTATACTTTAGTTACCCCAATTAAATTCAACCATTTGTTTACATTGACTAATAAAACGCATGGTTGGAATTAATTGTTTTTTACATAAAAAAAAATAAAAATTGTTCTTATGAAAATATAACATTGTTGATGTTGCATTGATCAATATAGACCTAAGAAATTATACCTAAAATTTGCCCACTAGAGAAATATAATAATTATTGTGAGGGGTGTTTTTGTCGTGGTGCCACGTGGCATGCCGAGGGTGATCACAACGTGGACTTGAGATGAGGGGTAGTCGAACCCAAAATTCAACCAAGGGCCCAAAATCTGGCCCAAGGGCTAATGAGACACTTTCCAAATAATATTTGAGAGCCAAGATAATAAAGCCCCAAAAAGGACAAGAAAATTTAACAACATGACATTATCAAATGAGGAGTCCAAGGAACAGTTATTGGGCCGAGCCTCTCACTGTCCCTCATCTGGATCAGACTTGAAACGGAATGATTTTAATAGAAAATCACTAAAATATGTTCTTTCCATGCTTCTGTCGACATCTGCTGCAAGACTTCTGATAAATAATAAGCTTATTGAGGCTGAAAAGAGGGTTGACTTGGTGGGAGAGAGTCAGCCCCGATGAGACATGCATAAAGGTAAGAGAAAGGTGTGTTTAGGCCTTTTATGGAGCTAAATCAGTGGTGGAAAACCATTGTGATCCTTATAAGGCATTTCAGGGTTTCTGCCCAGACATCTGCCAGAAGAGTTTTCTGGGGGGTAAAGGAAGGTTAAGTGATGAATCCTAATCTTTTTAGATGGGATTGTATTTCTGGGTTTTGATTGGTATTTCTAAGTTGGGAATGACCTCAAAACACCTATTTCCCGAGGTCCTCCCTCGAAGAATCCCAGAAGTGGACTAGTTAGTTCTTAGAGAAAACATTTTCTCTTGTGTTGGTTTAATTGTGGTAATTTCTTGAGTTGTTGGGAGTGTTTTTTGATGATGCATTAAGAATACAATCAGTCCTATTTATAGGAATGATTAGGGTGGCTTAATCTCATGGGAAAACCGAGATTATGGTTTCCCTTAAGCCTATTGACTTTCAAAATTAACCCATCCATGACATGTTTTGTCAAGGAGAGTATTGCATAAGTAAAATGATTATGGTCATTCCCTAATGTTAGGGTAAGACTTTATTTTCCTCTGAAATAGCTTTGTCAGAGGCACTCATTGCTTAGTTGGTGGGTTCTTTGTGCAAGGTCAGGTCTATGCATGTTTCATGTGACTTTGGTTTCCATAAACTCATCATTGTGCCTCCCAGCAGACCTAATGACAGTAGTTCAATGGTTTCCATATTATATGCTTGGACAAGATTATTTTTATTGCCTTATTTTACTTAAAAACAAGTTAGACAAATATAGATTAATCTAAAAAAATGAGTTTTATATGACTAAACTAAAATAAAATAAACCAAATAATAAACTAAACGAATTACTATACAAGTAGTATGAAAAATAATAAGTTTTGAAACATTTCAACAACATCAATGATATGATCAATGATTTAAGATTGCTAAGTGTTCGATCTATACTATACGGTATGGTGAATGTGACGATAATTAATGTCAATAATAAGAAATATGTCATTTGATGTAACATTAATGCTTCTTATCCAAACCTCTCACGAGATCAAAATAGTCCCATTAGTTTATACCATTGTGAAAAAATTATGATATCAATTACAAATGAAACAGCTAGCCTCTATATCTACACAGGCACACAGCTAGCCTCTATATCTACACAGGCACACAACATTAATGCTTCAGTTTAAAAAAATCAATGCCTAATAGTACTAGTGTTTAGTCTATCTTTATATATATGCTGCTGTCTTTGTGTTTAGTGAGTGATCAATTCATTATTCGCAAAAGCATTCCAACTACTACCTACGTGGTTAGGAGTACTGTTTGAGACATGAAAGGAGAGCAAAGCAAAGTTTTCAGGAAAAGCAAACATTCTCTTTGTGTTGCGTGTCATTACATGTGACTCCAATATTATACTTTGATGGATTAATTATTAACTAAAGGTTTTTTTATCTTCTTTTTCTAAACAATTATTGGTTGAAGATGATGATAGCATTTGACAGGCGAATCAAACTTAGATATAATTATGCCTTGTTTGTATAGGAATTTAAAACAAAGATTGGGTAATATAATTGGCAACTCAATAGTGACACGGGGAAAGTATATATGATTTGAAAAAGTAAAGTCTGTGCTTAAGGCTTCACGATTTTAAAAGTGTAGATGGTTCGGAAATCATAAGATAGCTAGTGTGCATTGGTGTGCTCGCCACTGACATTTATGTTCTTCTTCTTGTTCTTCAATCAAATAGAGAAAGAAAAAAGAAAAAAGAAAAAAAAGAGTTCTTTAGTTATACTTTAGTTATCCCAATTAAATTCAACCATTTGTTTACATTGACTAATAAAACGCATGGTTGGAATTAATTGTTTTTTAACATTGTTGATGTTGCATTGATCAATATAGACCTAAAAAATTATACCTAAAATTTGCCCACTAGAGAAATACAATAATTATTAACATAGTATCATATGATATACTAGGATGTTTCAAAAATAGTAAGAAAAAAAAATAGACCACATCCATTTACGTTTTTTGTATTGCAAATAATCTACCAATTATCACATAGTTTACACACTTGTTAGAATGAGTATAGGCAAAAATCATTTTTTTTCCATCTTATAATTGAGTGTTTTCATTTTGGTTCTTGATTTTTCACCAACTTTATTGAATTAGATGGTGTAGATAACATATGCTAATGTGGCCCACTTAAAATTGACATGGTTATGGGAATTAATAATTGCCATGTCACATTGGTTCTCCTCATAAAGAAGAACAACCAATGTTAGTTCAACTACAATCCCCCATTCCCTAACTATTAAATTATAAATAAAAAATTTGTCATGTCAGTTCTCACCCATTTATTTTATCCTCAATTAAAAACCCGACCAAAATAAAAACCCTAATCTTCAAATCAAACCCTTCCCAATTTTAAGATCATAGCCATTATAGCCAAATCGAAAACCAAGATCCTCAAATTCCTTTTTTTCTCTGAGAATTTTATCTCTCTCAACATGAAATACTTATTATTGATAGCATCTAGCTCAAGTGGGACATTCACACATATGGGCAGGGGCGGAGGGAGAGGGGAGTTAGGGGGAGCCCCAGGCTTTTACAATTTTACTCCTCCCCCTTGTATTTTTTAATATAAAAATATCAATTTGGCTTTGAAATTTAATTAATGTCCCCCTTAGATTTTTGTTTTTTGTTTTTTTTTTTAAAGAATTGTATTACATTTATGTAAATGATTGGTACATCATTTTTTTTTCCTTATATTACTCATATACTAGATGTAGCTCATTAGATCAAAGTATATTTTCTTAAAAAATAAATTAGTTTATATAAATGATTAATGCATTATTATTTCCGTTAATACTCTTATGCCATACATAACTCATTAAATTAAAACATATTTAAAATACATGTTCCTATAAATAAATAAGTAAATCTCTTTAATAGATGTTTTCTTTATTTTCTATTTTTTTTAAAGACAAATTACGAATTTCGTTGAGAATCAACAATTTACCGATCCCCAAAATATTGGGACGAAGTCTTGGTTATTGTTGGTATGGAGAATTAACAATATAAATATGACAGGTTATTTTTTGGATTAAATTTATATATATATATATTTATCTTGGCTCCCCCTAGAAAAAATTTCTGCCTCCGCCACTGCATGTGGGGACACGCGTTATTAAATGGACGAGAAGTTGAGTTGGTTACAATACTTTTGATACGTCATGTCCTGAAGTTAACTTGGTCTACACGTCAACTTTAAGTGTTTCATGTTATTAATATGCTATCTATGTCATCTAATTTCATAATAAGTGAGATGAAGACAATGATAAAAATGAAACAACAGAAAAATTAAGGACCAAAACGAAAAGATTCCATATTTATGGGGACAAAAAAAAAATTGATTTTATTTTTGACTAAAACTTAATTAGCCACAAAATTTTATACCATTCTATTACAAAAATCAGCATTGTTGGGCTAAGCCAATGCTCTAATCGAGCTTGAGTAAACAAACTTGGCCCCAATTTCAATTAGGCCTCTCTTTGCTCAATATTGGGCCGTCTCAAAAGTTGTCCAATCCAATCCATTGTCCACATATGTGAGATCCTATTTGCGTGAGTATTATTTATGTGTGTGTATTTAGGCTCCGTTTGTTTCGTTGAAAAATATTTTACAATGTAAAATGTTTTCAAATGTAAATGATTTCAAGGAAAATGATTGTTTTTTAGTATTTGTTTGCATTCTAGGAAAATGCTCCGACAAATATTTTACGCTGTGTGTTTGGAGCAACGTGAAACAAAAAAATAAAAAAACCTACACCTAAAACCACCGGAATCGACCAAAAATGGGAACCACCACCGCGAGCCACCCAACAACCCACCGGAAGCCACCTCGCAACCCAGCGCAAGTCAAACCCCCACCAAAATCGACCCAAAACCCACCCCGAAACCCACTGAGACCCACTGCAAAAAACCAAAAATCAAGCTCAAAATCAACCAAACCCCATCAACTTCAAACCACCGGCAACATCTAAACCCATCACTGGCAACACCATAACCCAAAACCGGCAACAATTAAACCCAACGGTAGTAGATCTGGTAAATCTTGAAAAAAAAAAAATAAAAAATAAAAAAACCCAGCTCATGCTCGTTCTCCTCTCCTCACCATGCCTCGCCGCACCGTGTCGTGTCTTGCAGCTCCTCGCCTCGCCTATAATCGTCGTGTTTCGTCGGCAATTAGAGCTTGTGCTCAAGCTTCAATGAGGTTTTCTATGCGAGAGATCTCGGGGGGGGGGGGGGGTTTGTTGTGCGAGACAGGGAGAGAGACAACAGGGGGTGTCGTGTGAGAAAGACGAAGCCCAGAGGGTTGCCGTTGCTGTGCTGTCGTGTGAGAGACGAAAGGGGCGGGGGTTGTGCGAGAGAGAGCAGGAGTACTGGGGGAGGGGTTGAGGCTTTGCTTTTTGGAAAATGGTTTACAAAAAAAAGGGGGTTAAACTATTTTCCAAATTTTGACAAATAATTTTTGGTCAACGGAAATCATTTTCAGTTTGACCACCATTTTACAGTGAAACAAACACCTGAAAATCTGAAAACATTTTCCGAAAAATATTTTACAGCGAAACAAACAGAGCCTTATATTTTCCCAACCACCAAATGAACACTCTTCTCTTATTTTCCCCTCTTCTCTTAAACTTCCAATGGTTTAGTGGGCTTAGTGTATCTTATCCGTCTCACACTTCTTAAAACTTTACTCTTTAGTGGTTAATTTTTATTTAGTTATTTAAGGCTTTGTTAAGTTATATATATATTTCACTAATTCATGTTCCATCGTTTTAGAATGATTTTCATTTGAGTTTGCTTTGCATGTCTCTTGTTAAAATTATTGGAGTTTTGATACTATGTTCAATATAAAGCAAAGAGAGAAGAAGAAAAATAGATTAGGGCTTAGAGAAAGAGAGAGAGAACACAAAGGGTTATGTGGTTCAGCCTTACGTCCTACGTCCACAGTGGTAAATCCCTAGAGGCTACATCTTGAATATATTGATGAGTACTGTTAGAATATGTATATACCGCTGTTATTATACTAGTATAGGGTTTCCCAGGGTTTACTATGTATTTACTATACCGTACCTTAGTCTAGGCCTATATATATTTTTTTACCTGTACATGCTTATTAAGAATACTCAATACACAGTTTATTCTCTCTGTCTCTCTGTGCTTCCCTCTCTAAAGTTAACATGGTATCAGAGCCAAATTAATTTTGGCACAGTAATTCTCAAACCACTCGTAGCTATTTTCTCCAGACAATTTCTTGTTTTCTCTAGGCTGTGCCTCTCTTCTTCCATTGTTGCCACCAGAGACCTCCGATCATTTTGTGCCGCCTACTGCTCTGATCGTCAGAGATCGTACCGCTAACCCTAGAAATTTCACAATCAGAATCATACCGACGCGCTGCCACGCGCTCTATTTGTCTCTGGCAAAGCCGCACTTTCTGCTCTCCGTCGCTGCCGTTTGGCTGCTCCATTTGCCTTGCTCCACCCATCACTTGATTTGTCTAGAAGAGACGAATCTACAGTAAAAATATCGCCGCTAGAAAGCATCACATGCGCCCTCACACGTTGGTGAAGTTTCCGACGACATTCTGTTTCAAGATCCACGCACCTCCTCATTGAAACCCGACCCGCTACCCGTACCGTGACCCGCGACCCAATCCGTGATCCTCCAAAGCTACTTGTTGACGTCAGCCCTAGCTAAAAAAAAAAAAGTAAAAGAAAGAAAAACTTACCCATCATTTGTTTTATCTAATTTGTCTTTTTCAGGTATTTTCCAATGGATAAAAGCGAACTTCCTAAGACTATTACCACCATTCTCAATGGGCACAACTACGTTCTGTGGTCCTAGGACATGAGCATCTTCCTCAAAGGCCATCGTTTATGGCGCTATGTCACAGGTGAAATTCAAGCTCCTGTTCGTTCTAAGGATGAAGACGACACGGAGTTTGCTGATCGTCTTGAAGATTGGGATTGCAAGAATCACCAAATCATCACTTAGTTTCACCACTCTACTTATCTTCCATTCATCAGCAATTTGGTCGCTATGAAAATGCTAAGGATGTTTGGGATCTTCTGAGTCGTCATTATACCACTGCTGGCCTCTCTCACGAGTATCAACTTTGGGGTCTTCTTGTCAATATGAAGCAAGCGCCTCGACAACCAATCAATGAGTTCCTTTCTGGTATGTAGTTAATTCGGGATCAGTTGGAGTAGTCTAAATATATTGTCAAGGATCCTGCAGATGCAACAATCTTAGTTACTAAACGAGATCAGTTTAATCTTATCTAGTTCTTGATGGCCTTGACATCTGAGTTTGAACTAGTCCGTGCTACTTTGCTTTAGTAGGTCCCTCTCCTTACTCTAGAATTTGCTATGAGTCAGCTTCTCTCTCATGAGACCCGTCTTCGCATTCTTCAACCCCATCACTTTGATGCGGTCCTTACTATTGCTGCACGTCCTTCAAACTCTTCCTCATCTAGGAATGGTCCAAAATACTGCAAGAACTGTTATAAGCAGAGACATCTTTTGTCTAAATGCCCAACCATCCAATGTCGGTATTGTCATAAGATTGGTCACATTGTCTACAACTGCCCTACCAAGCCTCTCAAGCCAGGTCAATCAGGCATTCTTCCAAGGCCTGTTAATCACTCTGTTGCTGCTGCTGCTGAAGACTCACCCTCTGATCCCTCTCTCTTATCTATCCCGGTTAGTGAGTTAGGACCATTGGTCTTTACCATGGTCAAACAATTTATGTCCTCCTCTGATAAGGTTTCCTTTGCTGTCTCAGGTAACACTTGGTATTTTGATTCTGCTTGTTGTAATCATATGTCTCCCGATTCTCAGCTATTTTCTTCTGTTATTCCTGCTACTCATGCTCCTCTTATTCAAACTGCTAATGGCTCGCACATTGCTGCCAGTCATACTGGTTCTATTTCCACCCCTACACTGTCTCTATCTAACACATATCTTATTCCCAACCTCACTCTTAATCTCATCTCTGTTGGTCAATTATGTGAACTTGGTTTTGACTTGTGGTTTGGTTCTTCTAGTTGTCATGTGCAGGATCCTCGGACAAATCAAGTTTTTGGGACAGGCCGTAGAGTGGGACGGATGTTCAAGCCCACTTCACTTCATTTACCTTCCACACCGACACCCCCTTCGTCTCATGTTGCTCATACTGCTTCTGTTTTTCCTTTGAGTCTTTGGCATTTACATTTAGGTCATGTGTTAGTTTAAAAACTTTGCTCTTTAATTTCTAGTGTTTTCTTGGGTCAAGTCAAACATGATTCAATTGACTGTGTATCCTGTCAGTTGGCCAAACAACCAGCTTTATCTTTTAATAATAGTGACTTTTTTTCTCATACTTCTTTTGACTTGATTCACTCTGATATTTGGGGACTTAGCCTCACTGCTACTATAGGTGGATCTAAATACTTTGTCATATTTGTTAATGATTTTTCTCGATATACATGAATCTACCTTATGCACAATCGCTCTGAATTAGCTCAAATCTATCGCACCTTTGCTCAAATGATCTCCACACAGTTTTCAAAAACCATTAAAATCTTCCACACTGATAATGCCATGGAATATAGAGACTCTCAATTCCTTGATTTCATTCACACACAAGACACCATTATTCAGCGTTCCTGTGCAGGAACATCTTAGCAAAATGGTAAGGTTGAACGCAAACACTGCCACATACTTGATTCTGCTAGGGCTTTCCTCATTTCTGCTTCATGTCCTGAACGTTTTTTAGGAAAAGCCTGATGTCGCTCAATAATAAGTGGTACCATATAGTACGTGTAAGGGGTTATCGATCCTCAGGGAGTTGTGTTTTTAAAAGACAATGTAATTCAATATGTAAGAAAGGTAAGATAAATTTGGTTTATAGAAATTTTGTAAGTAATTTATGTAAAAAGGCACTAGGGTTTTGGGGTGTTTCTCTATACCAGTATGATTCCTTGTAATCCCGGTTAAAAACCTTGTTCTAATAACAATTTACAAGTTGATTATTTTCCTTTTAAAAAGCTCTTGACATGGTTGAACTAATAAAACTCAGGAACACTATATTACCGAAGAAAATAAAGTGGATAGAGTAATAATTAGAAAGACTTTTCAATTTATAAATCACAATACCTAATTAAAACCATGTAATATTCCCCCTTAATCATAAGAAAAACATGATTGAACTTATAGAAAGTATGGAATAAAACATACATCAATTAGGAATCAATAAATTAGCAATCAACTGTAATTTAGCATTAAAAATAAAATGGACTATAAGTATTCATACCGTTATGCAAAAAATATGGCCCCTAGCCTTAGTAAGAGGCTTAGCCAATCATGGCTAAGAAAAAAAGAAAACTAGAGAAAATAATTTCTAGAGAGAAAATTAGAAAAATAATAAAATAATCAAAATTGCCCCTAGGCGGCTGCTACTCCCAAGTTGCTATCCACGCTTCTTTCATTTAGGGCTCCAATGGAAAAATAATTTAGTGCATCACGGGAGAAACATGCAATGCAATCCACGGCAAGGAGAAATTCACTTAAGGCTCTAAATGATCATGTGTAATGCGGGTAAGTGTTGAGGATGTGCAATCCATAGCCAAAGTAAGGCTTCCACGTGAACTTCATTAAAGCTCCTTTGAATAATGATCTTGTGTGATGCGGTAGGAAAGGAAAGTGTGAGCTTGTGGGTTTGGTGGCCATGTAGGCTTGTGGGCTTTGTTTTTCTTTTTCTTTTTAAACATTAATTTGCACATCTTTTCTTCTCTTTTGCTCATTCCAGCTTGTGATATCTAACTCTAATCTGATCGAGCTTGTGCCTACAATCAAACATAGTTTAAATTAACATATAAGGGATTAAATTAATACATTTAAATGCATAAGTCATGTAATTCAATGAATTGAACAACAAACATTCATTTAAGTGTAATTAGACATAAAATGCAACACAACCCCAATAGAATTTCTCTAAAATGCATGTAAATAAGTCATATTTCATGACTTATCATACCCCCCAACCTGAATTTTGCTAGTCCTTAGCAAACTAAAAACAATGAAAACAGCAAAACACAAATGAAAACAAACTAACAAAGCCATTTTCGCTGGCACTCTCGATTGCATTTAGTATATGCAATAAGTCTTTAAACCCCTAGGTGTCCCTAGTGGACGAGTTATAGTCTCGTGAGGGTTTACCAGAAGTGATATCCACAAACGCTATCAAATGCTCAGTCTTGATTCACAGTAAACACATACAACATCATGCTATCAAATGAGAATAAAGTGTCACACAAACAATGGTTTTTAATCATTAGCAAGCTTAAACAAGTCAACCTCAATTTCAAATCTTTAGAAATTCTAACTAGGCCACAATCACTTGAAATTAAGCATTAAAAGTTACACAAGTTCCTTGATGTGTGAAGTGAACTAACTTAGAATCATGAGACTTCAATATCTTTCCAATATAATCATGAAGGACAATGGAATTCTCATTAGAATAATCAACCAAGGCATAGAAGCTTTTTTTTTTTTTTTTTATGTGAGGACTGTGCAATGCCTAACTTCATTAAGCTTTCGAATTGACCCATGTATCAAGTGTTAGACCAATGACTCCTGAACCAGTTGGCTCAAGGGCACTAGGTGTAGAGACACCCCTAAGAGTTTACTTACTCGAGTAAAAAAGGCTACGAAGCTAGACTAGTCACTCATATCTCAACCATGTGAATTGTTTACCTCTTTTGACATAGGCTCTCATGGTTAGCTATTTCAAATTTTTTTTTTCTTTTTCTTCTTTATGCCAAGGCTAATCAACTAACAAGTCAACCACTTTTAATTTAGTAACAATTGGATGCATATCTCATTTCCTACAGATTACATGTTAATGTGCTGGTGCTTAGTTTAAGGTGTACAAGTGCAATACTTAATACTTAAAAACAAACAATAGATGGCCATGTTCAAATATCTCAATCAAATAATCATGTGTTCATATGCTTAAGCTCACTAATGACTTCAAACCAAAATTCAAAGTTCAACAAGATTTTCAAAGATAACAAAGATGCATGTGAATATAGAATAAATCAAAGACATCATTGCAAACCAAACATTTTTTTTTTTCTCAATTTTTTGATTTTTTTTTTATTCAATTACAAATGGTTTCTAAACTACTCAATAAGAAGCAACATAAAGTTCATCACACAATCAAACAAACAATCAATACTCCCCCCCAACTTAAAGTTGACATTGTCCTTAATGTTCAAAAAAATGTATGTGAGAATCAAAGACAAGTCTTGAAATGAAAGAACAAGGGAAAAGGAAAGAAAGCACCTGATATGATGATGAACTCCTCAAGCTATTTCCTGCAAAATGGTTAGATATTCAAAACAAAACAAAAGAAAACTAATATATACAACAGACGTGAAATTTCAAAGAGGATCTAACTAGCATCCCCATAAGTAGGGAGCTCAAGAGACATGGTCTCTTCTGCTGGAACAACTTCTCCTAGGTATGGCTTCAGTCTTTGGCTATTCACTTTCAAAATTCTACCATCCTGGATTCTCAATCACTACAGCCCCATAGTCAAACACTTCTTTAACAATGTAGGGGTCATCCATGTTGTCCTTAACTTCCCAGAAAATGTGTGGAGTTTTAAATCATAAAGAATGACAGTTTGGTTTGGTTCAAAAGTTTTCCTCACAATTTTCTTATCATGAAAGAGCTTCATCCTCTCTTTATAATGGCGAGTGCTTATGTAAGCCTTGTTTCTCAGTTCTTCAAGCTCACTCATTTGGAACTTCCTCAATTCACCAGCCTCCTTGAGGTCAAAATTAAAAGCCTTAATGGCCCAATAAGCTCTATATTCCATCTCTAAAGGTAAATGACAAGATTTCCCATACACAAGGCGATAGGGAGACATTCCTAGAGGTCCTTTATAAGCTATCTGGTAAGCCCATAATGCATCTGTTAGTCTCAAAGACCAATTTTTACGGTTAGGGCTAACCGTCTTTTCCAAAATTTGTTTTATCTCCCTATTGGCAAGTTCAACTTGCCTACAAGTTTGGGGATGATAGGAGGTGGACAACCAGTATACCACTCCATACTTTTTCACAAGGATCTCGAAAAGTCGGTTGCAAAAGTGCTTCCCATTGTCACTAATGACTGCCTTGGGCATCCCAAAACGAGAGAAAATGTATTCTCTCAAGAATTTCAGCACAACCTTATGATCATTTACCTTACATGCAATGGTCTCAACCCATTTAGAGACATAATCTACTGCCAAGAGGATATATAGATTGCCAAAAGATTGGGGAAAAGGTCTCATGAAATTGATTCCCCAACAATAAAAAACTTCTATCTCAAGGATGGAGGACATCGGCATCATATTCCTACGTGTAACTCTCCCCAATTTTTGACATTCTAAACACCTTTTACAGAAGCTATGAGTGTCCTTAAACATAGTAGGCCAATAAATCCACACTACAAAATTTTTGCAGTGGTTTTCTTCACAGAAAAATGGCCACCACAAGCTTCTGTATGGCAGAATTTTATGACACTAAGGGTCTCATTATCTGGGATACATCTCCTCAAGATTTGATCAGGGCAGTATTTAAACAAATAAGGATCATCCCAATAAAAATTTCTTACCTCAACAAAGAATTTGCGCCTATCCTGCACTGTCCAAGTCTCAGGAATGAAACCCTTGACAAGGTAGTTCACTATGTGTGCATACCATGGAAGCTTTGTAACAGCAAAAAGTTGCTCATCTGGAAAAGAATCTCGAATGGGGATCTCTTCTTTTATCTCTTCAAATGTGAGCTTGGATAGATGATCTGCCACCACGTTCTCCACTCCTTTCTTGTCTTTGATCTGAAGATTGAATTCCTGCAAAAGCAAAATCCAACGTATTAAACGTGTCTTAGCATCCTTCTTGGAAAGAAGATACCTAAGGGCAGCATGATCTGTAAAAACAACAATAGAAGTACCCATCAAATAAGAACGGAATTTATCCAAGGCAAATACTACAGCTAATAACTCTTTCTCTGTGGTAGTGTAATTCATTTGAGCACTATTAAGAGTTCGACTAGCATAGTATATAACATGAGGCTTTTTGTCTTTTCTTTGGCCTAGGACAGCCCCCACAGCATAATCACTAGCATCACACATGATCTCAAATGGGAGAGACCAATCTGGGGCTTGCATGATAGGGGCAGATGTAAGCAACTGAACTAGCTTTTTGAAAGCTACCTCACATGACTCTGTTCACTCAAAGGTGGACTCCTTGAGTAGGAGATTACAAAGGGGTCTAGATATGACACTAAAGTCCTTTATAAATCTCCTATAGAAACCAGCATGCCCTAAAAAGGATCTGACATCTCTCACTGTCTTAGGGGTAGGTAGATTAAGGATTAAGTCAACTTTGGCTTTATCTACCTCTATGCCTTTAGAGGACACTACATGTCCTAGCACAATTCCAGAAGTGACCATGAAATGGCACTTCTCCCAATTAAGCACTAAGCCTTTTTCAACACACCTGGCTAAAACCAATTTCAAATTATTAAGACAATCATCAAAAGAATCACCAAAGACAGAAAAATCATCCATGAACACCTCCATAAATTTTTCAACCATATCACTAAAGATACTCACCATACATCTTTGGAAGGTGGTAGGTGCATTACACAACCCAAATGGCATTCTTCGGAATGCAAAGGTACTAAATGGGCAAGTAAAGGTGGTCTTTCCTTGGTCTTCTAATGCAATCTCTATCTGGTAATAGCCTGAGTACCCATTTAGGAAACAATAGTACTCATGACCAACTACCCTCTCCAATATTTGATCAATGAAGGGTAGGGGCAAGTGGTCTTTCCTAGTTGCAGAATTAAGCTTCCTATAGTCTATGCACATTCTCCAACCTGTAACTAAACGGGTTGGAATCAACTCATCATTTGCATTCTTGACTACAGTAATGCCTGACTTCTTAGGAACAACCTGAGTTGGGCTAACCCACTTACTATCAGAGATGGGGTATATGATACCCGCATCTAGTAGCTTAATCACCTCATTCTTCACTACATCTTTCATAGTTGGGTTAAGCCTACGTTGAGGTTCTCTAGAAGTCTTACAATCATCCTCTAGGTATATCTTGTGTGTGCAAATCAATGGGCTTATGCCCTTGATGTCAGCTATGGTCCAACCTAAGGCTAGTTTGTGGTCTCTCAAAACACATAACAACTTACCTTCCTGTTCTTCATTCAATGCAGCAGAAATTACTACAGGAAAGGTCTCACTTGGGCCTAAATAGGCATATTTAAAACTATTTGGAAGTGGTTTGAGTTCTAGTTGTGGGATCTCTTCACTTGAAGGCATTGGCTTCTTCTCAGTTTCTGGAAGTTCCTCAAAGCGAGGTCTCCATGGTTCATTGACTACCATCACTTGCTCCTCCTCCAAAACCTATGAAGAATCCAATAAAGAACAAATTTCGGTTAATTTAGCATCATGTTCAATATCATATGAATTAACTGAATTAGTAAGAAGAGTTTCTAAGGGATCTGAAAAACAATTTCGGTTGAACTCTTCTTGCACCACTGTATCAATAAGGTTCACATAGTGGCACTCATCATCTTCTAGTTGTTGTCGCATCACATTGAATATGTTGAGCTCGGCAGTCATGGATCCAAATGTGATCTTTATTCTTCCATTCCTACAATTAATTAAAGCATTAGTTGTGACAAGGAAAGGTCTACTCAGAATGATAGGAATACCTTTATTTGGATGCAATGTAGGTTCAGTGTCTAGAATGATGAAATCCACAGGATACTAGAAATTCTCTATCTTGATAAGCACATCCTCAACCATCCCTTTAGGTGTCCTTACTGAACGGTCAGCTAGCTGCAAGATCATTGAAGTGGGCTTCAAATCACCAAATCCCATTTGTTGATAGACAGTGAATGGGAGTAGGTTAATGCTAGCTCCAAGGTCAAGCAAAGCACGCTCAACCAAGTACTCACCAATGGTACAAGATATTGTGGGGCATCCTGGATCTTTGTACTTGGGTGGTACCTTATGTTGGATGATGGCACTCACTTGTTCAGTAAAAAATGCAGTCTTCTTCAAGTGATGCTTCCTCTTTACAGTGCACAGGTCCTTGATTACTTTAGCATAGGCAAGCATCTGCTTTATGATGTGCAATAAGGGCAAGTTAACCTTGACTTGATGTAGATGCTCCAAGATCTCAGCTTTCACATCTAAATTCTTAGGTAGTCTCAAGGCTTGTGGGAATTGGACACTGTTCAGCTTCCTTGACTTTAGGTGTCCCATTCTCATCCATTTCAACTTGGGTTTTCTTAGATTTCTCTTTGGCCTTAGGAATACCCTTCTTAACTTCTTCACCAATTGCCTTACCACTTCTCAAAATGGTAACAGCTTTGCACTCTTCATGATTATCCTTAGAAAATATCTTCACACTCTGATTATTCGGATTGGGTTGAGTTTGTGAAGGGAGTTTCCCTTTCTCGGTTGCACTCAAGGCATTGGTGAGTTTGGCCAAATGGTTCTTGGTCTCTCTAACCTCTTCATCCATCCTAGTGAACATAGTCTCGAACCTCTGATTTTGTTCACTTTGCTTCTGCATGAAAGTTCCAAGAACATCTTCCAAGGGAGGTCTAGATGATGATGATGAAGGTACAAAATTGTTCCTTGGAGGTGGAGGATTCAGCACATTGTCACTCTTATAACTCAAATATGGATGATTTCTCATATTTGGGTTATAATTGTTCGAATATGAGGTATTATTTTGCCAGGTATTGGTTAAATGCACACACCTGTTCTTCCGGCACATTTAGGAATTGAGGTAGAGACTTACAGTCACTTGTGGTGTGGTCTAAGCTCTTGGCAAATCCGGCATGCCTCCATAGGTTCCTCTCTGTAAACAGCATTGACTCCCCTACTTCCCTTCAGCTTCAGTGCCTCTATCTCCTTTGTCAACAAACTGATCTTGGCACTCAGATTATCTTCTTCCCTTAACTTGAAAATACTACCACTAGATGTAGTAGCACCACTTCTGTTTCGGTCTGTGGAGTCTAAGGGACTTGGTTCATTCCAGGTGTTGGAATTCTCAGCTATTTCATCCAAGTAGTCCATAGCATTTTCAGGTTCCTTTTGTAGAAATTCACCTCCACATGCAATTTGAACAAACTGACGATCTCTAGGTTGGAGTCCCTCATAGAAGTAACTTACCAACCTCCAGGTGTCATATCCATGTGTTGGGCAGAAGTTGTATGTATCCTTGAATCTTTCCCATGCCATGAATAGAGTCTTATCGTGTCCCTGGACGAAATTAGAAATCTTCCTCTTTACTTGTTGGACCTTGTGGGGAGGGAAAAATTTCTTGTAAAATTCTTGGGTCATCTCCCCCCAACTTCCTATGGACCTAGGCTTCACTGTGTACAACCAACCCTTAGCTTTATCCTTGAGTGAGAATGGGAAGAATCTCAACTTGGCTGTCTCAATCACGTTCTATGCATAGAAACTGCCAATCACTTCTTCAAATGCTCTCACATGCACATAGGGGTTCTTATTCTCCAATCCCCTGAAATCTGGAAGTATGGCCATTAGCCCTTGTTTGATCTCCACATGAAGTGTATTTGGAGGAAACATAATGCATGATGGAATAGAGCTCTGAGT
Source organism: Fagus sylvatica (assembly GCA_907173295.1). NCBI lineage: Eukaryota > Viridiplantae > Streptophyta > Magnoliopsida > Fagales > Fagaceae > Fagus > Fagus sylvatica. The sequence goes on from OU015762.1 coordinate 45,886,520, forward strand.
AGGGTGCAGCAGCTGATACATGGTCATCCTAGGTGCCTCAGGTTGAGCTCCTCTTTCTTCAGCCATGATGGAATGATGTGGGTGAGCTTGTGTTTTCTACAAACCTTAAAATATTATTTTCTTTATTTTTACCCTTTTAAAAGGTGTATCAAATAAACTTCCAAAGAGTGTTTCAAAATTTTATAATCTACCTTTGCTGTTTCTAACCCAAACGCTCATGCACAGTAAAACAAAATAGGTCAAAGCAACAAAATAAACAAATAAAAGAAAATAAATAAAAGAAAAACAAAATGAAAAGAGAATGGAACGAAATTACCAATAGAGTGATCCACTGGTAACCTTGTCCCACGAAATTGTCTCTTGAATAAGTCGAAACTCCCTGGCAACGGAGCCAAAAAATTGATGTCACTCAATAATAAGCGATACCTTATAGTACGTGTAAGGGGTTGTCAATCCTTAGGGAGTTGTGTTTACAAAAGACAATGTAATTCAATATGCAAGAAAGGTAAGATAAATTTGGTTTATGGAAATTTTGTAAGTAATTTAGGTAAAAAGGAACTAGGGTTTCGGGGTGTTTCTCTATACCAGTATGATTCCTTGTAATTCCGGTTAAAAACCTTGTTCTAATAACAGTTTACAAGTTGATTATTTTCCTTTTAATTAAAAAGCTCTTGACATGGTTGAACTAATAAAACTCAGGAACACTATATTACCGGAAGAAAATAAAGTGGCTAGAGTAATAATTAGAAAGACCTTTTCAATTTATAAATCACAATACCTAATTAAAACCATGCAATATTCCCCCTTAATCATAAGAAAAACATGATTGAACTTATAGAAAGTATGGAATAAAACATACATCAATTAGGAATCAATAAATTAACAATCAACTGTAATTTAGCATTAAAAATAAAAGGGACTACAAGTATTCATACCGTTATGCAGAAAACATGGCCCCTAGCCCTAGCAAGAGGCTTAGCCAATCATGGCTAAGAAAAAAAGAAAACTAGAGAAAATAATTTCTAGAGAGAAAACTAGAAAAATAATAAAATAATCAAAATTGCCCCTAGGCGGCTGTTACTCCCAAGTTGCTATCCACCATTTTTTCATTTAAGGCTCCAATGAAAAAATAATCTAGTGTATCACGGGAGAAACATGCAATGCAATCCACGGCAAGGAGAAATTCACTTAAGGCTCTAAATGATCCTGTGTAATGCGGGTAAGTGTTGAGGATGTGCAATCCATAGCCAAAGTAAGGCTTCCATGTGAACTTCATTAAAGCTCCTTTGAATAATGATCTTGTGTGATGCGGTAGGAACGGAAAGTGTGAGCTTGTGGGTTTGGTGGCCATGTGGGCCTTTTGGGCTTGTGGGCTTTGTTTTTCTTTTTATTTTCAAACATTAATTTGCACCTTTTTTCTTCTCTTTTGCTCCTTCCAGCTTGTGATATCTAACTCCAATCTGATCTAGCTTGTGCCTACAATCAAACATAGCTCAAATTAACATATAAGGGATTAAATTAATACATTTAAATGCATAAGTCATGTAATTCAATGAATTGAACAACAAACATTCATTTAAGTGTAATTAGACATGAAATGCAACACAACCCCAATAGAATCTCTCTAAAATGCATGTAAATAAGTCATATTTCATGACTTATCAAAGCTGCCCTCACTGCTGTCTACACCATCAACCGTCTTCCCTCCTCAGCTCTCCAAAATGTGACTCATTTTGAACGTCTCTATGGTACTCCAGCTTCATATTCTTCTCTTTGCGTCTTTGGTTGTGCATGTTTTGTTTTATTTTAGCCACACGAACATTCTAAATTAGAACCTAAATCTTGTCTATGTTGTTTTCTTGGGTATGAGATTGAACACAAAAGTTCTCGTTGTTGGGACCCTATCTCTCAACGTCTTCACATTTCTCGTCATGTTATTTTCTAGGAACATACCACGTTTAATTCCCTTTCCAAGTTTAAAACTTGTTCCACCCCTTCCTTTTTTACTAATCCATCACTGCCTTTGTTTCCTCACGCTACCTCTCCAGACCCTTCTGCACTTCTTCCTATATCTCCTGCTGACTCTCCGACATCGCCCTAAGAACCTGCACCGCCCGTGGATCCTATCATTGATCAGACTCCTCTCCTCCCCCTTCGTCGCTCTGACCGGGTAAGAGCACCTCCTGCTCATTTGTGTGATTATTCTTGTTTTTCAGCTGTACTCTCCCTTCATGAGCCTCACACCTATCATGAGGCATGTACTAATCCTTTTTGGCAGCAAGCAATGACAGAGGAACTTCAGGCTTTGGAGAAGACACACACTTGGGATTTGGTTGATTTACCTCGTGGTAAATCTGCCATTGGTTGCAAATGGGTCTACAAGATCAAGACCAAATTTGATGGCACTATTGAATGGTATAAGGCTCGTCTTGTCGCCAAGGGATATGCTCAGGAATATGAGATTGACTATGAGGAGATTTTTGCCCCTGCTGCTCGTATTAGCTCTGTTCGCAGTCGTCTTACTATTGCTACAGTTCATCAGTGGCCTCTTTTTCATATGGATGTTAAGAATGTCTTTTTAAATGGTGATCTCACTGAAGAAATATATATGCAGGTACCTCCTTCTTCGTCGTGCTCTTTATGGTCTTAAGCAAGCTCCTCAAGCCTGGTTTGCCAAGTTTAGCAATACTTTGCATCAGTTTGGCTTCTCCTCCAGTCCCTATGATACAGCATTGTTTATCCACTAATCTGATCAGGGTATGATTCTTCTTCGATTATATGTTGATGACATAATCATTATTGGGGATGATCACTCTGGCATTTCTGATTTCAAGAAATTTCTCCAACAACAATTTGAGATGAAGGATCTTGGTCATCTGGGTTACTTTCTAGGCCTTGAGGTTTCTTCGGATTCCACTGGCTATTATCTCTCTCAGGCCAAGTATGCCTCTGACTTGTTATCTCATGCTGGCCTGACTGACACTAAAGTGGTTTCTACACCACTTGAGATGAATGCTCGCCTTACTCCCTTGGATGGCACACCTCTAAGTGATGCCACTCTCTATCGTCAGCTTGTTGGCAGCTTAGTCTATCTCACTGTAACCCACCCTGATATTGCTCATGTTGTCCATTTGGTGAGTTAATTCTTGGCTGCTCCTCACTCTACATACTATGCTGCAGTGCTTCACATTCTCCACTACATCAAGGGTACAATGTTTCATGGTCTTCACTTCTCTGCTCACTCCACCCTTGATCTTTGTGCTTACTCTGATGCTGATCGGGTCGGGGATCCTACTGACTGCCGCTCTACTACTGGCTTTTGTTTCTTTTTAGGAGACTCTCTTATTTCCTAGCGTAGTAAGAAACAACATATTGTGTCTCGCTCTAGCACTGAGACAAAGTACCGTGCTCTAACTGATACTACCTCTGAACTTCTCACTCTTCGCTAGTTGTTCGAAGATATGGGTCTTACACATTCTTCACCGACTGTCATACGTTATGACAATCGTAGTGCTATTCAGATTACGCATAATGATGTTTTCCATGAGCGCACCAAACATATTGAGATTGATTGTCATCTTGTGCGTCATCATCTGTCTGCTGGCATCTTGCGTCTTCTTGCAGTTAGCTCATCTGATCAGACTGTTGATATCTTTACTAAGACCTTTCCTCCTGGTCGTTTTCGTGATCTTGTTTCCAAACTCAAGATGGCTTCAGTCAGACCACCTTGAGTTTGAAGGGGGATGTTAGAATATGTATATACCGCTGTTATTATACTACTCTAGGGTTTCCTAGGATTTACTATGTATTTACTATACCGTACCCTAGTCTAGGCCTATATATATTCTCTTACTTGTACATGCTTATTTAAAGTACTCAATACACAGTTTATTCTCTCTGTCTCTTTGTGCTCCCCTCTCTAAAGTTAACAAGTACAATATTTTGATATGTGTTTGTTGGTGTGTTTATTGTGTATACATAGAGGTCTTATTTATACTAGCACTAGGAGACTAACTCCTTATATTTTAGCTATGTGAGACAATACATAGAAAGTCTATTTATAAACTAACATCCCCCCTCAAACTCAAGGTGTAGAGGAACGAAAATTTGAGTTTGGAACAATATGAAGGTAGATTTCTATGTAGACAATTCTTGTAAACGGCAGTCCATGGTCAATGCTAATGTGAGAACTTAGAGAGAGAGAGAGAGAGAGAAGACCTACCGTGGAAACCGACGTGACAATTGTTGAGCAAAGGTGAGCAAACTGATTTGACGTGATTGTTACACGGAGTAAAGTGATTGAAACTCAAGCATATTGTGACAGCCACATTTGTCGAGCAAAGTGAGCAAATTGACGTAGCGTGACATCGATTGTGCACAAGAGACAAAGAGAGAAGAGAAGCGCTGACGTGGTAGCCACAGTTGTTGAGCAAAGCGATCAAACTTACATTGCGTGGCAGTGATTGTGCACACATATGGTAGTTGTTGAACATGGGCGAGCAAACTAACTAGGCATTTGTGTTGACGTGGCACTAGACGTTGATAATGAGGAAGCTAACGTGAGAGAAAGAAAGTGATAGCTATCGTGCGAAGGTTGAAATGAGTGTTTGTAATACTTGGGAGCTCTAAATAAACAAACGGACCCCAAAATTGTTGGAATCTACGCAAAAAATCGAGTGGGGAGGAAATTTTTTTTTTCTTGGTCAAAAGTCAACTATCAACTGTCAACCCCTTGCAGTCAAAATCAACGATGACGATCAAAGCTGAGACATGGTGGTAGGGCTGACGTGGTGCAATGGTTGGATGACACATGGCGAAGACATGAGCGGCTGGCACGTGTAGCGCTTGAGGCAGCTATAGAGTAGCGCGTGCCAGCATGTCAAAGCTCCTATCTAGTTGATTTTATCGGTGTTGGATAGATTGTTCGATGATCTTTTTGATCCAATGGTATGCTGGATGAGTTGAACGGAGGCTCGGAGACGCTTCAACAGAGACTTGGCGACACGAGAAGCGTGTGAGGCGCGTGGAGATTATTGCCAAAAATTCAAACGGCGCGTGGAAGGTCCGATTGACTTGATTCTAGCGACACTGTGTGGATCTGGAGGAGACCTACGTTGTTGTAGTGTCTATGACTTGAACAGAAATTCAGAGAGAATGAATTCGAGTAGGTAGTGTGTTAAGACCCCAACCATCCCACATTCGTGGGTATGCTTACCCTAGCCACTAAGGCACGGATTGGCTTAGCTTAACATTTGATTAAAACATGTATTAGTTTATATTCATGATTAGTAAGGTCCAAGCTATCCAAGCTTGTACCTTGATGGTTAATTAAGTGCATTGGGGGTCTAGTACATTCCTAGGCTTTAACCCCTTGTACTTAATTGTTAAAGATTCTAAGGTTGTACCTTGGTTGTTGCATGAGAAATGCATGACCAGCTCGGCCAATGAGAAGAGACGTGAGCTCGGCCAATGAGAGGAGTGCATGAGAAATGCATGATCAGCTTGGCCAATGAGAGGAGAGCATGAGCTTGGCCAATGAGAGGAGTGCATGAGATATCCCATGCAAACCGTGTGGGTTATCTCTCCCACTCCTCCATTGTCGCCCATTTATCCAAATAACTCCATTGTTACTCATAGAATTCTCTCTAGGAGATTATAGAATTAGTTGATAGAATTCATTAAGAATTAGGAGGTTTTCTTCATAAATCCAAGGGGATCCATCCTATCGGATTGGATTGTTCAAAGTGTGTCTTGATTGTGTGATTTTTGAGGGAGATTGAGGGTTTTAGAGAGAGAAAGCAAGGGGATCCTTTCATTTGGTATCAGAGCTGATTACGAGCCATGGTGATTGAAACAAGAGCTGGAGTTCCAATCGGAGTTCTTGATGAAGGATTGCAAAGACTGCAAACTCAAATTGATGGGCACTCGGGTACAATTGAGCTATTGCACACAAAGTTTGATTGGCTTGAGGCTAAGGTGGATATTGGCTTTGACAATCTTCAAGCCATGATGAGGGAGCTGCTACAAAAGCAACCGGTGGTGGAGCAACCAGCTGTGCAACCGAGGCAAGAGGAGCAAACTCCAAATCAGGTTTAAGCTAATTTGGGAGAGCAAATTCCAATAGCTCCTAGAGAAGCTCAAGGGGTTCCATTAGGGGCTGAGATGAGGAAGGCTATGCCCATGAGACAATTGAATATAGACTTTAGAGTCCAAGCTAATCAGCCACGGGTTGGTATGCAAATGGGTGAGGTTTTTGAAAATGGGCAAAATGGACCAATTTTGGGTGATTTTGGTGACCCGATTGAGGAAAGAAGGAATGTGAGGAACAATGCTAGGTTCATGCCACCATTTCAAGGGCATTGTGATGATCTTTATGAGGAACCTTGGCTAGGAAGGAGGTAAAGAAGGCAGCAAGGGCAGCAAGCACAGTTTGAGCCCTATGCAGCCCTTCCAAGACATGGAATGCACTTTGGTGAACCGATTGTAGAATCATTGTGTGGTTTAGGCAATGCAAGGCCTTCACCATCTTTTGAAGGCCAATGTGGGCTGTATGGTGAAGAATATTGGCATGAGAAAAGGTTTCCAAGGCAGCAGTAGCAGTTCCATACATTTGGACAGCAAGCACAGTCACAAAGGCATGCTAGTCAAGCTAGGGAACCAAGGAATGCTCCATGGCCTCAAGGTGATGTTGTAGAGCCTTGGTATGATCATGGAGGGGGCAGAGGTAATTGTGGAAGAGCAAGGAACTATCAAGGACCTCAAGATAGAGATCCTTATGGAAAGAATCAAGATCCACTCCAAAGGCAACAAGGAAGGCAAGCAAGGGAGCCGAGAGCAATGGAGCTTGAATTCCCAAGGTTCAAGGGAGGTGATCCTACTTCTTGGATGTTTAAAGCAATTCAGTATTTTGAATATTATCAAGTCCATGATGCTTCAAAGGTAATGCATGCTTCTTATCATTTAGATGATGATGCATTGATATGGTTTCAAAGTTGTGAGCATGATTTAGGTTGTTGGGATAATTTTGCTAGAGCAATTCAACTTAGGTTTGGGCCTCCTAGCTATGATGATCCTATGGAATTATTGATTAAACTAAAGCATGTTAATTCTATTGAGGAGTATAAGGGGCTGTTTGAGTCACTTAGCAATAGGATTAGGAATTTGTCAAGCATGCATAAACTAAATTGTTTCATGAGTGGGTTGAAAGATGAAGTGAGGTTGGCAATCAAGATGCAAGGGCCAAGAACCTTGGGTGAGGCCTATGCATTGGCTAAAATTCAAGAGCAATACCTAGCTAATGTCAAGAGAAGCACAAGGCCTAGTTATGAGGCAAACAAAGACAATTGGGAGCAACATAGTTCTCAACAAGTTGCTGCCCAATTTGGTCCCAAAGTTGCTGCCCAAATTGATCCTAAAGTTGCTGAATGTGATCCAAAGGTGGCTGCCCAAATTGATCCTAAAGTTGCTGAATGTGATCCTAAGGTAGCAAATGGCCAAGTAATAAGAACTTTGGGTGAATGCAAAGAAGTGAAATTCAAGATGCAAGGCTTGCACTTGAAATTGACTTTCAACTTGCTAGAATTGAGAGGATGTGGCATAGTATTGGGTACCCAATGGTTGAGCACACTTGGGATGATTAATTGGGACTTCAAGAACCTTATGATGGGGTTCATGCATGAAGGAAGGCAAGTGTGGCTGCAAGGGTTGAAGGAAAAACCCAACTTAATACAAGGTAGCAAGGACTTCAAGGGGAAGGCTACCATGAAGGGACTACTCTTTCAGATTATGCCTTGTGAGTTGGCTAGTATACAAGAAGAGATTGGTGCTCCAATCCGAGAGTTAGTAGAAGAATTTCCTCAAGTCTTTGAGGAACCCGAGGGTTTGCCTCCCAAGAGGAACCATGAGCACCAAATACTAATCAAGCATGAGACTAGCAAGCCTGCAGGGTTTCTCCAACCTCTTGGCATACCTCCTAGGCCGTGGCACTCCATTAGTATGGACTTTGTGGAAGGGCTGCCCACTTCTAACAAGCAAAATGTGATTTTGGTTAGTGTGGATAGATTTACAAAGTATGTGCACTTCATTCCCCTCTCTCATCCTTATACGGTTTCAAGGGTGGCTTTCTTATTCTTGCAACATATGTTCAAGCTACATGGTTTGTCATCTTCCATTGTGAGTGAGAGGGATACGGCCTTCACATCATTGTTTTGGGAAGAATTGCTTAGAAGGCAAGTAGTTGATTTGACTATGAGTTCCTCTTATCACCCTCAATTTGATGAGCCAACTGAGGTAGTGAATAAGAGTCTTGAGCATTACTTGAGGGCAATTATAACTGACAAGCCAAGCTTATGGGTGGAGTGGTTACCCTTGGCGGAATATTGGTTTAATAGCAACTACCACACTTCTACCAAACTATCACCTTTTGAGGCATTGTATGGTTACTTACCTCCTAGGTTGATTGAGTTAGTGCCTGGGCTTACTAGAGTGGCTGCAGTGGAGGATTTGCTTGAGCATAGGTAGCAAGTTGTGGGGCTTTTGGAGCACAATTTGGTGGCTGCCCAAGCTAGGATGAAGCAACAAGTTAATAAGCATAGAGCCGAGATGGAGTTTGAGTTTGGAGATTGGGTTTTCCTAAGGCTCCAACCCTTCAGGCAAAAGAGCATGCGCAAGAAACTTGGGAAGCTTAGTCCTAAGTTCTATGGGCCATACAAGGTGATCCAAAGAGTGGGCATGGTGGCCTACAAGCTTGAGCTACCCGAGGGGGCTTGTATACATCCAGTTTTCCATGTGTCTTTCCTCAAGGCTAAGTTGGGGAAGACTATCACTCCTATATCAAGGCTTTCACCCACGGATGCATTGGGTCATTTAGCTCCTCAACCAGCAAAGATCCTTGAGACACGGACCATCAAGAAGAGAAGACTTCCTACAGTGACAGAAGTGCTTGTGCAATGGGAAGGAGGAGATCCGGATGATGCTACATGGGAGCTCTTGTTCAAACTCCAAGAAGACTACCCACACCTTGTGGGCAAGGTGTTTTAGATGGGGGGGGCAATGTTAAGACCCCAACCATCCCACATCCGTGGGTATGCTTACCCTAGCCACTAAGGCACGGATTGGCTTAGCTTAACATTTGATTAAAACATGTATTAGTTTATATTCATGATTAGTAAGGTCCAAGCTATCCAAACTTGTACTTTGATGGTTAATTAAGTGTATTGGGGGTCTAGTACATTCCTAGGCTTTAACCCCTTGTACTTAATTGTTAGAGATTCTAAGGTTGTACCTTGGTTGTTGCATGAGAAATGCATGACCAGCTCGGTCAATGAGAAGAGACGTGAGCTCGGCCAATGAGAGGAGTGCATGAGAAATGCATGATCAGCTTGGCCAATGAGAGGAGAGCATGAGCTCGGCCAATGAGAGGAGTGCATGAGATATCCCATGCAAACCGTGTGGGTTATCTCTCCCACTCCTCCATTGTTGTCCATTTATCCAAATAACTCCATTGTTACTCATAGAATTCTCTCTAGGAGATTATAGAATTAGTTGATAGAATTCATTAAGAATTAGGAGGTTTTCTTCATAAATCCAAGGGGATCCATCCTATCGGATTGGATTGTTCAAAGTGTGTCTTGATTGTGTGATTGTTGAGGGAGATTGAGGGTTTTAGAGAGAGAAAGCAAGGGTATCCTTTCATAGTGGCAACAAGATAGTTTATGACAACGGAGAAATGCCAAAACCTGTAGCAACGAAGAGATGCCAAAAATTGTCTAGTGAAGATCACAGGGAGGTGGCTCTGATACTATGTTGAGTATAAAGCGAAGAGAGAAGGAGAAAAGAGATTAGAGTTTAGAGAAAGAGAGAAAGAACACAAAGGGTTATGTGGTTAGTTCACCCTTACTACCTACGTTTACGGTGATAAAGCCCTAAAGGCTACATCTTGAATATTTTGATGAGTACAATATTTGATATGTGTTGGTTGGTGTGTTTATTGTGTATACATAGAAGTCCTATTTATACTAGCACTAGGAGACTAGATCCATATATTTTAGCAATGTGGGACAATATATAGGAAAGTGTATTTTTACACTAACATATCTAATACTCTAACCTTTATATACTAACTATGAATCGATGCGGGAATGGTGTGCTTTTTATTGCATTTTAACTTTTAAGTTTCTTTTACAATTTTATGATGGAATCAAGAATTAGTAGCTAACTCTTTGTTTGGTTACTGATATTGGCGGAAAGTGGAAACTGAAAGGAAACAATGTATTGGGTATTGGAAAAACCTAACCTTGGTCTTGTTAGTTATTCATTTCTTGGATTGGATTTTTTATCTCTAATATGTTATGGGTTTATCTTGTTGTGAATGAGTCACTGTAGAACAATTGAAGTAAATAGATAAATAATGGATTCCTGAAGGTTAAGCCATCATCAAGTGGACATGTTGATTATTAGCTTTGCATATTCGTTTTATTTAAGTTGTATTGTTGGGTTTACAAATATTGTTCTGTAAAAGCAAAGTAACATGGTTGGCAATGTATTTCTAAACATAGGAATCGTTATATTATATCTAGTTGCAGTTATGCAAATTGAGATAAGTTTCTTCTTGAAATTGAGATATATTGTTTCAGAGAAAAATATTCTTGTGGTTTATTTCTTTGTCGGATTTTTTAAGTAGTTTTTACTATTTTTTATTCAGTTATTTGTCCCCATTTGGATTATCAAATTGTTACCACGATCTTTAGTCTTTATATGCATTGAACTCCAATAGACTGGTATTTGGTGTCCCACTTCTTTCCCAATACATATTCGTAGACTGTCCATCTCTCTCAGCATCAGATATCATTTGGTATCTGTGCGTGCTTATTGTTCACAAGGCTCGTCTACTCATTAGTGAAGATAACTAGTTAAGATTTGCAAATTAAGCAAGTAGCTGTTTTGTACTACCTAAGGAAGCACACAATTGCCACTTGGCTCCATTCTCTATACAGGTTCTTTGGAAATTCTTGTTGTTTTGTATTGAGACATTTGGCAATCTCCGGCCTAAATGCCTATTAGAAATGAAAAAGGACATTTGTGATACCATAAAGTACTTCACAATGTTTCGATATTGCATCTGTGTTAATGATCTTATCTCATTTAAAAATTCCTTCTTGTTGTTCTCTATAAGACATTTGAGAGGATTGTTAGGCCCTTCTATCATTTAATTATGTCTGGACCCAGATGTATTTTTCTACTTGTTTTACTTTGGAGTTTGGAGCCAAATAATATGATTGCATTGTGGCTAGCAGATTATTCAATTGAAACCTCATTAGCCTTCAAATTGGAGCATGTTGGGAAATTTTTTTCTTCCAAACCGGGTTTGAGCAATCCCAGTGGTTCATAAGACATCTGCGTGCGTGCATGTGTATGTGGGGCAAAGTTTTCTTCCAAATTGGATTGAAAGAATCTTCTTCAACCCATTGCGTATTGGTTTATAAGATATGTGTATCTAAACAATTCACATGACAATGCTCATTTGAGTCACCATGCAGTGGGTCAGAGAAACTTTTCTCTAGTATGGAGGAAAATTATGTCCTTTCACATAAACTCGTGTAAGAGAGAGCTAGAAGTGGAGACCTCTTATTGTCTAACGATGATGTATGCTGCAGGGCTGCTTGTCTTGTAATATGTCTGTTTGTATCGCTTTGTTTTGATTATATATATATATATATATATATATATAAAGAAAGAAAGAATAAAGTACCTCTTTTACTCTTGTTGATTGATTTCTTTTACTTTGTTGAGTTTGTAAAATGGTGGACTTGATGGTCATCGCCCTTGTAATTTATTTGTTTTTTGTTGTTTTTGTAAATTGGTGGACTTGATGATCACTGCAATGTAGTCGTTAATAAGTGAGTATGATATTCTGGCTTGGTGTTTATGGTTTTCATTGACTATCTATTGTGACAGAGGAGTCATTCTTCCATATGATGAAACATTAGCCATTGTAGCATCTATTGTTTAATACCCACATATTTTGATTGCCTTTCCAAGAAATGGGAAGACAAGACATGCTTTCCCTATCAAGGCTGAGGAGAAGGCAGAGAAAACAGCATTTGATGTGAAATTGGAGAAGTTTGATGAAGCTGCAAAATCAAGGCGATCAAAGAAGTAAGAGCTTTTACTAATCTGGGATTGAAAGAGGCTTAAGAACTGGTTGAGAAGGTTTCGTTTTGGTTAAACAAGGGGTCACTAAGGAGTACGGAGGCAAATGCCATAATAGAGAAAATAAAGGCTGCTGGAGGAGTTACAATTATGGAATAAAATTCCCAGGTTGCTTGATTCTGCTCTAACTGGTTTTACGATTTGCAGTGTTTCCATTATTCAAATATATGAATTTTGTAATGTGGATGGATAGTCATCACAAGAGATACTGAAGAACAATTAGAGTTGAACTTATTATGTTAGGCTTGATTTGAATTGAATTTTCAGTTGATATTGCAAGATCAGTAGTTACTTATGTTGATCATTGTTACATGTTTCATTCATGTGGAAATGACTTCTGATTAGACTATCTTTCAAATGATATTGCCTGACTGAACCATTGTTTGTTTTGTTGGATTTACACACAAAAATGCACCACCAACACTAGGTCTGTTTTACAGCTACACAACTAAAAAAAATGCAGTCTTTTGATAGTCTCAGATTTATGGAGATGTTCAGCATGTATACCACAACATTCAAAGTGCTTCATTATGCTTATCTGCATTGTTCTTGTTTTCAAGGAAATCAGTTTGTGTCAGCGTCTCAGGATGTGATGATGCACGTACATGGTTACTTGTTATTGGATAGTTCTTACACATAGATGTAGTTTTGGTTATAAAGGCATGTATCACATTTGAAATTGAACTCTGAACAACAAATAGATAAATAAAACATAGGGAAAAATATATCTTTGGGTTGGCAATCATAAAAAGGTTCATCAAGTCCTTCCAAAAGTTTAATGCCAAGTAACACCTAAATGCTTTGAGGTCTCGACCAGTGCTTCTGGCACAAATGTAGCCTGTATGTCACAACTTACAAGGTAACAAAACCTCACGGCCTTGTCACTTTTAAGATTCAAATTGTGCTAAGTTGCTTCATATTATTGTCAAAATGGTTACTATCCTTGAGATTATATGCTTAAGTTAAGAGCAAAAATACCAACCGAGAAAGGATTCCCATGTGTCAAGTATTTCTTGTCTTTTGTCATCAATTTGACTTTGTCATCTGTTGAGAGTTGAGACTAGATAAGCTCACGACTTTGAAATCAAGTTGAACCTCGGCTCAAAGGCACAAGGTAATTTGAGGCAATCCATCGTCCTCTTCTTATACATACATGCATACAAGATGGGCTAAAGGTGGAGATGAAAGGTGTAGACAGTCATATCCATGTTCGGCTGAACTGGAATTCTGGAAATGGTGGATAAGGGTTGTCTGGTTGAGAGGGGTTGGCAGTCGGCACTCCTATCCTAGAATTGGATAGAGAATAGTTGGGATATTCCACTAGAGGAGGCAGAGAGTGACATCAAAAGTAGGATTATCAAACAGATAGCATCATATCATCGCTATTGAGAATTGACCCATCGAATCAACCACCTTTAGCAGGAAATAAAGATCCCTTCCACTCACCATTATAGAAATACAGAATATTTGTGTTGATCAGTAAATGTATATGTCCAATGCTACAGAAAATTCATTTCTTCTCGCATGCATAAACTACAAAGTAGTATTTGCAGAAATTTTACACTTCTTTGCCTGTTCTGTAACCAATACTGGTTCCTACTAAAGATCTGATAGATGGGCATGAGGCTTCTCCTTTGTGAGTTAAACCGGTAAAAGAATTCCTCATAGTGGCAGAAAATTACTCGGCAAGGTTTTTAATCAGCTGGTTCAACAAGGTTTGCTGGCTATAGGTTTTTTCTTTCAAGCAGGAATTCACATAATTAGGCAATGGATTATCAAGCATGTCAAGCCAATATTATATGATTAACACATGGATTCCCAACAACAGAATATTAAAATCATTCAAGAAGGTAAGAAGAAAACAAACTAGTCAAAATGCACGTGGCTCCCTAGATATGAGCCATGACTTGTACCCCCTCGATTGCAATAAATCAAATAGGTTCACAACTCTAACATCCACATTCAGAGAGTACGACAGCAAATGTCAATTTAGGGATGAAAAGGACCCCAACTAGTCTACCAATAGCTTTGCTACATTAATGAACAATCTAAGATAGAGTACCTCGAATCCTACAGTTCCATTAAGTTGATGAAGAACCAGCCATGGAGGTCACCTTCTTTAGAAGGCCTTTAATTTCGGCCTCCAGTTTGGCTCTAGTCTCTGGAGATAGATTATCTCCTGACTTCTCCAGCATTGATGTCATCATCTGAAGATTTTGCCTTATAAAGTCAAGTGGAGGCGCCTCACTAGGGTTAGGCATTGACCCTGATGCCTTTCCAGGGGTCATCTGTCCTTCCTTTGGTGGAGAGCCAAGAGTTGTGAGCAAAGTCCCATCTGGTCCCAAAACTCTGGAGCTGGCTGAAAGATGATGGAGTCGATAATTGACAAGGGCTGCACCAAAAGGGTTATTCATCTCTAGACTCCGAGAAGCTTCCTCAGCATCAGCACTTTTCATAAAAACCAACTGGACACTACCAGAATCTTTCGACCACTGTGTTTCTGATTCTTTCAAGGGCCCAAACCTGCAAAATGTTGTGACCACGTCTTCTTTTGAAGGCATGGAGTCTCCTGGGGCAAATGTCAACAGAAGAGCAGTCCCCAGAGCTTCTCCGTTAGTATCAACTTGACCATAATTTACATTAAAATCTGGTTTCCCAGCAGTCAATTTACTTCTCTGATGCTCTGAAGTGGCTTCTCCTTTTCTCTGCCTCTTCTTCTTCCGCTCAGGTTTGATTTGAGATAAATGCCCGTTAGTCTCCGGAGCTTCCTTTCCGAAGGAGATATATTCAGCACTTATTCCATTTAAATCTGGTATGCCCACAGTGAGTATATTCTCAGATGTTGCTTTATCCTTCCTCTTTCTCCCTCTCTTCCTAGGTTTACCTTCGGCTGAGAGGAGGCCAATCTCTTGTGGATCTTTAACCAAGAAGCCAGGTTTAGCAATATTTCCAACAACATTCTGTAGGCCAGCAGCAACTTCAGAGTTCAGACATACTGATGTCGCTTCTTCCTTCCCTTCCTTATCATTTTTCTGACTAATACCTTCAAGAGAATGTGGGCTCACTACCCCCAGATCTATGACCAATGAACCAGTCGTAGTAATGCCTCCATTCAGCTGTTGTACACCAGAAGTAGTTTGAATCTCTGAGTGCCCTGAAGCAGCTTCTTTCCTCTTTCTCTTTTTCGGCTCAGGTTTGCCTGCAGAAGCAACATGGCCCACAACCTGTTGATCTTCAACAAATGATGAAGGTGTGGCATTGTTCCCATTCAAATCCGGTATACCAGCCACTTGTTTTGTTTGCAGACCCGTTGGACTTGCTCCATTCTTTAGCTGTGTTTGCTTAGGTTTGCCATTGGGCATGAGATGGTAATCTTTCAAAAATGAGCTACTTTTAGTAATGTTTATATTCACATCTGATAGGCCCGAAAGTGGTTTAGTCTTCAATCGCCCCGAGTTTGCTTTTCCTTTTTTCTTTCCCATCTTCCCCTCAGGTTTAGCATCGGATGAAGGCTGCCTGATCTCTATTGAATCTTTTCCTGTATGCGTATCAGGGCTTCTAATAACATCCATTACACCAGAGACATTGCTTCCAACTACATTCGGTATGCTAGAGGTAAGTTCAGCCCCTGAATGCTGCAAGGTTGCCCGCTTCTCCCTTTTCTTTGAACCAGATTTATTCGCAGGGGAAGGATGCTTATTCTCCGGTAGATTATTTCTCAACAAGCTGGGTTCAGCAGTTATAGTCTCATTTTGACCAGCCATATTCTTACAGTTCAACTCATAAATAGATTCATCGTGATACACCGAAATTCTATATCTGGAAAAGAACCACTCAATTGAATCAAAATTTTCGTTCTCATTTGGATATAGGCAATCCACAGCTGTAAAACGGAGTTCAGAGAGCAACTGAGCTGAAGATTCGTTTATTAACTCTGAATTACCATTTTTATTGCTCCCACTTATGAATTTCTTGTGCCATTTTCTCCAGAAACTCTTGCTGCTACATTTAGCAATTGCAGGGGACTCAGTAAACTGGCTAGAACTGATATTTGCATCCTCCCCTTCAGGAACTTTTGGAGCCTTAGGGTCTTCTGTTTCAGCTGGCACGCCTTTTTGCCCCCAGTTTATGTATGGGTAAGATAAGTACCTGCTCTTTTTCCGTTCTCTTGACTCAAAGCCCTTCTCAGTTTTTGCCTCGCTCCCACCTTCAACTTCAGAATCCTTCTCCCTCTTTCTCTTCATGGATTTTGATGCCATTTCACTTGAGACAGGAACTTTATCAGCAGCATTGCTTTTGCAGTTCTTTAGTACTACATCCATTGCCCCGCTCAATACCTGGGCTAGATCTTCATTCTTCTCTTGTGGTAAAACTTGATGCCTTGATACCTTTGATTGCTTCCGCAACCTAGTTAATGGCGTGCTTTGCAAGTTCTCTTCAGCTGTCTCTGTAATTTGGTCTTCTATCTGAATATCAGATTTTCTTTTAGCCATTAAAATGTCATCATCATTGTCTTCAACACTTGTTTCTCGGAGTTGATGCATTGGCAATTGTAAATGCCCTATGGAACTGTAGAATGCTGATAACCGATTTTGTGCAACAGCAAACTCAATCATTCCAGGCATGCAACCAACCATCGCAAGTGTTTTGAGTTGCACAAGAAAGTTTGCAGGTTGAAACTGAGTGACTGAAAATTCACCAACTTCACCAGATACTGGATCAGGTCCAGTAACTCCTTCCTTGGATTGAGCATAACGAGCTGATGACTGACTTTGTTTCAAAGCACAAGAACAAGTCATCTCCAACTTCACATGCCTACCAAACTCTTGCGCAGCCTTCTCCACAGCTCCAAGGAAGCTTCTAGACTTGTTTTGCAGCAACATATTTTCAAAGTTCTTTTGGAAAGGCTTCAATTGAGATGGGCTGCACCAAGCAACATGGCTGTTCCCAAAATATCCAACAAGTACACAGTCCCTCTGCTCAACCTTTGCAATATACTCCGGTGCATCCAAAGGATCATAAATCTTTCCCGCCCACCATGTCTTACTTTTGGTTTTAACCCACACAACTTCACCCACAGAAAAATTATATCCTTGATTATCATTTCCCTTCTCCTCCTCATCCTCAGCTTCTTTTGACTTCTCTCCACTAGCCGTCAATCCACAACATTTTTCTTCATCAAGGTTATCTTGAACAAGTCCACCTGGAGGACCACAAATATCCACAAAAAGCGATATACCATCTCCCAAAACGTCAATCTTCCTAGGTGAATGAGCCCCATCTAATCCTGACCCACTGTCTTCTTTCATCAACTCTTCTTGCACAACCTTCTCAACTCCCACATCCTCACTCCCATTACTCACCAAACCCACAAACGCCTCATCCAATTCTGAGTCCATGGAACCCTTTTGTGCCTCATTATCCCTATCAACCTCACCATCTACCAAACAACCATTCTCAATACCAACACCATTCATTCCAACCTCTTCAATACTGACCATATTTTCCACACCCACAGCCACATTTTCACCTTCAACACCACCATTCATGCCACCCTCTTCAATACTGACCCTTGTTTCCACACCCACAACCACATTTTCACCTTCAACACCACCCTCTTCAATACTAACCATTGTTTCCACACCCACAACCACATTTTCATCTTCAACACCACCATGCATACCACCCTCTTCAATACTGACCGTTGATTCCACACCCACAACCACATTTTCACCTTCAACATCACCATCTCTTTCCTCAACCTCAACCACTGGATTCACCACTTCCACATTATCAACCCCAACCCCAACCCCAACACCAACCCCTTTGCCATTTTCTTCAACTGAAATCTCCAGAATGGGCTCTAACCCAGTAAAGTTCTCACTCAAATCAAACAACCCAGCAGACCCAGAAGCTTCTTCTAGGTTTTTATCTCCTGGGTCTTGAGCTTCTAGGGTTTCTGGGGTTTTTGGGTTATCCATATACAAAGAATGTTCCAAGTCTTCCTTTGCTTTTTTCCCAATATGTCAAACTCACAACCACTTTACACTGATCAAAAACAGAAAACAAACACAAAAATGAAATCTTTGTCACTATATAGCTTCTACACTATTCATAGAAAGATTCCAATCAAACCAAACACACACAAAAAAGGGAAAAACAGCAATTTTTTTTTTAGCCAAAAAATAATATTTCAGTGACAAGTACAAAAAAAAAAATTAAAAAAAAAAAAAAAAGGTACCTGAGGAACATAGAACTTAGCATTACATTAGTGGTTGATCCAACTCGGCCCAGTTGAAGAAGCAGGTTGATTTTTTCTAGAGAGAGAGGATTATGATGGGAGAGTTGAAAGAGGAAGAAAAATAAAATGTTGTGGGCTCTGAGACGCTGAGACAGCACTATTTTAGGCACAGCAATTTACTCCTGAAGGAGAGAGTGAGAGTGAGTGAAAGTGAGAGAGAGAGATCCTCTTTTTATGTGACTGTCCCGGTAAACTTAGAGCTGTCCGTATTTAATGAGCTTTTTCTGTTGTGCCTTCCAAATATACAAAACTAATCTTGTTGTGTTCCTTTCTCACACAAATTGTGTTCTTGTTCTTGATAAATGCACACCATCAGATCTAGGTTTTTTTTTTTTTTTTTTTTTAAATACAATTTTATTCTTATCCAATTTATCTAAACCAAAATCGAGTTTAAAAACCAAAGACCCTTATGTGACGATAATAGATTTTAACAAATACTAAAAACCAATTAGTATTTTAGTATGATGATAAAAAGTAATATTCATGTAACCAACATCATATGTTCAAATCCTATCTTATAAAAAAAATAATAATAATAATATAATATAATAATTTTAATTTTAATATATAATTGTTATTTACAATTTTACATATAAGTTAGCCTAAATTCCTTATTTGCAAAATACTTTACCAACTGTAATGGAAACCATAAAAAAACATAATTAATTACATGGAAGATATCAATGACAATTACAATTATAGCCGATAAAAGTATTAGTAGCCCACATACAACATAATGTGAGAGACTAATAGGCTCAACCCAAACAGTCCACACGTTTTCTTTAATCGTTACTCTGTGGGCATTGGAATAACTTGCACCATATTTGAATAAAGTATTGAAATCATTTTATTAATATGAGGAAAGGACAAAATTTCCTTCAAAGCTTATGTTTATTTATACACTTTTAAAGTCATTTAGTAATATTAAGAAAGGACAATCTATCCGTTTTTTTTTTTTTTACAATGAATTCGACCATCAAAATAGAATAATTATCAATTGATTTACTCTTTTGGTAAAGATTCCATTTTGTTTCTTTCTTTCCGTTTCGATAAATTTATCTATTGATTTACTCTATAAATAACACTTTTGCCAATTGAGGTCTAAAATAGTAAAATGCCTAAAGTCATGTTCCACTCAAATCTTAATATATATATATATATATATATATATTTATGACTGAATGTGTTCGGGCTAGTTTGCGCGTACCTCAACTAATCCCAAAAAAACACGTAACACCCTACTAACCACGTATACCACAATAATCGTAAGGCTCTACTGTAGGTAAGTGGCCTTGAGGGGATTCAAACTAATGACCAATGAGAAACACACTCAAATCATAATAATTGTTATCATCAAATGTGATGTAGTAATCATCATATGTATGTTATTACTATCCAATATAATATTGGTACTAACTACTATCTAATGTTTTTATATATTAAATATTAAAAAAATGGTACTAAACAATGTGATAATAAATACCTATTATATATGATGTTGGTATTATCAAATATAGCATTTTACAAACTAGAAAAAGTACCATACCCAATATATATATATATATATATATATATATATATCAATATTGTAGAATAACTCAATAACCCCATGTCTTGCCAATACAAATAAGAAAGGAGAAAATTCGTTTTCATTGAAATGCCAACTAGTGTAATAGACCGCCTCCATCAATTATCATGGACATGAATGGAAAACTATATGGGTGAAGCGGCATGGCCACTCCGAAAGGTTAGGTAGAGAAGCACACTTTTCATTGAAAAATTCACACCTTCATTCATATGATATGTTACTTTGGCCCACCACCACACAAAAAGAAAAGGGGTGTGAGGGTACAGATTTTTCAATAAGAAAATGGGAGTCACTATTTCCATACCACTTTTTTATACTGGTGTAGAAATATCAAAATGTGGTATGAAAATATCATTTACCTAAAAACATTTGTGATTCTAAAACTATTCAAATCAAACCTTGTGCATGACTTCTCTCTCTTTCTCTCTTAAGTAAAATGTACTAAGGTTTAGCCAAAAAAAAATAAAATAAAAGAGAGTAAAATGTACTACTTCAATATTGTATGGATCACGATGATCAGGGGTGGCACCACGTACAGAGGAGGGTGTGCAATTGCACACCCTGAAGTGTTAAAAACAAAGGGAAAAAAAAAAAAATTATATAATTTGTGAGATGTTGAACACCCTTAAATAAAACTGAACATTCAAATAAATTTTGAAACCCTTATCTAATAAACTCAATCCCTTAACCCAGGAAAAAAAAATGCTCAAATAATAACAAAAAATTAACTTAAACAACAACCATAATAACAAAATAAGCTCAAATAACAACAACTAGTGATGATTTGTTTGTTTCAATTCACAGTTTCACTGTGTCTGTGTGGGTTTGTCTTTGATTAATTTATGGTTTATTTATTTGGTTGTTTGTGGTTTTTCTTTGTCTTGTCTTTGTAATTAATATTAAAAACTGAAATAAGTGTTTAATGATAATTTAATTAATCATATACTTAATTAAATTAATTCTTTTTGTCTATTTATTGCACATAGTTAAACTTTATAGTTTATTTTTTATTTTTTTGCTAAAAAAAATAAAAGAAATCACTTATAGAGATTCATCTTCTAAAATACATGATGATTAAAATGTACTACTTCAATATTGTAATTTATATTCAAATTTTATAATATGGATGGAGCCGCCACTGACGATGATGACTTTCATAATGTTTTTGGTTCCTCATTTTTGTAAAATAATTTTGGTTGTAGGAGAAAAGTGGAACCGGAAAGGGCTACGGCCGTTTTTCTTTTTAGCCTCATCTTTATTTAAACAAATTGTATACATAAATACAAATAAATACATTTCTTATAAAGATGGTATCTTATTAGAATTTTTGAAATAAGAATTCTTAAAATTTTATCCATTTATTTTAAATGAATGTATTAGATTTCAAGTAATCTAACTTTTAAAAAAATTATTAACAATAGTATCTATTTAAATTATTAATAAGAAGATAAACTCTAATCCACTTATTTCAAAATGAATGGATAAGATTTTAAGATCTCTGATTGAGTTAAATCAAATCATGTTTTCTTTACTTTTTGAAATAGATTAGGTAGAAATACACTTTTGGTCCCTGTGTTTAGGGGGTGTTTTCAATTTGGTCCTAGTGTTTTAATTTCATTCGATTGGGTCCCTGTTTTTTTAATCCGTTTTCAATTTTACCCTTGATGCTAACGCCGTTAGGTTTAATCCTACGTGGCAGACGGAAAGCTGAGCTGGCTAACACTATTTGGCCAACTCAGCTTTCCCGCCCATTTTAGAAGCACGTGCCTCTCACATGCGTGTGAAGTCAACACCCACACGTGCCTCTCTAAATCTGGTCTGCTGCCTTCTTTAAAAACCCAATCATTTACCAATTTTTTTCTCTTCACCCACGAAATCCTCCATTGAAATCAACTCAGGAACCCAAAAATTAAAATTCTCTGCAAACCCAACAAACAACCCACAAAACCCTCATGAAAATCAACGAGAAAGAGAAATCCAAGAACAACTATCCACTGTCAACAACAAAAATCGACAATCACACAACCAATGGTGAGGAGCAATAGACTGAAATAGAAGTGAGGAGCAATAGACTGAAATAGAAAGTGAGAGTAAGTGAAAGAGAGAAGAGAGATACTCACGATGATGATGAGCGGCGGTAAGTGGCGGCGATCGAAGAAAGGCGGAGAGACAGAGAGCGGCGCCTGAGAGAGTGATAAGAGAGAGAAAATGACGCCTGAGAGTGACGAGAAAGAGAGAGAACGGTGCCGGCGTGTCGCGCCTGAGTGAAGAGAGAGAGAGAGAGAGCGGCATTGTTTGAGAAATTTGAGAGTGATAAGAGAGAGATTTTAGGTTTAGTTGTGTGTTTTTTTTTTCCTTCTTTTCCGCTTTTACCCCCCTAAGCTCGTACCAGGTTCGTGTTCTTCTCTCTGACTTCGGTTTCTTCTCTTTCTTCTACACTTTCGTCACTTTTTTCTTCGGTTTCGTCTCTTTCTTCTTCACTTCGGTTTCTTCTCTTTCTTCACTGACTTCGGCTTCTCTCTCTCTAACTTTACCGTTGGTTGCAAAGAAGGCAGCAGACCAGATTTAGAGAGGCACGTGTGGGTGTTCACTTCATACGCACGTGAGACGCACGTGCTTCTAAAATGGGCGGGAAAGCTGAGTTGGTCAACGAGGGAAGCTGAGTTGGCCAAATAGTGTTGGCCAGCTCAGCTTTCCGTCTGCCACGTAGGATTAAACCCAACGGCATTAGCATCAAGGATAAAATTGAAAACGGATTAAAAAAACAGGGACCCAATCGAATGAAATTAAAACACTATGACCAAATTGAAAACACCCCTAAACACAGGGACCAAAAGTGTATTTTTGCCAATAGATTAATCAAAATTGTTCAATGACCCTTTCTTTCCTCTATCCCCCCAGGCCCCCCACCAATATAAATAAATAAAAAATAAATAAAAAACTCGGATT
>OU015762.1:45909667-45928641 GCA_907173295.1 Fagus sylvatica
AGACTTGAGTACTCTCTCTCTGAGTCTACTCTCTCTCTCTCCACAATGAGCATGCATATTGCATTCTAGGCATGTTTAATTTGATCCTTGCGTCTCATGTTCTTTACAGGTTAAATGTAACCATTAATAAGAGGGTTTGAATATTCTCTCCATTCAAAATGAATACATTTTATAGTTATGATTAAATGTTATAAATTTAAAGTTGTGTATGTATCATATCCACATCATTTAAAGGGAACATGTAAACTATTAGATATAAGAAATAAATTATTAACAATGAAATAGACTATCTTAATCTCACTTGAAATAGAAATAATCATATTATACAAATGCAAAAGGTGTATTTGGTGCCGCCAATAACTTTATAGCTCAACTGACACTTCCTAGTGTCTCTAACGAAGATATCAAGGGGTTCAAATCCTTTCACCCCCAATTATCTAATTATAAAAAATAAAAATAAAAAAATGTAAACTGTGTCACATTATTTAAAAATTTAAGTAACATGACCATTTGTACACACTATTAAATTCAAGAAATTAATTTTTAACCATAAAATCTAAAATGGACTGTCTCTGTGAAGATGATCTTGTTACAAAGATTTTGTAAACACGTTCAGTTCAGCCATAAATGATAAAACCTAGTATATTGATTTCCACGGGGAAAGCACTAGTCCATTATCATGCTAGCTAGCTATCCCTATATAAACACTACATTCTACATGAGTACATGAACCAAAAGCAAAATTAACCTGCCTTTATCATAAGCCAAATGGATGATCTACTTATCCGATTAACTACATTTGACCTTAGTTAGAGGACGAGAGAAAAGGCATCACACGTTAACCAGGAAAATAATCTGACCTACAGCTTCCCGAAGGCGTCCATTGGTAATTTTCACATGCACCAAATAGAAGTTTGATGACGACTTGTATATCTCCAAGACAGGTCCATGCATGTAGCCAGCCTGATATTTGACTACAAATTGACATGGTCGAACAATGTTCTGCCCTCTAATATACGTGATGGAACCCTTGGATTTGGCTCTTAGTGGAACATGTGATGCACATGCTTGGCGGATTGGTACATTCTAGCTCGGCCTTAACATGCTTTTATCAAGTCCAATTTGGCTACCAAATTAAAAAAAATAAATAAATGCTTGATTATTTTGCTTTCTTAACTTAGTTTTAAAAATAAGACTATATCACATTACTTAGTAATTAATATATTTGGATCATGGTGTTGCACGTTTAAACAGAGGATATGGATTAATCACGGATTAAATGATGTTTTTCATTGTAACATGGTTCAAGAAAATAACGTGCAAGCCAGAATGCATCGCAATCAAGTAAAGTTTCAATTAAACTTCTCTTGATTGCCACAGAAATATATTGTGCTTAATTAAAACTACACCACATTATCTAGTCAGTCCGTGTTGTAAAAAGTTTGAAGCTTATCTTGATACTAAGGACTGGCCGATCGATTTTGCCATAATAACTTGGAATGTCTGGTATCAGCGAAATTTAATGGTGTAAAATAAGTAAAAGAGTAAAGAGTAATACTAGGGATACAACCAATTTTACAACCAAACCTTTACAAATTGATGTGGCATCCTAGATGGAGGGTACCACATCAGCAATTAAAGTACCATAATAACATGTCAACATTAAAATTGAACCCTAATAAAATCATTAAAATTTTAAAAGCACTGATACCCATCCCTACCAGGAAACTTCACCGCCGGCACCACCCACCATCGTTGTCCCACCATCTGAACCCCTGCTTCCAAGCCCATCCTCACCGCTAGTGCCCACCCACACAAATTTATTCTCTTTATTTTTTACTAGAAAAACAAAATAACGAAATATCAAGATCTGTTCAATATCCATGAGCATTTTCTCATGGGTGAGCAAAGAAGAAGACAAAGAAGAAGGAAAACAATAGTCATATATTCGATGGCCTCTGTTTCATACGCTCATAAAGGCTCTAAAACATTTAGAGAATGATTTTAAAAAAACTGTACACATAGTCAAGCACTTGTAATTTCGGTGACCTCCTTTACTGGATCTCATGTCTCTTATATATATTTTTCGAATACCAGGCACTTGTAAAATTTAAGATTAAGATTTCTTTAGGATTTAAAACCACTTTAAACAATAAAACATTAACAACAACAAAAACCCAAATTCAAGTCATTTAATAATTCATATACCAGTATAACATCCAAATAGTCCAAGTCTTCTAAGATCCCCAATTTGC
The DNA here is from genome assembly GCA_907173295.1 of Fagus sylvatica. Taxonomy (NCBI): domain Eukaryota; kingdom Viridiplantae; phylum Streptophyta; class Magnoliopsida; order Fagales; family Fagaceae; genus Fagus; species Fagus sylvatica. The sequence continues at coordinate 45,911,923 of OU015762.1, forward strand.
ACAGAAAGTGCTATGACGCAGCCACACAGAGATGTTATTATGACTTGTGAGTGTTGTTTGGTGGCAGAGAAATAAACAGAAAAGAAAATAAATTAAAAAGATTGAATCTGAGAGCTTTGAATATGAGGAAGGGTTTCATGATTTCATCGCCAAGAAGTGCCCAGGTGCTTGATAAAGAACCAAAGATAAAATGGTGTGTGAAATTTGGGTGGGACGATGGTGGGCGAAGGGGACGTGGGTGGGGCTGTGGCGCCGGTGGTGAAGTTTTCTGGTGGGGCAAGTTTTAGATTTAGCCAATTTTAAAATTTTAATTATTTTATTAGTGTTAAATATTAATGCTGACATGTTATTATGGTGTTTTAATTGCTGATGTGGTACCTTCCACCTAGGATGCCACATCAATTTGTAAATGTTTGGTTGTAAAATTGGTTGTGTCTCTAGCATTACTCTAAGTAAAGAGCAGAACTGTGGAAATTGAGCTCTACGTATATTATTGAATATTTTATCTGATGAGTATTGTGTTACAAGAATATCTATTTATAATACAAATGGGAAGAAATATACAAGGAATGAAAGTAATGAGTAAATCAAATCCCAAAAGTCTTGCGGCTCAATCCATGGGATTTGATTGGTCAACTGCTACAATATTGGGATTTGATTTAATCCCTTAATTTTAGCATCATGTGTTTGTTCTGGTGTTTTATCCTTAACAGCCCCCCGCAAGTGAATGGGTAGTGTACGAACCATGAGCTTGTCTCGTAACAGCAAAAACCGAGCAGAAGTCAGGCCTTTTGTAAAAATATCTGCCACTTGATCAACAGTGGAGATGTATTTGATAGAAATACCATTACGCACAACCTTTTCATGAACGATGTGGTAATCGATCTCAATGTGCTTCATCTGAGCATGACAGACAGGGTTGGAAGCAAGAATGATGGCACTAATATTATCACACCATATATAGTATAGATATAGTATAGGTGGAGATAGAATAGGAACATGAAGATCCTTAAAGAGCATGCGAATCCAATATAATTCAACAGTAGCATTTGCAATGGAACGATACTCCGCCTCCGTGCTGGAGCGAGAGACTGTGGTTTGTTTCTTTGCAGCCCAAGAAACAAGAGAAGAGCCAATATAAATACCATAACCACCGGTGGAGCGACAATCATCTAGTCCACTTGGCCAATCAGACTCACAGTAGGCAGATAACTGTAAAGAACCCGTGGGAAGAAATAATCCATGATCAATAGTTCCCTTAAGATAGCTAGAACACGTTTCGTCGCTATCCAATGGGCAGAGGTTGGGGAATGCATAAATTGACAAAGTTGATTGACTGAAAATGCAATGTCAGGCCTTGTAAGAGTACAATATTGGAGGGCACCCACAATCTGTTTGTATTCAGTGCCATCTGAGAGGGGATCTCCATCAAACTGAGACATTTTAGAACCTGAAACTGTAGGAGCTGAATATGATTTAACACCAAGCATCCTTCTCTGATGAAGGATATCAAAGATGTATTTTGTTTGGGTAAGATAAAGGCCATTGTGATCTCGAAATTCCTGGACTCCAAGAAAGTAGTGAAAAGGACTAAGGCCCTTCATGGCAAATTCGTCCTTCATGGAAAGTAATGAATATGACATCACCATGTGTACCTGTGATAATTATGTCATCAACATAGATGAGCACAAAAAGATGAATATTTTGAGAATGGAAAATAAACAAAGAATAATCAACTTGTGATTCCACAAAACCAAGTGCTTAAAGGGACTCACATAGCTGAGTAAACCAAGCTCGTGGTGCTTGGTTAAGACCATATATTGTTTTGTGAAGGCAGCACACATAATCAGGGTGATTAGCATTAATGAAACCTTGAGGTTGCTCCATGAATACCTCTTCAGCAAGAGAACCATGAAGAAAGGCATTAGAAACATCCAACTGTCGAATGGGCCAACCAAAGTGACCAGCAAGTGTGAGCACAACACAAATGGTAGTGGGTTTAACCATTGGGCTGAAAGTTTCAGTATAATCAATGCCATCTTTTTGCTCAAAACCTTTGGCAACCAACCTTGCCTTGTAACGATCAATAGAACCATCAGATTTTTGCTTAAGTTTGTACACCCATTTATTTCGAATCACATTCTTATTTGGAGGACGAGGAGTAAGTGACCAAGTGCCATTTAATTGAAGTGCATCAAACTCTTCTCCCATTGCAATCCGCCAATTGGAATGTCGAATAGCCTGGGTATAACAAGTTGGTTCAGAAAGGATGTTAAGGGTATGAAAGGCTTTAAGAGGATGTTTGGTAGAGTAAAAAAGATGACAATCACTAAAGTCCTTAGGTCAGGTTGTCCCAGTTCTAGTTCAGGTGGTCATGTGGTGGGTTGATTGAGAAGGTTATGTGGTTTCTGTGAGATCATTGTGAGGTGCATCAGGTTGGTTGATTTCAGGGGTAGAGGAGGATAAAAGGATGGGTGGGTCAGGGGGAGTAGGGTCTAACAATGTATGAGTTTGAGGAGTGAGGGGGGTCAGTGGGAGTAGGATTTAATGGTGTATAAGGATGATGTGCAGGGATAATCGGTGCTGGCAATGTAATAGGGAGAGAAGCATTGTCTCCAAACATCGTTGTGGACATGGCTTTATCCCGAAATGGAAAAGAAAGTTCATCAAATACCACATGACGGGAGATGTACACCTTATTAGAATCAATATCAAGACAATGATATCCATGATGATTTGAACTATAACCAAAGAAGACACATTTGAAATTAGAGAAATTATTCAGTCCATCAGGTGAACCACGTCATCTGTCCACCATCCCAATAATTAAATGACATGTGTTATAATTAACCAAGTAAGAGTTTAGTCATCTTTTAACAACTAACCACAATTTTTTTTACACCAACCAGGGTTAACAATTAAAAAATAGTTATCATATTTTCAGTTTATCTTATTTGCACAACCCAGCAACTAGCCTCCACATTCGCCGGTGGAATCTCTCCTTGTAAAGAACACCGGTGACCGCCAACAACCAGTGTGATCATAACAAAGATATGTCCTTAGTCCTTGTTTGGCTTCACACCTTCATAATTTCAATCTGCTATCTCTAATTAAATTCTATTGCACGGAGACAGTTTCCAAAGAGGTAGCACCTAAGGTTGTCTTAAAGAAATAGACATGCCTTGGGTTTTGTGTTTCACAATCAGATCTACAGTTTCAGAAATTTCTGTGAGTTTTGGTCTTGATGGCACTGGCTGTTGACAATGGGTTTGGTCGCCGGAGTTTTTGCATGGAGAGATTGACATCGTTGCCGTTCCACCGGCGACTGTGGAGGCTGGTTGCTGGGTTGAGTAAACATGATAATTGTTTTTTAATTGTTAACCCTAGTTGGTGTTAAAAAATTATGGTTAATTGTTAAAAGCTGACTAAGCTCTAACTTGGTTAATTATAACACATGTCATTTAATTATTAGGATGGTGAACAGATAACATAGTTTACCTGGTAAACTGAATAATTTTTCCTAGAAATTATTAGCATCCCAATCATATCTATAAGTCTAGTTTGAAATTGTTATCTGATTATCAGCAATCCATTGCTTTGTTACGCATATATTAACTCCTCAATAATTGCTTTCACATGGTATTATCTTCCCAACAAGTGGTATAAGAGCCCATAATGGTGTGCGGCAAGATGGCAAAGTTATGAAGAATCATTTCACAGATGGAGAGGGGACAAATCCCTTTTGCAATTAGAGGAGGGATGGGGTGCGTATACTTGGAGCCCACACAAATGTATATCGCACAAAGCAAAGCCCAATAAGTCCACACATCGATCTTGGAAAAAGGCCTAACAAAGAGAGTTGCTAATGGGTGTTAGTTCAGCTAATAGGTGTTAGTTTAAAGAAGAATGACACAGCGCAAGGTTCTCATAGATAATAGACGTACGAGGTTCCTATGAACAAGAGTGCGAGGATGATACGTGTTCATGGATGACGTACAAGAGGCCCATGGGTGATGCGCAAGAGAAAAAGAAAAAAAAAAAAAGCCCATAGGCAAGGGGGAGCTAGTAGGACTTATTTATGGCCCAGGAAAAAGGTCTCGAAACCCAGAGAGAGACAATAACTAACATGTGAGGGGGAGATTGTTGGGTATATATGTATAAATGGAAATCTCACATGGAGAGAGTGAAAATGTTAAGAAATTGTACAGGGGGTAACTCCCTAATGTCGAGATCATCTTAATGAGTCCACTTAACTACGATATCCTAATTGTACACTTGTCCTAAAAGAAGAAGCAATTATAGTTGTATGATATTTGAAGGCATTTCTATTATTCCAAGGAGTAAAGTAGGCCAATGTCGAGGCAATATGCTCATGCTACGTCTAGAAGAAACAACTAAAAAGAGTACTATTAGCATTTAGTGAAACCCTTAAAGGCTTGCATATATCTAAATTTGAGTGATATACGTATATTGGCCTTATTCAAAGGCATGCTACTATTAACCATTGGACATTGAAGAAGGCATTTATCCATTAGACAAAGGCATGTAAACTTTGATCATGTACTCTTTTAACTCTTGTGGTGGCATGCTCTTGGACAATTCCAATAGCCACGTGAATGGCCTCCCTTAGTACAACAAATGCCATTACAACAGCAGATTTTGGCCACATTATAGCTAATTCTAGCCAACTGAAGAGAATAAAATACCAACTAGCTAATGGACACAAAATGCACCAGATGCATGCACCTTAAGCACCATTGGCATGGGTACTATTTTTTGCTCTTCTCACCATTGTCCTCCTCCAATAGGAATGCAACACCTTGTCACATTGTCTCCTCCATCTTGGCTATAAAAGGTGAAAAATGAAGACCAAAGGGAGAGATCTTTTTACCAGATGGAGAGAGAAGCTTTCCTATCAAGCTCTTCCTCCATATGTAGCCCACACTTTTAAGAGTTTAAGGCTTTCTCTATTATTTTCTCTCTTGTAAACATAGTGGAATACTCGACTAGCTTGAGCTCGTGGTTTTCTCACTTCTCAAAATAGAGGGTTTCCACGTCAAAATCCTTGTGTTCATCTTACTTTTACTTTATACTTATTTGCTCATTATAAAAGGATTTGCAACCATTATATAGCCAATAACACATAGTTATTGGCACCTAATGCACTGTTAGTTATCTCAAGTCTCGCCATTGAGTTTCAATGTAATTAACAGGTACATGAATTAATATAAAATAACTAGGCCCAAACTCATAGGTTTAAGCTTTTAGGTAAAAGTGATGTCCCTATATGTTATATAAACTCCTCGACAAAGGCTCTCTAAGGATAGCATTGGCCTTGGTATTGTTGTTAGAAGTTCTCGAGCGTATGTAATGGTTGGAAGAAGAATAATCACCTAAAGGCCTATCTTTGGGCTAAATTTGAAGTTATTCAATTATGTTTGGAAGCTGGCTTATGTAGTATTGTTGTGGAATGTGATCATCTAAAGTTTATTAGAGAGTTGCATTGTTCCAATGTCCACCTCTCACCATCTGGTCATTTTATTCGTGATGTGAAGATTTTATTACAATTTTGTCAGAAATGAGAACTTTATGAGGTTTCCAATATAAGAAATTGAGTTGTGTTGCCTAAATTACAGCTCTTGCGGTAGGAAGCAAAAATTTGAAAGCCAATTACAAATTGCCACAAAATGTTCTTCAAAGACTTTTGAAGCAATTTTGTCAGAGCTTTAATGCTTGGAGAATTGATGTAGAATGAGCTAGACGGTGCCTCTATTTATAGTGGTCCCATGAAGAAGAGTTCACTTGAAATTAATCTTTTTGAGGAATAGTCCTTTTGAAACTAATACTTTAGAAGACATATGGTCAATTTTGACTGGCCAAAAATCTAAGAGTCTTTCTAGGACTCGTTGATATTTATCTCCATCTTTATTTATTTTATTGGAGATAATTATCAATTACAAGTGCCCCAATATGATTGGAAGAAGCACTTATCTTGATTTTGTAGGTCCAAGTGACACATGGCAATTTTTAATTTGCCGATTTGATGACACATGCTACCATTTAATTTGCTCTTTGATATTTAATTTAATTAATTTAGTGACATATGTAAATTTAGGATTTGTCACTAAATTTGACATGTCAATTTGTAATTGGCTTTCAAATTTTTGCTTCCTACACTTGCATTAAGTTTTTCTAGCACTTTTGTTTGGTTAGAAGTATTACCTTTTTGTTTTTAATGCTCTTTTAGTAGATAATGTACTCAATATTTGATTATCATTAATGAAATTTTTAACTAATTATAAAAATAGAATTTGAACCTTATTGGGCCATTAAGTTGAAACTGTATAACGAGTTTCTTCTTTAATTAATATCCACATTTTAATCCTCTCACTTGATCGCCCATTCTTTTTTGAGGACGTGAGTTCGAACGCTCTCTCTCTCTCTCACACACACACACACATAGAGTAAAACTACTTTAAAAATTTCGATCTACACGCCTAAAAAGAAAAAAGGAAAAAAAAAAGTATGCATCTTCAAATCCCATTCATATGGAAGCCCAGGTATGACTACGAAGTACAAATAGATTTTTTTTGCCCAATAACGTCTTTTTTAAAGTTTTTTTGCCAAAAAGTACTGTTCTAGACTTAATTAGGAAGGTAGGCCAGTTTTAAAACAAATCGTCTCTTGCAGAGACGATTTTCCGTTTTTTTTTTTTAAATTTAAAAGATGAACATCGTCTTTTCAAGAGACGATTTGATTTTTTTTGTTTTTAAACAATTTTTAATTAAATTTTTTTTTTAAACTGGTTTTTTTAAAAAAATTTGAAAATTCAATTTTGGCCAAAATCGTCTCTTGAAGAGACGATTTGGGTCTTTTTATTAAATTTTTTTTTTTTTAAACCAGATATTTTTATCAACTTTTTTAAAATTAAAACTTGATATTTCAAATTAAAACTTTCCCATCTCTCTCATCGACTCTCTCTCTCTGGCGACACTCTCTCTCTCTCTGGCGATGCGATTCCACCGTCCACCACGATCGATCGATCCCTCTCTCTCTGTCGCTGCTTCTCTGCTCCGGGCTCGGGTCGGTCTTTTTCTCGCTGCTTCTCTGCTGTCTGTCTGCTCCAGCCGGTCTCTTTCTCTCTCCACCACACCAACTCCGGTACTCTCTGAACCATTCTCAAAATTTATTTTTAATTGTTAGTTAGTTAGGGTTTGTAGTTAATTAAGGTTGATTTTTAGTTAGGTTACCAATGGATTTTAGGGTTTTAGGATTTTAGGGTTATTTTTTAACCAGTTCAATTTTAAGGAACTAGGAACATTGATGTTGGATCCTTTGCTCCAATGTTAATTAATTTTTGTTATGTACCATGTATGAGTTTGGGGTCTTTTGTTGTTGTTGTAGTAGTGGTATGAGTTTGCTTGGGTTTAACGGTTGGAGGGTGTGGTGTGAGTTCACCTATCACTTTCACTTCCTGTTGTTGCTTCAAATTTGAACTTGGACTAGATGGGAAAGAAGTAGTCCTAGATGGACCTTCATGGCATTTTTCTTTTTCTCGATGTCATATTTTGGCTGTTGGCTAGAAATTGTGAATATGATGGTTCAAGGAGAGTTCCTGGGAGGGAAATATGGGACACCCATATGGACATTATTTTTCTTCTCTGAAATGAATTTTATTTTTTGCTCCCAAAAACTATGCCTTATGTGGTTTCTGTGATGCTTCATAAAGAGTCTTCCAAAGGCACCTGACACTAGGTGGGGAGGGGATTTATGATTTATCCCCATTGGATAATCAAGCCTGCATAAAACCAAAAATGTTTTTTTTTTTTTTTTTTTTTCTTTCTTATTTTTGGATATAAGTTTAAGTTCACTGTTTATGTGTGTATTGGCTTAGCCGCCTTGGCGGAAACAACAAACAGGAATGGGAAAGCAAGAAAAAAGAGAAGTTTTGTAGTTAAATTCGGCAGTGGTTCATACATATAACTATTGGATTATCGATGTCAAGCAGTGGTTCATACATATAACTATATAGGGGTCTTCCTCTTCCCTGGTTGAAGGTGTTAGCTATATTTGTGTTGTACCTCAAAGGGGATAATTTAAATTATAAATAGGGATCTTGGTGATTGTTTATATAGCTTATATTGATTTTGTCTTTATCATTCACGGGCATTAAGTTTATAAAAGTTGACATTTCACTGTTTTTAGAATTTGTTTGATATGGGTTTCCCTGAATGTTTTATCTTATTATTTATGAGCATTTCATTTATCTTGTTGGAAGTTAGTGTTTGTGAGTTGACATATCAATGTCTTTATTGTTGCAGCAGTAGTCAGATATGGATGATCTTGATATCATTCCCGGACCGATTGACGCGTCCGTTTTGACGTTGCAGGCCAACCATCGATCCACGGATATTTGGAATGATAACATGGTATGATTATTAGTTGTTATCTTATAAAAAAATAATTAGTTGTTTTTTAAGTTATAGCGTTAGAGCATTTTCAATTGGTTAGGTAAAATACCATTTAAGCCAAAATATGGCTTATGAACCCCAAAACCGCTCCCATTGGACTTGCAACATGTTAGGCAAAATAACTTTAAGCTATAGTGCTTGGTCATTTTTGCCCAAGCATTATAGCTTATTTTATTATATCCTTTATTTTAAATTAATTTTATCCATTGGGAATGCTCTAAACAGTAAGGTTATAACGTATTTAATTTTTTTTTTTTTTACATTTTGCAGGATGCTAAGCTGATGATATTGCATTGTCGTCGTCGTGAGGCGGTATTATCACGTTCTGATCGGCCACATCCGCGTATAGTTTCTTACCTCCAGAGGGCCGGATTGTATGGCCTATATTGTCTGAGGTTCATACAGCTCGATTGGGCATTGATCACTTGCCTTTGTCGAGCGATGGCGTCCGGAGACCCATACCTTCCACCTACCTTTTGGTGAGACGACCATCACCTTACAGGATATGGAGGTGATGTTGGGGTTGCCAGTTGATGGTCGACCAGTTATTCGGTCGATGGACTTGAAATGGCCTGATGTGTGCGGTGAATTACTCGGTGTCATTCCTCCATCGGACAAGATAGATGGGTGTCGTCTAAGTATGACCTGGCTCAGTGAGCAATTTGGTGTGTTACCTGATAATGCTGATGAGGTCATTGTGCAGCGGTATGCACGAGCTTATATCTTAGAGATGCTTGGGGGTAGTGTTTTTGCTGACACCTCTGGGGATAAGGTGCACCTTATATGGTTGTTGTTTTTGGAGGACTTTGATACTGCTGGAGAATATAGTTGGGGTTCTGCAGCCTTGGCATGGTTGTATAGACAGCTATGTAACGCCGCTAAGGCAAATACAAAAGACATTGGTGGTGCCCTGATCTTGGTGCAATTATGGGCATGGTCTAGGTTCCCACATATGACACCAGAGATCGTGTCTATCCAGCCTATTGAGTATGGTGTGGATGCTGCAGGTCAGCCGCTACCTCAGGGGCCGTATGGCATTAGGTATGTATATATATATATATATATATATATTACAGATTCTCCTTGGTTAATTGCTCATATGCTTCACAATATTTTTAAAATTATTGTATGTGTCTTATGTAAGTACATGAATTACATGTTAGCACTCAATGTCTTACATGAATTACAGATTCTCCTTGGTTAATTTAGTTATGTTATGTTATAGGTGGTGCAATGCAAAGTGCCAGAAAAATGTTAGCACTCATGTCTTACTTAATTATCGATCAGCGTTGGTCTTGCAACACCCCAATGAGGTACTATACTTGTATTTGGTGTATATTCACCGTATTCATGGTTGTCATTGTTAGTATATATTATGTAGGCCCATTGGGCTTTAGGTCCATTACACTACTTATCCAACACACACTTGTACAGTACACATGTACAATCTCCATTTGTTAATTCGTCTATTTTGTTAATACTTCTATTGTGTGTATACTTTTGTAGATTGTTTGGCAGCCGTACATTAATGCTAATTTGCCAGACTATTGCCTAAGAGGACGAGAGATATGGCGTACGGTGGCGCCATTGATATGTGTGCATATTGTAGAGATGCACTGCCCCGATCGTGTCTTACGTCAATTCGGAATGCAGCAGTTCATACCTAGGCCCATCAATACTGATGTTACCTTGCATGCAGTAACTTTGAGGAGGAGAGCAGATTGGACGAAAAAATGGGAGTCCCATGTTGATACGTGGAATAATCGACTTGAGCATGTCATTACAAGTGACCCAGTATCGCATCCCATGCCCCTATAACGATGAGTACATGGTATGGTATCGCAGGATCACTCGACGCTATATCTGCAAGCGAAGCGCTTCTTTTGATGCTCTGGTAAGGGTTTTTACTTGATATTAGTTTTGCATCACTCATGCCTAGCAATTGTAGTAATTTTATTATAACAATTAAATGATAGAATTCGGGATGGGATAAAATAAAATGACAGTTTAAATCCCACAGTTTATAGTATGTAACAAACTAAACTCTATAGTTTCAAAAGTAAAAAATTAAACTCGACCCATTTAAGTGGAATGATGTTATGTTTGGGGTTTAGTATGAGACATTGATTGAATTTGTTACATTTTGAAACTGTATGATTTAATTTTTTATACATTCTTATGGGTTGGATTGGAGTGTGTTTTATGGTATTTAACAAAAATATATATATATATGTGTTAGAAGTTATTTTTTTGGATTAATTTTATGACATCTTTAATTTTATGACAGGCTGATGTATTGGTAAACATTTATCAGATGTTCCCATCAGACCATCCAGCAAGTAAGGAGGCATATCGGGGCCTAAAAATTGCCCAATCCCTTAATCGATTATCTCCCAGAGAGTCCACCCACCCAGTTGCCCCCGACATTGCCGAGCCCAGCTCATCCACCCACCCGATCAGCAGTCCACCCACACAGTCCACCCACCCAGTTACCCCTCATCCCACCCACCCAGTTACCCCTCATCCCGCACAGTCCACCCACCCAGTTACCCCCCATCCCACCCACCCAGTCACTCCTCATCCCGCACAGTCCACCCATTCAGTTATCCCCCATCCCACCCACCCAGTTACCCCTCATCCCGCACAGTCCACCCATTCAGTTACCTCTCATCCCACCCACCCAGTTACCCCTTATCCCGCACAGTCCACCCACCCAGTTACCCCTCATCCCACCCACCCAGTCACTCCTCATCCCGCACAGTCCACCCATTCAGTTATCCCCCCATCCCACCCACCCAGTTACCCCTCATCCCGCACAGTCCACCATTCAGTTACCTTTCATCCCACCCACCCAGTTACCCCCATCCCATGCACCCAGTCACTCCTCATCCCGCACAGTCCACCCATCACTCTCATCCACAGTCCACCCACCCAGTTACCCTCCATCCCATCCACCCAGTTACCCCTCATCCCGCACAGTCCACCCATCCAGTTACCCCCCCACCCACCCAGTCACTCCTCATCCCGCACAGTCCACCCACCTAGTTACCCCTTATCCCACCTACCTAGTCACTCCTCATCCCACACAGTCCACCCATTCAGTTACCCTCCATCCTACCCACCCAATCACCCCTCATCCCGCACAGTCCACCCATTCAGTTACCCCTCATCCCACAGTCCACCCACCCAGTTACCACCCATCCCACACAATCCACCCATCCAGTTACCCCCTATCCCACAGAGTCCACCCATCCAGTTACACCCCATATTGAGGAGACACCTACCGGTTCCACCCCGACATATTCACCTCCTCCCTCACTCATACCCACCACCGTACCACCGGCACCGGCACCGGCGCCTTTGGCACGAGACGATGGGCGTAGGAGGAACCCGATTCGACACAAAAGCTCGTGGATGTGGGATCGGTTCTGTGTATCACCATCATTACAAGAGTATGGTTTTAAAGCATAGACATGTATACCATGTTGCTTAGCTTTACTTTGAAGTTGAAAATTTTTAATATTAACTCCCTATGTTGCTTGGCTTTTTTGGGGTTGCTGCTTATATATTATTGTGATTCTTTGCAGGACGAAAAAAATGAAATTTCATCACTAACACAGAACACTTGATTTATCTATTCACCTGATTGACATCCTTTTCCTATATGTAGGTTTAAGGTTTGTATTTCTTTGCTTTAAGAGATACTGACAGTCAGTGCTATACGATATGACATTATGAAATGTAGGACTACCTAGAAGCTTTGTTATTGTTTCAATAGACATTATGTGCAGTAGTATAAAGAATCAGCAGTGACACGAAACTATAGTGAAAAATGTATAAATAACATCATGGATTTTATTTCTGGGTCAGCTAGTCAAAATTTTGGGCTTCTGCAAGAGTTCTACCAGACCACTCTGAAGGCCCTTGAAGAGGCAAAAAATGAGGTTAGAGGTCATCTTATCCTATTCCATAGTGAGTTTCTTGTTAAGGAGTACAAGTTTTGAATATATTACTTGCATTCTGTGCTTAATTTTGAGAGCTTCCCTTTATTAATGAACTTCCTTAGTACTTTATAAAAAACTTACTCCCATGCTGTGCAAAGACTCTGGTTTAAAACAAATCTCAAGCTTTGCAAGATTTGGTTTGACATTGGTGAATATGGGCGACTGAGTAAGGTATTGGGCTGGTTCTGATTTTATAATTCAACTTTTGCTTAATATATACCAATATGCGACTTATAATTTCTTCGACATAGATTTGGAAGGAGCTTCACAAATCTTGTCGAAAAGAAGATGGCACAGATGACCACAAGAAAGGAACCCAGCTTTTGGAGGTCTATGCGATAGAGATTCAAATGTACATTGAGACCTATAACAAAAAACTCTAGGTCAGGGTTCTGAAGTTATACTTGACCTTTTCTTGGCTTTTTTTTTTATCGAGATTGTCTGCCTTTTCTTCAATCATTTTCTTGACCGTGCCTTTCAATCATCTTTATGAATTTTCCAGTCTAATCCATAGGAAAGATTTTCTTCAGGAATTTAAACTTTAATATTTCATATTTAAAATGTGCCATAGTTCCCTTTGGCACTTTAGATCACTCAAATCATTTTTATATGAGCAAATTTCAAGTAATACGAAATTTCATAAAACAAGGAAAATGTAACAGCACTTTCTTTATGTATAGTCAGCCATTTGCCGTTTTCATGTAGCATAACTGTAACCATAGCATACTTTAATCAAATCTAGGATTAGTAGTGCTGGTAATTTGCAAGCTTTAACTGCTTATTAATCTGAAATTATGTTATTTGGTTATAAGCATAAATAGATATGATTTGTAGTGGTTGAGTCATGAGTTTCGGGATTTTACATAGCAAACTTACCTTTATATTTTGGACTCAAACGGGGAGAGCTAGAATTGATCCCTGCTCATAATTGGCAATTGCTGTCCTATATTTCACATATAATTGCACTATTGTTTATCTTTTTATTCAGTAGTTGTGATGAAAGTGGTAGTCATAGTAGAAGATTTATGCTGTTTGGTTATTTAATAAGTAATGTGATGATTCAGCAAAAAAAATGAAAGTAATGTGATGAATGTTGGAGCATAGGCCTTATGTCAAATTGATGAATTTTCTTATCGATTATAATTCTTTAAAGGAAAATTTTGTATACTTCCCATACACTTAGGTTTCTCATCTTTTTAATAAAAATTTTATACTGTTAACTATATAATATAAAACAACCCCAAGGGGGTAGTACAATCAACTTGAGATCATGCCTCATGAAATGAAGATCACTACTTCGAATCTCCACTTCCCCCTCCCCTTGGGCCAAACTTTTGTATATATATATAATTATTAAGTTATTGTTTTTGTTGTTTCAAGCAATCATATTGGATGCAGTTTCAGCTTTGAGCCCCGTTTAGAGTTGATGTAGTTTCTGTTTTGTAATGCTTTTTGCTTATAAAATGTTGACTGAAGCTTCATTGTACATGAAATATTTGCAGCAACTATACCAGCAAGCACTTATGATCAAATTGGCAATACCTCATCCAAGGATAATGGGGATAATTCACGAATGTGGGGGAAAAATGCACATGGCGGAGCGCCAGTGGGCAGAAGTAGCAACAGATTTCTTTGAAACTTTCAAAAATTATGATGAAGCTAGAAGCCAACGGCGTATCCAATGCTTGAAGTGCGTAACATTTTTTTTTCATTGATTCTAAGTGGTGGACTGTTTGTAGAGAATACTTATTGGGGAATTAGATATCTACATATTTCTCTCTATAAACCTACCTTGAAATAAAAACATCTAGTCATCTTTGTCCTTTATATTTCACATTCTTACATTATTCCTGTTTAATGTGTCAGAATATCTGGTTCTTGCCAACATGCTGATGGAGTCTGAAGTTAATCCTGTTGACGTTCTACTGCTAAGGAACTCTGTTGCTTTCTACGTTTCTGGTTTTGGATGTATGAGGAATGGTGCTTATTGTTATTAATGGGGTTGGATCAAACTTTTTTTTTTTTGGTGGAAGAGAGATTATTAGACTAAGATTTGATTAATTGTAAAACTATATGAGATGAGTGATGACACCCAGTGAACATGATTTTTTGCAATCTATATGAGATTATGGTAAAACTATTCTTTATGAAACATCACTCTAAAACTATTTGTATTTGGTGTTGCCAGATTGAAGATTCTATTGCAAACGTAGGGATTTAGCTATTTTCCAAACATGACCACCACTTTCATCCATCAAGATGGGTTAACCAAGAAACATATATATATATATATATATATATATATACATGTCAAGGGACCAACAAACTTCAATTATAAACACTTTCTTTCATACATATGTAAGATGATCAAATCATGGACCAAAATGGCTAAATGTGAGAACAGAAAATATTGTGAGAATAGAAATATAAGTTGTAGAGCACAGAGTGATAAAATATAGTTCAAATAAAAATCATTTTAAAGAGTGATAAAATAAAATAGAAACTGCTAAAACATGTCTTGCATATTTATATAATACAAAAACCAGTGAAACCTTAAAATTACAACTAGCATAATCAATTCGGAATGTCACAAATTAAAAAAAAAAAAAAAAAAAAAGAGTGATCAAACACAATCTCAATTAATTAACCACCATTGATTTGAGATAGACGTAAACCATAGCAAAATGACCCTCCTACGAACTTGTTTGTTCCACCCCATGCTGAAATCATCTAGTTCATCGCACTACATAGATCTTAAACAACATTATTTCTGTACCTAATACATAAAATTAAACGTTAGTTGAAGTAGCACAAGGTACAACAAATAAAAAGCCATGATTCATAAAAAAGAAAATAACTTCATACAATAATGGGTGGGAAAGTAGTACATATATAAATAATCATTTAATTCTATCCATAACTCATAATTTGAACAAGTATATCACATACCTAGTTTGTACCAGCACCACTTGTCGAAGCCATACTCGCATTAGGACATGTTCTACGATTATGTCCCTCAACTTTGACATATTCCACATCTCGGCTTAGGTTGACTCTCTCGCCAATCCATCTCATTCCTTATTCTTGTTGACTTTGGTCGACCTTTTTGGCGAGCCATTGTTGGGTCAGGGCGCAACGTAGGCCCTTCAATAGGCTCCCAGTATAACTCATCTTTCACAGGCTCAAATGGTCGTGAATAGCAAGCTAGTTGTTCAGTCAATCTATAACATGGGTCAATATATTGCATTACACTAATGTGTTGGTAAGAACAACATGCAATTAAATGCGAACAAGGGATCTTAAACATTTGTCATTTTCCACAGGTGCATGTCCCCTCATGCAACCTAATTTGATGAGTGTGGTCACCCCTATACGAACTTCCTAGATTATGACTTGTTCGAATCTCAAATACACCTAGGTCACGGTCAAACATTGTTACCGTATGACCACCTGCCTTTTTCCGACACCTATTAAACTTATCCATGGCATATTTACTGAACACTTCACCAGAATTCAGTTGATCTTGAATTTTGGCACGACGATCATCGAAATAATTAGCAAGTTTGAAAAAAGTGAATTTTACCATTGCAGTTATGAGTAGGCTGCGTGAACCTTTCAGTACACCATTGAAGCACTCAACCAAATTTGTGATCATTGCCCCATAACGATGCCCACCATCATGTGAACATGTCCATCTCTCTACTGGGATCTCATCCAGTCGTATACGAGCTTCTTCATTGTATCTTCTAATGCACTCCATTGTTGTGTTGAATTTCCGTATCTGATTAGCACTGCCTACTCTCATTATCATATTCTTCAAATTATTATCTTTGTAACGCTTCAGGAAGTTGCTAGCTACATGACGAATGCAAACTCTCCAATATCCATTCGTACCCTGCCAATCAGTGAAGTGCTCATCAAGAACGGTTTTTTCGATTCCTTTATGTCGGTCTGATATAAGGCACATACCTTTCCGTTGTGTGACATATTCTTTGATGCAACATAAAAACCACATCTAACTATCCTTGGACTCATTTTCCACAACCGCAAATGCGAGAGGATAAACCCCGTTGTCGGCATCTTGACCCATTGCTATCAACAACTTCCCTTGATATTTGTCATATAAATGAGTTGCGTCAATACTTGATCACTGGCCTACAATGTATGAATCCTGCAATGCAAGGACCAAAAGCCCAAAATACACGGTGAAATCTCTCAGTATTTCTTTCGATGCCATCTTTTTT
>OU015762.1:45928741-45998487 GCA_907173295.1 Fagus sylvatica
AAATTCGACCTTGTACCTACTCTACCACAAACATAAAGAATTCCACCAATTGTTCCACCTTGGTATATTGTTTTTGTTACAAAATTTGGACTCCGGTTGAATTGATTTTAAACGAAATTAATTCAGCTTGAATTAATTAATTAATTATGCAGTAAATTTAGAGTTAAACAATAGACACAAATAACCAAAAGTGTGGAAAAATAAAAGAGACGATTATTTGTTCACGTAGAGAAATCTGACTATGATAAAAACTCTACAGGGGTTTAACGTCTCACTCTCAACGAAAACAAATCCATTATGAATAGAAGTTTTCACTTACAACAGATTACCTATGATTCTATTGCTATGAAGTAGAATGACTTATTAAACGAACTCATCGTGTAACTTTAACTCTTGATTTAACTTTCACATGCCATTTGCAATCCTTTGAACAGTAACTCCAAGATCCTCCTCAAAGTATTGATCACCAAAACTGGAATTTTGTTGAATTGAATGTACAACTCCTTCAATTCATCAATACCCTTTGATTGATGGTGAGGGTTAGGTTTGGTTACACAAATCCTAGGTGTTACAAGATCACAACCTAAACCCTAATTTCATGTGTCATTGTCCAAGAAAATGTTTTTAGGTCGTCTTTAGTGATTTGGAGAGAAAATAGCATGGAGTTTTCCAAATTCGGAGAGGTCTGGGACTTTATATATACATAACACGGCATCCTAATTACGATCCGTTGCATGAAGTCATGATCCTGATTGTTTTATAATCTTGACCTCGTTTTGAGTCTTAAACTTGATATTCCTAATCAAAAACTCTAAAACTCAAATACTTATATTTTTTTTACATGGATTACCAATTTAACATATCCAAAATATAGACCTAACCGTTTTAGTTTTAGATTGCATGACACTAATTTTTTAAAGATTGGTGAGTTTCCATACATTATTTATATATAGAGAGAATCTAATCAATATATTTATAAACTACTGATAATGCTAACAATCCTTTAGAACTTTCATGTACATTTTTGGATAGTACTAATTTTTCTAAATATATTCCTCTTGATATATATATATATATAACACACAATGCTAAGCATCTCAGCAGGCTCTTGGTTTGGCTCTCTTCTCCACATGTGGAGAGTCAAATCATAAAATCCGTGCTCCAACAGCCTATTCATGGACTCTCCACAAACTCTAAATACTAGAGTAACTCTCTACATGAATAAATAATGAATATTTAGATTTAAAACAATGTATATAGTAAAGTAGATTTAAATGGAATAGAAGAATAAATAAAATAGAGAAAGAATAGAAAGTGTGTTGGATAATGTATTTGAAAAAGTAAATAGAAAGTGATTATTATTTCCACCTGTGAAAAAAGAAGAAGATGTTTATGAAATTGCTCTAACCAAATTACATTAAGTTATATACGATGTTGTTCCCAAACCTAAAACCTCCATGGCTTATGTAAACCATGTGAATTGGACGTGTGCAACTAGCCCAATTTGTATGTGCATGCTTGGATCAAAAGAAGACACGATGCTCCTAGGAAAGCAATATGTAAAGACTACTTTTTAGTGTCGTAGGCCCACTTGAATTGAAAGGGCCACTTGGCAAAACTGTTAGTGGAAAGTGACGTACTATTGATTTAATTGTAGTGGTTGTCAAGTTGGTGATGCCGTTACGTTTAAAATAGTAAAATACGAAAGTACGTGATATTTGATTCCCAAATATATAATGGATAATTCATCCGCCGTTACGGCTTCAGGAGTCTGCGTATATTCATATTTTAATTATCTAATTTTTTGGTTAGTGCTAGTTTTGTATTAATAAGTGCTATTTCCGTGCTATTAGTGCGAAAATATCAAATTTTGGTATGATTTTGTATACCAAGATTTGATAATTCCGTACCAATAATATGGAAATAACATATATTGGTGTGAAAATATCATTTCCCAATTTTTTATGATCAAAAGTTCAAAACACTAATAACTATTATTATTATTACTATTATTTTTGGATAATTTAACAGTTCCAATACAATAATATGGAAGAGGATTTGAATTTTGATGTAAAAGAGACCAATCAATGTTAATGAATTATAAGATTATTGACGCCATGTCACTAATATTAATTATTGTTAAGAAATTCATTTCCCCTTTTCTTTTTTTGCCTAATGTAGTAATGTGTTAACTTTAATTTATTAGAGCATTCCCAACAATATGTCCTAATTTTTTTTGCTAGGACAAAGTACAATTCATCCCAACTATATATTGCATATTCTATTTTGTATACGTTTTCCTAACAACATTTTTGTAGTTGCAAATTGTAGAATTGTGTTAGAGACATTAATTCTCTCTTTTTGTATTTTTTATTTTATTTATTTATTTATTTTTCATATTTTTGGGGCATCTTGTTACAACAACTTGGCTCTTTGGTGTTTCTCCCAAGCAGAAATTCAAAATCCACTAAAAAAAATTTGAAAACAAAATGAAGACTAAAAGCCCTATTTTTTTGTTGGTAATAAAGACGATATATTTATTTCATTATCGAATATGTAGGTCATCCTAAAAATATGTTTTACAATGAAATGATGAGGTTTTTCTATCCAAACTTCTAAAGGTTTGGAGCCTCTAAAGCTAGGGTAGAAAACTGAAATAGAATTCACTAAAAACAAGTTTTAATTTTGAGCATAATCCGCCAAAAATTCAAAGTCAACAATACAAGGAAACATGACAAAATTGGATAATCCCCTATGGATTGAAGAAGGATCTGCAATCATTAACAAATCATATGGATGCACTAATTTGTTTCATTGTAAAATGGCGGTCAAACTGAAAATAATTTCTGTTGACCAGAAAATCCTTTGTTAAAATTTGGAAAGTGGTTTATGTCCAATTTTTTTGTAAACCATTTTTCAAAAACGTACATCTCAGCCCCCTTTTGTCTATTTTTCGCTCAAAAACCCTTTCTGCCCCCTCTATTTTCGCATAACATTCTCGCATAAACATTTTCAAATATTTTCCGAAGCATTTTTTGGAATGCAATCAAACACGGAAAAAAAATTATTTTCCCTGAAATCATTTTCATCTAAAAACATTTTTACAATGAAAAATATTTTACAGCGAAACAAACGGAGCATAAGAGAATACACTTTGAGTTAGACGACAACAAATAAAATATTGTGAATTTGAAGAACCATTAGCCCTATATAAAAAGAATCGAATGTACGGAAGGCACTAAAAGTTAATGTGCAGTCCAGTTTTGCCGACAATTTAATATTATAATAGGTTGCTGAGTGGAACAAGTTGGTGGTAGCTACACCCTCTAGTGGAATGTGTAGCTGACTACAGTGATCATGAGAATGCAATATACTACAATAGATATATCGCTAGTGAGATGACGATGATAATAGATATATAACGATGAAGTGGTGACGATGACAAGATAACGATGAAGAAGAAGAACACAACATGTGGCATAGATGATAAGATAATGATGATGATCATATAGTTACAAAAAAATTCAAAGAGTTGGTGAATGAGAGGTTAAATAATCTATGGTTATGGTGATAATGCATACGTACGTTACTAAAGAGAGGAATATGCATAGGCCACTGAGGATGTGCATGCGTACGTTACACATGAAAGTTTGAAGCCCCTTTTTCAGCAGATATATTCTTAAAGTGGTATAAACGACATTCTAAAAAGGTTTCATTAACTTTTTGATGAACTAAAGCTTGATCTTGATCTTTAAATATTGTTAATGTAAAAAAAGATTTTTTTTTTGGTCTTAGATCCTGAATTCGTTCAACTGGCATCTCACTTTTTACTCAAAAAGAGAGAGGGGGGGTGGGTAGACTGGCATGCAACAAGGAAAGTTTGAATGGCGCACACCCATTATTCACATTGTTGTAGGATTCCAAGTTTCTCCTTAGTTTAAAATCTAGAAATAAGGGAAATTATGTAAAAATGCCAAAACTTCGTACCATATTTAAGATTACGTTCTATGTTTTGAATTTTGTAAATTAAAATCCAAATTTACAAAATCGTTTCAATTTGAAGTATCCGTAAATTTACATTATTCAGGATTGTAATGGATTAGAGAAAAATGGGAAAATGTTGGTAAAGCTTTGTATTTCACCTATATAATTAATTTTGATTTTATGGTAATCACTTTTTCACTCTAAACCTTTCTCTCTCTACCCTCTCTTTTCAATGACTGCCAATTCGATTTATGAACAAGCCTATAAAATACCAAGTTTAATAAATTGTTTCTCGCTTTTATCTTCTATATATGCTACTAACCAAAGTAACGGAAATGAATAATGGAGATATACATAGACCTTAAATTGAAACGATTTAATAAATTTGAGACTTTAATTGATAAAATTTAAAACTGAGACCTAATATGAAATATGGTATAAACTTGTGATATTTTTATGTAATTTCCCGTATAAATATTAGCAAGGAACCTTTAATCCCAAAACTATTACATCTATGACTTAGTGAGTTGCTTTAAATACGTTATTGGTCCCTAACGTTTACACAAGTTGCATATTTGGTTCCCAATATTTGAAACGCAAGCAACTGTTCCCCTTAACGTTTTAAAATCATGCACTATTGGTCTCTATAGTATTTTTAGTTCCTAAATGTCAAAAAGTGAATATAATTGATTCCTAAAGTTTTAAAAAGTGAGTGTTATTGGTTCCTTAAATGGTGCAATTTAGGGACCAATAATGTTTGAAACGAGCACAATTGGTCCCCTAACGTTTCATAATCATGCATTATTGGTCCTTATAGTGATTTCTAATACCTAAATGTCAAAAAGTAAACGCAACTGGTCTATAATGTTTCAAAAAGTGAGTGCTATTGGTTCCTAAATGGTGTGATTTATGAACCAATAATGCTTGAAACACGTGCAATTGGTCCCATAATGATTTTAGGGAGCAATAACGCTCATTTTAAGTTCCTACAGTTTAAAAAATAAGCACTATTGGTTCCTAGGGACCAACGGTGAACTCTTTTGAAAGGTAGAGATCAATTGTGCACTTTTCAAACATTAAAGACTAAACATGCAACCTATGTAAACATTATGGATTAATAGTGTATTTAACCCCAAATATATATATATATATATATAAATATATATATATATAATTGAACGATTCAATTATGAATCATGAATAAAGAAAAACTTAGTTACAGTTCATAGGAGTTAGTTACAGTTCATAAGAGTTGTATCTTAGGTTTTCCAATTATTGCATTTACCAATATAACATAAACATTATTATCTTCCCTTTTAAGAACAATGACAATTAACTTTAGAAAAGGATAAGTTAATTTAAAAAGTTAAGATAAATTGGGTTTCTATAATGAGTAATAGCTGATATTATAAATTTTACTATATAAACCTTATAAATTTATGTATTAAATCTTAAACACAACACAAAAAAGTAATTAAAAAAAAAATTATTTATTATGTTGGTATGGTATCAAATTATAACATTTATTTTCACATTAATTTATTATTTTTTTAGTTGTTGTAAAATCTATATAAACTTTAACATTTTTCATTGAAATTCAAATTGATATAGAAGATTTAATGACAAGGATAAAGAGTTAGTCCAAATATGCATTGCCAAGCTCGGCAACCTAATATGGACATTTCAACTAGTGAAGCTTTTATTATTCCTTGATCTGGGTCTTTTCAGTCGCTTTTATGGTTAGAGAGTAGAAAGCCTTTCAGTTGAATCACTGTTTTTTTCTTTCACACACTTTTCAATCAACAATAAAGTCTTGCAATGCAATTCAACCTTTTCATTCTTTGCTACTTTTAATATTTCCCATGAATCCTGCCAGTGATAAACAAAGTATATACAATACAATGCCGCAATTTTTTTTTTTTTTTTTTAAAGAACTTTGGTGTGCATAGTTTTTCAAACCCCTTATTTATTTTTATTTATTTTGGTATATGCAGTCTCTCGTATGACATACATCATATATTATAAGGAGGAATCTCTTAAAAGTTATCTCAAAATACTGACAAGAAATTTCAAACTTAAAACTTCATACATTTCATGAGGCCTAAAAAATGTCCATAATTCATAAATTTAACTATAATTTTATAATTTTCGTTATATACAAATTTTTTGGGGGTTTAAAAAGTAAAACTATATTTTTCTTACAAAATTATAAGTTTCAAATTTGTCATTTCGATTCTCGGAAATTCTATCATATATATAAAATTTTTTAATACAAATTTCAAGAAATGCAACAACAAATGTGTAAAATAAGATTTAGAAAACATAATTATGCTGTCTTTTCTCGGTTAGTAGTTTATTTATCCAACTGCTCTCTTTCTCTCTCTAATCACATTTTTTTTTTATAATGCTGTCTCTAATCACATTGTTTGTTTGTTTGTCTGTTTTTTTTAATTTTATTTTTAAATAAGAATGGTGAGAGAGTTACTTAATCTATGCTTTGTCACAGCACACTATCTCTCATTCACGCGAAAATCAATTCCTTTTAACATTTGCGAGTTTGTTTGCTTCAAATCTCTTTCTTTGCTCACTTATTGCGTCAGAGTTCAGAAGCAGTTTTAAGCATACATTTGAACCTTTTCTGCCATGTCTTTCTTTTTATATTTCTGTGCTTCTCACCTTATGTAAACTGCAAGCCATACCTACACTTCTCTCTGTTTCTCCCTGTGAGTTTTGTTGTTGTTGTTTGTTGCCAAACAGTTGTTGCTCAAAAGGGTCTTCTTTGAAAAATGTAAATTTGATTTAGCTCTTCGGGTTGATTCTTTTCCCAGTTTGGTTAATGCCCATTTGCTCAAAACTGTTCTGAATCAATTCTGTTGTGATTTTTAGTCATGGGTTCTCAGTAATCTTTGCTGCTCAGATATCTGTGTCAATCTTTCTGTGAATGCCCATTTGCTTCAAATTGTTCTAAACCATCCCAAATGCAGTTTGTGATAATGGGTTCTCGTTAATTTGGTGGTTCTTGCTCTTATAACCTCTAAAGTCTAGAGCTTGACTACAATTTTCACCAATTTAGGCATGTAGAGCTTGTACCATGTAACTAATCCTTAGCATTCTGCTCCAATTTGTTTTTGTTGGTGTACTTTTGGTGGGAACAGTTTATGAATAGGAGGTCTATTTGATAGTTTGGAGAAAAGGGACGGTGATGGATCTAAGCTTTGTCAACCGCTAGTTCTGATCTGAGAATATGGAGTGTGTCGGTTTATTTCGTTAATTTGGAACTTCTCAAAATTCAGTATGGATTCCATCCGCTAATAGTAATATCCTTGATTCTTTGCTAAGATATGGAATCCAAGTAGTTACATTCATTACTAACTAAGTTGAAATGTAAAATTCTTCAACTTTATTCATTTGTTACACTTAATGAGTCAACATCCTTTTTTTCCTGCCTTTCTTTAATCTCCAATGATGAAGAAGAAATCTTTGCCTCTCTGCCTATAATTTTGCATATACATACAAGAATGTCTTCTATTATGCACGTTTAGTTACCATATTGGCCTCTCGAGTCCCTTAAATTTGAACTTGACTTATGCTTGTCGATATCATAATATTGCCGTTGTTACTTGTTACTCAAACAACAACTAAATAAGTTCTAGTCCCTTGTTTTTCACAAAAGTACTTCACTTATCATGGAAGAAACATTTGTTCCCTTCCGTGGAATAAAAAATGATCTCAAAGGAAGACTTTTGTGCTACAAGCAAGATTGGGCTGGCGGTATCCGTGCAGGTATCAGGTATGTGACTCTTGCAATGCTCATCCCTTTTATCACATATAGAATACTATGTTGTTGTTAAAGATATTGACTTTATGACTGCAATCTGAGTAGCTATCATAGCTTCAAGGACAACATTGCTTCTGGTCCATAGACAATGTTCAATTTTTGCAGACACTACTACTTTTAAAATTTGTCATATTGGAGCTATGATTTTTATTTTCTGTGGTTTAGGATCCTGGCTCCAACAACATACATATTTTTTGCTTCAGCAATTCCTGTTGTATCTTTTGGGGAGCAGCTGGAGAGAAATACAGGTCTGATGGATTTTCCTTTTTTGGGTTGCTAATATCCTATTATAGTTTGCTAAGACATGCTTTGTTTGATTATATGTTACAGAAGGAACTTTGACTGCTGTGCAAACTCTTGCATCAACAGCACTTTGTGGTGTTATCCACTCAGTTGTTGGAGGACAGCCCCTACTCATTCTAGGGGTGGCTGAGCCTACTGTGTTGATGTATACGTTCATGTTCGACTTTGTTAAGGACAGGAAGGATTTGGGGCAGAAACTCTTCTTAGCCTGGACTGGATGGTATCTCATGAAGGTTACATGAATAATGCAAAGGGATTGATTTTTGGTGATATTTAACATTCTCTATACTTAATTGGGCTTTCAGGGTATGCGTGTGGACAGCCCTTTTGCTCTTCTTGCTGGCTGTTTTGGGTGCATGCTCTATTATCAATAGGTTTACGCGCGTTGCTGGTGAATTGTTTGGTCTGCTAATTGCAATGCTATTTATGCAGCAGGCCATACGGGTGAGTATGCATTATGATTTTCTATTGTTTAGTGAAAGCTTCATTTTCACCATTGAGGATTGAGAAGTTTTCGAAATAACTGTATACTTGTAAGTAAGTTGGAAAACATCTAGTGTGTTGAGTAATTCTCATGGTGGTGAGAAATTTTCAAATACTAGACCTTTTCCCCAAATCACTCAACATACTAATTTCTCTATAAATATTCTTTTTGTGGTACCTTCAACTTTGGATTTCATACCCCAGGGAGTTGTGGAAGAGTTTGGCATACCCCAGAGAGAAAATCCAAATCAGACTGCACTCCATCCATCCTGGCGATTTGGCAATGGAATGTTTGCCTTGGTTCTTTCCTTTGGCCTTCTTCTTACTGCATTAAAAAGCCGTAAAGCTAGATCCTGGCGCTATGGGACAGGTTAGAATTTGCTTTATAACTCTTGAATATAAAGTTATAGTTCATTCATGTGTACCATTTTATTAGTTATCTACAGGGCTAAAGTTCAATTGGATAATCTCTCTCTTCTTGTCCTCATTAGTAAATTTGAGGTCATCTTTTCTCTTTCTTTTTATGGATTCAGTGATTTTCTGAAATCTTTTAGTTTCTTTTAGAAAGAAATTATTTTCTATATCTATGGTTTCACCGAATATCTGAATGTGATTTAAATTTATAGGTTGGTTTCGGGGATTTATTGCGGATTATGGAGTGCCACTTATGGTGCTTGTATGGACGGCTGTGTCTTATATACCTGTAAATGATGTCCCTAGAGGAATCCCAAGGAGGCTTTTCAGCCCAAATCCATGGTCTCCTGGGGCATACTCAAATTGGACAGTTATTAAGGTGAATATTGTGGTTTGTCAGATATCTACTAATAGTCTAATATGCCTTTCTAGCATCTGCTTTCAGATAGCCAAATTTTTGTTTCCTTGCATCTGAAGCTTGGCTACAAACTCATGCTTGTTTAGTTGTGCAGGACATGTTGAATGTTCCTCCATTATATATAGTCGGAGCATTTATACCAGCAACTATGATTGCTGTACTTTATTACTTCGATCACAGTGTTGCATCTCAACTTGCCCAACAGAAGGAGTTCAATCTGAAGAAACCAGCTTCTTATCATTATGACCTCCTTCTTTTGGGTTTCTTGGTAAGCTGTTACCCCTGAATATCAGAATTTCACTTGCAATTATGTCAAAAGTCTCCATCTCAGATTGATTAAAGACATTTATTTTAAGTTATATCTAAGAAAAATTTTCATTTTAATTTTCTTTACCTTGCAAGGTCATATTATGTGGTCTTATTGGCATTCCTCCTGCCAACGGTGTAATTCCACAATCTCCTATGCATACAAAAAGCTTAGCTACCCTAAAACATCAGGTAAGCTCCCTTATTGGGTTCTGGAAGTTGATCAATCCCATATTATAACAAAACAAAAAAACCCCTATTTTTGTTCGCAAGTTTATCGCAGAATTCGGATCATTAAGACTAAAATCTTAGCCTCTATGCTGGCACACAAGCAGGACCAGACTCCAACCATTCTATAGATTCATTCTGGTGATCCTAATCATCTGCTAATTTGAGTTCTCACTGTATTGTTACAAATTAGCAATTAGAATTATCTGTCTATGGATACTTATGTTCAGAAACTCAAGTAAAAAAGTATTTTCCTTTCTTCCAATTTTGATTTATTCTATCATGAGAATGCTATCTTTTCCTCTTTTTTTTTTTGCTGTGTCAAGTTTGTCTTTGACTGATCCTTTTCTGTTAGTTGCTCTCTTGATCCAATGTATAGACAAACATTTGGTTAGTATTATTCTTTTTCCTGATGTATACCCTAATAAATACATTGGGCCCTTTTGTTGTCCTTGGAACAGCTTTTGCGTAATAAGCTTGTATCAACAGCCCGGAAAAGTATTCGTAAGAATTCAAATTTGGGTCAATTATACCGGAATATGCAAGAAGCATATAATGAAATACAAGACTCCACTAGCATACGAAATACCACCAGCTCTGGTAAATTTTTTCATGTACAATTTCTAATTGATACAAATCTGTTATCTTTTCCTTTTTCTTGTCTTAGATCTGAGTTTCAAACAGGGACTGAAAGAGCTGAAAGAATCCACAGTTCAATTGGCCTCTAGTAGTGGCTACATAGATGCCCCTGTTGATGAGACAGTTTTTGATGTGGATAAGGATATCGATGACCTTTTGCCTATCGAAGTTAAAGAACAACGCCTCAGCAATCTGCTTCAGGCATTGATGGTTGGCGGTTGTGTTGCTGCTATGCCTCTGCTGAAGAAGATCCCTACTTCAGTTCTTTGGGGCTACTTTGCCTTCATGGCGATTGAAAGCTTGCCTGGAAATCAATTCTGGGAGAGAATATTGTTGCTTTTCACTGCTCCAAGTCGAAGATACAAGTAAGTTTATACCTCCAATGGCATTTTTTTTCCTCTCCACATGTTCTCCAATATCAATTTATTTATTTTTTCTTTCCAGAACATGGCTTTATAATACTAAAAATCATGTAGCATGGGGTCTTTGATATATATATACATGCACATACATAGTCATTTGATCGGAAATGCATTCTATGCTTTATGTAATTTTAGTATAGTTTTCACTTATGGTTTTTCATTTCCTAATCATGCCTGTGGATAGTTTTTCATTTTAATTTGTACTTGCCTAATTGTGTTGTATTCTGACTTAATGCTTATGAGAAGCTTAAACTCGTAAAGTTACTAAGTCATATGTAATGTATTAGTATTATTGGACTTATTAGGGAACATAATTAGCATCGTCCTTGTTTTTTTATTTTTTATTTTTATAGAAGCAGATAATGATTATATAATTTGTTAGGGTGCAGGAGGATTATCATGCAACCTTTGTCGAGACTGTGCCCTTCAAAACGATTGTTACCTTCACCTTGTTCCAGACAACTTACTTGCTTCTATGTTTTGGCTTAACATGGATACCAGTAGCTGGGGTCCTTTTCCCACTGTTGATCATGCTTCTTGTACCAGTGCGACAGTATTTTCTCCCTAAGTTTTTCAAAGGAGCCCATCTTCAAGACTTGGATGCTGCAGAATATGAGGAAGCCCCTGCCATTGCCTTCAATATGTCCTTTCAAGTAAGTTATCTTAACCATTCTGGTCATTTTAGCTAGATCTATTGAAAGATCAGATTTGGATTGAATGTTTTTCTTACATTCAGTTTCATGAGAGTAATTCCGATTTGGTCCTGCCTTTTGCCAGTGTGTGTGCTTGATGAATTCCAATTACAATTTTTTTCAAGAAGTCATATTTAGATTTCATCTAGACATTTGTTCATCTTTGTTTTTTGAGTTTGTACATTACTTCACGTGAGCAAATAGCAGTCAGATTGAATTGAGGTACATAGATTCATAACATAATTTGGTAAAAGAACATTGAATTGCATGAAAACCTATTTAAAAACTATCTAGTTACAAGAGTTCCATCCACGAAAACAGGCCTTTATTAGCTTATTTCCTGAAGCTTCTCTACACAGTCTTGATGTTTTGTGTATGTAATTACAGGAGCAGGATCCTCAGGCAAGAATTACTAACTTTGATGGTGGGGAAATTCTTGATGATATTATCACAAGAAGCCGTGGTGAGATCCGTCTCACTCAGAGTCCAAAAGTAACAAGTTCAACCCCTACTTCGCTAGAGGATATAAGACCAGCTTCTAGCCCCCGGATGTCGCAGAGAGTATACAGCCCCCATGTAAATGAACTAAGTGGGGAACGGAGTCCCAGATTAAAGGGAAAAGGACTTGAAGCAAAGCAAACTCCCAGTCCTGGGCCATCTATTCTTGGACAAAGTCCCCGTGGTTAAATTTCAAGCTAAATCCCTATATTTGTGATTATGGTGAGGTTACTTGTCAAAGGTGCTCGAGAGGTCCTGATCTAAAATCATAAAACCTAGTGTTATATTGTAGGTGTTTTTCTTTTCTTTCTTCTAACCTTTTAAAATGGTAGGTTGGTTGTCATACTAATCTTCCTCCTATCTCCTATATGGGCAGGGCAGAGACAAATAAGTCTGATAATGGAAAATATGTCTATTTGTTTTCATTGCTTCTGTTAGTTGGTCATCTTATATCTTTACATCTTCAAGTAATATTCATTCTGGAAGGAATGGAGGATAGATCAATGTAACTAGCTTTTGATAGGGCTTCATGATTCATGAACCCTGATCTTCTATTGTCAGGAGAGTAAACAATGTTCATCAACCTAGCGCACCCATCCTTCTTCCCCTGGGTCGGAAACAATTCACAACTGAGTCCATATATTCAGCACTCATCTGATATGTTTATGTCAACTACTTTAATAATTACAGTACACCAGTCGATCCGAAAATTAAATTCTCAGATTAACAAAGAACAATTAAACTACTAAATCTGTTGTAGTCAGCACTCTATGGGCTTGACCCCTGGACACCTTTTCAGAAGAGAGAATAAATATATAACATATATCTCACTAACTTAAGTAATTGAAGAAAGAAAAAGAAGGTAACTCAGCCATGCAGACTGCATGGTGCTACTTCAATATGGTTTTGCACATTTTGTTACTTGGTCCTTTGATGTAAAAAGATTATAAGAATGATCAAGGTTTCCACTGAAGTATTCATGCATTGTGTTTTTTTCCGTATACTTGACAACAGTTGACTTGGTTAAAACTTAGTAACTTATTTACGGAATTTAGAGCTCGGAAATGTATATTTGTTTGCTTTCAACTTCAAGTGAGTTTAGAAACATGGATTGGTTCAGATGTCTCCATTAGTCCATGTTGCATGTGAGAAATTTATGTTATAGCTGTTTAAAGGAGATACTGATTTGAACAAGTGACAGTGAAACCATAGACATGGACCACAATGATGCATTTCTGCCCATAGTTTTGACATATTTTAAGTTCTTCCTTTTTTCTTTTTGAGGGTGTGGTGGGGGGATGCTTGCTTTTTTTTTTTTTGTTTTTGTTTTTGTCCAGGTTATCAAAGGATGTTGAAGTCATGGGATTAGATCATGTAATGCAGCATGAGTTCAATAATCGGGGCCTAGATATGTCATCTTCCAGAAAGAGAACTAGACAAGAGGTGTGTACTATCACTGTCTTCTCACAGTTTTCTCTTTAATCAGCAGCACTATGTCATTTTTGATTTTAGTGAGCCTTTTATGTGGAGAAAAGTCATTTTAAAGCTGTATCATTTGCACTGTGACGGAGATGAAGTTCATTATGATCAGGCTTCCACTATTGTCTTTAGGATTTGATGAGGGGGAATCTTTCTGATATAGCAAAGGCCAAAGAGAGCACTCCACTTTAGCTTTCTATGCCTTTCCTTTAATAGTTAGTATTAATGCCAATGGAGTAATCCTACTAATAGGTGGCAGCTGCTTTTCTGAACATTTTCAATTCTAATGCATCATTTACTTTTTTTTATTTCTTTCTTTCCTTTCTGGATATCCATCTTTTTTAGTTCTTTCTTGAGGTTATTACTTAATGATGGTGGTTGTTGAATGAGATGGGCATAATGTCAATAAAATTATGGCTAGTTGAAAATTTTGAAGTTCATGACTAAAGTTCTGGATAAGTTGGGACTTGAAAGAGCTCTTTATGAATTGATAAAAAACAAGCCTACAGAACCTTATATCCCCACCACATGAGATTAACTACAAGAGCCCCTTTTGGTCTTTCAACTCCATTTTAGCTATCATTTCTCTCTTTTGGGAATACAAATCCTCTATCTCATTCTGAGGGCTGGTGTTCTAGAATATTATCCGAATCTGTATGGTTGCTAGATCTCTGTCTCTGTCTCTCTCTCTCTTGGGAATAAAAATCCTCCGTCTCATTCCGAGAGCTGGTGTTCTAGAATATTATTTAAATCTTTATGGTTGCGATCTCTCTCTCTCTCTCTCTCTCTCTCTCGGGAATAAAAATCATTTGTCTCACTTTGAGGGCTGGTGTTCCTGGAATATTATCCGAATCTTTATGGTTGTTAGATCTGAATGCCACTATAACTTCAGCTCTATGGTCTATCTCCATTGTAATAGGCTATATCCTGGAAGCACTTAAAAAATAAAATTTCACATGGATATGAGGATTTGGTTGCTACACATTCGGTGACTGATTAGATAGGTTGCTTGGGCACACTAGTTAGTGGAATGCATACAATTCTTTCCATTGTCTCTCCTGTCTGCTACTAGAAGTACCACAACATTATACATGCACAAACTGATCAGGTGTTTCTCATAAACCTTGTAAGCATCCACATGAGCAATTAGTGGAAGAGAGAGTTCACAAATAAGATTATCATTGAAATCTTCACAATTAACGACCAACCCGACCAGAACCAGAAAATAATCAACTTAATATTGGTGCACAAATTGCTTGTATGCATCCTTATTCTTTGAGTATTGGTGCAAAAGTTGCTTGTATGCATCCTTATTCTTTATGGTTGCAAACAAGAGATCACAGAGTCTTATATTTTGCATTCATAAGTGAGAAAAAAGCAACTCTTCCAAAATGATTCTACAACAGCCCTTATATAACTTATTCTGCAATTAAATTCTGGGACCAGTGAGAGTAAGAACTCAAAGGTGCTTAATATCGGTGCACAAGTTGCTTGTATGCATCCTTATTCATTGAGTAATATTCAATCTCCGCCTGCAAACAAGAGATCACACAGTGTTATAATTTGCATTCACAAGTGACAAAAAAAACTACTCTTCCAAAATGATTCTACAGCTGTTGGGTGCACGTGAGCACTAAAGTCCAGCCCACATGCAATCAAAGCCCACTTAAGTGGGTAACATTCAAAGCCAGCAGGATTACGTGCTTGACTTGAATAAGGAGGCGGTTTAACCTATTGCTATTTAAGCAATGTCTTGTGAAGAATTAAAAAGGGCAGCCGTGTGAAAAAGAAAACAAGCTGCTGCCGCATAGTGCAACCAAGAGAGAGTTGAGCAAAAAGTGAGAAGCTAGTATAGAATATTGAGAAGCAGTCAGAGAGAACTGCGTGAGAATGTTAGGTGAAGAAACAATGAGTGTTGTGAGTGTGTGTGACAGCAAAGAAAAACTAGGAAGATTTTTCTTTAGCTGTGAGACATATACAAAAGGGATTTGGGGTTTTCTCTAGAGAATTTGTTGAGTATTAATTTCTAGAGAGATTATTATTGTATTTGGTGAGGACCTCAAGTTAGGCATAAAACTTGAGAAGAACTATTGTAATTGAGTTATAATAGTAGATTTATTCGGAGATTGTCCCGTGGTTTTTCTCTTCAAGTAGAAAGGGTTTTCCACGTAAATTGTTGTCTTGTGCTTGTTATTTATTTTCGCATCCCACAGGTTTTAGGAATAAGGTTTTATTCCCAACAAACAACAGCAGCCTCTATATAACTTATTTTGCAATTAAATTCTGGGACCATATGAATGTAGGAAGACAAAATGGGCCTAACTCCACTTAAAAGAGTTATTATAAGTGGAGGATTGTCCATGACTTATAAAGTGCACAACCCAGCACCATGGCGATGTGGGACTCAACAACATGTTCTAGGGCAGTGAAATGAAGTGGTCTAGCTATTTTGCAATCAAGAACAATGCAGAGAAATATTTAGACTTATTTACAACAATTAATAAGTTACTTTAGACATCTGATAAAATTGGAAAAATTTCAGATAGTTTCTTAGAATATGTCTGTATATGGGTTATTGCTTTAAGGAATGCTTTACGCTATTCCTCAAACAAAAAATCTACTTTAATTCATAAGGAGGTTTTTCTTCACTAAGCCAAACAAATATTGGAGCTCAAGCAGTGACTAAGTCAGGCAGCAACAGCCAATGTATGAAATGCAAGCCTTAGCTTTACATTCTAGCCAGATACAACGCATGAAAGGGCATTTGAGAGTCTCATGTTGGGCTGTGAAACATGGAGAGAAAACAAGGTACAGGTACAAAAGAACATGTAGACCTGACAAATCCTAGAAAAACATGACATGGCAATGCATGATGATAGATGCCTATAAAATTTATAGACAAATCTAACAACAATTTAAAATATTAACATTGGACTTTTATCCACTCATATCACATTATTCAGCCAAACGTTACAATGAAGGAAATAACATATGCCAACATTAACCTTCTTCAAAGGAATGTTGGTGGAGCGTTAGTATGTTTCAGACAGAGGGGGAAGGACGGAGAAGAGAGGGGAGTAGAGGGGAAGGTTCATGGAATGTACTAATTTTAGTATATTCCGGTCGTCTTCTCTTCCCCTCTCCTCTACTCTCCGTTCATCTCCCTCCATCCAAACATATGGTCAAGGGAAGTAACTAAAACGTATCTCATCCATAGAATTTTCCATGCAACACAAGTGACAAGACAATTTTGCTCAAGAACCACAAAAGGGATACTCAAAAATTTTTGCTTAAAACTTTTATCTGCAAGCTCACCATTCAGAAAGCTTATTTGGAACATACCTTGCGAATTCCTTTTATGGCAACCAAAAGCTTTTCACCAATTAGATCTGTCAAGACACTATCTTTCCGGAGAGCTTCTAAAGATTCAGATAGTGATTTAGGCAATCTATGAAGTTTATCAGCATGGATGTGAGGGTTTGTATCTGTTCCATAGAGAAATGCAATCATGAATTTACTAATTATAACATATGTTTAACTCATCATCTCATATTATAAAAGATTACAAGATCTTACCAACAGGTTCAGGGAGAGAAAGATGCCTCCGAAGGCCATCAATGCCAGCAGCAACTATGGCAGCCAATCCTAAGTGTGGATTTGCACACCCATCAAATGATTTAATTTCAAAGTTGCTGACCAAACCATCCGGAATTCCAGGTGGGCATGCAGTTCTCAATGGAGCTTCTCTGTTTTCTTTTCCCCAGCACTGGTATGCTCCACTCCATGTATTTGGTACTAGTCGATCATAACTGTAGACCAATAACAGTTGAACAGGAAATTAAGAGAAAATAGTCCATATGAAGTAATATTCAAACTATCCATCTAATATAAATAGGGAAAATGGTCTCTACAATGCTACTTCCTAGTAAGTTTTTCATCCAACATAAAACTCTATAGCTTAAATATCTACATTACACATTTATTCCACTAGAATGCAAAATTTTACAAATAGAAAATTGAAACTTCAATTCTGGTGAAGACATTGAGCCCCCCAAATGCTAAATTTCTAATGAGGCTTTGAGAAACTATATAAAGAAGAAGAAAAAATAATTCAAGGGGAATAAAATTCATAAAATCAGCATTGTTATGTAAAAGGAAAGCAATTAATATTTTCTTAAGTATTAAAAACACAGACTCATGTGGCCTTGTATGTGCACCCACACCCCACACAAATGCATGCACAGGCATGTGCACCCACACACAGATCTTATGCAAGATAAAGAAAGAGAAAATGAGTATCCTTTGATTAAAAAATTATGTGGATAATTTAACTGGCCAAAATTTCCTAATCTAAAGATGTTTTAAGTTATTCCATTCATTTTTGAATTGCTAGTACAATGAATTCTATAAAAGGGGTTCTTAAATAAGAACTGCATGTATATCAAATTTATGAACTTCGAAAACCAACATGGAAATTTGACAAGATTTATTAACTGTGGTGGAAGTCATTTTGTGGAACTAATAATATGTGCTTCAAAGAGTAAAAACTAACTCATCATTATTCAAAGAGTAAAAACTAACTTCATTATTGCTCTTCTTTTCACATTGGATACTGGGTTTTCAAAACATCCACCAGATTGCTAGAAATTTTTCCTTCCCATCATAGCAAGTGCAGAAGATCAATTTTAAGTACAAAAGACAAGGCATTTTGACAGAAAATATTTGTATCAAATTTATATTTTGCAACTGCATGTTCAGAAAGGAATTTATGAAACCAAGTCGTTTTGAGGCGTTATAGAAAATGCTCAGTTTGATAGGTATATACTCATAACACGTACTGTAAATAATAAAGATCCACAAACAGAACATTAGAAACAATAATGAGACCTATATTGAACTGTACAATATCATATGAAAAAGAAGATACCTATTTGGAACAGGTGCTGTAAATGCCAAAATTGCAGGAAGATGATGTAAAACCCCTGCCATGAACTCCTCCCCGACAGTGGACATTCCATACTGAGAGGTTTTACCGGATGCCATAAAAACGTTGTCACCATTCTGATACAAACTGATATGCACATGAGATCCTGAACCAATGTCATCTAAAGCATACCTGTCCATCAAGAAGAGACCACAATATTATGCAGCGTAATATGTTATATTATGGAGCATCAAGAAGACAATTTTACAGGCATTAAGACATTAAAAGATTCTTCATGTGTGTTGAAAATTAAATGTCACAGAATAAAAATGTTCCCCATGACTCCTCAGTCCTCCCATGGTTGGACGTGGAGTCATCATTGACTAGCCTTGCACAAAACTTTAAAAATTGAGAGTCATTTAAAACTCTCTCTCATTGTAAGCAAGAAAACAAATATCATTGGAACCTACTTTGGCACGAAAGTAGCCAGTAATCCATGTTTCCTTGCGACAGCCCTAATAACCTCACGGGTGAAAACCAAGTTGTCAGCAGCATGAGTACAAGCGATATACCCCAGAGCCATCTCAAATTGACCTTTCCCAGCCTCTGCATGCAACTACAAAAAATGCCAAAAGAGTTAACAAAGTCTAGGCAAGTAATACTTGAATTACAGCACAAAAAGAGAGAGAGAGAGAGAGAGAGAGAGAGAGAGAGAGAGAGAGAGAGCTCTTAAAAACAACTGAACAATGGAACATATAGTAAAGTGTCATGGCCATTTCTATTAAAAATTAAGCAAGAAATATTCTTGGAAGTTATATCATATGGAAAGCTGCAGCTCTTTAAGGAAATTTTTTATTGTCTCAAAAGGAACTGCAGCTTTATTTTTAAAAGGATTAGATACTATGACTTCATTAATGAATCAAACAAAAGGAAAATGTGGAAAGCAATTGATGAATGTTTGATCAAATGCATCAAGATAGAAATTCAAAAACACACTGGCAAATTAAAATCTTGACAGTTCTGGCATATAAAGTTTCTGCTTCTAATTATTTTTAATGATTAATGATAGCAATTAACTATCCCCATGGCATTCAGGCCACTTCTAGACATGAAAGTACACAGACAAAATGAACATAAGGTCTCTGTCAGGACTGATGTCAACAACAAAAACAACTTAATGGTGTTTATTTCTAGAGATAGTAATAATAATAAACAAATGAAGAAAAAGATTACTCAACTTAGCAAGCGATTATCAGCTCATAAATCATTTATACCATTCAACTTGAATACACAGATGCATTAGACAAATATGGTTATGTTTTCGTCCCTGCTGCAACTAGCTTTGATGGACAAAGGCTGAAATTTGGGCAGGTTGAGCCAGTTTGGAAGCCAAACCAACACACTCTGGTCAATGCAAACCTAAAGGCTAGCAGCTGAATAAGTTACTCAAGCCTACTCAAACTTGAACTCTATGCACTTAGCTGAAATTTTGAGTTAGGTTTTGTTATATCAAGTAGGAAGATTGGGCTGGGATTATTTTATGGTTTTGCAAGATATATGTCCTCTTTATGCTTCTACTGCAATGTCCAATACATTATTAGGGAAGGTTTAATAAACCAAATTCAACAGAAGACAACTTGACTATTCCTTGACCAACAACAGACAGAAAGTAGAGTAAAATCTTAACAGAAATTTTAGAGACCCACAGCCCATCTTGTCATCTTAGGTCAATAATCACCAAAATAACTTAGCTGTGTAAAAGGGATTCTTCAGATGGACCAAAGACAGACAAAACTGACATAAAAAGTGAAATTTAGTGCCCAACGGATTGGCAATTTGGCATGCATATGCAATGCACTGGATTTCACATAAAAGTAAAACTAGAGTTCCTTTGGAAATTCTTTTCTAGATACATTCATTGGAGAGATGATTTTAGTTTCAGCAAAGCTAAAGCAGGAATTAATGCACGACAAATTTTTCATCCACGCTCTACCTAGTGAAGTCGCTAAAAGAATTGGTATAAATATAAAGTACATTTGGACACAGATTACAAAAAAACAAAGCCAAATATCGGTAACTCTAACAGAAATTTCGTCTCCTGAATTAGAACAAATTACGTTGAGTTTCATTTGTACCTGTTCCACTGTAATATTCAAGGAATCGAGAGCCACAACAACTTCGTGAAGTAAGGGGGAAGCAGCATCAAATGCTGATGTAGAGCAGTAAGGTGTCGAGTCTATAGGCAGCCATTCTTCTTTCCCTTCCCTGCACGACATTGTAAATTACATATAGTAATAGTTGTGAAAATGCTAACAACATAGAAAATATCTGTAGACCATGGTATGCCATACCTTAGTACATTCTTCAAGAGAAAAAACTCATTCTCAAATCCTGCATTCATTTCCTGGACACATAGCATTTGAAAATTAAACATCAAAGTATTTTGGCAGCAATGCACATGATTATCCTACATACCAAGTTAAATTCATCTTTCAGAATTTTTGAAACCCTTCGCAAGGCCTCTCTTGGGCAACATTCCCACGCTTCACCAGGTTTAATATGCATGTCAGCCAAAACCATTTCCTCCTGTGTTTTCCTGTTGAAGAAGAGAGTGGTTTGCCACATCCGTTATGATAGAAATAAATACAGAGTAAAAATAAATAATGCTACCTGCCTCAGATGATCTCTAAGAAGAAGCACTATACTACAAACATTGCTCTTTGAACCTACATAAGCCATATGAGACTCATACAATAATAAATTGTGTGCTCAGCAGTAGGTCTCTTTTCAAATAGCCCAATTACCGACAATAAAATGCCAGCAAAAACAAAATTACAGAGAAATATAGAAGAAAAAGGCCATAAACTACTTATGCAACTGAAACAATTTTGCATCAAATTAGAGACACTACGGCTGAAGCTAAAAAAAAAAAATTCAGATACTAGAGACTGGTCAACAAAGAAAGAAATGTTTTCCAGAACCTGAACTGACAAAGAAAAAAAAATCAAATAGGTTAAATTATTAGGGATGTGTTTATGAGTTAAGGTTTGTTAACTAATGAATCTGTTTTGTAGTTTCTCTCAATTCCCAACCCCTTCTACTCTATCACATAGCAAACCACGATTCCATAAAGAGTGAAAGTTACACAAGTCTACTCTTCAATATTTGATGGACAGAATGTGGAATCTGGCAAACTTAATTAACATACTGTGACAAATGGAAATTTCAAAGTGAACAAACAGAACACACTGAATTGAAATAAACCAGCGGAATGCCTCTCAAACATATTTAGTACCATGGTATCCTGCACCTGGTTGAGAAATCAGGAATTAGTCTGAATTCACCAACTGCAGTCAGATTGGTCTCATCAGCCGGAGCATCAGCAAAAGAAGTCATTCCCATACATGCAAATGCCACACCAACGCCATTCTTCTTGGTAACATTGTTGAAGCGCTTCGTTGGAACAACCTGAAACAATGATAGACAAGAAGTTGGGAAAAACAAAGAAGGAAAATCAAAGTAGATAATCTTAATTGACATTATCAAATCAAAACAGTTATATTAATCTACATAAACAAATGGAAGGTTTTAATACACATCATTGATATTCATTCAGTATCAACAAATATAGCTGAAGAAGTGTGTTATACTTCTGAACTGCTTACATCAGCATAATCTGAAACTAAACAAATTGAAGGGTGTAGCCCAAAATTTTGATTTAATCCGCAAGTATAGGTTATTTAGACTAATTGCAGATTATTGCCTACGAAAAGTGATGTTGTATTTAGTTATTTTTCCTACATCTGACCACCACAATTGAATTGTACAGTTAAGACAAGGCACAAGAAGAAAGCATGTGATGCAGTCAGGAGCGTGACAAGAGATACATTTACTTCGATTTTCTATCGAAGCCTAAGTTTCTTAGATGGAAACAAAGGAAAAACCTATTTAGGGTTCTGAATCAAGTAAAACCTAGAGTTCTCAAAGGAACTAGAAAAGCCAGAAGAAATTTTGTCTCGTATCAGCATGGAATTGAATTTTTTTTTTTATTGGTAAGTTATGCATGCACTGGTGAGTCTTGAACCCACAACCTCGCCCTTCACCTCGCTCTTACAAGGGAAGGAGATGCCACTTAAGCTAGAGCCTAGAGCTTGGTTGTAACATGAAAGAGAAAATTACACATACTTTTCTCGTTCAAGGTCAGCTCGACTTATTCCTAATAGTGATACTAATATGATGACCTCCATATTACTTTGCCGACTTCTAAAAATTAGATTACACAAGGAAACCATCTTAAATAGAATAATTGTGCTTTAATTTCAAGATCTTGATAATCTATACAAGATGTACATCAATTGAGATGGGTAAAATTACTTCTATTTAAGGCATGTCAAAAGGAATCTCAGCTAAGTGCAGACATTTCCAAATTACCCATGACAGTCTAGTAAATTGAATGGTTATACAGGCTTACAGTCATCTGTAGAAGGGGTTGTTTAGACGGGCCACAATTACTTTTAAATTCGTTCAGGTCTTTATCACTTGCACTCCAGAGCATCTTACATAATTTCCTATATTACAAACTTCTTAATGAACTTGTTACATTGTGCTCTATACTCAATTCAAATTGTTGCAGGAACAGTACTACTCTATTCTCATTATCAGATTCTGTGAATCTTCAGTCTGATGATAAATTAATAATCTTCAAGTAAGAAATAAGCTATGTTGGGCAATTTCACAATCAGATTGTTGAGTAGACAGGAAGAAGGGATGCACTCAGAACCTTATGCTACCAAGCAATTATAGCATAAATTATTTATAAGTGCGGCAGTAATGCATTCTAAAGCAATGTAGTTCAAAAAGATCTTAGGGAAACAATCGTATGACACATTGTGAAGTACTTTAAAATGTTAGATGCCTAAAGAAAGTAAATAACTTACTGTCTAAATCTTAAAAAGCAGTCAGATCATTTTCACACAAGATCATTATGAATGTTACTTAAGACATTTTGAGGCAGCACTTATAGCATTTCCAATTCTTAGTACTAATCTATTACTATAAGAAATCGTTGCAGCAAACGTAGGTGGGGTAAGTAGCTCTCAGAGATTTGCTATTTTATTATTGAAAACAAAATCAAATACATAGCATGAGAGGATGCTGCATGCAGCTAGAATTACAAGAATGAAGGTTTCTTTTTGTTTGTTTGTTTTCTTTATCCCAACATATATATACATATAAAGAAAAAAGACAGTCTGCTTCATTTTGGAGAAGACCTTTTCTCATCAACAAAGTCTGACTACTCTCACTCTCAAACATAATTAGTTGTGAGAACCTAGGACACTTACCCTTTTTTTGTCTCTAATGGCTAACAGAATCTCAGTCATTCTCTCCTAGTCCAGAGACCTGTTCACTACTTTTGTTTCAAATTCTATACATATTTCTTAAAGAATATTGATGATGACAGGCTTAAACTACATTAAAGAGGAAAAAAAGTACTCACACGACATCTGTGCTGTCCTGAACAATCAACCCAGATAATGCGAACAAGTGAGACATCACTATGAAGAGCGACAATGTTGTGAGCGTGGCCATCCACTTCCTCTATTGCTTCTCTTAGCTCTGCGAAATCCATCTCTCTCTCTCTCTCTGTGTTTTCCAAGACTTGGTCTGAACTCAGAAAGTCAGAAGTCAGAGCACAACCTTTAGCTTCCCATGTCCAATTATGAATTTTCACTCCACGTTATTTCTTTATTCTGTTGAACGTGGACTACGTAGTATAATATTGTATTCGAAGAGCCATGTTAGGAAAAAAAATAATAGTAATATCCGTCCTTATCTACTAAATTTCCAATAAGATTAATTAAATGGTTATTTTCATGTATTTTTATATTTTTTTACAATATCAAATCTTCAAAATAAATACTACGGCAAATGAGTGGAAAATCGTGCATCTTTCATATAGCTATATAGGGATATGTGTCAAATTCACATTTAAGATTGTTATAAAGGGTAAAATATTATTTTCGTTCCTAAATTCTGAATGAAATTTGACTGTCATCCTTAAACTTTAAAAGGTTTGTTTTTTCGTCCTTAAACTCTTAAAAAAATTGTTTTTCGTCTCTGAACATGAATTGAATTTAGAGGACTAATTTCCACTTTAGAATGTCAAATTTCATGTTTAGAGTACTGATTCTGGATTTTAGAGTGCAGATTGGCACTCTAAATTCATATATAATAATGAAAAACAAACATTTTCAAAGTTAAGGGAACTTTTTAAAGTTTAAGAACGAAAATCAAATTTCATGCCAAGTTTATGGACGAAAACAATATTTAACCCTAAATTATATTATAATCTTTGTGAAGAGACTTGGCTACCAGGCATGAGGCAGCCCAACTCAAGATTCAATTGCAGTCTTCAATGACTAAGGGTGAGTTTGGTTGAGGCACCCACTCTACACCACCGCCGCCAGTAAAGTCAAAAGCTGGTAAATATTAAAGTGGTCTCATACAAATGATAAACATCCATCATGCTAGTGTGCCTGATAGTTTCTTGCTAGACTTGGGTGTTTTCCTACTTTGCTTCCCCACTCCCCAGTTTCATCAACGTGCCAAATCCTCATCAAATGATCTGTTGGCTATAACAGTTGAAATGTTTATTTTTTTCAATTAAAAAAGTATGCCAGAAATAGGAGTTTTTTATTTTTTATTTTATTGTGTAACATATAGAAATGTTATGTATAAATGAAAAACAAAAGAGAAGAGCATTACAAAAGGCTACTAGATATAACCCTCCTACTTCAATATTTGAGGCCAGGACCCAACTAGAGATTGAAGAGATAGATTTAGGCCCATGAGCAATATCCATAGCTAAGCTATGGGGGCCAGGACTAGAGATTGAAGAGATAGATTTAGTTAGGCCCATGAGCAACATCCAAAGCTAAGCTATTGGCTATAGCTATATATATTTGATAAACTCTTTTTTTTTTATAGATATATTTGATAAACTCTGGGCTATAGCTACTTGAGAGAAATTAATGATTGTGATGTTTGCATTTTATTATTCTATAAAACATTTTTCCATTTTTTTGATGTTACCTTTTCTTTTAAGCAAATTACAATTTGTTTTAGATGTTGAACAGGAATAGAACCAGGAATGGGGAGAATCACAGCGAAACTATCAGATTGATTTACAATTCACATATATAAGCCCATTTTGGTTATTAAAATACTCAATAATTTTTTTTTTTTTCAGCTGGCTACTGTACAGGTTTAAGAAGATTTTTTTTTCTCTCTCTATACGCGTGTCAACTCCCTCAACTCCTTCAACGTCATAAGCCCACTTTTAATCATTAAAATACAAAATAAAAATTTGTTTTCCAGTTGGCTACAGCTGGCCTGCTGCACTGGCCTGCATAGGATTGAATTCAATCAAATCCACAAGATTTTTGCCGACTGCTGCTGCACAAGTTTTAATTGTAAAAGATTTGTTTTTCTCTCTCTAAACACACGTACACCTCAACTCCCTCAACGTCATAAGCCACTTTTAGACATTAAAATACAAAATAAAACTTTTTTTTCCAGCAATTCAGCCGGTTGCTATTGGCCTTCAATTCAATCAATTGTACAACAGTACAAGATTTTTTTTTTCTCTCTCTATACACACGTGACACCTCAACTCCCTCAAGCCTTAACGTCTCTTTCTCTACTCTTCAATTTCTCCACTTTTCTCCTAAGTCCTACTAGTGGTCCAAACTTTTGCTCTCACTCTCTCTCTGTATTGCTCTCGCTGAGTTGTTGTCTCTCTCTCTACGTATTGCTCTCTCTTCCTCTCTTCATACGCACACCTCTCACTTTCTCTGTCACGACCCAAATCCGTAATATGATTCGGAGTCGGACCGGCATGCTAATACCAAGCCTGTGCCTGATATTAACACGAACCAACTAAAGGGAGTATGAATTTTTTTTTTTTTTATTTCCTCTCTTCTCTCATCTTGATTCTTTAACTTCTTCTTGGGTTGGAAACTCCCATAATATAATAACATACTCCTTTACAAAATAACTGAATATAATAGTCCACCTAAAGGAAGTGATAGTAATCAGAGCATCTATAACTGTTTGTACAAAATACATCAGTATGTGGACCTAATAACTTTAATACAGCGGAAGACTATTTAAACATATACATCTCTTCTGCTCTATATACACAAAAACTCAAAACGTCTAAGACTAGCTTCTAGATACAACAAAAATTGCTCCTCCATGCTGAGACTCTTGGCTGCACTATAAAATATTCCTGCAATCTGAGCAAACCACTTTGCTCAGGAAGGGAATTGTGACATGAAGATTTAACAGTATGCATGAATGCATGATAAATAGAAATATCTTTGTGGATATGACTTGCGTATAAACAGTTCATGCTAAAATGATTTCATGAGTTTCTTGCACATATATGTTTCATACTGATGAACATAATATCTGATAACTTGTAAGGCATAATATATTTATTGAAATCTAAACATATAGCATGATTCTTTTATATGTAAACTAAACATGTTCCCTTAAACTGTTCTGAAGAGAAAACTTATCTCATACTCTTGCATAATATAGCAAAGCTATATGGAACATGTAACTGAACTTTATCTTTAAGACTATGCCCCTCGTGACCTTACTGGTGCCATGTCTACAGGGTATGAAACCCCTCGTGGCCTTCTTGCCAGTCTACAAAGATCCAAAGATCCCCTCGTGGCCTGGGTTGCCATATCTTCAGGGAATACAACCCCTCGTGGCCTTACTTGTTGCCGGTCTACAGGGAATAAAACCCCTCGAGGCCTTCTTGCCATGTCTTTAGGGCATACGATCCCCTCGTGGCCTTGGGTTGTCAGTCTATAGGGCATCACACTCAAAACTGTTTTAGTTGTTCATAAACATATCATGCTTGTTTATTTTTCAACCTCTCTCTTGCCTTACTAAGCCAAAACTCATAGCATATCCACAACTTGTTTCTAAAATCTGTCTTAACTATATTAACTCGAAACTATTTCTAAATCAATGCACGTTTTCTTTATTGACAAGTATCAAACTCAGTTTATGGAAAGCATTGATAAAACATATATAAATATATTCTTAAAACATGGACTATTAAATTTTCATAGCACATTCCCTTACCTCGATCCAGCAATAGCATAGCAGTCTCAAAGCTTGTAGTGGAGTTCTCTACTTTCCTTGTTCAGTCCCTAGACCAAAGGATATTAAAATCCAATGATTAGCAGACATTCTAACTCACAAAAGCACTCATAGCTTCCCTTAACTATCAATTCTATAGATTTTCTAATCCTTCTCACATCCTTACCCTATTTAGGTTCCTAGGAGTCTCTATATCGCAACCCAAAGGCAACCAAACAAGCAAACGAAGCAATAGTGGCAAAACATCAAAACTAGTTCTATTTACTGCCTAAAACAGAAACCGTATTGCAGGACTCAAAATATTTCTTTTCTATACTAAATGGTATAATTAGGACATATAAAAATTCACCCATTTAGTAAACACATTATTTATCATGCATACCGAATTTCAGCTCAATTC
This sequence comes from Fagus sylvatica, assembly GCA_907173295.1. NCBI lineage: Eukaryota > Viridiplantae > Streptophyta > Magnoliopsida > Fagales > Fagaceae > Fagus > Fagus sylvatica. The sequence goes on from OU015762.1 coordinate 45,956,950, forward strand.
ACTTGTCCAATAGCAAGAATAAATTCTTCAAAATCTCATTCTTTCAGGAAATAAAGGTTCTGTCCCACTACAGGGCAGACCAATTGAACAGTAAATTTAACTATCCATTCACTATCCAATTTCCTTGATATTTCATTTACTTGTTCTATTATATGTCTAGTACTTTACTTAAAAATTTCAGCTCTATTTGAGCTTTATAAAAAATTATAAAATTCAACAAAGGCAGAAGACTCAAATCTGCCAGCACAGTTTTGAAGGCAACTTTAGATCAGTACCCACAATTCTTTATTTACTAAAATTGTATGGGGTTAATTCCATAAATAACATGTGCATCTTAGGGTTCCAGAAACATATTCCAATCACTCAAGTTCCAAGTATTGGATTTATTAAGCAATTTCAAACCAACAAACACAGAATCTGTCAAATGGACAGATTTGCACAGTTTTCTTGTAAAATAACAAATAATTATCAAAACTCAATATTTTTCTATGAAATTTCATATACATAAACTAGACACATGATAGATAACCCTAGAGAAAACCGTTTCCTCATATCTATTTTCAAAAATAACAGAATTCCCAAGAAATTTTACTGTTCACGCAGATCTGACAGAGCAGTAAAATTTCCAGCAACTACCACTTCAAATCTCACATGCATGACCACAATCTTTCATTTTCCTTAACCCAAAATCATATTTATACAAACCCATAACCTCAAAAATAAAAACCCTAAGTTTTCCCCAAAATCTAAGTATTTGATAGTAAAAAATCCTTACCTAACTTATGATTTCTTGAAGGAGGAAAGCTAGACTCCGTTTCTAACTTGAATTGTGGAGGAAGATGAGAGGAAACAAGGATTTGTTTCCTCCCCCTAACTGCTGGACCCGTGGGATGCAAGAGGGAGAGAGAGCTTGAGTTCTCTCTTTTGTTGTCTATGCTAGAGAGATGAGAAAGTCAAATGGTGGGGTAGGACTTGGATGGCCAGCCACTAAAGGGGAGTATTTTGAGTGGATTCCATGTGTCCAACTCTTATTGGCTCTCTCTCTTGTTAGTGACTTACATGTGTTCAATTCTTATTGGCTCACTAGGCCATTAACATGCATTATCTTAACTTAATACCATTAACTTTTAATACTCTTAATTAATCATCTAATATATTTGACTATTATATTATTAATTTATGATGTTAGGTGGTGAGGGACATCACATTCTCTCTCTAAAAAGATTTCTTTCTCTCACTATAAATCTACAATAGTCAATAAATATTATATCTTTTTTATTTTTTCTTGGCTTCAAATTTGAGGATTTGAGTCTTGAAATCTTCTACAAAATTTGGATTCAACACATAAATAGGTAATAATATCAATCTTTACTCTCTTGAATAATTTTTTTTTCTTTGCAATTAGGATTTGTAAATTAAAATTTAATAAACTGTGAATTTGTGATATTCATTATTCAGGTATTAATCTTATGTACATTAGTATTGTAGATATTCATTGTTCAGCTATATATATTTGATAAACTTTGGGCTATAGCTACTTGAGAGAAATTAATGACTGTGATGTTTGCATTTTATTATTCTATAAAACATTTTTCTATTTTTTTGATGTTACCTTTTCTATTAAGCAAATTACAATTTGTTTTAGATGTTGAACAGGAATAGAACCAGGGATGGGGAGAATCATAGCGAAACTGTCATATTGATTTACAATTCATATATATACTCGTGGATTAGTTTGGAAATTAATCTGTGGAAATTATTTTCCACAGGTAGCCAACATATAATAATAATAATAATAAGGGGAAAGTACACTTTACCCACTTGTGGTTTGACCCGTTTACATGTTGCCTACCTGTGGTTTGAAAACTAACACTTTACCTATTTGTGATTCACTCTGTTAACAACAGTAACCCACCTCAATGTTTATCCATTAAAAAAAGGGATAAAAGTCTGTGCCATTGCCTGAAGCAGACCCCACCCTACCTTTAAGCAAAACATGCAATTGCTTGAGGCCCCCACCCCAAAGAAGGTCCCATTTTTTTTTAATAAAAAAAGTAGGTATTTTATATGTATATAGTTATATAATATTTGTTCTTAAGGAGTCAAATTACCCCCCCCAACCTAAACGTGTTCTCTCTCTCAATTTCCAGCAAAAAGTTTGACATAGGTCCCAACTTCTAATTTTTGTTTTTTGTTTTTTCTCCCCCTCCCAGCAAGCAATTCTCTTTGGCTATCTCAAGGCCCCCAATTTTTATTATTTTTTATTTATTTTTTCAGCAACCATTGTTGAGCATTAGTGTGTGCATTTTGTGCAGTTGAGATCATCCTAAAAAAAAAAAAAAAAAAAAAAACCTTATTAAAAAAAAAGGCCTCAATTTGAGATTTGCTCGAGGCCCCCAAAATAGTTGGGCCGGCTCTGGCCTGAAGCATTCTGGTGGAGCTAAAAAGGTGGTATTGTTGAGTCCTAAAAAGGGTGCGACATTGCCTGCCTTACAAACTTATAGTTTGTTTGGTTACCAACAATATGAAAAATAATTTAAAATAATGTTCGATTAATTAGAAGAAATCAAAGAACAACTGAAGGTTTTAGGTCTTATATTAATGCTTGAATGTTGACGCCGATGCTGAACCAGTAGTCAATGGCACACCATGGTTGAGATCCAACACACCGAAACCTTAAACATTATAAGGTTTACAGTTTTAGGTCTTATATTAATGCTTGGAGGAGAACAACCAAAGAACCAGCCTGGCAATGGCCCACCATAGTTGGTTGAAGGAGAATTCCTCTAAACCGGGTTGTAGGAAAATTATGTCCTTATTTTGGAGTTTAGTAGAAAGAAATGAAATAACTACTAGGAATACTCATTTCATTCCGTTCCTTCTTAAGTACTAATCTAAAAAATGAGAGAAACACTCATTCCTCAAATAAAATGGAGTTGAAATACAAATTTTATCCCCAATAAAAAAAATAATAATTTAAAGGTGAATGACATACTAATAAAATTATATATTTATTTATTTTCTATTGTTTCTTTTATAAACCCCCCAACACACTAAAAGAAAATATCATATTCTATTTTATTCTTTTTTTATTATTATTTTTTTTATTTTTATAAACTCCCAAACACATTGAGTAACATTTTGAACAAGAAGAGTTTTGAACAAGAAGAGCATAACACAACATTGTTAGAACATGTTCAATTATACTATTCTAGATAGTTAATCTATTTTCAAGTATTTTATCTCAACTATTTCAATAAAACAATTAATTTTACTTTGAATCATGAAAAGATCTTTTTGGCAAAAAGAAAGAAAAGTAACCATACTAGGATTAGATGCCTTACGAATTGGTTCACTCCAGATTAATATTCAACATTATACAGCCCTCCCCTAAATAACTCCATTGCATCCTCCAGTTCAAACCATGCATGTGCAGTTAAGTCCATGCTGAATTAGACAAATAAATGTCGAAAAATCTATAGACGCAACCTTCAGTCATGGTGAACCAGATTGACCGTCTACCTTACACGTGTCTAAACTGAATACAAAACGTTGTTAAACTGAAATTAATAAACATAATAGAAATAAATTTGATAACCAGTTTGTAAAAATACCAATTCCCTTTGCTTCCCCATCCGAAAGCGATGTTTATGACTATATTGTACTCCCGACAAGCAAGTATCTTGTATATCCGCACTAACGACCCGATGGCGTATGGAAGACTCTAACGACCAAGTAAGTCAATAAGAATTACTAATGGAAAATCTATCCGCCTTGAAATCCGCGTATAAGCCTCTATATATACCACGTTAAGTTCATCGGATTAGCACCACAATACCACGCCCAAGTTCATCATACTTGTTAGTTTTTACCACCAAAGCAACACAATCATACAATGATGAAAACCCTGGCAATCTACGGCCTTATCTTGGCCTTCTTTTTCCTATCTGGTATGCCCAAGCCCAAGTATCTACTTCTCATATACATTAGCACATTGCTTTTGTCAGAAAGCCTTTTTTGTTTTTTATTTTTTATTTAAAGTGCTAAATATATTTACACCCAAAAACAATTTCAAAATTTTAGGTGGCCACAATTCATTTTCTTGAAAACTGATCACCAATCATTATAGGAAAATAATTTTCTCTATTTAAAATGGGTTCATCTCATGGTTCAAATTAGATTTTACAAATCTAAAAATGTAAAGTCTATCATGTTATTTAAAATTCTAAATGATATATGAAAGTATTTTCACAGTTAGATTTATGAGATAAAGTCTTAATCCTAAAATGGATAGGATCATGTTCGATTATGATATCAGCCACACAATAAAGTCATGCACCCCACAAATTCTGAAAGCTTTCACTATTATATTAGTTTATTTTTCACATGAAAACACATTTTACATCTTATGCACAAAACATTCTTTCTCTTTTCTTGTCTCCCTAACACTCCTTAGAGGATGGACTATGGACCTCTAATGAACAGGTCACATCGAGGGCTAGTATATTAATTTTCATGCAATTTATGTTCCTTTCATGAATCTTATTTATTTATTTATTGTTGATAGAGTATAAACAATATAGCGGTTCCAAGTTTCAAGTTTCAACTCGTTGAATTATAGCAATCATCATGATAGGTGTTATCTACTTATTTTTGCTGCATACAGGTTACAAGATAGGTTTTTGTTCTTTTATGTTCGAAATGGTGACAAAGAGTTTGGTTTATATCTATGTTGCATGCAGGTACTCACTCTGCTACAATAACTTTCACAAACAACTGTCCATATACCGTTTGGCCAGGAAGTCTAACTGCGGATCAAAAACCTCAATTATCAAATACTGGATTTGAGTTAACATCCAAAGCGTCTTTATCATTAGATGTCGCAGCTCCATGGAAAGGCCGATTCTGGGCCCGAACCCTATGCTCCACCGACAGCTCAGGAAAGTTCTCTTGCGCTACTGCTGAATGTAGCACCGGTCAAGTTGCATGCAATGGTAACGGTGCAATCCCACCAGCTTCTTTAGTAGAAATCAACATAGCAGCTGATGGTGGAAAGGACTTTTACGATGTTAGTCTTGTAGATGGGTTCAACTTGCCTGTTTCAGTAGCCACACAAGGCGGAACTGGTGATTGCCAGACCTCAACCTGTCCTGCCAACGTGAACGCGGTTTGCCCAGCAGAGTTGCAAGTGAAAGGGTCAGATGGGAGCGTGATTGCTTGCAAGAGCGCATGTGTTGCCTTCAATGAGCCACAATATTGTTGCACTGGCGCTTATAACACCCCAGCAACATGTCCACCCACAAACTATTCTAAGATCTTTGAGGACCAGTGTCCTCAAGCTTATAGCTATGCTTATGATGATCAGAACAGCACGTTTACCTGCTCTGGTGGGCCTAACTACACTATCACTTTCTGTCCATGAATTACGAACGAAAAGGAATTATGTGTTCCCTTCTCTCTAGAATAATAAGAAAACAATAAATTTCATGTACTGAATAAGGCACATGTATGTATGTGTCAATGAAATAAATCTTTGAATGATTTATAGCAAATAAATAATGCAAAAATTTTCTTATCCTCTTTTAGAAGTATGTGGTTGTGCGTATGAGTTATGAGTCATGACAAGGAAGTTTCTTTGTGGTACTCTATCACTTGTTAATCATGTTGTATCGAGACATTGAGAGTCTTGAGGTTCAATTGGTTGGTACCTCTTGGGGTTCTATAAATGAGATATCTATAGTTCAAGTCCCCTCTCTCCCAAATATTGAATCATTCAAAAAAGAAAAAGAAAAAAAGTCTGAATCTTTAACAACCAGCATCCTTACCGGGCGATTATCCTAACCTTTTTTCCTATCTCTAGCTATGTGGCCCAAGCACACATGGGAAGCTCATTGGAGAATTTGGAGAAACTTGGTTTGGAGGGCAAAAGAAAGATTTAATTCATGCAGTTTTGTGCTCATGGAATTTTTTTTTAATTGGGCATACAGCACTTGCAAGAACCATTAGCCCATGGATGAAGCACTTTGTGCTCATCCAATTGATAGTTAGTATTGAATTAATTCTTCGTTTGAGCTCAGTACGTAGTTCATGGGGCTCCATGTGTAGTACTATACTACCAAATTGGGTTGGCCTTCTCATGGTCATGGCGTCAATTACTTTTTGTTGTATCACAATCCCATAGGCCATACGCTTCTATCATCCTTACAGTTATTATGTCCACACTTCAGACTCCCCTGTAACGTTTACCGATGACTCGCCCTTAGAGCAAGATTATTTCATAGTGTATTGAGTCTATTGACCACGCGTCTACGCGCAAGTCACCTAAAGTTTATTGCTGTAGAATTTATTTTAGAAAATTGAATTCACACTTTTTTTTATTTAAAAAGGTAAACATTTTTAAGAAACTGTTTTTTTGCCTGTGTTTGGTTGTAACCTTGAAAATGAGTCATAAAACATTGCTTTTGTTATTTGGCAACTCACATGAAAAATCATTAATTATTCTTGTAATTCAAATAATTATGTAAATAAACTTTTATTCACGAAAAACAGACCCTAAATGTATAAAATTAAAAAAAAAAAAATTTGGACCGTTGGGTAGCCTCAAATAGGAAAACATATCCTAAATTCAAAATCCACACACAAAATAGGTAAGGAAAGCACGATTGATATGAGCAAAAAATGAAAAAAAAAAAAATGACATTTTTTCCACAAAAATGTAGAAGGAAAAAGAAGTTATGTATATCAGTATATGCTCCTTGTCTACCTTCTCTATCCACAAACAAGAGTTATTTATTTATTTTATTATTATTATTTTTTTCACGGTCGGTTTAGAAGGTGGGAAACGAATGAAATAAAAAGGATCTTTAAGGATATTATATCTATTTACTGGTTTTGGAGTTTAGTAGAAACAAATGAAATAACTATGAAGGACCTAAGCACTCCTTCAAAAAATTAGAGAAACATTCATTCCTTTAATGAAATGAAGGTTCAATACTAATTTTATCTCTTTTTAAAAAAGACAAATAAAAAATGAAGGGTATATTTGTAAAATTATATATTTCTCTTATTTTTCTTTTTTTCTATAATAGATTTCCACTTAAAAGAATACACCATGATCCATTTAATTTAATTTCATTATAAACTCTATAGTGTAATATGTTTAAGAGTATATGCCACAAACCACAACATTAGAACATGTTACTCTAGAGTCTAGACACTTAATTTACTTTCAAGTCTTGGATCTCGACTATTTTGATGGTTCAATTTCTGTTTGAATTATGACAAGATCTTTTTGGTGTAAGAAAGAAAAGGAATCTAACAGATACTAGGATTAGATGCCCTAATGCTATGGATAAATTTCTGAAAAGAAAAAAAAAAAAATCAATTATGTCGCAAGATTCATTTCTTATCCAAGAAAACTCGTGTCAGTGATCATTCTTCCAAACAAAATCGTACTGACTTGAAAAATCTTCTCGTGGATCCTGGATTACGAAAAAATATATCAGAGTATCATCATAATGATCAAGATGAAATTAGAAAAACATATATGCAAAAAGGTTCTTGTCAATCTCTTAACCACAAATTCTCACAAAGTATCATTAGTGGAGAGTTGCGTCAATTTAATCATGCATGACCCCACTATTGAATGAATTTTGTGGTTAGGCCACTAAGCCAAAGTACTACATACAAAAATAAAGATATATTAATAGGTTCCAAGTTACAATTTCTTCCTATCCTGACCTTTCAACTTGGTTCGCTAACTCTTCTTGCAAAAAAATCTAGGCACTGCTTCCTAATTTTTTTTCCGTAGAAAAGCAAAACCATGTTGTTGTAAGTGCTTCACAAGGGTTGAAAAAGTTGAAGTCTACAATACCTAGAAAATAAAACAGAAATTAAGTGGCGAAAGATGGAAAATGGGTTTTTCCTAAAAAAAATAAAAAATAATTGGAGGATCTTTTTGGCATCTGCAGTTGTATGGCTTTTAATTTCTATTAGAAAATTACATTTTTCTACTAAAAAGTATATTTTTTTGGGAGAAATTTAATTGCTTTTAATTCTTGCATAAAAGTATATTTTGTAAAAAGTGAGAGCATAACTTTTTAATTTTTAAAATATGAAGGACATAGTGTCATTTTGCAAAAACCAAGGAAGGTTACTTTACATAATTTGCATAAATAAATTAAAAAAAAAAAAAAAAAACTGAGGTGTGCACTCTACATGAATGTCCTCACCGGCTCAATTTAAGCTTTTCCTGCAAATGAGCCGTTAGGACCATTAGAGAAAACAAAAAAATAATAATAATAGCAGCTAGAGGAAAGGGAGGTAAATTGAGTAGAAATGAGGAGGCTCTATAGTTACTAGGCTGGGCTGATAACTAATTGAAAATTTCATAGAGTCTGATCAAAAGCCTTGGGATTAAGATGCACTGATACTTCATTTTAACCCACATACCCATATCTGATACTTATACCTAGAGACGGAACCAGGATTTGAACTTGATAGGGAGCAAAACATAAACAAAAAAAAAAAGTTTTTAAAATCTAAAAAAACAACTTCACTCACACTCAACATAACAAATTAGTCAATAACAAACACAAAAACGCAACACAACCCACCCATTGTAACAAAAAAAATATTTTTTGTTTATTTGTTTGGGGACCCTCAATTATGTGATGAGCCAAATTTACAAAAAGAAAAAAGAAAAAAAAGAAGAGGATTTTATGGGTTCATTTGTAATTTTTCTTGGATGATGGGCACCAAGTATATGTATTTTGAATCTAAATTTTAAATTTCTATACATAGATATATATACTAATTATTATTATTTAATTTTTTTTTAAATGATAGGGGCCATGGCCCCTACCAAGACCTTATTAGTTCCGTCTCTACTCGTACCCGTACCGTATTCGATACCCAATTTCTGTATTAGTCAACATAAATGTTTTATAAACGTTGTATTCCCATATCCTACTCGATACTATATTCGTATCCTTATCCGTGCATCCTTGCTTCAGCGGAGAAAGAAAACATTTGAAGGAGAGTCTAAGAGGCCAGAGGGGGGAGGGGGGTTTCTCAAAAATCTCAATTCCATCGTTGCTGCCACGTGATCACCACCGCCAAACTCGTCCTAATGCTTGAGATTGTTTGTTGCATGAGAATTTAAGCTTAATTTTGGATTTTAGTAGGGATTACGATCTGGTTTGGTTCTGTCTCTTATTTTTAGTTGACGATAGGTGATGGGTTTAAACGTGTGCAGCCCTCCATGAATCACTCCAGCCGCCTCAAGTTAAAACCATGTATAAGGGTCCATGCCGAATCAGAGAAATTAGTGTTGGCCGCACAACTTAGAGTTAGAGTATGCATTGGGTTGTCTTCAATTTCTTTAGTGAAAAATCAATGGACGCAACCTTTTAGTCATGGTGAACTAGACCGGTCACTTCGTCTCAACCTCACACGTTGTTAAATACAAAAGTGGACTACAAGTAATAGTCATAAATGCTAATACATTTTGACAACCAGTTTGTTAAAATACCAATAGTATACTCCGTTTGTCAGTATGGAAGACTCTTACAACAAGTACGTCAATAAGATTGAGAATATTCTTCATAGAAAATCCAAGCTCAATCTCCCACATGGACCGCCTTGAAATCCGCGTATAAGCCTCTATATATACCACACCCAGTTCACCATATTAGCACCACAATACCACACTCATACTTGTTAGTTATTACTTATTACCACCAAGAACCAAAGCAAAAGAATCATACAATGATGAAAACCCTGGCACTCTATGGCCTTACCTTGGCCTTCTTTTTCCTATCTGGTATTGCCCTATCAAATATACACTAGCACATCACTTTTGTCAGCAAACCTTCTTTTTTATTTTTTTAGTGCTAAATTTTAGATTGCGACGATTCATTTTCTTGAAAATTGATCATCAGAAAAATGATCATCTCTATGTGAAAATTGATTTTGGTTTAGATTAAAATACGAGTGTTACATACAACAAAATCCAAAACGAGTTTTTTATGTGCTTAGTAGCACAAGCACTGGATAGTGGATACTCTTCTCCCTTATCGCATCGTTGCAAATTTATCCTCTTTACAGAAGCACTAGAATTACATGTACGGGTAGGGGGCATGGTCCCAAAAAAAAAAAGAAGATATCCTCTAATTAAGAAAAACTAATATGGAAGAAAAAAAAAAAAAAATCAATTTTTTGGATCCCAGCCGCCCCCAAAATTTATGAGCTCCTTCATCTCAAAAGAAAAAAAAAAGTGTGAGATCTTTTAATTTCTAAAGAAAATATTCAAACTTTTAAAAAAGCAGAAGTTATCTCATAAATGATAATAAAACTATAAGCATATTATAGAGAAAATACAAATGTCTAATTTTCATTATTTTTTTAGTATAGAAATTAAGTACTTGAGAATTTTAAAGAATGATATATATATATAAACAAATAAAAGTAACTTCTTAGTATTATGAGTGCTAATTACATGTCATATATATATATATATATATATAATTCTGGTTCTGCCCATGCCTCTTTATGACCCATTAATGCAAATCGCAATCCCAAACACACTAAAAAGAATTCACCATATAGTCCATTTTATTTTATTCAATTTCATTCTTGTATTTGTATGAACTCTCAAATATAGTGTAATATGTTTAAGAGTATGCGACACCCCCACAACATTGTTAGAACATTTTATTCTAGGCGGTTAATCTATTTCCAAGTCTTTGATCTTGACTATTTTGATGGTTCAATTTTACTGTTTGAATTATAACAATATCTCTTTGACGAAAGGAAAGAAAATTAAGGAACATGCCAAATACTAGGATTAGAGGCCTACGAATTGGTTATTCCAAATTTTATATGCAGCCCTCCATAAATAAGTCCAGCCGCCTCAAGAGTTCAAACCATGTACAACTAGGTTCATGTTGAAATCAGACAAATTATAGTGTTGGCACTTTGCCACATGGTGAACTACAATGGCTGCTTCATCTCAACCTTACACGTTGTTAAATTGAATTGAAAAGTCGACTGAACATAGTAGTCATACTCATACCACTAATACATTTGAAAACCCGTTTATAAAATTCGAATTCCCTCTGCCTCCCCTTCCAAATATTGACACATGCACATAAGTCCATGCAATGTATATGACACTCCGTTTGTCAGTCTTTCCCTCACAGTAACAGTGGCGACCCGATATCGTATGGAAGCCTCTAACCAAGTAGGTCAAAGATTTACAAATGGAAAATCCATGCCAAGCTAGCCCAATTTCCCGCATGGCCCGCCTTGAAATCCGCGTATAAGCCACTATATATACCACGCCAAGTTCATCGAATTAGCAAAGTTTATCATACTTGTATTCCAGTTGTCACCACCATAGCAACGTAATCATACAATGATGAAAACCCTGGCACTCTACGGCCTTACCTTGGCCTTCTTTTTCCTATCTGGTAAGCCTCACTATCTTGTTCTGATATGCATTAATAGCACATATCTTTCCCTGTTGCTCTCTCCCCGATAGTCCTTAGACATAGACCTCTAATGAACAGTAACATATATTGATGGCTAGTATTAGATTCTGTAAGTGTAGAGACACCATTTATTTTAGAATTACACTCATATAATATATTATAGCTATTTCATAATCATTTAATCAATTATAATTGATATATAATAAAAATGATGTCATTAATAAATTCGGGTGGAAGTGATGTTATTCCACAATAAACCATATTAACAGTTTTCAAAATAAAGAGACAAAAGTTGTATCCCTAACATTATTCTATTAAATTTCATGCACAATCCTCTTACAAATCTTACTTATTTATTGTTATTATATAGAAAATAATATAGTGGGTCCCTAGTTGCAACCCATTAAATTATAATAGTCAACATAAGTGTATCTACATGTAAAAATGGTGTAGTATCTCCTACTAAATTTTGCTACTTACAAGATAGGTTTTGTTTTTCATGCAGGTGCTCACTCTGCTAGAATAACTTTCACAAACAACTGTCCAAGAACCATTTGGCCAGGAACTCTAACTTCGGATCAAAAGCCTCAATTATCAAATACTGGATTTGAGTTAGCATCCAAAGCATCCTTATCATTGGATGTCCAAGCTCCATGGAAAGGCCGGTTTTGGGCTCGAACCCGATGCTCCACCGACAGCTCAGGAAAGTTCACTTGCCTTACTGCAGATTGTAGCACTGGTCAGGTTGCATGCAACGGTAACGGTGCAATCCCGCCAGCTTCTTTAGTAGAAATCAACATAGCAGCCAATGGTGGAATGGACTATTACGATGTTAGTCTTGTAGATGGGTTCAACTTGCCAGTTTCAGTAGCCACACAAGGCGGGTCTGGTGAATGCAAAACCTCAAGCTGTGCTGCCAATGTCAATGCGGCTTGCCCAACAGAGTTGCAAGTGAAAGGGCCTGATGGGAGCGTGCTTGCTTGCAAGAGCGCATGTACTGCTTTCAATCAGCCACAGTACTGTTGCACTGGCGCTTTTAACACCCCACAAACATGTCCACCCACAAACTATTCTAAGATCTTTGAGGACCAGTGTCCTCAAGCTTATAGCTATGCTTATGATGATCAGAACAGCACGTTTACCTGCTCTGGTGGACCTAACTACACTATCACTTTCTGTCCATGAATTACGAACGAAAAGGAATTATGCATTCCTTTCTCTCTAGAATAATAAGAAACTATTAAGTTTCATGTATTGATTAAGGCACATGTATGTATGTGTCAATGAAATAAATCTTTGAATTAATGATTCATAGCAGATAAATAATGCAAAAAGTTTCTTATCCTTTTTTAGAAGTATGTGGTTGTGCGTATGAGTTATGACTCATGACAAGGAAGTTTCTTTGTGGTACTCTATCACTTGTTAATCATGTTGTATCGAGATATTGAGAGTCTTAGGGGTCAATTGGTTGATATCTCTTTTGGGGTTTTATATGGTTCAAATCACCTTTCTCCCAACTATCGAATCATTCAAAAGAAAAAGTCTGAATTTTAACAACTAGCATCCTTACCGGGGCGATTATCCTAACCTTTTTTTTTTATCTCTAGCTATGTGGCCCAAGCCCACATGGGAAGCTCATTGCAGAATTTGGAGAAACTCAGTTTGGAGGGCAAAAGAAAGATTTCATTCATGCAGCTTTGTGGTCATGGAAATGTTTTTAATTGGGCATACAGCACATGCAAGAACCATTAGCCCATGGATGAAGCACTTTTTGGTCATCTAATTGATAGTATTGATTTAATTCTTCGTTTGAGCTCAGTACGTAGTTCAAGGGGGCTCCATGTGTAGTACTATAGTACCAAATTGGGTTGGCTTCTCATGGTCATGGCGTCACGCTTCTTATCATCCTTACAGTTATTATGTCCACACTTCCGACTCCCCTGTAACGTTTACCGATGACTCGCCCTTGGGGCAAGATTATTTCATGGTTGTATTGACCGCGCGCAAGTCACCTAAAGTTTATTGCTGTAGAATTTATTTTAGAAAATTGAATTCACACTCTTTTTATTTAAAAAGGTAAACATTTTTTAGAAACTATTTTTTGCCTGTGTTTGGTTATATTTATAACCTTGAAAATTAGTCATAAAACATTGCTTTTGTTATTTGGCAACTCACATGAAAAGGAGTCAAGGCGCTGCTCCTAATTTTTTTTCTATTGAAAAGTAAAACCTTGTTGTTGTAAGTGCTTCGCAAGGGTTGAAAAAGTTGAAGTCTACAATACTCAGAAAATAAAACAGAAATTAAGTGGCGAAAGTTGGCAAATGGTTTTTTTTTTTTTTAATAAAAAAAAGTATTGGAGGTTCTTTTCTGCATTTGCACTTGAATTGCTTTTAATTTCTATTAGAAAATTACATTTTTCTCCTAAAATTTATATTTTTTTGGGAGTAATTTAATTGCTTTTAATTCTTGCATAAAAGCATATTTTGTAAAAAGTGAGAGCGCAACTTGTTGAGGCGTGCACTCTACATGAATGTACCTCACCTGCTCAGTTTAAGCTTTTCCTGCAAATGAGTCGTTAGGACCATCAGTCCATCAAAAAAAAAAAATAATAATATTAACAGCTAGAGAATTGGGAGGTAAATTAGGTAGAAATTAGGAGGCTCTCTAGTTACTGGGTTGGGCTAATGACTAATTGAAAATTTCATAGTCTCATAGGCTCTGGGATTAAGATACAATGATACTCCATTTAGTTCTGTCTCTACTCATACCTGTACCGTATCTGATACCCAATTTCCGTATTAGCCAACATAAGTTTTTCATATACGTTGTATCCTTGTACTCTACTCGATACTATATCTGTATCCGTGCATCCTTGCTGTGGGGGAGAAAGACAACATTTGAAGGAAGAGTCTTAAAGCATTCGCATCAGTGTAGCTAAACCAAACATTTTGCTAAATATTGCTATCCACCCATATAAACCACACACATCAGCCTCTCTAATGCTAAAAGAAATTTAACATTGCTACAGTAAACTCATTTTGCTCAACCAATACCTTGATACACTGTCATCAACAAAGCTATTTTTAATTAATTTCTCTTTCTTCGTTGTAAGGCCTCTCTCTCTCTCTCTCACGATCTTGCGCCATCTCCATCTCTGCTCTCAGAAACAGCCGAAAATCCAACGCCCACAAATCACACGGTAAAAACACCATAACCCCACCATGGGAACACCATAACCCACCTCCACTACACTCACAGCCTTGAACAAAAAAATCGAGAAATTGTACAAATTCAAGCAAAAACCCAGAAACAGATCTCAAATCGCACAATAACCCATAACAAAAAAATCAAGCAATCACACAAATGCAAGCAAAAACCTGAAAAAAAATCTTTAATCGCGCAGATCCAACATCGGTGACTTCCTCACACAACAACCCACTGTCCACGGTGACCCAACAAAGCCAACGACAAACTTTGGCCTCCTATTTGGCCGGCGGCGGCAGAGCCAATAGGGTTGAGGAAGAGAGGACGAAGCCAATATTTTGAGGAAGAAACATATAGGGAGGGGGTCGGGGAGAACAGAGGGGGAGGTGATGTGCACACAATAGTGCGTATTTTATATCCTTAATTTATATTTTGTTGGGCTTATTTTATATTTTATTTAGTCTTATTCTATTTATTTTTATGTTTTGTAGATGTTACAAAAGTGGTGCAAAACTGATGAGAAGTTGTAGAATTTGAGCTAAGGAAACCAAAGATTAAAAAGTGAAAGGAATGAAGCTTGGCAGAAAATACATATATATAAGATTGTGCCGTGCAAATGAAAAGAAAGAAAAAAGGAAAAAAGAAAGAAAGAAAGAAAGCTACAGGCATGTTTTATTAAGGACAAAATGGGAATTTAAAGAAATGGATATTCTTGTCATTTTTTTTTCTAGAAGACCTGGGCCGCATGAAAACAAGGGGTTTTTTTTTTGGCTTCTTTCTTGGAAGGGAGGCGGCAGTACATGAGATAAAAACAAAAGAAAGGAAGAGTTTTGTGGGGAATAATCTTGGGGGAGAGAAAAAAAAAAAGCAGAGGAGCTGGCAGCGTGCACAGTGAGAAAAGGGAGGCAGCAGCTCAGCTCTGTATTTTGCAGCTGCCACGCTTCATTTTTCTCAGTTTTATATATTTTATTTACTATTTTTTTTTTTTGTTTAGAGATGATTAGCTTATTTGATTTGAGTATTTTGTTCTTCATTATTATGAATATCTAATCACCCTAGCTAAGGCTAGGGGTGAAACTTTGAATGAAATTGTAGTATTTATTCTTCAATTTTCTATGGTTTTTAATATATAATCTTTTTTAATTGATTGTTTCATTTAATCTTAAAAGGTTTTTATTCTGTAAAATTTCTTGATTCATTGTTAACTATGGGTACAATTAATATTTGGAATTCCTTGCGAATCAAATAACCAGTCTTTCAAATTGGAATCAATCAATTAAAAGATTAATCTTTTGGTCATATATTTTGATATAATCATTGTTCTATTTTCCGGTTGAGAACACTATTTAGTTGACTCTCAATTGAGTTATAAAATAAGTTGGAGAATAAGTGTTATAGTTTTGTTAAAAGTGGATCCCCAATGCCTTAGTATTTCTCATAAATATTATTTCTTTTAGACTTTCTGTTGTGGTCTACAAAAATCACTCAACCATCTCAACTATTATTGATCTTTCCTTATTTTATTTTATCAGTGTTCTTTGTCCCACTAATCCCTGTGGTTCGACACTCAGACTTCCGAGAAATTATTACTTTGTGACAACCTGCACTTGAGTTTGCAAGGGGCTGGTAGAAAAAGTAGAAAAAAAATGATATTAAAAGAATAAAAAATATTAAAATATAAATAGAGAAATTAAATAGAGAGTTTGATGTAATTATATGTTAATAGTAACATAGCTAAAATTGAAAAAGTAGGTGTGAATACTCTTAGAGGCCAGAGGGAGGAGGTGCGGAGGGGGACATGCCCCCCCTCGGGTAAGCCCCACAAGCCCAAGGGCTAGGGAAACCCCCCATGGGGGCAATAAGTAAAGAAAAAAAATGAATTAGTAGACATTTAAAAAAATAATAATAATTATTAGTATACAACTATACATAAAAGGAAAAAAAAATATATATTAGTCTACATATAAAAAAAATTTATTAGTATACATTTTTTTTTTTATGGAGTATTGTGCTTTTACTGA
The DNA here is from genome assembly GCA_907173295.1 of Fagus sylvatica. Lineage (NCBI taxonomy): Eukaryota > Viridiplantae > Streptophyta > Magnoliopsida > Fagales > Fagaceae > Fagus > Fagus sylvatica. The sequence continues at coordinate 45,973,667 of OU015762.1, forward strand.
GATATATGTGAGGCATATGTGATGTGTTTCAGTATTCGTGTGAATGAGGCCGGTCTCCACGGTGTAATTTATTGATTTGTTTGAAAATTTTGTTCGCACGTGTATGTGATCATTGGCCATGTGTTTTTATTTGTAGGGACAGGTTTGTGGGGGCAAGCCATTGTTTTGTATTGCAGTGTAATGTGTTTCCATGTTTATCTAATCATTTTTTTTTTATGACTTTTAATTTGTTATTAGTATTAATTTTTTTTATAGTATTATTAGTATTAATTTTGTTGTGCTTTATAAGACCGTGATTTATTTTTTATTTTTTTCACACTAAGGAATTTTTTAGTTAAAAAACTATTAGACATATAATTATTATAACTGGGATTACATTTTGTTTTAATTGTTTTTTTCAATGTAATTCAAGCTAAAAACATAATGTAACATTTATTTTGCAGGAAATTTTTTTTTGGGACTTTTATTATGTTTTTTTAATATTTAATAATAAGTTGGAATTTAAAATTGTGACGGGCTTGGGCAACCTAAAACCCCGGGACCGGCCCTGGGGGGTTCTCAAAAATCTCAATTCCATGTTGCTGCTGTGTGAACCACTGCCAAACTTGTCCTAATGCTTGAGATTGTTTGTTGCATGAGAATTTAAGCTTACTTTTGGATGTTAGCAGGGATTACAATCTGGTTAGGTTCTATCTCTTATTTTTTAGTTGACGATAGGTGATGGATTTAAACTTGTGCAGCCCTCCATTAATCACTCCAGCCGCCTCAAGTTAAAACCATGTATAATGGTCCATGTCGAATCAGAGAAATTAGTGTTGGCCACACAACTTAGAGTTAGAGTATGCATTGGTTTGTCTTCAATCGCTTTAGTGAAAAATCTATAGACACAACCTTTTAGTCATGGTGAACTAGATTGGTCATTTCGTCTTAACCTTACAACAAGTACGTGAATAGGATTGAGAATATTCTACATAGAAAATCCAAGCTCAATCTCCCACATGGACTGCCTTGAAATCCGCATATAAGCCTTTAGTGTGGGTCCCACTTGCTTGTGAGAGAGAAATCATATACATTTGAAACACAAGATAACATCTCATATACTCTATCTAATTGTGAGAATGGAAGACTCTTACAACAAGTACGTCAATAAGATTGAGAATATTCTACATAGAAAATCCAAGCTCAATCTCCCACATGGACCGCCTTGGAATCCGCATATAAGTCTCTAGTGTGGGTCTTCACTTGCTTGTGAGAGAGAAATCATATACATTTGAAACACAAGATAACAGCTCATATACTCCGTCTAATTGTGAGAATGGAAGACTCTTACAATAAGTACGTCAAAAAGATTGAGAATATTCTACATAGAAAATCCAAGCTCAATCTCCCACATGGACTGCCTTGAAATCCGCATATAAGCCTCTCTATATATACCACGCCCAGTTCACCATATTAGCACCACAATACCACACTCATACTTGTTTATTACTTATTACCACCAAGAGCCAAAGCAAAAGAATCATACAATGATGAAAACCCTGGCACTCTATGGCCTTACCTTGGCCTTCTTTTTCCTATCTGGTATTGCCCCATCTAATATACATTACCACATCGCTTTTGTCAGCAAGCCTCTTTTTTTTTTTTTCTTTTTTTTTTTTTTTTTTTTTTTTTTTTTTTTCTTAGTGCTAAATTTTAGATTGCGAAGATTCCTTTTCTTGAAAATTGATCATTAGAAAAATGATCATCCCTATGTCCAATGGATTTTGGTTTAGATTAAATTTTATAAATTTAAAAGTGTATATACTATCACATTATTTTAAAATTTAAAATGACGTGGTGACATCTCCACAATTTGTTGTCTCCCCAATAGTCCTTAGAGGTATGGACTATGGATCTCTAATGAACATGCATGTCACATGGAGGGCTAGTATTAGTATTAGATTTTATGCACATTCCTTTCATCGATGATTCTTATTTATTTATTTTTGATAGAGTAAAAACAAGAAAGTGGTTCCGAATTTCAACCCGTTGAATTATAACCATCATCGTGATAAGTGTATCTACATTTTACAAGTAAAAATGTTAAATGTCCTACTTATTTTTGCTCCTTACTAGTTACAAGATATGGTTTTGTTTTTCATGTTCAAAATGGTGACAAGGAGTTTGTTTTATATATATATGTTGCATGCAGGTACTCACTCTGCTACAATAACTTTCACAAACAACTGTCCAAATACCGTCTGGCCAGGAAGTCTAACTGCGGATCAGAAACCTCAATTATCAAATACTGGATTTGAGTTAGCATCCAAAGCATCCTTATCATTAGATGTCGCAGCTCCATGGAAAGGCCGATTCTGGGCCCGAACCCAATGCTCCACTGACAGCTCAGGAAAGTTCTCTTGCGCTACTGCTGAATGTAGCAGCGGTCAAGTTGCATGCAATGGTAATGGTGCAATCCCACCAGCTTCTTTAGTAGAAATCAACATAGCAGCTGATGGTAGAAAGGACTTTTACGATGTTAGTCTTGTAGATGGGTTCAACTTGCCTGTTTCAGTAGCCACACAAGGCGGAACTGGTGATTGCCAGACCTCAACCTGTCCTGCCAACGTGAACGCGGTTTGCCCAGCAGAGTTGCAAGTGAAAGGGTCAGATGGGAGCGTGATTGCTTGCAAGAGTGCATGTGTTGCCTTCAATGAGCCACAATATTGTTGCACTGGCGCTTATAACACCCCAGCAACATGTCCACCCACAAACTATTCTAAGATCTTTGAGGACCAGTGTCCTCAAGCTTATAGCTATGCTTATGATGATCAGAACAGCACGTTTACCTGCTCTGGTGGACCTAACTACACTATCACTTTCTGTCCATGAATTACGAATGAAAAGGAATTATGCATTCCCTTCTCTCTAAAAAAATAAGAAACTAATAAGTTTCATGTACTGATTATGGCACATGTATGTATGTGTCAATGAAATAAATCTTTGAATGATTCATACCAAATAAATCATGCACAAATTTTCTTATCCTTTTTTTTAAGTAGTGTGGTTGTGCGAATGAGTTATGACTCATGACAAGGAAGTTTCTTTGTGGTACTCTATCACTTGTTAATCATGTTGTATCGAGACATTGAGAGTCTTGAGGCTCAATTGGTTGGTACCTCTTGGGGTTCTATAAATGAGATATCTATGGTTCAAGTCCACTCTTTTCCAAATATCGAACCATTCAAAAAAAAGAAAAGAAAAGGTCTGAATCTTTAACAACCAGCATCCTTACCGGGCGATTATCCTAACCTTTTTTCCTATCTCTAGCTACGTGGCCCAAGCACACATGGGAAGCTCATTGGAGAATTTGGAGAAACTTGGTTTGGAGGGCAAAAGAAAGATTTCATTCATGCAGTTTTGTGCTCATGGAAATTTTTTTAATTGGGGGCATACAGAAATTGCAAGAACCATTAGCCCATGGATGAAGCACTTTGTGCTCATCCAATTGATAGTTAGTATTGATTTAATTCTTCGTTTGAGCTCAGTACGTAGTTCATGGGGCTCCATGTGTAGTACTATACTACCAAATTGTGTTGGCCTTCTCATGGTCATTGCGTCAATTACTTTTTGTTGTATCACAATCCCATAGGCCATATGCTTCTATCATCCTTACAGTTATTATGTCCACACTTCAGACTCCCCTGTAACGTTTACCGATGACTCGCCCTTAGAGCAAGATTATTTCATGGTGTATTGACCACGCGCAAGTCACCTAAAGTTTATTGCAGTAGAATTTATTTTAGAAAATTGAATTCACACTCTTTTTATTTAAAAAAGGTAAACTTTTTTTAGAAACTGTTTTTTTCCCTGTATTTGGTTGTAACCTTGAAAATGAGTCATAAAGCATTGTTTTTTTTATTTTTATTTTTTTATTTGGAATCTCACATGAAAATCATTAATTATTCTTGTAATTAAAATAATTGTGTACATAAACTTTTATTCACGAAAAACAGATCCTAAATGTATAAAATAAAAAAATAAAAAAATTTGGACCATTGGGAGCCTCAAATATGAAAACATATCCTAAATTCAAAATCCACACACACAAAATAGGTGGGAAAGCACGATTTATATGAGCAAAAAATGACATTTTTTCCACTAAAATGTAAAAGGAAAAAGAAGTTATGTATATGCTCCTTGTCTACCTTCTCTATCCACAAACAAGAGTTTTCTTATTTTTTTTTATTTATATTTTTTATTATTAACGGTCGGTTTAGAAGGTGGGAAACGAATGAAATAAAAAAGATCTTTAAGGATATTATATCTATTTACTGGTTTTGGAGTTTAGTAGAAACAAATGAAATAACTATGAGGGGCCTAAGCAGTCCTTAAAAAAAATTAGAGAAACATTCATTCCTTAATGAAATGAAGGTTCAATACTAATTTTATCTCTTTTTAAAAAAGACAAGTAAAAAGTGAAGGATATATTTTTTTCTATAACTTTAATGAAATGAAGGTTCAATACTAATTTTATCTCTTTTTAAAAAAGACAAGTAAAAAGTGAAGGATATATTTTTTTCTATAATAGATTTCCACTTAAAAGAATACACCATGATCCATTTAATTTAATTTCATTCAATTCTATTCTTTTATAAACTCTACAGTGTAATATGTTTAAGAGTATGTACCACAAACCACAACATTAGAACATGGTACTCAACTTACTCTAGAGTCTAGACACTTAATTTATTTTCAAGTCTTGGATCTCGACTATTTTGATGGTTCAATTTCTGTTTGAATTATGACAAGATCTTTTTGGTGTAAAAAAGAAAAGGAATCTAATAGATACTAGGATTAGATGCCCCAATGCAATGGATAAATTTCTGAAAAAAAAAAAATCAATTATGTTGCAAGATTCTTTTTTTATCCAAGAAACTTGTGTCAGTGATCATTCTCCTAAACAAAATCTTACTGACTTGAAAAATCTTCCCGTGGATCCAGGATTACAAAAAAAAAAATATATATATCGGAGTATCATCATAATGATCAAGATGAAATTAGAAGAGCATATATGCAAAAATGTTCTTGTCAACCTCTTAATCACAAATTCTCACAAAGTATCATTAGTGGAGAGTTGCGTCGATTTAATCATGCATAACCCCACTACTGAATGAATTTTGTGGTTATGCCTAAGCCAAAGTACAAAATACGAAAATAAAGATATATTAATAGGTTCCAAGTTACAATTTCTGCCTATCTTGACCTTTCAACTTGGTTCGCTAACTCTTCTTGCAAAAAAGTCTAGGCGCTGCTTCCTAATTTTTTTTTCCATAGAAAAGTAAAACCTTAATTGTTGTTGTAAGTGCTTCACAAGGGTTGAAAAAGTTGAAGTCTACAATACCTAGAAAATAAAACAGAAATTAAGTGGCGAAAGATGGAAAATGGGTTTTTCTTTTTAAAAAAAAAAAAAAATTATATTGGAGGTTCTTTTCGGCATCTGTAGTTGAATTGTTTTTAATTTCTATTAGAAAATTACATTTTTCTCCTAAAAAGTATATATTTTTTTGGTGTAATTTAATTTCTTTTAATTCTTGCATGAAAGTATATTTTGTAAAAAGTGAGAGCGCAACTTGTTATTTTTTAAAATATGAAAGACATACTGTCATTTTACAAAAACCAAGGAAGGTTACTTTACATAATTTGCATAAAAAAAAAAAAAAAAACTGAGGCGTGCACTCTACATGAATGTACCTCACCTACTCAATTTAAGCTTTTCTCGCAAATGAGCCGTTAGGACCATCAAAGAAAAAGAAAAAAAAATAATGGCTAGAGGAAAGGGCGGTAAATTGAGTAGAAATGTGGAGGCTCTCTAGTTACTGGATTGGGTTGATGACTAATTGAAAAATTCATAGAGAGTCTCAGAGGCTCTGGGATTAAGATGCACTAATACTCCATTTTGACCTATATACATGTATTCGATACTTGTACCCTTAACCTACATACCCGTATTCGATACTTGTACCTAGAGACAGAACCAAGATTTAAACTTGATAGGGACCAAAGCATAGACCAAAAAAAAGTTTCTAAAAATCTAAACTATCCCAACTCCTACAATCACAAACTCACAAAAACAACTTCACTCACACTCAACATAACAAATTAGTCAATAACAAGCACAAAAACACAACAAAACCCACCCATTGTAACAAAAAAACTATTTTTTGTTTATTTGTTTGGGGACACTCGATTATGTGATGGGCCAAATTAGCAATAATAAAATAAAATAAAATTTATGGGTTCATTTGTAATTTTTCTTGGATGATGGGCACCAAGTATATGTATTTTGAATCTAAATTTTAAATTTCTATACATAGATATATATACTAATTTTTATTATTTAATAATTTTTTTTTTTTTAAATGATAGGGGCCATGGCCCCTACTAAGACCTTATTAGTTCTGTCTCTACTCATACCTGTACCGTATAAAAAAAAATGGTAGCAGATGAAGAGAGAGTAACAGATCGAGAGAGAAAATGAGCAGACCGAGTGAGGGAGGAGACAAAGAGTGAGAGAGAGATCTATTATTCTATTGGAAAACAAAATTAAAACCATAAAAATGTGATTTGTTCATCATCGACCCCTTATTTGAAAACAAACAAAGTTGGAATGATACTCAAATACACCAACAAAATCCAAAAGATCAAATGCCAACAAAAATCTATTATTCAAAGTTCAATTTCTGTACTCTTCGTACCCATATGACCCTTTAGCTCAAAAAACCCAAATTAGAAACCCAGTTCCTAACATTCTTGTTTGCTCCCCTCTTCTTTTCTCTCCTACTTAGTTCTAGTTGCTTTATCGCGGTTTCCAACAGTTGTTTTCCATGCCACTTTGAAAATCCTGAAAACATATTTCTTTTTTAGTAGTATTTGGTTCCAACTTTTATGGGATGGATAAATGGCTTTCTTAGTTTTGGGTTACTGTCCAGAAAATCAAGGCAGAGTTAAACAAAAGTTGCTTGTTGTGTTGTGTTTGGACTTTAGAATCTGCTGAGTTGAGTGTGAGGATAGAGCTTGGCCATGGCTGAGCTGTGAGGAAGAGAGAGAATTAAATATCTGGTTTTATTCATGCCTTTGTTGTTATATTTCTTACAAAAGTCTTAAAAACAATTAGAAGAAGTGATTTGATTCTCAAATCTTTATTTATTTATGTTCAATTGTGTTTTTTTTTATGGCAACACTAAGGTGGGTTACAAAAATTTAACAGAGTGAATCACAGGTGGGTAAAAAAAAAAAAATGTTAGTTTTCAAACCAAAAGTAGGCAACTTGTATTTGACCTAAACCACAAGTGGGTAAAATATATTTTCCCCTTTACAAAAATTAGAAAAAGTTCTTTTAAAAGGAGGAAAGACCCACTTTGTAGACTTGTGAAAGGGACAGTGACGTGTGCGAGCAATAATTTTCAGCTTTTCATCCCTTGAAACTAAATATAAGTGTATATTAAGAAAAGAATAGACTATCCTATGGAGTATAACAACAAAAATAGTTGGAAGAACTTATCAATTTAACAAAAATAGTTTGAATTTTCGTCCTGTGTCTTTTGTATTCTCTACCATTTCATTATGTACAATGTGATTTCTTTGTTGTGGAATGCATCATAAGTTTTTCTTTTCAAATCACCTTAGGGTCAGTAAAAGTGAAAATAAAAACTTAAAAACCTTCGGATTAAGAAAAGTGAAAATAAGAACTAAAAAATCTCATTAAACCCGTGTATTGCACGGGGTTAGCAATTGGTACACACTAGGGGACAAGGGGAGATAAGCACAAACCAAGGGTGCATAACCTCACTTTAGTTTGTTGTTAAGATTGATCCCAATAACAAAAAAATCCATCATGTTTGCACCTATACTAGGGGTTTAGGAATTAAGAAAGAAGGGCATTCTTAATCGGTGCATTGTGCTAATAATTAAGAAATTAGGGCATAAAACCAAATCAGAGTTTGGGAACTTGATTCTAACAAGATCTAGCTTAATTACCACTAGATATGTGTTATTTGGGGATCAGGCTTCTGAAACGGTTTGGAATCTCTCTCTCTCCCTGCTTAGTTATCACACATTCCCATCTTCTTTACCTTCTCCTAGAAGCCACTCATCATGATTTCCTAATCATGATGGTAATGCCACTGACACCCCAAACCCCCTCGTGGCTTCATATTGCCTTTGGATTAAGACCAAAATGGATGTTGTGATAGCCCATAAGGTGGCATTTGGTTTGGGGAATCCATGTACCTCTCAATATCTAGATTCCTAGAATGTAATGCATGGGAATCTAGATGCCTAGGAATGTAACTATGCCCATGGTTAGTTTATTCCTGTGAATCTTATAGAAAGTGTTTATTGTTCCCAAAATATTCTTAGATTTATAAACAAAATTTCAAGCATAGTTATTAAACTCGAACCAGACCAGTAACCCAGTGAACCAGTATCTAAGTCGGTCCAAGTATTTAATTGGACCACTTATGCAATTGAACCGGTAAAACCCAATAAAACCGAATGAGTTTTGTGTAAACCATACAACACGGATGGGTTATTTCCACCCGACTGGTTTTGTTTTTATGAACAAAATTATGTTTATAGGTTTATTTCTGTGTCATTTTCTACTTCTCTGCTATTTAAAACGAGACAATTTGGTAATTTGTTATAAGTTAAAAACCTAGGAGTCAAAAAGTGAATTGTCGTGTACCTATATGCATAGAATGTGACTTTAGGTTTTGAGATAAGCTTTTATTTCTAGAATTTTAACTTTTAAGACATGCTAAAAACTTGACTGGAATTCTATGATATCATTTTATTTTATAATTTTCTAGTGCATTACTTGTGAAACCTTGATTACTTATACTACGTGACTAGTTTTTGAACTTAATTTTAATTTGTGATTTAGGCATGCCTATTTTCAATTTAGATATTTATTTTATAATTTCTCAAAATTATTTTATATTTTATTTGACCCTACGGTTTGACCGATGACCCACTGGTTGACCCAGCTTCTAGACTGAGTTAACGTCTAGTCCGGGTTTAATAACTACGATTTCAAGTGTGTTTCCAATAACCTTTTTTGTATCCCTTAGAAATAAATAATGAGAAAAATAATAAAACCTATAACTGAAGTCAAATTTATTGAAACATTAATCTAATATTTCTGAATGACACGTATATATTTCATATTGAACACATTTAATTCACCCAAAACACACCCAAAGGTACATCGAATCACACTTCTTAAAGGATGGAAACCACGTCTTATGAGAAACAGATTTCAAAAAAGACTAAATGCCAAAATAATTTTAAAAGTATAATGTTGTTAAAGAATAATTTTTAAAATATAATATTATATGAAATTACGTGAAAGTCAAAATTAGGCTTAAAAGCCACATAAAATAAAGACCTTTTTTTTTAATTAAAACAATATTTCTTTTGGTTTGAGAGTAGAGGAGGAATGGATTAAAATTATAAGTTTATACAACTTTCGTTAAGCATTGGAATGTGGATACTCACATTTGTTTTTGTAAGGCAATCCACATTCCTATAAAAGTGGAATTGAGTAAATATCCAAATTGTTACAAGTACCTCGATTCCCTTGTGTGATTTGGAACCAAATATGAGAATGTTTAGGCATTTTTTTAACATTTTCAGAAAATCCTAAAATATTACTCTATACCAAACACTTCTTAAGACTTGTGGTACCTTAATCAGATTAACGGGGTTTCAACAAATCCTAAGCTGCCTGTACGGTTTGGCCACGCTATTAGTATACCCTCCTCAACAAAAGGTACATGTGGCGCCTTTAGTGCTTAAGTGTTAAAAACAATTTTTGAAAGATAGCATAGTGATCATGTGACATATATAATATGCTATTTTAAGAGGTAGAGATATAGGTTATGGCCTAAGCCCATTATCTTACGTACCCTAGTCTTAATTGTGCTAGGAGCCTTAATACTAATTGTGTAGTCCAGGAGTTAGTTTATGATAAGCAAAACTCAAGTTATTTAAATCCTTCTATAGGACTCGGCATAAGAATTTTTTTTTTTGTTGCACTGATCAATTTCGTGGCAATAATTTCAATTTCGTTGTAATACAAGATATGTATTGCAACTAACTTTTTGTTACTATAATAGACATGGTCATTCCAATAACGAGTCTATAATACATTAACATCCAAACTATTTCCACGACATTTTTGTTGCAAGAATTGTAATTTTCTTTATGATGTTAGATAATTAACTACATTAATCAAAGATTTATAACTATCATGACTTCACAATACTAAATAGTCATAATACTTACTTATCCATTCTTGATAGAAAAAGTTTCTCTCTTCTAACCCTCTTTATATATCGTTCATTAACTTTATGTGATGGGATATTGAACATCTCTTTTATTGGTAAAACGAGTATCCTTATTAAACTTTTTCTCTCTCAAAGTAGAAGTTACTAGGAAACCTTCATAAATGACCAATAAGTTAAAGATAACATAGGCTACTTTAAGAGATATTAACAACTCCTATTAAACCTTTAACTGATCAAATGTGCTTTAACATGTGGGCCACCGTATTGCTTCAACAATTCGTTGCAATATATTTCAATCAAAATTATTTGAATTTATTGTCATGAATATTTTGTTATTATAAGCATGGTTTTAAAAACCGGACCGACCGGCCGGTTCAACCGGGTTAACCGGGGACCGGTCTTATCTGGTTCGGTTCTTAAAAAAACCTAAGAAAAATTCAAAAACCGGAAACCGGCGGTTCGACCATAAGAACCGCGAACCGGAGCGGTTGAACCGGTTTTGGCCTTAATAGACTGGAATTTTCTTATTGTTGCACACCGAAAGTCAGTTTGCGTGGACGTGGAGAGAGAAAGCAAATGGAGTTTTAGTTTCAAATTTTGGGTTAAGAGACTGGGAGAGAAAGCAGATATTTTTCCCTACCATTGGACGACCACCAAAGCTGAAGCATCAGCTTTGGGACTCTTCTTCTTGATGTCGTTCCTCTTCTTCTATCTTTGTTTTGATGCTTTCTCTGTTCCTCGTTCCAGTGAGTTGGGTTTTTTTTATCTAATTGTAAATGGGTTTCAATGTCAGATGGCTTGTGTTTTTTAGGATAAAAAAGTACTGTTGTCTTTTGTTTTCATCATTTCAAAAGTTAAGATGAGTTGCTTGCATTGTTCAATTGCACCACAATTGTTTTACACGTGTGTGGTTGTGTTTTACTATTTACTTTGACTACTTTTAATTAATTTTATATTTTTTTGCTAAATACTTTTGGTGTCAGATTTCAATTATATATTTGAAAGGACTATTAAGACTTATTTAATGCTACAAATGAATATTTAATATTCTTTGTTGTGTGGATGTAATGAATTAAGAACTTATTTGGTTTAAGGATCATTATTTCAATTATGTATTATAAAATGATTATGAGAGTTGAGACTTGTTTAATGCTATCAAATGAACATTTAACGTTCTTTGTTGTGTGGATGTAATAGAATTTAGAACTTATTTGGTTTAAGGATTCTTTTAATTTATGTTTATCATACATAATAATTTTGCTTAGTTTTGATTATTAAATGAACATTTATCGTTCTTTGTTGTTTGGATGTAATGAAATTCAGAACTTATTTGGTTTAAAGATCATTATTTTGTGATGTAAACATATTTAGTTACATATTTACAATATATTTTTTTTCAATCGAAATTATTTGAATTTTTTTGTATTTATTTAATTATTTATATAATTTTAAAATTATTAATTAAATTATTTATTACCGGTTGTCACCCCGGTGACCACTATACGGGAACCATTTTGTTTTTAAAACCATATTATAAGTTATTGTTACAAAAATTTCGTTGTAATACATTTCCACATAAATTAATTAACATTTATTGCTACAAATATTTTGTTGCAATAAAGTATTACTTCAAAGATTTCGTTGCAATACATCTTCACAATTGCCGTAATACGATGTGTATTATTGAATATTAATTTCGTTGCAATAAATCATGTAAATTATTTGTTGTAACGAGTTATTTTTAATGCAATAAATTATCAGGCTCTAAGTAACCATTGGTTAATTAATTTATATGGAAATATATTGCAACAAAATGGTTGAAACTATAACTTATTGCCACAAAATTGTCGTGGCAATAACATTTAAATAACTTATGTATAAATATATTGTAACAAAATTGTTGTAGCAATAACTTATAGCAACAAAATAGTCATGGCAATAACATTCAAATAATTTTGATTGAAATATATTGCAACGAATTTGTTGAAGCAATAAGTTATTACAACAAAAAGGTCGTAGTAGTTTGGTCATGAACATGTTATTGCAACGACCATGTCTATTATAGCAACAAAAAGTTCGTTGTTGCAATACATATCTTGTATTGCAACAAATTTTTTGTTGCAGAAACCTATTGCCACAAAGTTTATTGCTATGCCTCACAACAAGTAATTGCAACTAAATTGAAGTTACTGCCACGAAATTGATTCTTGCAACAAACTTTTTTTCTTATGGTCGCATGTCCACAATATCTTGTACTTGAAACATCTTTAGCTTTAAGCTAGTAAGCCATTACTAAAATTGACATAAACCAAAAAATGAAGCAACTACTAATTTTAGATAAAAATCAGAAGTAATGTCAGAAGACTTAGATATGAATGAAAATAACCATTGAAACCCTTTTCATAAACCAAAAAAAAAAAAAAACTAGAACTTCTGGGCTTCATTAGAGAGAGAAAGAGAAAGGGTAAGAGTAAGAGAAAGAGAGAGAGGGGTTTCAACTTCTACCATAAACACTTCTCGCTCCAACGACTTCATTGATGTCTATAGTCAGAACATCGGTTAGCTTTCTTTGCTCTCTGGCTAGCTATCCTTCCGGAGAGATCTAGAGTAGTATTGTACTAGTCATCATGGCTCAAGATCTGAAAAAATGGAAGAGGAGAGAAAGAAAGAGAGAAAAGAAAGACAAAAAAAGAGATGAAGGGATAAAGAGTAAAAGGAAAGAGGAGCATGGAGGAGGAGGAGGAGAATCTGAGGTTGAACAAGAGAAAAATGGAGGAAGATGAAGAGAAGAAGGAGGAGGAGGAGAAAGTGATTTAGAAGAGAAGGAAATAAAAGAAGAGAGTCGTAGAGTGGAGGAAAAGGAGGAAGAAGAACTTAAAGAAAATCAGGAGCAACACGTGGACGCATGACTACGAGAGGTATAAATTCTTGTCATGTCTTATTATTATTATTATTATTATTATTATTATTATAAGTGCTAATTTTCATTTAATTAATTAATTAAAATCAGTTGAACAATTAAGATCTTGTAAAGTTCAATTTGTTGTCCTTTTCATTCCTTGTTTATTAAAATGTGTCTTTGGCCCTAAATGTTTTGTTTGGTTGTGATCCTGATAATGAAGATTATAAAATTCAATTATTTATTTTCTTTAGATTACTTCATCTTTTTTATGGATTCACCACAATAATTTTTTTTTGCCATGATCAGTTTCGTGGCAATAACTACAATTTAGTTGCAATTACTCATTGTGAGGTGTTGCAATAAGCTCCGTGGCGATAGGTTTTCGCAACAATAAATTTCGTTGCAATACAAGATATGTATTGCAACGAAGTTTTCGTTCCTATAATAGACATGGTCGTTCCAATAAAGTGTCTATAATATGTTAATATCCAAACCATTTTCACGAGATTTTTGTTGCAATAACTTATTGTTTCAACTAATTCATTGTAATATATTTCAATTGAAATTATTTGAATATTATTGCCATGAATATTTTGTTACTATAAGTTATTGTTACAACAATTTAGTTGCAATATATTTATACATAAATTATTTAAATGTTATTATCACGAAAATTTTGTGACATAAGTTATTGTTTCAACTATTTTGTTGCATTACGTTGAAAATTTCAACGAATTTTTTGTGGTGACTATTATAACATATAGAGTTCAATAGTAAATACATAACTTTTTAGTATTTCATGTTATGGATCAACATTACAAAGTAGAATTCTTTATATATGTAAAGGGCAAAACAAAACAAAACAAAACCTTGCAAATAGGCTGGGTTCATGTGAGGCTTCGTACCCTTTATGCCATGGTGATAGTGAATCAAGTGTGTAATTATTCTTTGAATATCAAATGGCCCGTGCTATTTGGTTTGGTTATAGTTGGGGCCTAAATGTTGATTCTTTGCACATCATCAGTAGTACGTGCTAATATAACCAAAATGACTTGTAACCCTCCACTTCCTACCATCATGATATTATTTATTTTTCTAAAAAATTTGTTGGTTGTACTTTTGAATGGGTTAGAAGGGGAGTAAATTTTATAGCTCACAACCTAGCTAAACATGCTAAAATCTCTAACTCCTTTGCCTTTTGTTATATTGACTCTCTCCATTCCTCAGTCAAAGAGGACTGGATGAGAGATGTCTTTTCTCTTGCCTAATGGAAATTAATTTCTTAAGAAAAAAAAATGGAAACAAATGTAATAAAAAGATTGAGCTTTAAAGGATATTATGGGCGTGTTTGGTCATTGGATTCAAATCCAGTATTTTGGATTTGAATCCTTAAATTTGCGGGCCCCCACCACAAGTAATGTTGTTTGGTTGTTGTGTTTTATTTTTGAACTTAAATCCATTTATTGTGCTAATGATACTGAAATCTACTTTGAGAACAATATTTCGATGTTTTCATTTATTCATTCTTGTTCTCAGCATTATTATTCAATATAACAATAATAATTTTTTTGTCTATTTCTTTATTTCAGTCCTCTCTCTCTTTATCAATATATCTCTCTATGCACTTGAATCGCAGACGAAGCATGAACACGAGCTCGAATTGTCGACGAGGTGAGGCGGTGGAGAGGCAACCCACCCAACTAGGTTTTTATTTTAGATTTATCAGACCTGCAGTGGAGAGGTGATGGATTTGCGGTTTTTCTGGGTTTTGGTATTGCCGGTGGGTCAAAGTTAATGGGGTTTGGTTGATTTTGTGCTTGGTTCTGGGTTTTGTGCAGTGGGCCTTGGTGGGTTGCAGGGTGGATCATGGTGAGTTTCTATTGGGGTTTGATTTGTGGTGGTTGGGGTGGGTCGCGGTGGTGGTGGTGGGTTGTGGGCTACAGTGTTTGTTGATTACAAACAAAATAATAATAAAACAATTACTGAAAGCAAGTGGAAAACACTCTTACCAAACAAACTTTTGTTCTCATAACTACTATAATACTGTATTTAGAGCAATTTGTCAAAACACCTAAATACAGTTTTGAAAAACAAATACAAAAAATACTAATCAAACATGCCCTATATCTATTTAAAATTTTAAAGTTTAGTGGAAAGTCTGAAATACACTATTAGGAATCTCATTTCATTATTCCTAATCTCAGTACTAATCTAAAAAAAATGAGAGAACCACTCTTTCCTCTATTAAAATAGAGTTGAAATACAAATTTTATCCCCAATAAAAAAATTTAAAGGTGAACGACATACTAATAAAATTATATATTTATTTATTTTCTATTGTTTCTTTTATAAACCCCCCCACACACTAAAAGAAAATATCATATTCTATTTTTTATGAAATCCCAAACACAGAGTAATATTTTGAACAAGAAGAGCATAACACAACATTGTTAGAACATGTTCAATTATACTATTCTAGATAGTTAATTAATCTATTTTCAAGTATTTTATCTCAACTATTTCGATAAAACAATTAATTTTACTTTGAATCATGAAAAGATATTTTTGGCAGAAAGAAAGAAAAGTAACCTTCGAGATACGAATTGGTTCACTCCAGATTAATATTCAACATTATACAGCCCTCCCCTAAATAACTCCATGGCATCCTCCAGTTCAAACCGTGCATGTGCAGCTAAGTCCACGCTGAATTAGACAAATAAATGTCGAAAAATCTATAGACGCAACCTTTAGTCATGGTGAACTAGACTGACCGCTTCGTGTCAACCTCGCACGTTAAATTGAATACAAAAGTCGACTGAAATTAATACACATAGTACGTACAAATAAATTTGATAACCAGTTTGTAAAAATACCAATTCCCTTTGCTTCCACATCCAAAAGCGATGTTTATGAGATTATCAAAAAAAAAAAGCCATGTTTATGACTGTATTGTACTCCGTCTCCCCAGGGTCGGTTCCGAGTTTTGGGTTGTCCAAGTTCGTCCCAATTTTGGTTGCCCACCTACTATTAAATATTAAAAAAAAATAAAGGTCCAATTTTTAAATTTTTTTTAATGCAAAATCAAGGATATATTGTGTTTTTAGCATGAATTACATAAAAAAAAATAAAATGAAGTAAAATGTAACCCCGATTATGGTGCTTTATAATTAGCATGATTCGACTCAAAGAAATAGCTTCTCATTGCAAGGTGATTTCTAGATATTGGGATTAAGGATTAGAGATTTGTCCTTGCACTTTGGTAGTTGGTGGCCTTTTGTTTTGTTGAGACTGTTTGTGACATTGTGTTGCCGGATTAGTAAAAATTTGTTTGTGGTTTTATTTGTACCTTTTGTTTGGGATTAATAACGTTCACAATTTTTGGAGGAATAAAAAAATAGAATTGATTGTTGAACAACATAATTAAAAGAAGGTGATGGATTTAATTGAGGAAATCCTGACCTCTGGGATTAATACGTTCACAATCAAAGACTAACATAAAAGACACCGGATAATTCTAAGCAGTAACAATATAACATTAAAATAGGAAACAAACTCAATAACCCTACTTCCTACTCCTACACGCCACCTGCCACAAATGAAGTATGAACTCTGTTTCATGCACGTAACTGTTTAATAGTTTGTTATCTATTGGTCTATATCTAAATTTGTTGGTAAGTTGCCAAATGAATAATTATATATATATACTAATAGAAAATTTTCTTTTATGTATACTAATATTTTATTTTATGTATAATAATTTTTTCTTTTCTATGTATACTATTTTTTTTTTTTTTTTTTTTTTCATTTGGTTGCCCCTAAGGGGTTGCCCCTAATCCAAGAGCTTGTGGGGCTTACCCCCAACTGGCCCTGCGTCTCCCTCACTCGTAGTAAAGACCCGATGGCGTATGGAAGACTCTAACGACCAAGTCAATAAGAATTGGGAAATGATTCTTTGACACCATGGTGTCAAAGTATAGTTTCACACCACCACTAAAAGACAAACCGGCTATTCCCGGTTAGCTATTCCAAATTCCACTATCCTTGTATCCAAACATCCATTTTTCTAAAACTTACACTCTCTCTCCCCCCGAAAGCTTTCTCCTCCTCTCCCCGAAATCTTTCTCCTCCTCCATTGATTTTTTGCTCCTCCTCAGCTCTGTCCTTATGAAGCCATGGATTGAACTTTCATTCTCTCCCTTCAACTCTCTTTCCCTCGAAGGTTTTTCCTTTATTGAAGTTTTGTTCCTCCAAAGCTCTCTTCTCATGAAACCATGGCTTGGTTGATGTTTGAAGGTTTAGGTGTGGGTGTCGGTTTGATGTTTGAAAGAGTTGATTTCAGATTTGATTTGGGTTTTATTTAGGTTTGGGAATGATTTCAAATTTGATGTTTGTAGTTGGGGTTTGATTGTATTTGTGAGGGTTTGGAAATAATAAAAGTTGAACGTTTGGTTGATCAGGAATAAAACTTGTTGGGTTTAATATTTGTGAGGGTTTGATTGATTTTGGTTGAGATTGGAAATAATAAAGTTTGGTTTTTTTAATTTTGAAGTGATTTTGGTTGGTTGAAATAAAAAATAATAAAATTGTTATAAAGATGGAACCATAATATTATTTTGCAGAAATTGTGGAAAATTATATTTGAACATGTTTAATAGATGCCAAGAAACATGACCAATTCGTATGAACATGTTTAAATGTTCATACAATTTTCCAGAAAATGTGGACAAAAACATGAAATTATGGACAACAATATCCATAATTTCTGAAAAATAGTATGAACATTTGAGTCTACTTATGAACATTCAAGTGAACCTAGAAAGTGTGGACAATTATTCTTTAAGTTTGGACAATATTGTCCACATTTTCTGGAAAATAGTATGAACATTTCGAGTCTACGCATGAACATTCAAGTGAACCCAGAAAGTGTGGACAATTATTCTTTAAGTTTGGACAATATTGTCCACATTTTCTGGAAAATAGTATGAACATTCAAGTCTACGCATGAACATTCAAGTGAACCCAGAAAGTGTGGACAATTATTCTTTAAGTTTGGACAATATTGTTCCACATTTTCTGGAAAATAGTATGAACATTCGAGTCTACGCATGAACATTTAAGTGAATCCAGAAAGTGTTTTCTCGAAATTTGATCTCAAAACTTCGTTTTGAATGGATCTTGGAGATGTTTCTGACTTTAAAACACAAATTCGCCTCATGGAAACCTGGAATCTCGTTTAACTCCTTCGCTGATGCAATAAGAATCATGATGGAGTCACTGCCTTAATTCAGTTGCTTGGATTTTTCCATCCAATGGCCTGGATTATTAAATTTTAAAATCGAGTGTACCTAGAAAATGTGGACAATGGCAATAGGTTGCTCCTAGGTATTTGCTTAAACATATTGAGTTTCACCACAATTTGGGGAATATTTTTAGACATTCTTTTTTTATATCTTTCACAATGAGTAATGTGAAGATTCCAATGGCAATAGGTTGCTCCTGGGTAACATTAAATATAAAAGAAAGTTTATGTAATGGTGTTACTCATGGGTAACCTAAAATATACGCAAATGTTTCCAACCAATTTCACCATTTAATTTATTTACTCCATTTACAAAATCATAAGATATTGTTTTTGTTGACTACCTTTAATACAATCTCAAGTATAGAAAAAATAGAGCAACCAAAATTTTAAATACAAAAAGAAGAAACGTATAGTAGAATACAAAAACAACAAATGTCTAGCAAAACATAAAACTATATTTTGGTAAAGAATTGGGCAGTTTTGGGCAGTAAGCACGGCACATTCGATAGCGCTTTGGGCACGGGAAATTTAGCTTTCTACAGCTTTCTGTAGCAAGGATTCGTAATATAATTCCAACAAAATGCGTTGCTGAATTCTTTGGCAATTAGCCTACAAAACATAAAAGACATTTAGAAATTATTGGTTAGTTAGTTGTTTTCACTTAAAATTAACGATTCAACGCATCATGAAATGAAGGTGTGGACATCATATCTCTCCAAACTGTACTATCTTGTTTTTTAAAATCAAGGATTCTATGTATGTCAACATGAAAATCCTACAGTCGGAGCTAGAAAAAATGAGGCAAAAGTACATAAGAATCAACAATGATGAACATAATTTATGGAAATTTACTTCACTCAAAATTCAGATTCATAACATCCATAGAAACCAACATGTACCAACAACCAACGTAGTAACCCACATGTTCCAACAATCAATATAACAACTAACATCTAAATTACATTCAAGTGTGCCTAGAAAGTGTGGACAATTATCTTTAAGTTTGGACAATATTGTCCACATTTTCTGGAAAATAGTATGAACATTCAAGTGAACCCAGAAACCAACATAGCAACCAACAATTACATTTGAGTTATCAACCAACAACTAACATCTCAATTACATTTGAGTTATCAAAACACCTAACAACCAACAATTGCATTTGAATTATCAAAACACATTAAAAGAGAATATGAACTTACTTACACAGTCTACATTAAAAGGCAAGAAAGTTTTGAAGGCCAAATCATAAATTTTCATCTATGATTGATGAGAAATCTCTTGAGGCAGTACACTCAAATTTGCCTCAATATATTTGGGTTCATGATAGATATTGGTACTTATGCGTAGAGAACTTGGTTTGGTATGTCCTTCTTGTGTTCTAAGAGCCATGTTTTGACGTCTTGATGCCCCAAATTCTCTACGCACAGCTTTTCCAATGGTTTTCGCTATGATGCAGGCAGCACAAAGTAGTATTAGCAGGATTAACTAAGTTAATACTGGGTTAGCAAGAAAATTGAAATGAAAAATAAGTGTTTACCAATATCGGTGCCCAAGCTCTATGTGTCGCACTAAGTAAAGAATCATAAAAATAGAATGTTTTAGCTAGGCAATCTACGACCAGCATTACAAAATGGCCATTATGGCATGCTAGAACAAAAATCTACATTAAGAAACACGAAAGGGTAGGTCATACACAGTTTTTTCAGAATACATATGTAAGGCCACAATTTGACAAAATGAAGTTGGAAATGTTCTGTAATTACCTGGTTGCATTTTTCCGGCATTGTGTGTATCCAACTACTGCGGAACATAGTCTCTGGTCCAGGCTGGTTATCCTCAATGGATTGTTTACCCTTTTTTTGTCTTTTGTTTCTTTGTGTTTTTGTTGACTGAGCTGAAGCCAGGATCGTAGTCTGCATAAAACATAGTTAGTTATTTCGACAAAAGAGTTATATGTATTGACATCATTCATAGTGTAAAAGTATCAACAAGTATTTGGCAAGGTAGAAATTTTGTTATTTTACCCCGTCGTGTACAGTTATTATATAGTTTATGTGCGGTGAAGGGTGGCCTCTTTCAGTGAGTTTTTTCATAAGTAGATCCTTGAAACAGTCCACCACCTGCGTGTGTCACACTTGCTTAGTAAACAATATTGAATTGTAAAACTCATGTTTCAAATATGCAATAAAGAAATTGATCTAAAATGCAAAATGAGTATGTAATTACCGCGGTGGATATCCACCCAGAACTGCCTTCCGAATCTTGATCACCTAACAAGGATGATCCCTCTCGACCCATGATCTCATATGTTTCGGTCGAGATTGCAACCTCATCGCTATCAACCCCTCTGGCCATATCAAATTTTTTAGGAGTTGTAAACTAGTATGAAATAATATATCTAATCACTTAATAAATCATTATATAATTCAAAGAAAGTAGTTGTTACAACCTATTGCTCCTAATGACCCGCTTTGTCGCCAACGAGCATTTCCTCCTTAAATCAATAGACCCGACCCTACCTTTAAGCAAAACATGCAATTGCTTGAGGCCCCCACCCCAGAGAAGGTCCCATTTTTTTTTAATAAAAAAAGTAGGTATTTTATATGTATATAGTTATATAATATTTGTTCTTAAGAAATCAAATTACCCCCCCAACCTAAACGTGTTCTCTCTCTCTCTTTTGGACAATTTCCAGCAAAAAGTTTGACATAGGTCCCAACTTCTAATTTTTGTTTTTTGTTTTTTCTCCCCCTCCCAGCAAGCAATTCTCTTTGGCTATCTCAAGGCCCCAATTTTTTTTTTTTATTTTATTTTTTTTTTTTTTTCAGCAACCATTGTTGAGCATTAGTGTGTGCATTTTGTGCAGTTGGGATCATCCTCAAAAAAAAAAAGAAAAACCCTTATTAAAAAAAAAGGCCTCAATTTGAGATTTGCTCGAGGCCCCCAAAATAGTTGGGCGGCTTGGCCTGAAGCATTCTGGTGGAGCTAAAAAGGTGGTATTGTTGAGTCCTAAAAAGGGTGCGACATTGCCTGCCTTACAAACTTATATTTTGTTTGGTTACCAACAATATGAAAAATAATTTAAAATAATGTTCGATTAATTAGAAGAAATCAAAGAACAACTGAAGGTTTTAGGTCTTATATTAATGCTTGAATGTTGACGCCGATGCTGAACCAGTAGTCAATGGCTCACCATGGTTGAGATCCAACACACCGAAACCTTAAACATTATAAGGTTTACGGTTTTAGGTCTTATATTAATGCTTGGTGGAGAATAACCAAAGAATCAGCCGGTAATGGCCCACCAGAGTGGGTTGAAGAAGAATTTCTCTAAACCGGGTTGTAGGAAAATTATGTCCTTATTTTGGAGTTTAGTAGAAAGAAATGAAATAACTACTAGGAATACTCATTTCATTCCGTTCCTTCTTAAGTACTAATCTAAAAAAATGAGAGAAACACTCATTCCTCAAATAAAATGGAGTTGAAATACAAATTTTATCCCCAATAAAAAAAATAATAATTTAAAGGTGAATGACATACTAATAAAATTATATATTTATTTATTTTCTATTGTTTCTTTTATAAACCCCCCAACATCCCTCACCGACACGGTCGCATGCAGTAGCGACTCGATGGCGTATGGAAGACTCTAACGACCAAGTAAGTCAATAAGAATTACTAATGGAAAATCTATCCGCCTTGAAATCCGCGTATAAGCCTCTATATATACCACGTTAAGTTCATCGGATTAGCACCACAATACCACGCCCAAGTTCATCATACTTGTTAGTTTTTACCACCAAAGCAACACAATCATACAATGATGAAAACCCTGGCAATCTACGGCCTTATCTTGGCCTTCTTTTTCCTATCTGGTATGCCCAAGCCCAAGTATCTACTTCTCATATACATTAGCACATTGCTTTTGTCAGAAAGCCTTTTTTGTTTTTTATTTTTTATTTAAAGTGCTAAATATATTTACACCCAAAAACAATTTCAAAATTTTAGGTGGCCACAATTCATTTTCTTGAAAACTGATCACCAATCATTATAGGAAAATAATTTTCTCTATTTAAAATGGGTTCATCTCATGGTTCAAATTAGATTTTACAAATCTAAAAATGTAAAGTCTATCATGTTATTTAAAATTCTAAATGATATATGAAAGTATTTTCACAGTTAGATTTATGAGATAAAGTCTTAATCCTAAAATGGATAGGATCATGTTCGATTATGATATCAGCCACACAATAAAGTCATGCACCCCACAAATTCTGAAAGCTTTCACTATTATATTAGTTTATTTTTCACATGAAAACACATTTTAGATCTTATGCACAAAACATTCTTTCTCTTTTCTTGTCTCCCTAACACTCCTTAGAGGATGGACTATGGACCTCTAATGAACAGGTCACATCAAGGGCTAGTATATTAATTTTCATGCACATTATATTCCTTTCATGAATCTTATTTATTTATTTATTGTTGATAGAGTATAAACAATATAGCGGTTCCAAGTTTCAAGTTTCAACTCGTTGAATTATAGCAATCATCATGATAGGTGTTATCTACTTATTTTTGCTGCATACAGGTTACAAGATAGGTTTTTGTTTTTTATGTTCGAAATGGTGACAAAGAGTTTGGTTTATATCTATGTTGCATGCAGGTACTCACTCTGCTACAATAACTTTCACAAACAACTGTCCATATACCGTTTGGCCAGGAAGTCTAACTGCGGATCAGAAACCTCAATTATCAAATACTGGATTTGAGTTAACATCCAAAGCGTCTTTATCATTAGATGTTGCAGCTCCATGGAAAGGCCGATTCTGGGCCCGAACCCTATGCTCCACCGACAGCTCAGGAAAGTTCTCTTGCGCTACTGCTGAATGTAGCACCGGTCAAGTTGCATGCAATGGTAATGGTGCAGTCCCACCAGCTTCTTTAGTAGAAATCAACATAGCAGCTGATGGTGGAAAGGACTTTTACGATGTTAGTCTTGTAGATGGGTTCAACTTGCCTGTTTCAGTAGCCACACAAGGCGGAACTGGTGATTGCCAGACCTCAACCTGTCCTGCCAACGTGAACGCGGTTTGCCCAGCAGAGTTGCAAGTGAAAGGGTCAGATGGGAGCGTGATTGCTTGCAAGAGCGCATGTGTTGCCTTCAATGAGCCACAATATT
Source organism: Fagus sylvatica (assembly GCA_907173295.1). NCBI lineage: Eukaryota > Viridiplantae > Streptophyta > Magnoliopsida > Fagales > Fagaceae > Fagus > Fagus sylvatica. The sequence goes on from OU015762.1 coordinate 45,997,384, forward strand.
GTTGCACTGGCGCTTATAACACCCCAGAAACATGTCCACCCACAAACTATTCTAAGATCTTTGAGGACTAGTGTCCTTAAGCTTATAGCTATGCTTATGATGATAAAAACAACATGTTTACCTACTCTGGTGGACCTAACTACACTATCACTTTCTATCCATGAATTACCAACGAAAAGGAATTATGTGTTCCCTTCTCTCTAGAATAATAAGAAAACAATAAATTTCATGAATTGATTAAGGCACATGTATGTATGTGTCAATGAAATAAATCTTTGAATGATTTATAGCAAATAAATAATGCAAAAATTTTCTTATCCTCTTTTAGAAGTATGTGGTTGTGCGTATGAGTTATGAGTCATGACAAGGAAGTTTCTTTGTGGTACTCTATCACTTGTTAATCATGTTGTATCGAGACATTGAGAGTCTTGAGGCTCAATTGGTTGGTACCTCTTGGGGTTCTATAAATGAGATATCTATAGTTCAAGTCCCCTCTCTCCCAAATATTGAATCATTTAAAGAGAAAAAGAAAAAAGTTTGAATCTTTAACAACCAGCATCCTTACCCGGTGATTATCCTAACCTTTTTTCCTATCTCTAGCTATGTGGCCCAACCACACATGGGAAGCTCATTGGAGAATTTGGAGAAACTTGGTTTGGAGGGCAAATTAAAGAAAGATTTCATTCATGCAGTTTTGTGCTCATGAATTTTTTTTTTAATTGGGCATACAACACTTGCAAGAACCCACTACAAGAAATTTGGTCTTTAGCGACAATACAAACTCGTCGCTGATACTCTAAAAGTTGTCTCTAACTATCATTAGCGATGACAAAGTCGTTGCTAATCGTCATTGCTATTGCTCCGTCACTATTAGAAATTCAGCAACGACATTTTGTCGTTGCTATTATAATACCATCAATGATGACATTTTCGTCGCTAATAGTAACAATCGTCGTTGCAAATAACTTAAGATTATTAATAAATAAATCGTCGCTAATATGACACTATTTGCGATGACAAATATGTCGTTGCTGATTGTAGTATAACAGCGACGACACATTGTTGTTGCTAATATGTAAATATCAGCGATGACACAATGTCGTC
>OU015762.1:45998587-46017712 GCA_907173295.1 Fagus sylvatica
AAATCAAAGGTCTACAGTCCAACTAGATACTAAATGACTATCTTTCTAATAAGAACGAAGTCGTATTTATCCAGTATGACTTTTCTGGTATTTTATTCTCGAAGAAAGTGGAGTGCTCACCAATAAGAACACTTGCAAATGCAATGGCATAAATGCAATTAACAATCGGCCTTGAATTTCCTACTACTTGTATCTATTGAGTATGACATTTTTGGTATTTTATTCCACAAAAGATAGAGCAGTGCTTACGAACAAGAACACTTGCAAATGCAATGACATAACTAAATGCATTTTCTTCTCAAAACAAAACAAAAAAACTAAATGCATTTAACCAATGGCCTTGAATTTTCTACAACTTAGGGAATTTCATGAACCAAGAACTTTTGGAAAGTTGAAAGGTCTACAATTCAACCATATACTATGTGATTATCTTTCTAATAAGAACAAAGTTGTATCTATTGAGTATGACATTTTTGGTATTTTATTCCACCTTACAACAAGAACACTTGCAAATGCAATGACATAACTAAAGTGCATTTAACCAATCGGCCTTGAATTTCCTAACTTAGGGAATTCCATGAACAAGAACTTGAAAGGTCTACAATTCAACCATATACTATGTGCAATGACATAACTAAATGCATTTTCTTCTCAAAACAAAACAAAAAAACTAAATGCATTTAACCAATGGCCTTGAATTTCCTACTACTTAGGGAATTCCATGAACCAAGAACTTTTGGAAAGTTGAAAGGTCTACAATTCAACCATATACTATGTGATTATCTTTCTAATAAGAATAAAGTTGTATGTATTGAGTATGACATTTTTGGTATTTTATTCCACAAAAGATAGAGCAGTGCTTACGAACAAGAACACTTGCAAATGCAATGACATAACTAAATGCATTTTCTTCTCAAAACAAAACAAAAAAACTAAATGCATTTAACCAATGCCTTGAATTTCCTAATACTTAGGGAATTCCATGAACCAAGAACTTTTGGAAAGTTGAAAGGTCTACAATTCAACCATATACTATGTGATTATCTTTCTAATAAGAACAAAGTTGTATCTATTGAGTATAACATTTTTGGTATTTTATTCCACAAAAGATAGAGCAGTGCTTACGAACAAGAACATTTGCAAATGCAATGACATAACTAAATGCATTTTCTTCTCAAAACAAAACAAAAAAACTAAATGCATTTAACCAATGGCCTTGAATTTCCTACTACTTAGGGTCTACAATTCAACCATATACTATATGATTATCTTTCTAATAAGAACAAAGTTGTATCCATTGAGTATGACATTTTTGGTATTTTATCCCACAAAAGATAGAGTAGTGCTTACGAATAATAACACTTGCAAATGCAATGACAAAACTAAATGCATTTTATTCTCAAAACAAAACAAAAAACCTAAATGCATTTAACCAATTGGCCTTGAATTTCCTACTACTTAGGGAATTCCATGAACCAAGAACTTTTGGAAAGTTGAAAGGTCTACAATTCAACCATATACTATGTGATTATCTTTCTAATAAGAATAAAGTTGTATGTATTGAGTATGACATTTTTGGTATTTTATTCCACAGAAGATAGAGCAGTGCTTACGAACAAGAACACATGCAAATGCAATGACATAACTAAATGCATTTTCTTCTCAAAACAAAACAAAAAACCTAAATATTTTATTCCGCAAAAGAACTTTTGGAAAGTTGAAAGGTCTACAATTCAACCATATACTATATGATTATCTTTCTAATAAGAACAAAGTTGTATATATTGAGTATAACATTTTTGGTATTTTATTCCACAAAAGATAGAGCAGTGCTTACGAACAAGAATACTTGCAAATGCAATGACATAACTAAATGCATTTTCTTCTCAAAACAAAACAAAACAAAAAAACTAAATGCATTTAACCAATGACCTTGAATTTCCTACTACTTAGGGAATTCCATGAACCAAGAACTTTTGGAAACTTGAAAGGTCTACAATTCAACCATATACTATGTGATTATCTTTCTAATAAGAATAAAGTTGTATGTATTGAGTATGACATTTTTGGTATTTTATTCCACAGAAGATAGAGCAATGCTTACGAACAAGAACACTTGCAAATGCAATGACATAACTAAATGCATTTTCTTCTCAAAACAAAACAAAAAACCTAAATGCATTTAACCAATGGCCTTGAATTTCCTACTACTTAGGGAATTCTGCGAACCAAGAACTTTTGGAAAGTTGAAAGGTCTACAATTCAACCATATACTATATGATTATCTTTCTAATAAGAACAAAGTTGTATCTATTGAGTATAACATTTTTGGTATTTTATTCCACAAAAGATAGAGCAGTGCTTACGAACAAGAAAACTTGCAAATGCAATGACATAACTAAATGCATTTTCTTCTCAAAACAAAACAAAAAAACTAAATGCATTTAACCAATGACCTTGAATTTCCTACTACTTAGGGAATTCCATGAACCAAGAACTTTTGGAAAGTTGAAAGGTCTACAACTCAACCATATACTATATGATTATCTTTCTAATAAGAACAAAGTTGTATCTATTGAGTATAACATTTTTGGTATTTTATTCCACAAAAGATAGAGTAGTGCTTACGAACAAGAACACTTGCGAATGCAATGACATAACTAAATGCATTTTCTTCTCAAAACAAAACATAAAAACTAAATGCATTTAACCAATGACCTTGAATTTCCTACTACTTAGGGAATTCCATGAACCAAGAACTTTTGGAAAGTTGAAAGGTCTACAATTCAACCATATACTATATGATTATCTTTCTAATAAGAACAAAGTTGTATCCATTGAGTATGACATTTTTGGTATTTTATCCCACAAAAGATAGAGTAGTGCTTACGAACAATAACACTTGCAAATGCAATGACATAGCTAAATGCATTTTCTTGTCAAAAAAAAAAAAAAAAAACTAAATGCATTTAACCAACAACTCATGGAATGTTCAAAGGTCTATAGTTCAACTAGATTAAGTCAATGACTATCTTTCTACTTCTAATAGAATTCCAGAATTCTAAGTAGTAGAAATTCAAGGCCAATGATTAATTGCATTAATGCCATTGAATTTGCTAGTGTTCTTGTACATGAGCACTCCACTATCTTGTGGGGAATTATAAAATACCACAAAAGTCATACTCAACTCATGGAAAGTTCCAAGGTTTACAATTCAATTAGATTAAGATAGTAAATGATTACTTTCTAATCAAATTGAAGTTAAATATATTCAGTACGACTTTTTTGGGTATATATGTTATTCCTGAATATAGAGGAGTCACCAACAAGAACACTAAAATCATATTTGTTATTATTATTTTTGCCACATTTTTGCGACAACACACAATGTCATCACAAATAAATAACAATTAACGACGACTATTGTCGTCGCTGATATAAAAACTTAATTTGCAATGCCAATATTGTCGCTAAAAAGTAATTAGTCGTTGCAAATAGATCTTCCATTTTAACATCTATCGTATTAACGACGACCTATAGCGATGACTTAAAAATTCGTTGCTATTGTTAATTTGTTTTGAAAATTAGCGATGACAATAATTTGTCGTCGCTAATGTTTACTTATTAGCAACGATTTTAAGGTCGTTGATGAAATTTTGGTTGCTAAAGGCTAAATTTCTTGTAGTGACCATTAGCCCATGAATGAAGCACTTTGTGCTCATCCAATTGATAGTTAGTATTGAATTAATTCTTCGTTTGAGCTCAGTACGTAGTTCATGGGGCTCCATGTGTAGTACTATACTACCAAATTGGGTTGGCCTGCTCATGGTCATGGCGTCAATTAATTTTTGTTGTATCACAAATCTCATAGGCCATACGCTTCTATCATCCTTACAGTTATTATGTCCACACTTCAGACTCCCCTGTAACGTTTACAGATGACTCGCCATTAGAGCAAGATTATTTCATAATGGGTAGTTAAATTGTGCTTGTCTATAAAAAAAACAAGGACAATACAAGACTCTTCTAGAGAAACCGAGAGCTTCTCTTTCCAGAAGAAAACAGAGTGCAAAACATCTCTCCTTGCCGGGGCGCACGATTGGCGTTGTTCGCTATCGTGCGCCCATACCCCTCTATGGGTTCCTTCCGCCCCTTTAGTGGGCCTTTTGCTGCCCTACATGGGTCCTTTTGCTGCCCTTTGTGGGCTATTTTCTGGCAGTTCCCGTGGCTGGTTTACCGACTATGTGAATCGTCTCCTTTCCCTTCTCTGTTTTTTTGTTTGTGCTTGTGCTGATGTTTCAGGTGGTTTGTCTCCGGATCTGTATGGGTTCGTTCTTGTATACGCTGAGATCTTCAGCAGCTGAGGATGTTTGGTAGGCAGTGGCCTTGGGAGTTCTTCCCATCTCGAGCTGTTCTTGACTATCCCCCTAGCGATTTGGGGGTAGATCTATCAAAAAAACTCCTTTTGAGGAGCCCCTTCGGAATCGCATGGCTTCCATTGCCATGGTCAATCCGTTCCATCCTACCTACTGTTTGCTCGTGCTAGACATCTTCTGATGTTGTGGTTCTCGCTATTTACAAGATGGTCTACAAGATCTTGCTTGTGTTGCTGTTGCTTTGTTTGTTGTTTTGTGTTGTGTTTGTTTTGTGTTTGTGGTTGTATCCTGGGCACCATTGTTGGTGTTTTCTATGTTATTCTGTGTTAATTTCTCTTATTTGTATCTTTAGCCTTTTGGGCTTTGAATAAAATTTTTTTATATAAAAAAAAAAAAAAGATTATTTCATAGTGTATTGACCATACACGCGTCTACGTGCAAGTCACCTAAAGTTTATTGCAGTAGAATTTATTTTAGAAAATTGAATTCACACTTTTTTTATTTAAAAAGGTAAACATTTTTAAGAAACTGTTTTTTTGCCTGTGTTTGGTTGTAACCTTGAAAATGAGTCATAAAACATTGCTTTTGTTATTTGGCAACTCACATGAAAAATCATTAATTATTCTTGTAATTCAAATAATTATGTAAATAAACTTTTATTCACGAAAAACAGACCCTAAATGTATAAAATTAAAAAAAAAAAAATTGGACCGTTGGGAGCCTCAAATAGGAAAACATATCCTAAATTCAAAATCCACACACAAAATAGGTAAGGAAAGCACGATTGATATGAGCAAAAAATGAAAAAAAAAAATGACATTTTTTCCACAAAAATGTAGAAGGAAAAAGAAGTTATGTATATTAGTATATGCTCCTTGTCTACCTTCTCTATCCACAAACAAGAGTTTCTTATTTATTTATTATTATTTTTTTCACGGTCGGTTTAGAAGGTGGGAAACGAATGAAATAAAAAGGATCTTTAAGGATATTATATCTATTTACTGGTTTTGGAGTTTAGTAGAAACAAATGAAATAACTATGAAGGACCTAAGCACTCCTTCAAAAAATTAGAGAAACATTCATTCTTTTAATGAAATGAAGGTTCAATACTAATTTTATCTCTTTTTAAAAAAGACAAATAAAAAATGAAGGGTATATTTGTAAAATTATATATTTCTCTTATTTTTCATTTTTTCTATAATAGATTTCCACTTAAAAGAATACACCATGATCCATTTAATTTAATTTAATTTCATTATAAAGTTTAAGAGTATATGCCCCAAACCACAACATTAGAACTTGTTAATCTTGAGTCTAGACACTTAATTTATTTTCAAGTCTTGGATCTCGACTATTTTGATGGTTCAATTTCTGTTTGAATTATGACAAGATCTTTTTGGTGTAAGAAAGAAAAGGAATCTAACAGATACTAGGATTAGATGTCCTAATGCTATAGATAAATTTCTGAAAAAAAAAAAAAAAAAAATCGATTATGTCGCAAGATTCATTTCTTATCTAAGAAACTCGTGTTAGTGATCATTCTTCCAAACAAAATCGTACTGACTTGAAAAATCTTCTCGTGGATCCTGGATTACGAAAAAATATATCAGAGTATCATCATAATGATCAAGATGAAATTAGAAAAGCATATATGCAAAAAGGTTCTTGTCAACCTTTTAACCACAAATTCTCACAAAGTATCATTAGTGGAGAGTTGCTTCGATTTAATCATGCATGACCCCATTACTGAATGAATTTTGTGGTTACGCCACTAAGCCAAAGTACTACATACAAAAATAAAGATATATTAATAGGTTCCAAGTTACAATTTCTAGCTATCCTGACCTTTCAACTTGGTTCGCTAACTCTTCTTGCAAAAAAATCTAGGCGCTGCTTCCTAATTTTTTTTCTGTAGAAAAGCAAACCATGTTGTTGTAAGTGCTTCACAAGGGTTGAAAAAGTTGAAGTCTACAATACCCAAAAAATAAAACAGAAATTAAGTGGCGAAAGATGGAAAATGGGTTTTTCTTAAAAAAAAAATAAAAAATAATTGGAGGTTCTTTTTGGCATCTGCAGTTGTATGGCTTTTAATTTCTATTAGAAAATTACATTTTTTCTCCTAAAAAGTATATCTTTTTGGGAGAAATTTAATTGCTTTTATATTTTGTAAAAAGTGAGAGCATAACTTGTTAATTTTTAAAATATGAAGGACATAGTGTCATTTTGCAAAAACCGAGGAAGGTTACTTTACATAATATGCATAAAAAAAAAAAAAAAAAAAAAACTGAGGTGTGCCTCTAGATGAATGTCCTCATTGGCTCAATTTAAGCTTTTCCTATAAATGAGCCGTTAGGACCATTAGAGAAAACAAAAAAATAATAATAGTAGCGGCTAGAGGAAAGGGAGGTAAATTGAGTAGAAATGAGGAGGCTCTCTAGTTACTGGGCTAGGCTGATAACTAATTGAAAATTTCATAGAGAGTCTAATTAGAAGCTCTGGGATTAAGATGCACTGATACTTCATTTTAACCCACATATCCATATCTGATACTTATACCCAAAGACGGAACCAGGATTTGAACTTGACAGGGAGCAAAACATAAACCAAAAAAAAAAGTTTTTAAAATCTAAAAAAACAACTTCACTCACACTCAACATAACAAATTAGTCAATAACAAACACAAAAACGCAACACAACCCACCCATTGTAACAAAAAAATTATTTTTTGTTTATTTGTTTGGGGACACTCGATTATGTGATGAGCCAAATTAGCAAAAAAAAGAAAAAAGAAAAGAAGAGGATTTTATGGGTTCATTTGTAATTTTTCTTGGATGATGAGCACCAAGTACATGTATTTTGAATCTAAATTTTAAATTTCTATACATAGATATATATACTAATTATTATTATTTAATTCTTTTTTTTTAAATGATAGGGACCATGGCCCCTACCAAGACCTTATTGGTTCCATCTCTACTCGTATCCGTATCGTATTCGATACCCAATTTCTGTATTAGCCAACATAAAATTTTCATAAACGTTGTATTCCCGTATCCTACTCGATACTATATTCGTATCTGTATCCGGGCATCCTTGTTGCGGTGGGGAAAGAAAACATTTGAAGGAGAGTCTAAGAGGCCAGAGGGAGAGGGCGGGGTTGGGGGGAGGGGGGGTTCTCAAAAATCTCAATTCCATCGTTGCTGCCGCGTGATCACCACCGCCAAACTCGTACTAAAGCTTGAGATTGTTTGTTGCATGAGAATTTAAGCTTAATTTTGGATGTTAGTAGGGATTACGATCTGGTTTGGTTCTGTCTCTTATTTTTAGTCGACACGAAAGGTGATGGGTTTAAACGTGTGCAGCTCTCCATGAATCACTCCAACGCCTTAAGTTAAAACCATGTATAAGGGTCCATCCCGAATCAGAGAAATTAGAGTTGGCCATACAAATTAGAGTTAGAGTATGCATTGGTTTGTCTTCAATTTCTTTAGTGAAAAATCTATGGACACAACGTTTTAGTCATGGTGAACTAGATTGGTCATTTCGTCTCCCACATGAACTGCCTTGAAATCCGCGTATGTGGGTCTCACTTGCTTGTGAGAGAGAAGTCATATACATCCAAAACACAAGATAGCATTTGGTATACTCTGTTTAATTGTCAATATGGAAGACTCTTAACAACAAGCACATCAATAAGATTGAGAATATTCTACATAGAAAATCCAAGCTCAATCTCCCACATGGACCGCCTTGAAATCCGCATAAAAGCCTCTATATATACCACGCCCAGTTCACCATATTAGCACCACAATACCACATTGATACTTGTTAGTTATTACTTATTACCACCAAGAGCCAAAGCAAGAGAATCATACAATGATGAAAACCCTGGCACTCTATGGCCTTACCTTGGCCTTCTTTTTCCTATCTGGTATTGCCCCATCCAATATACATTACCACATCGCTTTTGTCAGCAAGCCTCTTTTTTTTTTTTTTTTTTTTTTTTTCTTAGTGCTAAATTTTAGATTGCGATGATTCCTTTTCTTGAAAATTGATCATCAGAAAAATGATCATCCCTATGTGCAATGGATTTTGGTTTAGATTAAGTTTTATAAATTTAAAAGTGTATATACTATCACATTATTTTAAAATTTAAAATGACGTGGTGACATCTCCACAATTTGTTGTCTCCCCACTAGTCTTTAGAGGTATGGACTATGGATCTCTAATGAACATGCATGTCACATGGAGGGCTAGTATTAGTATTAGATTTTATGCACATTCCTTTCATCGATGATTCTTATTTATTTATTTATTTATTTTTGATAGAGTAAAAACAAGAAAGTGGTCCCGAATTTCAACCCGTTGAATTATAACCATCATTGTGATAAGTGTATCTACATTTTACAAGTAAAAATATTAAATGTCCTACTTATTTTTGCTCCTTACTAGTTACAAGATATGGTTTTGTTTTTCATGTTCATAATGGTGACAAGGAGTTTGTTTTATATATATATGTTGCATGCAGGTACTCACTCTGCTACAATAACTTTCACAAACAACTGTCCAAATACCGTCTGGCCAGGAAGTCTAACTGCGGATCAAAAACCTCAATTATCAAATACTGGATTTGAGTTAGCATCCAAAGCATCCTTATCATTAGATGTCCCAACTCCATGGAAAGGCCGATTCTGGGCCCGAACCCAATGCTCCACCGACAGCTCAGGAAAGTTCTCTTGTGCTACTGCTGAATGTAGCACCGGTCAAGTTGCATGCAATGGTAATGGTGCAGTCCCACCAGCTTCTTTAGTAGAAATCAACATAGCAGCTAATGGTGGAATGGACTTTTACGATGTTAGTCTTGTAGATGGGTTCAACTTGCCTGTTTCAGTAGCCACACAAGGCGGATCTGGTGATTGCCAGACCTCAACTTGTCCTGCCAACGTGAACGCGGTTTGCCCAGCAGAGTTGCAAGTGAAAGGGTCAGATGGGAGCGTGATTGCTTGCAAGAAGTGCATGTACTGCCTTCAATGAGCCACAATATTGTTGCACTGGCGCTTTTAACACCCCACAAACATGTCCACCCACAAAATATTCTAAGATCTTTGAGGACCAGTGTCCTCAAGCTTATAGCTATGCTTATGATGATCAGAACAGCACGTTTACCTGCTCTGGTGGACCTAACTACACTATCACTTTCTGTCCATGAATTATGAATGAAAAGGAATTATGCATTCCCTTCTCTCTAAAAAAATAAGAAACTAATAAGTTTCATGTACTTATTAAGGCACATGTATGTATGTGTCAATGAAATAAATCTTTGAATGATTCATACCAAATAAATCATGCACAAATTTTCTTATCCTTTTTTTTAAGTAGTGTGGTTGTGCGAATGAGTTATGACTCATGACAAGGAAGTTTCTTTGTGGTACTCTATCACTTGTCAATCATGTTGTATCGAGACATTGAGAGTCTTGAGGCTCAATTGGTTGGTACCTCTTGGGGTTCTATAAATGAGATATCTATGGTTCAAGTCCACTCTTTTCCAAATATCGAACCATTCAAAAAAAAGAAAAGAAAAGGTCTGAATCTTTAACAACCAGCATCCTTACCGGGCGATTATCCTAACCTTTTTTCCTATCTCTAGCTACGTGGCCCAAGCACACATGGGAAGCTCATTGGAGAATTTGGAGAAACTTGGTTTGGAGGGCAAAAGAAAGATTTCATTCATGCAGTTTTGTGCTCATGGAAATTTTTTTAATTGGGGGCATACAGAAATTGCAAGAACCATTAGCCCATGGATGAAGCACTTTGTGCTCATCCAATTGATAGTTAGTATTGATTTAATTCTTCGTTTGAGCTCAGTACGTAGTTCATGGGGCTCCATGTGTAGTACTATACTACCAAATTGTGTTGGCCTTCTCATGGTCATTGCGTCAATTACTTTTGTTGTATCACAATCCCATAGGCCATATGCTTCTATCATCCTTACAGTTATTATGTCCACACTTCAGACTCCCCTGTAACGTTTACCGATGACTCGCCCTTAGAGCAAGATTATTTCATGGTGTATTGACCACGCGCAAGTCACCTAAAGTTTATTGCAGTAGAATTTATTTTAGAAAATTGAATTCACACTCTTTTTATTTAAAAAAGGTAAACTTTTTTTAGAAACTGTTTTTTTCCCTGTATTTGGTTGTAACCTTGAAAATGAGTCATAAAGCATTGTTTTTTTTATTTTTATTTTTTTATTTGGAATCTCACATGAAAATCATTAATTATTCTTGTAATTAAAATAATTGTGTACATAAACTTTTATTCACGAAAAACAGATCCTAAATGTATAAAATAAAAAAATAAAAAAATTTGGACCATTGGGAGCCTCAAATATGAAAACATATCCTAAATTCAAAATCCACACACACAAAATAGGTGGGAAAGCACGATTTATATGAGCAAAAAATGACATTTTTTCCACTAAAATGTAAAAGGAAAAAGAAGTTATGTATATGCTCCTTGTCTACCTTCTCTATCCACAAACAAGAGTTTTTTTTTTTTTTTTTTTTTTTTTTTTTTTTTTTTTTTTTTTTTTTTTTTTTTTTTTTTTTTTTTTTTTAACGGTCGGTTTAGAAGGTGGGAAACGAATGAAATAAAAAAGGATCTTTAAGGATATTATATCTATTTACTGGTTTTGGAGTTTAGTAGAAACAAATGAAATAACTATGAGGGGCCTAAGCAGTCCTTAAAAAAAATTAGAGAAACATTCATTCCTTTAATGAAATGAAGGTTCAATACTAATTTTATCTCTTTTTAAAAAAGACAAGTAAAAAGTGAAGGATATATTTTTTTCTATAACTTTAATGAAATGAAGGTTCAATACTAATTTTATCTCTTTTTAAAAAAGACAAGTAAAAAGTGAAGGATATATTTTTTTCTATAATAGATTTCCACTTAAAAGAATACACCATGATCCATTTAATTTAATTTCATTCAATTCTATTCTTTTATAAACTCTACAGTGTAATATGTTTAAGAGTATGTACCACAAACCACAACATTAGAACATGGTACTCAACTTACTCTAGAGTCTAGACACTTAATTTATTTTCAAGTCTTGGATCTCGACTATTTTGATGGTTCAATTTCTGTTTGAATTATGACAAGATCTTTTTGGTGTAAAAAAGAAAAGGAATCTAATAGATACTAGGATTAGATGCCCCAATGCAATGGATAAATTTCTGAAAAAAAAAAAATCAATTATGTTGCAAGATTCTTTTTTTATCCAAGAAACTTGTGTCAGTGATCATTCTCCTAAACAAAATCTTACTGACTTGAAAAATCTTCCCGTGGATCCAGGATTACAAAAAAAAAAATATATATATCGGAGTATCATCATAATGATCAAGATGAAATTAGAAGAGCATATATGCAAAAATGTTCTTGTCAACCTCTTAATCACAAATTCTCACAAAGTATCATTAGTGGAGAGTTGCGTCGATTTAATCATGCATAACCCCACTACTGAATGAATTTTGTGGTTATGCCTAAGCCAAAGTACAAAATACGAAAATAAAGATATATTAATAGGTTCCAAGTTACAATTTCTGCCTATCTTGACCTTTCAACTTGGTTCGCTAACTCTTCTTGCAAAAAAGTCTAGGCGCTGCTTCCTAATTTTTTTTTCCATAGAAAAGTAAAACCTTAATTGTTGTTGTAAGTGCTTCACAAGGGTTGAAAAAGTTGAAGTCTACAATACCTAGAAAATAAAACAGAAATTAAGTGGCGAAAGATGGGAAATGGGTTTTTCTTTAAAAAAAAAAAAAAAATTATTGGAGGTTCTTTTCGGCATCTGTAGTTGAATTGTTTTTAATTTCTATTAGAAAATTACATTTTTCTCCTAAAAAGTATATATTTTTTTTTTGGTGTAATTTAATTGCTTTTAATTCTTGCATAAAAGTATATTTTGTAAAAAGTGAGAGTGCAACTTGTTATTTTTTAAAATATGAAGGACATACTGTCATTTTGCTAAAAACGAGGAAGGTTACTTTACATAATTTGCATAAAAAAAAAAAAAAAACTGAGGCGTGCACTCTACATGAATGTACCTCACCTACTCAATTTAAGCTTTTCCTGCAAATGAGCCGTTAGGACCATCAAAGAAAAAGAAAAAAAATAACGACTAGAGGAAAGGGCGGTAAATTGAGTAGAAATGTGGAGGCTCTCTAGTTACTGGATTGGGTTGATGACTAATTGAAAAATTCATAGAGAGTCTCAGAGGCTCTGGGATTAAGATGCACTAATACTCCATTTTGACCTATATACATGTATTCGATACTTGTACCCTTAACCTACATACCCGTATTCGATACTTGTACCTAGAGACAGAACCAAGATTTAAACTTGATAGGGACCAAAGCATAGACCAAAAAAAAGTTTCTAAAAATCTAAACTATCCCAACTCCTACAATCACAAACTCACAAAAACAACTTCACTCACACTCAACATAACAAATTAGTCAATAACAAGCACAAAAACACAACAAAACCCACCCATTGTAACAAAAAAACTATTTTTTGTTTATTTGTTTGGGGACACTCGATTATGTGATGGGCCAAATTAGCAATAATAAAATAAAATAAAATTTATGGGTTCATTTGTAATTTTTCTTGGATGATGGGCACCAAGTATATGTATTTTGAATCTAAATTTTAAATTTCTATACATAGATATATACTAATTTTTATTATTTAATAATTTTTTTTTTTTTAAATGATAGGGGCCATGGCCCCTACTAAGACCTTATTAGTTCTGTCTCTACTCATACCTGTACCGTATAAAAAAAAATGGTAGCAGATGAAGAGAGAGTAACAGATCGAGAGAGAAAATGAGCAGACCGAGTGAGGGAGGAGACAAAGAGTGAGAGAGAGATCTATTATTCTATTGGAAAACAAAATTAAAACCATAAAAATGTGATTTGTTCATCATCGACCCCTTATTTGAAAACAAACAAAGTTGGAATGATACTCAAATACACCAACAAAATCCAAAAGATCAAATGCCAACAAAAATCTATTATTCAAAGTTCAATTTCTGTACTCTTCGTACCCATATGACCCTTTAGCTCAAAAAACCCAAATTAGAAACCCAGTTCCTAACATTCTTGTTTGCTCCCCTCTTCTTTTCTCTCCTACTTAGTTCTAGTTGCTTTATCGCGGTTTCCAACAGTTGTTTTCCATGCCACTTTGAAAATCCTGAAAACATATTTCTTTTTTAGTAGTATTTGGTTCCAACTTTTATGGGATGGATAAATGGCTTTCTTAGTTTTGGGTTACTGTCCAGAAAATCAAGGCAGAGTTAAACAAAAGTTGCTTGTTGTGTTGTGTTTGGACTTTAGAATCTGCTGAGTTGAGTGTGAGGATAGAGCTTGGCCATGGCTGAGCTGTGAGGAAGAGAGAGAATTAAATATCTGGTTTTATTCATGCCTTTGTTGTTATATTTCTTACAAAAGTCTTAAAAACAATTAGAAGAAGTGATTTGATTCTCAAATCTTTATTTATTTATGTTCAATTGTGTTTTTTTTTATGGCAACACTAAGGTGGGTTACAAAAATTTAACAGAGTGAATCACAGGTGGGTAAAAAAAAAAAAATGTTAGTTTTCAAACCAAAAGTAGGCAACTTGTATTTGACCTAAACCACAAGTGGGTAAAATATATTTTCCCCTTTACAAAAATTAGAAAAAGTTCTTTTAAAAGGAGGAAAGACCCACTTTGTAGACTTGTGAAAGGGACAGTGACGTGTGCGAGCAATAATTTTCAGCTTTTCATCCCTTGAAACTAAATATAAGTGTATATTAAGAAAAGAATAGACTATCCTATGACATGGAGTGTATAACAACAAAAATAGTTAGAGAATTTCGTCTTGTGTCTTTTGTATTCTCTACCATTTCATTATGTACAATGTGATTTTTGTTGTTGTGGAATGCATCATAAGTTTTTCTTTTCAAATCACCTTAGGGTCAGTAAAAGTGAAAATAAAAACTTAAAAACCTTAGGATTAATAAAAGTGAAAATAAGAACTAAAAAATCTCATTAAACCAAACTTAAAAACCTTAGGATTAATAAAAGTGAAAATAAGAACTAAAAAATCTCATTAAACCCGTGTATTGCACGGGGTTAGCAATTGGTACACACTAGGGGACAAGGGGAGATAAGCACAAACCAAGGGTGCATAACCTCACTTTAGTTTGTTGTTAAGATTGATCCCAATAAAAAAAAAATCCATCATGTTTGCACCTATATTAGGGGTTTAGGAATTAAGAAAGAAGGGCATTCTTAATCGGTGCATTGTGCTAATAATTAAGAAATTAGGGCATAAAACCAAATCAGAGTTTGGGAACTTGATTCTAACAAGATCTAGCTTAATTACCACTAGATATGTGTTATTTGGGGATCAGGCTTCTGAAACGGTTTGGAATCTCTCTCTCTCCCTGCTTAGTTATCACACATTCCCATCTTCTTTACCTTCTCCTAGAAGCCACTCATCATGATTTCCTAATCATGATGGTAATGCCACTGACACCCCAAACCCCCTCGTGGCTTCATATTGCCTTTGGATTAAGACCAAAATGGATGTTGTGATAGCCCATAAGGTGGCATTTGGTTTGGGGAATCCATGTACCTCTCAATATCTAGATTCCTAGAATGTAATGCATGGGAATCTAGATGCCTAGGAATGTAACTATGCCCATGGTTAGTTTATTCCTGTGAATCTTATAGAAAGTGTTTATTGTTCCCAAAATATTCTTAGATTTATAAACAAAATTTCAAGCATAGTTATTAAACTCGAACCAGACCAGTAACCCAGTGAACCAGTATCTAAGTCGGTCCAAGTATTTAATTGGACCACTTATGCAATTGAACCGGTAAAACCCAATAAAACCGAATGAGTTTTGTGTAAACCATACAACACGGATGGGTTATTTCCACCCGACTGGTTTTGTTTTTATGAACAAAATTATGTTTATAGGTTTATTTCTGTGTCATTTTCTACTTCTCTGCTATTTAAAACGAGACAATTTGGTAATTTGTTATAAGTTAAAAACCTAGGAGTCAAAAAGTGAATTGTCGTGTACCTATATGCATAGAATGTGACTTTAGGTTTTGAGATAAGCTTTTATTTCTAGAATTTTAACTTTTAAGACATGCTAAAAACTTGACTGGAATTCTATGATATCATTTTATTTTATAATTTTCTAGTGCATTACTTGTGAAACCTTGATTACTTATACTACGTGACTAGTTTTTGAACTTAATTTTAATTTGTGATTTAGGCATGCCTATTTTCAATTTAGATATTTATTTTATAATTTCTCAAAATTATTTTATATTTTATTTGACCCTACGGTTTGACCGATGACCCACTGGTTGACCCAGCTTCTAGACTGAGTTAACGTCTAGTCCGGGTTTAATAACTACGATTTCAAGTGTGTTTCCAATAACC
Source organism: Fagus sylvatica (assembly GCA_907173295.1). Taxonomy (NCBI): domain Eukaryota; kingdom Viridiplantae; phylum Streptophyta; class Magnoliopsida; order Fagales; family Fagaceae; genus Fagus; species Fagus sylvatica. The sequence continues at coordinate 46,014,465 of OU015762.1, forward strand.
TTTTTTGTATCCCTTAGAAATAAATAATGAGAAAAATAATAAAACCTATAACTGAAGTCAAATTTATTGAAACATTAATCTAATATTTCTGAATGACACGTATATATTTCATATTGAACACATTTAATTCACCCAAAACACACCCAAAGGTACATCGAATCACACTTCTTAAAGGATGGAAACCACGTCTTATGAGAAACAGATTTCAAAAAAGACTAAATGCCAAAATAATTTTAAAAGTATAATGTTGTTAAAGAATAATTTTTAAAATATAATATTATATGAAATTACGTGAAAGTCAAAATTAGGCTTAAAAGCCACATAAAATAAAGACCTTTTTTTTTAATTAAAACAATATTTCTTTTGGTTTGAGAGTAGAGGAGGAATGTATTAAAATTATAAGTTTATACAACTTTCGTTAAGCATTGGAATGTGGATACTCACATTTGTTTTTGTAAGGCAATCCACGTTCCTATAAAAGTGGAATTGAGTAAATATCCAAATTGTTACTGTTAAAGACTGAAAGTCTGTGTTTATATTATATATCAAATGTAGTACAAGAGAGAGCCTTTATATAGGCAGAGGTAAGAGTAATGCACAAGTAAAAGGAGTGCTATACAAGACAATGTATTGGGCCTAAGACCCATTGGGCTTATATTCTAACATCCCCCCTCAAACTCATGTTGGGTAAACAGACACCAACTTGAGTTTAGAAATAAGATCACGGAAACGGCCTAGAGGCATAGGTTTGGTGAATATGTCAGCTAACTGGTCCTGAGAAGACACTCAATGGAGCTGCAAAGTACCCTGTAGTAAGTGATAATGAACAAAGTGATAGTCGATCTCAATATGCTTGGTACACTCATGGAAGACGTCATTGTGGGCAATTTGGATGACACTTCGATTGTCACAATGGATCGGAATTGCAGTAGAACAATCAATGCCTAAGTCCTGGAGAAGCCAACGTAACCAAAGGAGCTCAGCAGTGGTGTCAGCAAGTGCTCGATATTCTGTCTCAGTACTAGAATGAGCAACAACAGATTGTTTCTTGCTGCGCCAAGAGATGAGGGAGTCACCAAGAAGAAAACAATACCCTGTAGTGGAACGACGGTCAGTAGGGTCCCCTGCCCAGTCGGCATCAGAATAAGCCTGAAGAGTGAGCGACGACTGAGATGAGAAGTGAAGTCCATAAAACAAGGTGCCTTTCAAATACCGAAGAATCCGAAGTACAGCAGCATAATGGAGAGACCGCGGTGCAGCCATGAACTGGCTAACAATGTGAACAGCATAGGAGATGTCCGGTCGAGTGACAGTGAGGTAAACAAGACTCCCAACTAACTGTCTGTAGAGGGTAGCATCAGGAAGTGGTTCTCCATCATGAGTATTCAAGCGATTGTTGTATTCAATGGGTGTGTCAACGATCTTGCTGTCCGTGATTTCAGCTCGAGAGATAAGATCAGATGTGTACTTGGCTTGAGTGAGATAGTAACCATCGGAGGAGGAAGAGACTTCAAGGCCAAGAAAATAACTGAGAGGACCCAGATCCTTCATCTCAAAGTGCTGACCAAGAAAGCGCTTAAGATCCTGGATGCCCTGCACATCATCACCAGTAATAATCATGTCATCTACATACAACAAGAGAAGGGTAATACCATGATTTGAGCGTCAGAAGAACAGAGCTGAATCATATGAACTAGCTAAAAAACCATGCTGAGAAATGGTGGAACTGAACTTGGCAAACCAAGCTCGTGGAGCTTGCTTAAGACCATATAGTGCCCGACGTAAGCGACACACTTTGGGAGAAAAGCCTGGAGGTTGGGAGAAACTAGGAGGGAGCTACATGTAGACTTCCTCAGTTAGTTCTCCATTAAGAAAGGCATTCTTCACATCCATCTGAAAAAGTGGCCAATGTCGGGAAGCAGAAACTGCGATAAGTGTACGAACAGAGGAGAGGCGAGCCACCGGGGCAAATGTCTCCTCATAGTCAATGCCATACTCTTGAGTGAATCCCTTGGCAACGAGATGAGCCTTGTAGCGATCAACAGTATCATCTGATCGAGTCTTGATCTTATACACCCACTTGTAACCAATAGCAGATTTACCAGCTAGCAAATCAACCAGATCCCAAGTACCTGTCTTTAACAATGCATCCAATTCTTCTTTCATAGCTTGCTGCCATAAAGGGTCAGAGGAGGCCTCACGAAAGGTGTGAGGTTCATGTAAGGTGGCAAAGGAAGAAAAGCAGTGAAAGTCACGAAGATGAGAGGGAAGAGTACTTACCCGATGAGAGCGATGGGGCTCAGGAGCAGTAGTGTTGACAGGATTCGCAACAGGGGTAGAGAGAGGAGACTCGTCGAAGGTAGGATAGGCTGTAGGAGACTCATCAGAGGAGGGATCAGTAGGGGGAGACTCGTCGGAGATGGGATTAACTGACTCAGCAGAAGGGGAAGGACTCTCAGGGAAGAGATTTGGTAAAGGATCAGCCTGAGAATCAGAATTACCTGCAGAAAATAAAGGTAAGGAATAGAACATCTTGTGTTCCCAGAATACCACATGCCGAGAGACTCGAAGACGCTTGGCGACTGGATCATAACACCGGTACCCCTTTTCTTCAAGGCCATAGCCAAGAAAACAACATAGCTGGGAGCGAGGTTGGAGTTTAGTGCGCTCATGTGGTTGAAGAAGAACAAAACAGACACAACCAAAAACCTTGAGTAGACTATAGTTTGGAGCTGTGCCAAACAACCGTTCATATGGTGTTGTGTTTTGAACGACAGGTGAAGGACATCGGTTGATGGTGTACACTACAGTGAGAGCAGCTTCACCCCAGAATGAGGCAGGAGTGGAGGCTGCAGTGGTGAGAGCCCTAACAGTATCTAGGATGTGACGGAGTTTACGTTTAGCTCGTCCATTTTGTTGTGAGGTGCCAACACAAGAGGTATGAAAAATAGTTCCATAGTGTTTAAGAATAGTAGAAAAATTAGTTTGTCTATATTCTCGTGCATTGTCAAAGCGAAATACCTTAATAGCTTTAGAATACTGAGTCTGAACCATTTTAGCAAAATCATGATATATTATGAGAACTTCAGAACAATTTTTCATTAAATAAATCCAAGTGTAACAAGAAAAATCATCGACAAAAATAACAAAATATCTTGACCCCCCACTGTGGGAACAGGAGAGGGCCCCCATATATCTGAATAAATAAGATCAAAAGTTGCAGAAGCAATAGACTCACTATTATTAAA